>OY997274.1:632057345-632657345 GCA_963921465.1 Triticum timopheevii | reverse complement strand
AAAAAAGGGGGAGATTGAAAGTGCAACTATCCCTAGGTGGTTTTGGTAATTCTTAACAACATATAGCTCATTGAGGTAACATCATTCCAAAATGAACATTTCAGGAAAAGCTCAATGAATGGAATGGCATGGATGAGGAAAGTGGATCCCTCAAAATACAAAGGATAAAAGGATTGGCTCAAGCTCAAAAGCTGAAGACTCTACATTTTATATTTTAGTGATCCAAGATCACATTGAGTCTATAGGAAAAGCCAATACTATCAAGAAGGGATGAGGTGTTGTTTAAAGAGTTTCTTGCTCCATAGTGCTTAGTGATATGCTCCAAAAACCCTCAACTACTTTCTCATATCCACATATGACCCAAACCAAAAGTCAAACTTGGCCCCACCGATTCTTTCTATCCAGCGCCACCGAGTTCAGATGTCATAGCCACTGCCACAAACCCTAGGAAAATCGGTCTCCCCGATAGGGATCTCGGTCTCACTGAGATGGGATTGTAATCTCTCTGTTTCCCTTCGTAACGTTTCGGTACCACCGAGATGAGCGATCGGTCCCACCAAGATTGCAATGTAAACTCTCTGTTTCCTTTTCGTAACATTTCGGTCTCACCGAAATGAGCGAACCGGTCCCACCGAGTTTACCAGACCAACTCTCTGGTTAGCTTATTACCAAAATCGATCTCACCGAGTTTGTGTAATTGGTCTCACCGAGATTACGTTATGCCCTAACCCTAACCATATCGGTCCTACCGAGTTGCATGTCGGTCCCACCGAAAATCCTAACATTCACTAGGTTTACTAAATCGGTCTGACCGAGTTTGTTGATTCGGTCCCACCGAGATCGGTAAATTGTGTGTAATGGTTAGACTTTGTGTGGAGGCTATATATACCCCTCCACCTCCTCTTCATTCGTGGAGAGAGCCATCAGAATGAACCTACACTTCCAACTTACCGTTTCTGAGAGAGAACCACCTACTCATGTGTTGAGGCCAAGATATTCCATTCCTACCATATGAATCTTGATCTCTAGCCTTCCCCAAGTTGCTTTCCACTCAAATCTTCTTTCCACCAAATCCAAATCCTATGAGAGAGAGTTGAGTGTTGGGGAGACTATCATTTGAAGCACAAGAGAAGGAGTTCATCATCAACACACCATTTGTTACATCTTGGAGAGTGGTGTCTCCTAGATTGGCTAGATGTCACTTGGGAGCCTCCGACAAGATTGTGGAGTTGAACCAAGGAGTTTGTAAGGCAAGGAGATCGCCTACTTCGTGAAGATCTACCGCTAGTGAGGCAAGTCCTTCATGGGCGATGACCATGGTGGGATAGACAAGGTTGCTTCTTCGTGGACCCTTCGTGGGTGGAGCCCTCCGTGGACTCGCGCAACCGTTACCCTTCGTGGGTTGAAGTCTCCATCAATGTGGATGTACGATAGCACCACCTATTGGAACCACGACAAAAACATCCGTGTCTCCAATTGCGTTTGAATTCTCCAAACCCTTCCCCTTTACATTCTTGCATGTTACATGCTTTACTTTCCGCTGCTCATATACTCTTTCCATGCTCGCTTGAATTGCGTGAAGATTGCTTGACTTGTGCTAAGTTAGCTAAAATCTGTCAAAGACTAAAATTGGGAAAAAGATAAGTTTTTAATTGGTCAAGTAGTCTAATCACCCCCCTCTAGACATACTTCCGATCCTACAGCCTTTGCAAGACGGCTTGGTCGAATCCTAGCCCCTAGTATAACATGGCATAAATCACGAACGATTCGTAGTATGACACTAAGTCACCGGATTGCTGACTAGCTCTCGCATATCATGACAATCAGTTTTTGGCTTTCTCTACCGAGGTACTTGACTGGACAAACCGGAAATACAATCGTAATAGTTCTCCCTTTACTACCTTAGACAAACTTGCGGAACTTAAGGTGGTAAACACAGGAGTCGGGAAACCCAACTATTGAGCAAAGACATGATCCGGAGCCGATGCATATAGTGCAATATACGGGACGCTGAAGAGTTCCCTATAGGTCTTCGGACTTAAGAGTTTGCAGGACCAAATGCAGCCCCTGGTATAAAGGCCATGCCGACGCGTGAATGTCACGCAAAAGCAAGGAGGGTATACAGATGGTAAGACAATATAAACCACCACAAAAAAGGTGGGATCATCTGCTTCATTTATATCCTTATCAGTACGTCGCGTGTTTCGACAGATAATGCCATAAATTGAAGGTCATGTTACATGCCTAAAAATTTACATAAGGGAAAGTCTAACACAGGGCCTAAAAGTAATGGTTCGAAGCCTCTAGTGATGCTCTGTCACACGTCTGTGCCGTTTCTCCTTAGTAACGAATCCTTTGACAGGGGTATATGATGGTTGGCCGTAAAGTAGGGGAAAACCAGCCTTGAAAGGGTCCCTGATGCGACCATACAGCGGATAGGGTCTTAATGAACCTATAGTAAAGAAATGCATAATGTCCAAAATAGGGTCAAGCCGTACTACGGACTGCCTGTGCAGTGTGCCTTCGGTGTTGCCCAAGGTCTTTTGAGTGCGTAGTTATGTACGCGCGGTACGTAAGCAGCAACCTTATAGGGCAGTCGGCAAAGGCCAAACTGCTAATCGAGGTCCGGACCCGTTGAGTCATCGCAGTGCGGTGCGGACCGGAATCATTTAGATATGTCATTGGCTTTAATGTCCGGCAAATTATTCGGCTTGATAAGGCCGCCGTACACCTCGGCTACAAGGGACGCGGTGTGCCCTTCAGTACGGAGGGAGCGCTCCATATTTCCATTGACTGTGATAATGCCACGAGGCCCGGGCATTTTAAGCTTCAAATAAGCATAGTGCGGGACTGCTTTAAAGCGAGCGAAGGTAGTTCATCCGAGGAGTGCGTGATAACCAGTGCGAAAGGGGACAATGCCGAAGATTAGTTCTTCACTTCGGAAATTGTCTGGGGAGCCGAATACTACCTCAGTGTTAATGAGCCCGTACAATGGGCCTCCACGCCGGGTATCACACCTTTAAAGGTGGTGTTACTAGGCTTGATTCTTGATGGGTCGATTCCCATCTTGCGGATAGTGTCTTGATAAATCAAGTTGAGACTGTTGCCACCGTCCATAAGGACTCTAGTGAGATGGTATCCGTCGATGATTGGATAGAGTACCACGGCGGCCGAACCCCCGTGATGGATACTGGTTGGGTGTTCCCTGCTATCAAAGGTGATCGGAAAGGTTGGCATGGATTGAATTTTGGGGCGACAACCTCTATGGCATAGACGTCCCTTAGTGCGCGCTTGCGCTCCCTTTTGGGAATGTGAGTGACATAGATCATGTTCACTGTTTTCACTTTGGGGGAAACTGCTTTTGGCCCCTAGTGTTCGGCTATCGGGGCTCATCACCGTCCTCACTTGGAGGTCCCTTTCCCTTGTGTTCGGTGTTTATCTTACTGGCTTGTTTGAAAACACACTAGTTTTTGTTGGTGTGGTTTGCAGGCTTTTCTGGTGTTCCATGAATCTGACAGGGCCTCTCAAGGATTTTGTCCAAGTTGGATGGACCATCCCTGTTGCCTTTAAAAGGTTTCTTCCATTGACTGGGTTTAGAACTACTGAATCAGGCATTGACTGCCGTGTCATCTGCGTCGTTGTTATTGCTTCGACATTTGTTTTTATTGCGGCGTGGTTTACCATTGCGGTCCCTGGCCTTAGAGGTGCCGGGGTCGCCAGAGCTGTTGCTTCTACGAGCCAACCAGCTATCTTCACTCGCAAAGAAACGGGTCATGAGTACAGTTAGGGCTGCCATGGTCTTCAGCTTTTCCTGCCCAAGGTGTCGGGCGAGCCATTCATCATGGACGCTATGTTTGAAGGCTGCTACGGCTTTGGCGTCTGGACAGTCCACGATTTGTTTCTTTTTAGTTAGGAACTGATTCCAAATCTTGTGAGCCGATCCGCTAGGTTGCTGGATTACGTGATTTAGGTAATCAGCATCCGGTGGCCGGACATAAGTGCCCTGAAAGTTGGCCCAAAAAGCGTCCTCTAAATCTTCCCAGCTTCCAATGGAGTTCTCTGGGAGGCTGTTCAGCCAGTGCCATGCTCGTCCTTTCAGCTTTAGTGGAAGATTTTTAATGGCATGAAGGTCATCTCCACGAGCCATATGAATGTGGAGAAGAGAATCCTTGATCCAGACGGCCGGATCCGTTGTACCATCATACTGCTCGATGTTTACGGGTTTGAACCCTTCCGGAAACTGGTGCCGCATTACCTCATCGGTAAAGCACATGGGGTGTGTGGCACCCCTATACCGTGCGACGTCATGGCGGAGATCGGTTGACATCTGAGTTTGGTGCTGATCCCGAATATTGTAGTGTTCGTCACGCCGGGCTTCATAGCCACTATCTCATGCCGGGGCATGGCCTCTTGATCCATTGATTGATCTAGTCTGACCGGCTTTATTGGCCAGGTCCTGATGCAAGCATATGTATAGCCCGCAGCTGCTTTCTCCTTGTGTCTTCGGCGAGGGGGTGTGGGCCGGTGTTCGACTTGATGTGCCGCTTTATCCCGTCCACATGGTGGTCGGTCTGGTTGATCTGCCTGATTGTATTTTGACGGTATTGGCTCAAGGGCTTCATCATTGAATTGTGGCAGCAGCTCGTGCTTGGGGTAACTTTTTACGGGTCGCTCGGGGCCGTACTCTACAGTGGTCAGGACCTTGGTCCACCTTCCATGGAGCGTATCCTGTTCAGCTTTGAGCAACTGCTGCTTCTTTTTCAGGCTCCGCGCAGTGGTGATTAGCTATCGCTTGAAGCATTCTTGTTTGAGAGGTTTCTCTGGGATGATAAAATCTTCGTCACCAAGGCTAACATCCTCTTCAGAGACTAGCATATAGTTGCTATCTTCCGAATCTTCATGATCAATGTGTTCGGGGCTATACTGACCCTCCTCCCTCTCATCCTGTTTGGACGTGGGCTCAACGGGGTGTTCGGGTTCTTTGGCATAATCTGGAGTCTCATTGACTCCGGTGCCGGTGTTGCTGTCCCTTGCTCGACGCGATCACAAGCGGCGCCACTGGCGCTGGTGCTTTGGTGGTACGTCGACGGGCTTGTCCTAATCAGGGTTCTGATTATTCTCGTCGTCCTTTTTATAAGGAGTGTCCACCATGTATATGTCATTGGTATAAGTGGATGTCCAATGCCCTATGGTAGGTGGGACTTGGCTTGATTCGGCGTCAGCATCGTCGTCCATACCGTCGATGTCTTCGGACGCGTAGTCTAGCATGTCGGTTAAATCCTCGACGGTGGCTATTAAGTGGGTGGTGGGTGGGTCATAAAATTCCCAGCTCTCAGCCCCCAGCCCATGCTGGGCGTAGTTCGGAGGTAAACCTTCCGTGCTGGCGAGAGACCGCATTAAGCCCAATGCTTCGTCTAAGGTTGAAACTGGGTAGGAATCTACGGATCTGAAGGGCTGAGTTCGGTGACAGGCACCTTGTCGGGCCCGATCGACGCAGACATCAACAGTTCGGAGTTGTCGCCCAGAGGCGAGTCCAGGATCTCATTTGGGTCTCCGGTCGGAAGTTCCATGATAGAAAAGAGTCTGGCGGGGCTGATCCTCCCGTCCTTGGATGATACGACCTGCTCGGGATCTAAGGCCGAGGGGGGCGTGAGTGCCGACCCCTTGAGGGGATCTAAGTGCGGATCAGAAGAGCTTCCTTCATGAAGGTAGGGGCAGCACTCGAGGCCGCGAACCACTCAAAGATCAGATCTCCTCAGATATCGGCGACGTAGTTCAGATTTCCGAACCTGATCTGGTGGCCGGGGGCGTAACTGTCGACCTGCTCAAGGTGGCCGGTCGAGTTGGCACGAAGCACGAAGCCACCAAACACAAAGACCTGTCCAAGGAGAAAAGTTTCCCTAGACACAACATCATCGTAGATGAAGAGGCGAGCCATCGGTCCTTCTGTTGACAACACAACGGAGCTCTCAATGAAAGCACCAATATTGGTGTCAAAACCGACAGATCTCGGGTAGGGGGGCCCAAGTTGTATGTCTGCGGATTGATGGTAACGATAATCAAAGGGACACAGTGTTTACCCTCGAACCCTCTTAATGGACGTAAAACCCTACTCCTGCTTGATTATATTCGATGGGTATAAGGGTTACAAGAGTTAATCTAACTCGAGATTGTAGTGGCTAAACCGTAACTTGGCTAGCCTGCCAATGTTGTGATCCTGCCTTTGGTCTAAACCCTCCGGTTTATATAGATACCGGAGGGGTCTAGAGTTGTACAAAGTCGGTTAAACAGAAAGGAAATAGTACATCCGGACACCTAAACTTGTCGTCTACGTATACGGGAGTCCCAACCGGACACGAGAAGTGGTCTTCTTCCTTGTATCTTGACAGTCCATTAGTCCGGCCCATAATGAATAGACCGAACGTCCGAGGCCCCCTTAGTCTAGGACTCCCTCAATAGGGTACAACAGCCTACCGCCACTGGTCTTAGCGATAGGAACCTTGTCAATGTACCAGCACTGTCACAGAGTACTGATGTGGATAAGTGGCTACCTCTAGTGTCAATGGCCATAGGCCGTACAAACCTACCACCAAAGAGCATGGTGGTAGCTGTCCAACATGCATGCATGCATCATTCTACAAGGTGTAGTGGTGCAGCCTTATATTCCTAGCTTTCTTTTAGTATTGTTAGTGTCGGCTTCCTGGATTTGGGGGTATCCAGCCCTGCCTGCCTGCGGCCCACCGCGTGGCTCCATCAACGGCCTGGTACGGCCAAGTTTCAATGCCAGCACCGCAAGACCCTCGCGAGGGGCCAAGCCTCGCGAGGCGGATGACGCCAAGACTCCTGAAGGAAGTGGCCTCCTCAAGAGGACTCCTGAGGGGCGGAGAGTCCTATGCATCTACCTCATGAGGCTCAGCTGACATGAGCCATGACGACCAAGGCCAGGCGGGCGCCAGACAGGTGCAGAGCGCAGGTTTCCTCTTTGGTGCAAGGGAGGCAAGTCACATGCGCAGAGTCTAGAGGAATCAGCCAAAGGTTTCCATTTTGGTGCAACAAGACCAAGACCGCCAGGACGGCAGGACGGAGGTCATCACCGAGCCCACCGCAGCATCACAACCAGAGGCTTTTCGCAGGCGAAGACTATTTTTGTCAGGATAGACTGTACTACTTGTTCCCTTTAAAATCCCGCCGTGTGGAATCCCTTCCTTTTCATATTTGGCAAGAGGACCAAGGCCACAATATATAGGAGCTAGTCATCACCATAGAAAAGGACCGAAATCCGAACAAGTAGAGCACCACACCAGCTCAAGAACACCTCACCCCCTAAGGCTTGTTCATCCTCTGTACTAGTTCATCCATAGCCCCTCGAGGCAATCCACCACACCACACTGGATTAGGGCATTACACCACAACGGTGGCCCGAACCAGTATAATTCTTTGTGTCTTTGTGTCTCTTTGAGCTCGACGCAATAGGCTTAAGAGGAACTTGGAGTGCAAGCCAGGGAAGCGTCGAGGAGGCCACGAGATAGGGGGGCACGCCCACCCCCCTGGGCGCGCCCTCCACCCTTGTGGCCCCCTCGAGGCTCCCCCGACCGACTTCTTTCACCTATATATTCCCATATACCCTAAAAACATCAAAGCACACAATAGATCGGGAGTTCCGCCGTCGCAAGCCTGTGTAGCCACCAAAAACCTCTCGGGAGCCCATTCCGGAACCCTGCCGGAGGGGGGATCCCTCACCGGTGGCCATCTTCATCATCCCGGCGCTCTCCATGATGAGGAGGGAGTAGTTCACCCTCGGGGCTGAGGGTATGTACCAGTAGCTATGTGTTTGATCTCTATCCCTCGTGTTCTCTCTATGGCACGATCTTGATGTATCGCGAGCTTTGCTATTATAGTTGGATCTTATGATGTTTCTCGCCCTCTACTCTCTTGTGATGAATTGAGTTTTCCTCTTGAAGTTATCTTATCGGACTGAGTCTTTAATGATTTGAGAACGCTTGATGTATGTCTTGCCATGCTTATCTGTGGTGACAATGGGATATCACGTGATCCACTTGATGTATGTTTTGGTGATCAACTTGTGGGTTCCACCCATGAACCTATGCATAGGGGTTGGCACACGTTTTCATCTTGACTCTCCGGTAGAAACTTTGGGGCACTCTTTGAAGTACTTTGTGTTGGTTGAATAGATGAATCTGAGATTGTGTGATGCATATCGTATAATCATGCCCACGGATACTTGAGGTGACAATGAAGTATCTAGGTGACATTAGGGTTTTGGTTGATTTGTGTCTTAAGGTGTTATTCTAGTACGAACTCTATGATAGATTGAATGGAAAGAATAGCTTTGTGTTATTTTACTACGGACTCTTGAATAGATCGAGCAGAAAGGATAACTTTGAGGTGGTTTTGTACCCTACCATAATCTCTTCATTTGTTCTCCGCTATTAGTGGCTTTCGAGTGACTCTTTGTTGCATGTTGAGGGATAGTTATATGATCCAATTATGTTATTATTGTTGAGAGAACTTGCACTAGTGAAAGTATGAACCCTAGGCCTTGTTTCCTACCATTGCAATACCGTTTACGCTCACTTTTATCATTAGTTACCTTGCTGTTTTTATATTTTCAGATTACAAATACCTATATCTACCATCCATATTGCACTTGTATCACCATCTCTTCGCCGAACTAGTGCACCTATACAATTTACCATTGTATTGGGTGTGTTGGGGACACAAGAGACTCTTTGTTATTTGGTTGCAGGGTTGTTTGAGAGAGACCATCTTCATCCTACACCTCCCACAGATTGATAAACCTTAGGTCATCCACTTGAGGGAAATTTGCTACTGTCCTACAAACCTCTGCACTTGGAGGCCCAACAACGTCAACAAGAAGAAGGTTGCGTAGTAGACATCAGAACCTCTCAAGGATTACCGGATCACTAAATCCTACATTTGATGCGCCAAGTAGGGGTGCGCCAGATCCTCTCTTCCGTCGTTCGATCCGACACTGCTCCGACACCTCTATGGCTGACGCGCACAGGGCTCGCGCCGAGCGTCGGGCTGCGGTCGCCGCCCGCGTCACTCAGATGGCTCCAGCGGGTGACGGCTGTGCCTGCCAAGCTCCTTCTCCGGCGGCCAACTCCGCCACGGGCCCTACCGACCACAAGCATCAAGCTTCATTGCTGCACCCGTTAGTGCGCCATGATGGCCACACCGCTACTCCATCGCTGACCCCAGCAACTTCGTCATCCCACGCGCGCCGCGGTCAGGTGGATGAGCAGGCTGCTCTGCTCACAGCGCGGGAGCTTCTTCGCTACTGTCCGGTGGGTGATCTCTACGAGGAGTGGCTCGAGCGTATCGCCGAGCTCATCAGCGTCGCACACGGGGGCTCCGACGGGCTGGCTTGCTCGTTGCCTCAGCCAGCGCCTATGGCGGGCGACGTCACACACGGGGTTCCTCCTCCACCTCTGGCCCGGGGCGCCATCATCGAGCCAAGGCGTGTGGCTCGACGGAACGACCTACAGCGCCTGGCACCGGCTCGGGATGACGTGAGCTTCCAGGTGGTGCAACGTCCCCAGGGAGAAACCCCCGTGCTTCCAGCACCCCAGCACCAGGCTCGCGCACCGCCACAGGAGGTGGCGGAGCGCGTGCTCCAGGACCACGTTCCACCCCCTCGACGACCCTTGAGGGCCACGGCAGGCTGCCGCACGTTCACTATGGAGCTCCGTAATGTCGTCTTGCCGAGCAAGTTCAAGCCTGACCTGCCTCCACGCTACGACGGCATTGCAGACCCCGCCGAGTTCCTACAGCTCTATGAGCTGAGCATCGAGGCGGCCAACAGCGACGAGAAGATCATGGCAAACTGGTTCCGATGGCCCTCAAGGATGGTGCGCGTTCTTGGCTCTTGAACCTGACTGAGGGGTCGGTTTGTTCCTGGGAGGAGATGCGCAGCCGCTTCATCGCCAACTTCTAGGGCACTCGCGATCGTCCGCCGGCCGCGGGCGACCTGCGCCGCGTCAAGTAGCAACCTGGAGAGACCCTGCATAAGTATATCCAACGCTTCAACAACGTTCGCCTCAAGATCCCCAAGGTGTCTAATGAGGCCATCATCTACGCGTTCACCGATGGCATCCGTGACGTCAAGATGAAGGAGGAGCTAGCCATCCACGAGGACCTCTGCACCGCTCTGGAGATGTTCAACACGGCGAATAGGTGTGCAAGGGTTGAGGAAGGGAGCCTCTCCCTCCTAGAGCTCCCCGATGCTGATCCATAAGACAAGAAGACCAAGACCAAGGACATGAAGCGCAAGGGGCCAGCCGTACTTGCGGCTGAGCCAGAGACCAAGCGCGGTTGCGATCACACTAAGTCATCCAAGGGCAAGCGGCCGTTCTGCGCCTTCCACAATGTCTACAGCCACAACACCAGCGACTGCCAGGAGCTCAGGGCTCTCCACGACGGGCGCCTCGGTCAATGCCCCGAGCGCAACGGTCGAGGCTACGGTCGCGGAGGTGCCCGAGGTGGAGGACGCTGGGATGGACGCGACCGCCATCAGGAGTGGCGCGACCAGCCTCGTGAGGACCACTGGCAGGACCAGCCTCGTGAGGGCAACTGGAGGGAGCAGCCTCGTGAGGACCGCCCACAGGGCAATACAGATTTTCCTCCTCTGCCTCCACCGTAAAGAAGGAACGAAGATCACCACCAGGACGAGGGGGTTGGGGGCTTCCAGGAGCCATGGCTCACAGGCCCCGGCTTCCCATCGTGTCTTCAAGCAGTTTGCACGCGACGGGAATGTAGCGCTCCCCAAGCTTGAAGCAACTCGCCCTCTCAAGTGGTCCAAGTGCGCCATCACCTTCGACTCCTCAAACCGGTTCAAGTGCGCGGCCACCGCTGGCGCGCTCCCCATGCTCTGCTCCCGCATCATCAGCAACGTGACCGTCACCAAGACTCTCATCGACGGCGGAGCAGGGCTCAATGTTCTCCCCGTCAGATGTTCGACAGGCTCCAGGTGCCATACTACCAGCTACACCCCACCAAGCCATTCTCAGGAGTGACCGACGGATCGACACACCCGATCGGGCAGGTTCACCTCCATGTCACCTTCGGTGAGCGCAACAACTACCACACCGAGCTCATTGACTTTGACATCGCCGACATCCGCCTGCCCTACAACGCCATCCTAGGGCACCCAGCACTGGCCAAGTTCATGGAGGCCACACACCACGGCTACAACGTCCTCAAGATGCCAGGACACGGCGGCATCATCACGGTCGCCTACCAAGAGAAGGATGCAGTGTGCTCCCTCGAGCGCGCCTTCCAGGCTGCAGCAGTTGAGAACCAGAAGATGAAGACGGAGCCCTCCCTCCTGTGGTTGAGCCCAAGAAGAAGAAGTTGCAGCTAGGCCAGGTGTCCCGTGAGGGAGCATCACTCGAGGATGCAGCAATGAGTCTCGCGTCTCCGGACATGACACCTTCACCCATCGCATAAGATGGTGCGCCCGGCACCCCTCTCAGGCTGGGCTCGAGGGCTCTCCTTTGGAGGGCCTCAGATCTAGCCAATGTCATGAGAGCGGCACTCGGGCACCATGTGGAGGCGCTCTTCAGAGAACGCTTCCCAAGAGAAGGCAACAGGCGTGGGGCACCAGGCATTCAGGAGTTCGTCAGCAAGGCAATCAAGGAGATTCAGGAAGGAAGGGTTCTACAAGGCGATCGTTGCCTACCACGTGGCGCGGCTTATTGCCCTGGCGAGGGTAATGAGTTCCGTGTCTGCATCGATATCCCCGGGCTCAACAGGGCTGCGTCTCAGTAGCTCATGTGGCCGTCTCGTGTCGGTCGATGTGAGGGCCCGCCTCACAGCTACGTCTGTGAAAGTGCTAGTATCGACTAGAGGGGGGGTGAATAGGCGATTTTTATGAAAGTCTTCAAAACTTAGAAGTTTTGAAGACAAACAATAGAAATGACCTAGTTGATATGCAGCGGAAGATAAACTACCATAAGCAAGCCATAGTCAAGTATGCAATGATGTGAAAGTACAGGACTAATAGCAGCTAAGTAGTAAGGATCAGGATGGAAGATAGTATGAAGCCAATCAACAGTAGTAGTCAAGCAATGAAGTCAAACAGGTACACAGATAGGCAATGACTTCACGAAGACAAACTTAAGTAAAGGAAGGGCGAGGATAGAACCAGTCACTTGTTGAAGACACAGGATTTGTTGGACCAGTTCTAGTTGCTGTGACAACTGTACGTCTGGTTGGAGCGGCTGAGTATTTAAACTCGAGGACACACAGTCCCGGACACCCAGTCGCTGAGCACGCAGCTCAGCACACCAAGTCCTCATTGTATTATCCTTGAACTAAGGACACACAGTCCACGCCCATTCACTCGTGGTAAGTCTTCAAGGTAGACTTCCGAACCTTCACAGACTTCGTTCACCGGCGATCCACAATGACTCTCGGATGCTCAGAACGTGACGCCTAACCGGCTGGAGGATACACAGTCCTCGAGTGTAATAAGTCTTCAGGTCACACAGACAAAAAGACTTCAGTGATGCCTTACACTCTTTGGCTCTGGGTGTTTGGGCTTGGTCCTCGCAAGGATTTCTCTCTCTTAAAGGCTTCGAGGTGGGTTGCTCTCAAAACGACAAAAGCCGTAGAATTACTCTGAGCAGCCACCAATTTATGGTGTAGGGGGTGGGCTATTTATAGCCATTGGGCAACCCGACCTGATATGTCCGAAATGACCCTGGGTCACTAAGGAACTAACACGTGTTCCAACGGTCAGATTTCAAACACACACGACAACTTTACTTGGGCTACAAGCAAAGCTGACTCATCCAGCTCTGGATAAGATTTGCTCACATTGTCTTCGCTCAAAGACATAGGATTTGGGTTGAGCATCACTTCAGTCACTCTGACTTAGTTCACTTGGACCCCACTTAACAGTACGGTGGTTCCTATGACTCAACAAAGAAGAAAAGGAAACAATGAAACAACACAGTCTTCGCACTCCATAGTATTCACTCAATGTCTTCTCGTGTCATAGTCTTCAATATGAATATCTTCACATTACCACCATTGTCTTCAGTGTCTTCATACATTTTTAGGGGTCATCTCCGGTAGATAAACCGAATCAATGAGGGACACTACCTGCGTTATCCTGCAATTCTCACAAACGCATTAGTCCCTCAACCAACTTTGTCGTCAATACTCCAAAACAAACTAGCGGTGGCACTAGATGCACTGACAATCTTCCCCTTTTTGGTGATTGATGACAAACTGGTTGAAGTTTTCAACGGGGATAAAGTATGTGAAATTGTAAAGGATAGGGTATTGTCTTCATAAGTAGCAAGGGCTCCCCCTGAAGATGTGCATATAAGTAATTTGCTTTTGGAATGCAAATGCACATGGCAGGTTGTACTTGTGGAGATCCACTTCAACTTATGAAGATAATTCATCATGCATGAAATGATATAGCAAAATAGAATGACATGCATAATGAAAAATGGACGTCTGCATAATGATCTAAGTGCGGAAGTTATCATCGCACAAGCGGAGTAAAGCAAATAAATAGCAGACGACCATCGAGTTTAAGTGTTACAACTCAAAGAAGAAAATGTTTCAAAATGAGAGTTGTAAGCACGAGGCAAAATATAAAGCAAACGCTCATATGAACCCGCTTGAAGACTATCAACTCATACGCTTCTCCCCCTTTTGTCAGTAATGACCAAAAAGGTTTGAAGACATTGAACATATACTCGTTCTCATGAGTAGGTGAATCAGCAGGGTTATCGTTGTTGCTTGGCGGTGCAGACGTACTTAGTGTAGTGTCGATGCGTGCAGTAGTAGGAGGCGGTGAAGTAGCATCATCTTCATCATCGATCACTCTTGCATTCATAGTTGCCGCGGAGGAAGAATAGTTAGAGTCTTCAAGTCATGGAGTTCGACGTAGGATATCAATCCGTGGAGGAGTGGAGTCAAACTCGAATCTTTCAGTGAAGCCATCGTCTTGAAGATCTGCTTCAGCACTAAGCAGGGTCAAACTCTTCCATGATCGCCCGCAAGTTTTGTGAGCAACAAATGCATTCTTGGTGGCAAGATTTCGAATGCGATTTACATCCACCAAGAGACTTTGCATCTGACGCTTGAGCCAGAAATGATGCTTATCATGTTTCTGATGCAGAGCCACAAGAAGTTCTCGGTCATTGAGGACCCGAGAGTGCTTCTTAGGCCTTTGTGCAATGGTGCTTTCAGTGGCTTCAGTAGGTGCACGATGAGGCAGACGAGTATTTCCAGCCATTGGGTAGATACGTGTTATTGCTTGAGTGCCTTCCATGGACTGAGTGAAGCTTTGGTGATCAGCATTTTGAAGACAAAGAGGCTCCTTGGCAGGCTCAGGGTATATGGCTTCAACTGACATATCAACCTCTGGTAGAAAGATCAGATGATTGCGAGCAGAGGGCTGATAGTTGACAGAAGAGTGTCGCTTGATGAGGCGCATGACCCATGGAGCATAAAACTTCAGACCAAAAAGGTCAGATCCAGAAGCAGCAAGTTGCCTGATGAAGAATTCTTGAGAGTTGAAGCTGATGCCATTGAGGATATAGAAGACCAATGTCTTCATGGCTCCTTCAAGTTTAGTAGCTAATGAGTGTCCTTTGATAGGCCATAGAGTCCGCCTAATGATGTGATATATGGTGTGCGGCAGATACTCAAGGTCATCAACAAAGAACTCTGTTGGATATTCAGCGTCAGATGGCAAAGGCTTGATCATGCTCAACATCTGGCTCATATTGGGTTCAAGCTAGTGGAAGATGCTCTCCTGTGCATTGCGGTGTAGTTGGCAATCAGGTTCATAGAGATCTCGGGGAGTGGATAGGCCTGTAAGCTCAATGATGTCAAGAGCTTTGGCTTCATGATGAACATTTCCAGTCATCCACTCGAGAACCCATGTCTTGATGTCTCTGTTGTAGCCGCGAATGTGGAGGGTAGCATAGAATTGAAGCAAAAGTTCTTCATTCCAATGTTCTTTGTCAGTTACAAAGTTGAGCAGACCGGCATCACGAAAACATTCAAGTGCTTCTTCTAAGAACGGCAGTCCAGCAGTATCTTCAATGTCGAGGCGCATATGAGGGAAAATGCGCCCTTGATCATACAGAACACAGGAGTAATAGCTTCGCTGCTAATGATTCCAGAAACGATCTGATGATATTCTTGGCCTTGTGTAGGGGTTCTTTGAGCTGTCAAAGAATGTGTTGTGGCTTTTGAAGCCATTTGCATTGAAGGACCCGACAGATGTGGCAGTACCTGGAAACCTTGGCAGTTTTGGCTTTGGCTTCTGTACCTGAGGCCTATGCTCAATGTGATAGTCAAACTGAGGACCAGAGACATTAGGCAGAGGGACCAGAATGGGCCATCTTACTGTGATTAGCTCGCCATGGTTGTGTGCTTGCTCAATTGTATAGGGCCTTGGTGGCGGAACAGGAGCAGTGGCAGCAGCTGAGACTTCCGGATGCACAACAGGTGCTTCGGGAGAAGTTGCCTCATTGGTTTCAGGCACACTGGTTGGTTCAAGCTCCACATTAGCTTCAGCCATGATTACATCATTGGCTTCACTTGCATTGGTAGTGACAACTTCAGGATTTTCAACCTCCACTTGATGAGCTGGAGGGTCGGGCACTGGCACGTTCACATCAGGAACAGCTTCTTCAACAGCTGGGGGAGTAGGGACACATACGTCTTCTTGTCTTTCATCGGCTGATGCAGCCGGATTGTCTTCAGCAGCTTGGGCTTCAGACGCGGAGACATTCTCAGTTGGAGTGGCTTCAGGAAACACTTGACGTGCAACAGGTTGAGGATGCACTTCTCCTTCTGGAATGCTCGGAAGAGGGACTTGAGGCCTTGGTCCTTTGCGAAGCCGTCGTAGGACAGGCGACGCCTTGGGAGATGGAGTAGGCAGGTCCCCTTCCTCTTGAACTTGCACAGATGGTGTGGCTTGTTGTTGTTGTTAGGGAGTACTGGGGGAGTCTTGTTGTTGCGGGCGATCAGCCCATGATGCATCCTGAGCAATTGGCGTCAAAGGACGACCAATGCTGATGATTTCGCTGTTCGTGAGAACAGGCGATGATACCACATTGTATTCAATTTGAGGAAGAACTTCATCATCTTCTACATTGTCATGGTGACCAATCTCTTCAGCAGTGATGGGATCAACTACTGGAATTTCTTCAGCTTCAGGAGCCTCTGTGGAAGCAGGCTCATGAACAGTCATACGTAGTTCTTGGGTTGCAGATGTAGGACGAACCACTGAGATGGGTTCAACAACAAGGGGCTCTGTGGGAGCAGCCCGACTTTTCTTGGTCTTGCGCTTCTTCTTGGAGGGAGCGGCATCAGAGGATTCAGTATTCTTTCTCTTTCTGGCTTCAACCTCGGCAACCCTCGTCTTTTTCTGTTCAGAAGCGGTAGTCGTGACCTTTGGCTTCGAGCCAGTCATGCTGCTTGGGAAGATAATGCGAGGTGCTTCTTGACTAGAAGGCGCAGGTTGGGCAGTAGAGAGCTTCTTCTTCTTCTTTGCAGCCATCCTGGGGTCAATGCCAGGACGGACAAGAGACTTGCGCTTCTCAGCCTCATTGTAGGCAAGCACACACTTGTCAGCCATACTCTTCATACGCTCGCGAGAGCCTTGAGCTTCTTGGCACTTCTTGAGAAAGGCTTCTTTGAGCTCATGTAGCATGACCTTGAAGTTTTTGACATCTTGCACACTGAGCTTTACCACATGCTTCTTGAACTGAGCCTTCTCATAATCAATTTTGTTCTTCAGCTCAACGATGCACTAAGCAAGAGCTAGCTCGGAAGCAATGGCGCCATTAAAGGAGACGCTGAGGCCAATGGGAAGTTGCGGATCGTCAAAGCTGAGGTTTGGTGTATCAAACCACTCATCAATGAAGTTATGGATGATTGCCACATCGAAGAGAGGCAGGTTGTTGAAGATCGCTGCTTCTTCCTTGCTTCTGATCAATTGCTCAAGGGCATCATCTGCAAGATCTTCATTGCTAGACAGATCAATGGGATCTTCACACAGAATAGCAGCAGGAGTCAAGGTTTGATCAGTATGCCTGACGATTTGCTTTTTCTTCTCCGTCTTCTTGGAGATTCGGGACTGATCTTCAGATTGCACACTGTCTTCAGGAGGTGCAGTGGCCAGAGGCTTCACTCGAGAAGCTTTCGGAGGTGCAGCTGATGTTGAAGCCTTAATTTTCTTTGGCTTCTGCGGCCTTGGAGGAGGAGCTGGGGCTTCATCAGTGTCAGCATCATTATCAGAATGATCTACTTTGGCACCATGGCCCAAGATGTAAGTGATGAGGCCATCAAGGTTGGAGAAGGGGCCAATGACATTTGGTTGCGCATCACGTGAGCCGTCAGCACGGGGAGCAGAGGGACCAGGGTTGAAGTCTAATCCCAATGACTTCTCGTTTTCCTTGGCCGAAGCCTTTGCATGCTAGAAGTTGCATTTGAAGAGAGCATTATCATGACACCAGAGTAATGATGTGGGATCGACATTCTCAGGCTGAGGTCCATGGACCATGCAGGGATAGAATTCTTGTGTAATAGCTTCAGCTTTGTTCTTGGGTTGAAGGCCTCGATAGAGAATATCACCCCAAGGACTTTTGATAGCATTCTTCTCAGCATATTCCTGGGTCACGAACTTGTATTTGAACCATTGTTCGGCCCAATAGCGTCGAATCCATTGGATTCGTGTCTTGCGCTGATGATAATTCTCTTCAGGATCTGTCTTGTAGAGCTCTGCTAGGTCATCAGGCAGGTCTTTTGATGTACCCCCTCGACGCTATCTGCCACCCTTCCTTACTGATTTCTCTGCAGCCATGAACTTCAAACTGAATGGCTTCAATACGTTCAAAGGCTTCAGAGGCTTACGCTTGCTGGTCAAGCAGGAACTGGCTTCAGGAGAATTAATGTGATGCTGTAAGTATTCTGCAAATGAATGCAGACTATGAGAACCAAGGGATTCTCCCACGGACATGTACCTGTGATAGCATTAGAGATGCAAGGGAAGGGGAAGAGGTCATATGCATTCTCAGAAGATTTTGAAGATAAATCAGTTTGAAGACATTGACCTCATGATGCGAAGACATTCACTTATATGAGGTGAGTTGGTTCCAGATTTGTACCAATCCGTGAATAAGTACAAGTGAGGAATCAAACTAGATAGGAAATCTAAGTGAATAGACTAGGTAGTACGAGATGCAGACAGAATAGATCTAACACAGTGTAGGCAGAAACCACTTTCCAAAAATAGGATGAAATCTTGAAGATCAAAAAGGTGGTAAAATAGAGTTATAATTACCGCACGAAGAACTGCTAGATGGGATGAATAGGAACCGAGCAGTTCAGTCCACCGTGCCCTAACTTGGCGACGGAGGACACCTACGGCGACGGCGGAGAGGACGATGTCCGTGGCTGGCGTGAGGACGGCGTCGGAGAAGTCGCGACAGCTAAGCGCTTCTTCGCCAGTGTCGTCGAGAGCTAGCGGTGGCGCTAGGGTTTTAACGAGGTGGAGAGGTGGAAGAAGGATTTGTTTACCGCAAGGGACAAGTATTTATAAGTAGGTGTGCAGCACAGCACAATTACGCTGGTGCCCCTGGCGGTTCACATCTGAGGGGCACGTGGCAAGCATGCAACATACTCAGAGTTGTCCCACATTCCCATGCCCGCCAGGCATGTCGGATGGTTGTTCCGGCTTCTCCGGATTTCAACAATAAAGATGAGTTATTTAAAATAGACTTAATGTTTTGTCTCTGTGCCTCCTGCTGACTAGGACGCAGAGAAGACATTCGACAGTTTCAATAGAATGCATATGATTTGGACAGATAGAGTTTGAGATTGAAAGCATAGAGAGGTTAGGGTCCGATCACATTCACTTAGTTCAAAAGATTCAACTTGAAGACATAGCTATAAGTGAATGCTGTAGAGGACAGAACACTAGTATATATATATTCCAGAAAGCAATCAAATCATCATAGTGAAGGAAATCATGAAGATAAATTGAAACTAAGGACAAACCAAATGCGAAGTCATTGCAAAAATAACGCCATGAGTGAAACACTTCAAACAGAGAAATTTGGTGGTGCCTTACCCACCGTATAGGAAGTATCAGACCCAGACACGGCGCACAAGTATCGTGGCGCTCCGAAGTCAAATTTCATGTTAATGTATTCACACTCAGAATGTAAGTCTTCATTCATTGAAGATATACAGTACTTCGTGTGTTGCACATCTAAGTCATCAACATGCATAAGTGTTAGGATGTGTGCCTGATCACAGGACATTAGATGATTCCAAGATATTTAGCTCACACCGTAACTTGCAAAACCTTTTCTCATCCAAGGGCTTTGTGAAGATATCTGCCACTTGCTCTTCAGTGTTGACATGAATGATGTCGATATCTTTCTTCATGACATGATCTCTGAGAAAGTGATGACGAATTTCAATGTGCTTTGTCTTCGAGTGCTGAACTGGATTGTTGGCTATCTTGATGGCACTTTCGTTGTCGTAGAAGAGAGGTACTTGTTTCAGATTGATGCCATAGTCCTTGAGAGTTTGCTTCATCCAGAGAAGCTGAGCACAACAAGATCCAGCAGCAATGTATTCAGATTCAGCAGTTGAGAGTGATACATAGTTCTGCTTCTTTGAAGACCAACAGACAAGTGATCGACCTAGAAAGTGACATGTGCCTGATGTAGACTTGCGATCCACCTTGTCACCAGCATAATCAGCATCCGAGAATCCAACCAGATCAAATTTTGAGCCCTTGGGATACCATAATCCGAGTGTTGGGGTGTAAGCCAAATATCGAAGAATTCGCTTCACAGCTAAGTGATGCGATTCCTTTGGTGCCGCTTGGAATCGAGCACACATGCAAACACTAAGCATAATATCTGGCCTAGATGCACATAGATAAAGTAAAGAACCAATCATGGAGCGGTATACCTTTTGATCAAACTCTTTACCATTGTCGTCGGGACCAAGATGGTGTTTGGCTGGCATTGGCGTCGTGTAGCCTTTGCAGTCTTCCATTCCAAACTTCTTCAGACAATCTTTGAGATATTTTCTTGAGATATGAAGATGCCATTTCTTTGCTGACGAATTTAAAGACCAAGGAAGAACTTCATCTCACCCATCATGGACATCTGATATTGCTCTTGCATCATGTATCCAAACTCATCAGTATACTTCTGGTTGGTGCAGCCGAAGATTATGTCATCCACATAGATTTTGCACACAAACAGTTCACCATCATATGTCTTCGTGAAGAGTGTGGGATCGAGGGATCCAGGTTTGAAGCCTTTGCTCTTCAGGAAGTCTTTGATTGTATCATACCATGCACGAGGAGCTTGTTTGAGGCCATACAATGCTTTGTTTAGCTTGTACACCATATCAGGATGTTTTGGATCTTCAAAGCCAGGTGGTTGAGCGACATATATATACTTCTTCTTCAATCTTGCCATTGAGAAATGCACTCTTCACATCCATTTGGTATAGCAATATGTTGTGATGATTAGCGTAGGCTAGCAGTATGTGAATAGGTTCAAGCCTAGCCACAGGAGCAAATGTTTCATCGAAGTCGATTCCTTCTACTTGAGTATATCCTTGAGCCACAAGGCGTGCTTTGTTTCTGATGACTTGACCATGCTCATCTTGCTTGTTTCGATATATCCATTTTGTTCCAATAATGTTATGCTTGCGAGGGTCAGGTCACTTGACGAGTTCCCAAACATTGTTCAGCTTGAACTGTTGAAGTTCTTCTTGCATAGCTTGACTCCATTCAGGTTCCATAAAGGCTTCAGCAACTTTCTTGGGTTCCGATATTCACACAAATGAAAAGTGCCCACAGAAGTTTTCTAATTGTGTTGCTCTTGAGCGAGTCAGTGGACCAGGTGCATTGATGTTGTCAATTATCTTCTCAATTTGCACTTCATTTGCAACACGAGGATGAACAGGACGAAGATTTTGCTCTTGCTGATCATTGTCATCATTGGGAGGATTATCTTCGGTCTGAGCATTGTCTTCAGGTTGGTTAGGTGCAGAAATGATAAGTTCCTCTTCAGGTTGTGCTTCAGAGGGCATGATTTCACCAGTTTGCATCAGCTTGATAGATTCGCTTGGAAGAGCTTCATCAAGTGTACTCGGCAGGAGTTCTCTTTGTGAACCATTGGTTTCATCAAATCTCACATCCACGGTTTCAACGATCTTGTAGAGATAGAGGTTGAAGACTCTGTAGGAGTGCGAGTCCTTTCCATAGCCAAGCATGAAGCCTTCGTGAGCCTTAGGTGCAAACTTCGACTTGTGATGGGGATCCTTGATCCAGCATCTAGCACCAAAGACCCTGAAGTAGCTATCATTTGGCTTCTTGCCAGTAATGAGCTCATAGGATGTTTTTCCCAGAAGCTTGTGGATGTAGACACGGTTGATAATGTGACAAGCTGTATCAATATCTTCAGGCCAGAACTTTCTTGGTGTCTTGTACTCATCAAGCATTGTTCGAGCCATCTCAATTAGAGTTCTGTTCTTGCGCTCAACGATGCCATTTTGCTGAGGTGTGTATGGAGCAGAGAACTCATGAGTGATTCCCATTGTATCTAGATAAAGATCAAGACCGGTGTTCTTGAATTCAGTGCCATTTTCACTTATGATATGCTTGATCTTGACGCCATAATTGTTCATTGCTCGATTGGCGAATCGTCTGAAGACATCTTGTACTTCAGTCTTGTAGAGAATTATATGCACCCATGTGTATCTTGAGTAGTCATCAACAATGACGAAGCCATACAAAAAAGCAGTTGTTGTGAGGGTGGAGTAGTGAGTAGGTCCAAATAAGTCCATGTGTAACAGCTCGAAGGGTTGAGATGTTGTCATGATTGTCTTCGAGGGGTGCTTCGCCCTAGTCATCTTCCCATCTTCACAGGCACCACACAAATGATCTTTCTTGAACTTGACATCCTCGATGCCAATGACATGCTTCTTCTTGACGAGTGTGTGTAAGTTCCTCATGCCAGCATGCCCCAGTCTTCGATGCCAGAGCCAGGATTCTGAAGCTTTTGTGAGAAGACATACGGCAAGCTGTGGACCTGCTGAGAAATCTACCATGTATAGATCATCTTTCCTATATCCTTCAAAGACTAGAGACTTGTCAGATTCCATTAGTACAAGGCAACGATATTTTGCAAATAGCACAATCATGTTCAAGTCACAAAGCATTGAGATAGACATTAAGTTGAACCCAAGGGATTCAACAAGCATCACTTTATCCATGTGTTGATCCTTAGAGATTGCAACTCTACCTAGACACAATACCTTGCTTTTACCAGTGTCAGCAAATGTGATTTGACTCTTGTCGGATGGACGGAAGGTTGAGTCCATGAGAAGACTTCGATCACCAGTCATATGATTAGTGCATCCGCTGTCAATAATCCATTCTGAAGCTTTTGGTGACATGCCCTACAGTGCAGTTAGGAGGATAGGCTTCACAAGGTATGTTGTGAAGCATAAGCATTTGACGCACACTAGGATTATCACAGCTTAGATCAAGATTAGAACACACAGTATGACAGGTAAGAGAATCATATTTACATAGTAAGTCATTTTATCATGCATCCCTTTATGTTTTAGGTCCCCAGCAATAATATCGGACGCCTTTGATTGCTGGCTGGAGACCATATTATCCAAAAGAGAGTTAATTCTTCTTCACCACCCACATTTTCAGGGGTGGCTTAGAAGCAATGAGTCTAAGTGCAGCATCTAAGAATTTCGGCTTTGAAGCCCTAGCAAATAGCCTTGCAGGAGATGAATGATACTCATGTGAATAAGCAGAAAAGTTCTTAGATCTATCAACATAGTGGTTTGAAGACACATGCTCATATTCATGAGTCTGAGTATGATTTCCCTGCAAAACATTGGCGTTAGGGTGACTCAAGTGAGTCCTGTATTCGTATGAAGCCGTTGGACCATATGATGCCTTTGGTCTAGGGTTTGTATTCTTCCCTGGTGGTGTCATGATGACATTCACTGGAAGATTCTTAAGGCGGCTTTTGGGAACCCAGATCTTCTTCATAGGTGGTCCATTCCTGCAGTTAGTACCAATATACCTGGCAAACACTTCACCATTCTGATTTTTGAACAGTTTATAGTTTGCATCAAAGGATTCATCAATGATAACAGGATTAGCACAGGTAAATCCAGATAAAGTGGATGGATCCACTGAAGGTTCCTTTGCAGCAACCCATGTGGTTTTGGGATACTGCTCAGGCTTCCAGTAGGAACCATCAGCATTCATTTTCCTCTCGAACCCAACACCCTCTTTCCTAGGGTTTCGGTTCAGAATCTACTTTTTGAGGACATCGCAGAGTGTCTGATGTCCCTTTAAACTTTTGTACATCCCTGTTTCAAGCAATGTCTTCAACCTAGCATTTTCATCAGCAATAGTAGTGGTATCCTCCACAGAGGGGTTAGTAGCCACATAAGTAGTTGAAGACAATGAAACAACAGCAGCAGTGGAACATTCAGCAACAGATGTAGAGTTATCACGCTCAATGCATTTTAGACATGGTGGTTCAAATCCATCCTGAGCAGGACTGATCTGTTGAGCGCGAAGTGACTCATTCCCTTTTTGAAGATCTTCATGAGTCGCTTTCAATTTCTCAAGCTCTTGCTTCCTTTGAAGATAATCATAGGAGAGCTTTTGATATGTGGTTGAGAGCGTCTGATGAAGACTTTCAAGTTCTTGGTACTTAGCATGAAGATTTTTTATGTCTTCTACTAAGGACTGTGAACGTGTCATTTCCGCGTCCAACAGGTTATCGCTTTTGTCTAATAGTTTTTTAGTATGTTCCATAGCCCTTTGTTGTTCAGTAGCAATTTTAGCAAGTGTTTTGTAGCTGGGTTTGGATTCACAATCAGAGTCATCTTCACTTGATGTTTGAAAGTAAGCATCGCGTGATTTTACCTTGGCACCACGTGCCATGAAGCAGTAGGTGGGAGCAGGATCGTCCATGTCATCAGCTTCAACGTTGGTGTGGAAGTCATTGTCTTCAGTGTTGAAGATGGACTTGGCAACATAGGCTGTGGCTAGAGCCAGACTTGCAACGCCAGGGTCAGACTCCTCTCCAGACTCCACCTCCGCCTCCTCAGAAGCGGACTCCTCCTCTGAATCCATTTCCTTGCCAATAAAAGCACGAGCCTTGCCAGATGAGCTCTTCTTGTGTGATGAAGACTTGGAAGAAGACTTAGAGGAAGACTTTGATGATTTCTTCTTCTTCTTGTCATCAGAATCATATTCCTTGCTCTTCTTCTTCGTCTTCTCATTGCCCCACTGTGGACACTCAGATATGTAGTGACTAGGTTTCTTGCACTTGTGGCAGGTTCTCTTCTTGTGGTCATGGGTGGAAGCTTCATCGTTCTTGGAGCTAGATCGTGAAGACTTTCTGAAGCCCTTCTTCTTGGTGAACCTCTGAAACTTCTTCACAAGCATGGCAAGTTCCTTTCCAATGTCTTCAGGATCATCAGAACCGCAGTCAGATTCTTCTTCAGATGAGGAAACCACTTTTGCGTTCAAGGCGCGAGTTCGGCCATAATTGGGACCATAGATATCTCTTTTCTCAGAAAGCTGGAACTCATGTGTGTTGAGCCTCTCAAGTATATCAGACGGATCGAGTGTCCTGAAGTCAGGACGTTCTTGTATCATGAGGGCAAGGGTGTCAAAGGAGCTGTCAAGTGATCTCAGTAGTGTCTTGATGATTTCATGCTTGGTGATCTCAGTGGCGCCAAGAGCTTGAAGTTCATTTGTGATGTCAGTCAGACGATCAAACTTGAGCTGGACATTTTCATTGTCGTTTCTCTTGAAGCGGTTGAAGAGGTTGCGAAGAACACTGATCCTTTGATCTCTCTGGGTTGAGACGCCTTCGTTGACCTTGGATAGCCAGTCCCAGACTAGCTTCGACGTTTCGAGAGCACTCACACGGCCATACTGTCCTTTGGTCAGATGACCACATATGATGTTCTTTGCAGTAGAGTCAAGTTGAATGAACTTCTTGACATCAGTGGGGGTGACACCTTCACCAGTTTTGGGAACGCCGTTCTTGACGACATACCAGAGGTCGACATCAATGGCTTCAAGATGCATGCGCATCTTATTCTTCCAGTAGGGATATTCAGTTCCATCGAACACGGGGCAAGCAGCGGAGACTTTGATTATCCCTACAGTTGACATAGCTAAACTCCAGGTGGTTAAACCGAATCACACAGAACAAGGGAGTACCTTGCTCTGATACCAATTGAAAGTGCTAGTATCGACTAGAGGGGGGGTGAATAGGCGATTTTTGTGAAAGTCTTCAAAACTTGGAAGTTTCGAAGACAAACAATAGAAATGACCTAGTTGATATGCAGCAGAAGATAAACTACCATAAGCAAGCCATAGTCATGTATGCAATGATGTGAAAGTACAGGACTAATAGCAGCTAAGTAGTAAGGATCAGGATGGAAGATAGTATGAAGCCAATCAACAGTAGTAGTCAAGCAATGAAGTCAAACAGGTACACAAATAGGCAATGACTTCACGAAGACAAACTTAAGTAAAGGAAGGGAGAGGATAGAACCAGTCCTTGTTGAAGACACGTGATTTCTTGGACCAGTTCCAGTTGCTGTGACAACTGTACGTCTGGTTGGAGCGGCTGAGTATTTAAACTCGAGGACACACAGTCCCGGACACCCAGTCGCTAAGCACGCAGCTCAGGACACCAAGTCCTCACCGTATTCTCCTTGAACTAAGGACACACAGTCCTCGCCCATTCACTCATGGTAAGTCTTCAAGGTAGACTTCCGAACCTTCACAGACTTCGTTCACCGGCGATCCACAATGACTCTCGGATGCTCAGAACGCGACGCCTAACCGGTTGGAGGATACACAGTCCTCAAGTGTAATAAGTCTTCAGGTCACACAGACAGAAAGACTTCATTGATGCCTAACACTCTTTGGCTCTGGGTGTTTGGGCTTGGTCCTCGCAAGGATTTTGCTCTCTCAAAGGCTTCGAGGTGGGTTGCTCTCAAAACAACAAAAGCCGTAGAATTACTCTGAGCAGCCACCAATTCATGGTATAGGGGGTGGGCTATTTATAGCCACTGGGTCACTAAGGAACTGACACGTGTTCCAATGGTCAGATTTCAAACACACACGGCAACTTTACTTGGGCTACAGGCAAAGCTGACTCATCCAGCTCTGGATAAGATTTGCTCACATTGTCTTCGCTCGAAGACATAGGATTTGGGTTGAGCATCACTTCAGTCACTCTGACTTAGTTCACTTGGACCCCACTTAACAGTACGGTGGTTCCTATGACTCAACAAAGAAGAAAAGGAAACAGCGAAACAACACAGTCTTCGTGCTCCATAGTCTTCACTCAATGTCTTCTCGTGTCATAGTCTTCAATATGAATATCTTCACATTACCACCATTGTCTTCAGTGTCTTCATACACTTTTAGGGGTCATCTCCGGTAGATAAACCGAATCAATGAGGGACAC
This sequence comes from Triticum timopheevii, assembly GCA_963921465.1. NCBI lineage: Eukaryota > Viridiplantae > Streptophyta > Magnoliopsida > Poales > Poaceae > Triticum > Triticum timopheevii. The sequence goes on along the minus strand of OY997274.1, from coordinate 632,630,754 downwards.
TACCTGCGTTATCCTGCAATTCTCACAAATGCATTAGTCCCTCAACCAACTTTGTCGTCAATACTCCAAAACCAACTAGGGGTGGCACTAGATGCACTTACAGTCTGCATGCCTTTTGGCCTGGCGGGCGCGGCTGAGGCATTCCAGCGCTGCATGGGGGATGCTCGGGCGACCTGCAAGGCCAGACACCAGGCGACCCTGGCGGAGATGGAGGAGCACCTTCAGGAGCCTTCCGGTCCCTCCGAGCGTCCTGAGGCTGGGCACCGGAGCGGCTCATGAGGAACGGCTTCAGTGGCACGCGTTTTTTTGGCTACTTCAAAAACTCTTCAGCAACTGTACCAGGTGACATCTCCCTAGTTCATTCAGTTTGTGGGCGCACCTCGAGCTGCATCGACCCCAGGCCGTGTGGGTGTAGCCCTACGACATGTATTGTTTTGCATTCACCAAGATTATCTAATCGTTTCTGTAAATCTATCTATGATTGTCACCTTGTGACCGCCGCCACACGACCTTCGTGCATTCTAACTAACGACATTCCCGCATCACTACATGATACTTGCATTGGCACGACGCTTGTGCTGGGGTCCGTCCCTGCAACGCTGATAAACCCGGGGATCGAGCTCTGTTTCGCGGCCCGCCTCACGTACACCACCTTGCAGGGTCCTCGGTGCCTCCGCCTCACGCCCTGGGGGCTCTCGGCCCCCTTTTTTGTCATCTAACCTGCAGGTTCACCAGGCGATGGGCCAAGGGTCGGCTTGGGCAACCATGGTCTAGCCTTGCGAGTCGCTTGCATGTTAAGGCGGGAGGCTCCCGAGCATCGTGTCTCGGGAGCTCCTACTGGCTCTCTAGCCCTCACCCCTTGGCCTTGACCACGGCATTGCGACCTGGCATACCAGCGGTGGCTGAGCTCGCTCGGGGGCCGGGACCCGAGGACGTAGAGCATTTTGGCAAGCAAGGTAGGAGGGTGGCCAATGCAGGCTACACCTAACAGTACCACAGGCGCAACAGCAAGCATCGCCTCCCTAATGGACCCAGACACCAAAAAGATAAGTCTCGGCTCGCTACAACACCAATTTTGCTCCCTACACGTCCCGCTCATAGTTCCACTTGGGAAGTTCATCTCCCCTTTTCGATTCTCTATGCGATTGCTTTCATGCCCAAGGGGACCTCGTGAGCATCGCGTCTCATGCACTCTTACCGGACCTTGGGCCGCTCACCTCCTAGCCTTGACCACAACATCGCGACCTGGCATACTAGCGACGGCTGAAGCCTGCCTGGGGACTGGGTCCTGCCGGCGTAGAGCACCATGCTGTCTAGAGAAAAGAAAAGGGAGGAACCTAGCCGAACTGGAATATGCGCATCCATCACAAAATCAAAAGAAACGGTGCTGATATTAAATACATTCCGATCCTTACAAGCCTCACGGGGGCCGATCTCCATTCCGCGCAGGGAACACAACTACTAAGTCCTACGACATCGCCGACGGCGTTGGGCTGCAGCCGTGGCGGTGCTCCGGCCTCGACGAGAGATCGACAACACGTAGCTATCGTCGCTCGACTCCGGAGAATCACTGGGCTCAGGAGAGTCGCTGGATTCCCAGGGGTCGTCACTGCTGCTGGGCGAAGTGCTAATGGGGGCAGTGGCATATCTAGCACCCACTACGGCGTCCCTCGAGCTGTCCCCTCCGGGGCAGCATTCCAGCCACTCGCCCTGCTCATTGAAGACCTTGAAGAACGGGGTGGCCACACCATCATACTCGAAGTGGACCACCAGGGCTCCTTCCGCGCGGCAAGCCTGGGCGACCTCGCCCCATCCTCACGTCATGAAGACGTCCCCGGGCGGCACCACCTCAACTTCGGCTCCGGTTGCCAAGCTGTGGCACCCAGCATGCTGCAGCCACAGCTCCACCAGTCCCCTCGGAGGCAACTCGCGGGTGAAGAACCGTGGGAGTTGGATCCAGGTGTCGGGAGGCATCACCGCCCACACCACGAACTCGCGTGAGCTACCCTCGGTGTGGGTCCGTGGTGCGGCCGGCAGGGAAATGACAGCCCTGCCATCCTCATCAAGCGCTGCGCGGCGGCGCACTCCATCATCTTGAGCGCGGGCGTATTAGGGGAGGGGGAAACCAGGCGGAGGCCTCGATTGCCAAGGCCTGGCCACCTCTCGCCCCACGTGGGCGTCGTTAGGTAGGTGGATTCGTTTCTTCGGCGGGAGAGGGTCAGGCCCCTCCCTCGGAGCTTTCCCCTTCTCTGTCACGGAGAACCTCCTGATCGGCGCCATGGAAGCAAGATGGAGAGGATAAGAAGCAGGCGGGAGCAAGATGAAAGAGAGATGGGCAGGGGCTCCACCCGCTCGCACACTTATAGCCGGGAGAAGGTAAATCATCGGCCTCCCACGATTTCCAGTAATGATGATCCTCTCTGCATGCAGCATGCAGTTGTCAAGTCGAGCAGTTGTCGAGGCAGCGTGGGGAAGCGGAGTCGCCCACGTCCAATCAATCGCCACACATCATCAAGGCCGCAGGCGGTTAGGGCCTGCGGCGCTCCGCACTTGCCCTTTGGCTTCGCCTGAAAGCCAAGTCCGAGTGCGCCTTGGGCCTGGGGCTACTATCGGCGTCCTGGATTTGGGGGTATCCAGCCCTGCCTACGGCCCACCGCGTGGCTCCATCGACGGCCTGGAACGGCCCAGCTTTAACACTAACACCGCAAGACCCTTGCGAGGGGCCAAGCCTCGCGAGGCGGACGACGCCAAGACCCCTGAAGGAAGTGGCCTCCTCAGGAGGGCTCCTGAGGGGCGGAGAGTTCTATGCGGCTACCTCATGAGGCTCAGTTAACGTGAGCCATGACGACCAAGGCCAGGCGAGCACCAGGTGGGTGCAGAGCGTATGTTTCCTGTTTGGTGCAAGGGAGGCAAGCCACAGGCGCGGAGTCCCGAGGAATCAGCCAAAGGTTTCCATTCTTGTGCAACAAGACCAAGACCGCCAGGACGGTAGGATGGATGTCATCACTGAGCCCACCGCAGCGTCACGACCAAAAGCTTTTCGCAGGCGAAGACTACTTTTGGCAGGATAGACTGTACTACTTGTCCCCTTTCAAATCCTGCCGTTGTGGAATCCCTTCCCATTCATATTGGGAAGAGGACCAAGGCCACTATATATAGGACCTAGCCGCCACCATAGAAAAGGACCAAAATCAAAACAAGTAGAGCACCACACCAGCTCAAGAACACCTCACCTCCTAAGGCTTGTTCATCCTCTGTATTAGTTCATCCATAGCCCCTCGAGGCAATCCACCACACCACACTAGATTAGGGCATTACACCACAATGGTGGCCCGAACCAGTATAAATCTCTGTGTCTTTGTGTCTCTTTGAGCTTGACGCGCTAGGCTTAGGATGATCATGAGTAGGCAGGCTGGGCAGGTTGAGATCTCCGCATGCACCCTCCCTGCCTCTAATGGTTATACACATATTTTAGTTGCTGTTGATTACGTTACTAAGTGGGTAGAAGCTATTCCAACTAGTAGTGCTGATCATAACACTTCTATTAAGATGCTTAAAGAAGTTATTTTTCCGAGGTTTGGAGTCCCTAGATACCTTATGACTGATGGTAGTTCACATTTTATTCATGGTGCTTTTCATAAGATTCTTGCTAAATACGATGTTAACCATAGAATCGCATCTCCTTATCAACCGCAGTCTAGTTGTCAAGTAGAGTTGAGCAATAGAGAGCTCAAATTAATTTTGCAAAAGGCTGTCAATAGATCTAGAAAGAATTGGTCCAAGAAACTTGATGATGCATTATCGGCCTATAGAACTGCATACAAAAATCCTATGGTTATGTCTCCGTATAAGATGGTTTATGGAAAAGCTTATCACTTACCTCTTGAACTTGAACATAAAGCATATTGGGCTATTAAATAGCTCAACTATGACTTCAAACTTGCCGGTGAGAAGAGGTTATTTGATATTAGCTCACTTGATGAATGGAGAACCCAAGTCTATGAGAATGCCAAGCTATTCAAAGAAAAAGTCAAACACTGGCATGATAAAATGATACAAAAGCGTGAGTTTAACTTAGGTGATTATGTGTTATTATTCAACTCTCGTTTAAGATTTTTTGCAGGAAAACTTCTCTCTAAATGGGAAGATCCTTACGTTATCGAGGAGGTCTATCGTTCCGGTGCCATAAAAATCAACAACTTTGAAGGCACAAGTCCGAGGGTGGTGAACGGTCAAAGAATTAAACATTATATCTCATGTAATACTATCAATGCTGAAACTAATATTATTGAAACCGTAATCCTGGAGGAATACATAAGGGACACTTTCCAGAACGTTCCAGACTCCGAAAATGAATAGGTATGTGGTACGATAAGTAAACCGACTCCAAAACAATTCTAATGGCAATTTTTATTAGTTTTGAAATATTTAAGAATTTTAGAAAGAAAGAAGTAGTCCAGGAAGGACACGAGGCCTCCACGAGGGTGGAGGGCGCGCCCGCCCTTCCTGGGCGCGCCCCCTGTCTCGTGGCCACCTCATGTGCCTCCTGGACTCCGTTTTCTTGCACGTTACGTATTTTGGTCGGTAAAAATTCATTATATAATCTCCCGAAGGCTTTGACCACCGTATCACGCAAATATCCTCTATTTTCGTTTTGAGTTGTTTCTGTTGCAGATCTAGAGCACCATGACGTCGCCCTCCTTCAACAATGAAGACAAGGATGCTTGGCTATTGAAGATAGAGCTAAAAAGAGAAGAATCGGAAGAGATCAACAAGGATGAGGGGATCAAGAAGGCCAAGGGGGTTCAAGCTCCAGCGGTGGAAGAAGAAGACATCCCTCAACCCTTACCTAACCTCTTTACTCCAACTGAGATTGAAGCTTTCAAGATGATTGGGTTAGCTCGCATACAGAATAAGTATCTCACACAGGAGAATCTTTTGTTGAAGGATCATATCGCCGGACTCAAGGGCATTATCGGTAAGCTGGAGGAACTTTTACGCTCGATGTGCGACTATCCACCATCATCATCACCACCTCCATCACCTCCGAGGACATAATCACATGGGTATGGGCACTCCCCTTAGCAACTGCCAAGCTTGGGGGAGGTGCCTGGTATCGTATCACCATCACACTCCTATCTTTACCGTTTTATTTAGTTCGATCCCTTTAGTAGCATCTTGATCTAGTAGATTGAAGTTTCAAGTATCAATTAATTTTGAGTTTTGCTTTGTGACCTCTTTATGTAATCGAGTCCGTGAGCTATCTATAATAAAGATTAGTGTTGAGTCAAGGGCTTTGCCTTCTTGCCATGATCTTGAGAAAGTAGAAAGAATAGAAAGAATAAAAGAGTTCATATTGACTTCACACATAAAAAGTATGAGGCATAAAAGTTGTTGAGAGTTGACAAACGTAGTTTTGTTCATCGTTGCAATTAATAGGAAGTAATAAGGAAGGAGAGGTTCACATATAAATATACTATCTTGGACATCTTTTATGATTGTGAAGCACTCATTAAGTATGACATGCTAAAAGAGTTGACGTTGGACAAGGAAGACAACGTAATGGTTTATGTTTTCTCACATCTCAGTTAAAGTATATTGTCATTGACCTTCCAAACATGTTGAGCTTGCCTTTCCCCCTCATGCTAGCCAAAATTCCTTGCACCAAGTAGAGATACTACTTGTGCTTCCAAATATTCTTAAACCCAGTTTTTCGATGAGAGTCCACCATACCTACCTACGGATTGAGTAAGATCCTTCAAGTAAGTTGTCATGCTGCAGGCAATAAAAATTGCTCTCTAAATATGTATGTCTTATTAGTGCAGAGAAAATAAGCTTTATACGATCTTGTTGTGGAAGCAATAAAAGCGAAAGACTGCATAATAAAGGTCAACATACAAGTGGCAATATAAAGTGACGTTCTTTTGCATTAAGATTTTGTGCATCCAACCCTAGAAGCACATGACAACCTATGCTTCCCTCTGTGAAGGGCCTATCTTTTACTTTATGTTTTTACTTTATGCTTGAGTCAAGGTGATCTTCACCTTTCCCTTTTTCATTTTATCCTTTGGAAAGCTCCTCGTGTTTGAAAGATCTTGATATATATATATATATATCCAATTGGATGTAAGTTAGAATGGACTATTATTGTTGACATCACCTAAAGGTGAATACGTTGGGAGGCAACACAATAAGCCCCTATCTTTCTCAGTGTCCGGTTGAAACTCCATAACCACAAGTATTGCGTGAGTGTTAGCAATTGTAGAAGACTACATGATAGTTGAGTATGTGGACTTGCTGAAAAGCTCTATTCTTGACTCTTTCTGATGTTATGATAAATTGCAATTGCTTCAATGACTGAGATTATAGTTTGTTAGTTCACAATGAAGTTTCTGAACCATACTCGACATTGTGAATTGATTGTTACTTGAGCATAAGAAAGTATATGATAAAATCTATATATGTTGCTGTTATAAGAATGATCATGATGCCCTCATGTCCGTATTTTATTTTTTATCGACACCTCTATCTCTAAACATGTGGACATATTTTTCAATATCGGCTTCCGCTTGAGGACAAGCGAGGTCTAAGCTTGGGGGAGTTGATACGTCCATTTTGCATCATGCTTTTATATCAATATTATTGCATTATGGGCTGTTATTACACATTATATCTCAATACTTATGGCTATTCTCTCTTATTTTACAAGGTTTACCATGAAGAGGGGGAATGCCGACAGCTGGAATTCTGGCTGGAAAAGGAGCAAATATTGGAAACCTATTCTGCACAGCTCCAAAAATCCTGAAACTCCAAGGAAGTCATTTTTCGAATTAATAAGAATTATTAACCGAAAGAAACACTAGTGGGGGCCCACACCCTGGCCAGGAGGGTGGGGGGCGCGCCCACCCCTACTGGGTGCGCCCCCTGTCTCCTGGCCCCCCTGGTGGCCCTCCGGTGTCCATCTTCTGCTATATGAAGGCTTTTACCCTGGAAAAAAATCAGAGGCAAGCTTACGGGATGAAACTCCGCTGCCACGAGGCGGAACCTTGGCAGAACCAATCTAGAGCTCCGGCAGAGCTGTTCTACCGGGGAAACTTCCCTCCGGGAGGGGGAAATCATCACCATCGTCATCACCAACGATCCTCTCATCGGGAGGGGGTCAATCTCCATCAACATCTTCACCAGCACCATCTCCTCTCAAAACCCTAGTTCATCTCTTGTATCCAATCTTGTATCAAAACCACAAATTGGTGCCTGTGGGTTGCTACTAGTGTTGATTACTCCTTGTAGTTGATACTAATTGGTTTACTTGGTGGAAGATCATATGTTCAGATCCTTAATGCATATTATTACTCCTCTGATTATGAACATGAATATGCTTTGTGAGTAGTTACGTTTGTTCCTGAGGACATGGGTGAAGTCTTGCTATTAGTAGTCATGTGAATTTGGTATTCGTTTGATATTTTGATGAGATGCATGTTGTCTTTCCTCTAGTGGTGTTATGTGAACGCCGACTACATGACACTTCACCATTATTTGGGCCTAGAGGAAGGCATTGGGAAGTAATAAGTAGATGATGGGTTGCTAGAGTGACAGAAGCTTAAACCCTAGTTTATGAGTTGCTTAGTAAGGGGCTGATTTGGATCCATATATCTAATGCTGTTGTTAGGTTTACCTTAATACTTCTTTTGTAGTTGCGGATGCTTGCAATAGGGGTTAATCATAAGTGGGATGCTTGTCCAAGTAAGGGCAGTACCCAAGCACCGGTCCACCCACATATCAAATTATTAAAGTACCGAACGCAAATCATATGAGCGTGATGAAAACTAGCTTGACGATAATTCCCATGTGTCCTCGGGAGCTCTTTTCTCATTATAAGAAATTGTCCAGGCTTGTCCTTTGCTACAAAAAGGATTGGGCCACCTTGCTGCACTTTATTTACTTTCATTGCTTGTTACCCATTACAATTTATCTTATCACAAAACTATCTGTTACCTGCAATTTTAGTGCTTGCAGAGAAAACCTTACTGAAAACCGCTTGTCATTTCCTTTTGCTCCTTGTTGGGTTCGACACTCTTACTTATCGAAAGGACTATGATAGATCCCCTACACTTGTGGGTCATCATAGGGTATTTTCCACGTTACGTTTTTGTGACGGCGCAGTTAAACCCTACCACAACAGATCGTGGTGGTAGCATGTTGCACCCTACCACCGAGGGCTGTGGCGGTAGGAAAAAGGGTCAGATCCCAAAATTCTTTCGAGCAAGGGTCAGATCCGGCTAAACTTCTTCAAAAGGGTCAAAATAGCAAATTTGGCCGCCACCGTATGACACATGCTCGAGCGTCGGTGGCATGCGGAGCAAATCATGTGATGCAACTGTGGCTGACGATGAGGTGCACAACCCCTTGAGCAAGCGAGCTAGGTTAATGTAGCATGTGATCTTTACTTGCTAGCGTGTGTGGTGATGAGAGTATCTACCGACATCAAGTATCATGTACTGCTTGTGGGACCATGTGAACGCATGAACTAGGTTCGGATGTGAAAAAAATAGCCCATGGGAGAGAGTTGTGGTGCCATGATAATGCAAATGTTGAGATGTAAATGCATGGCTAGGTGGAAATGAATGTGTGGCCAGTGGGACAGACAAAACGTCTATCTATAATCAATGCAACATTGCGTGTGATTTTGTTATATTCGTGGATGCATTTTAGTTGAGCCTCTATGTGTTGTGGTGTTTTTCATTTTTTAAAGTACCAAAAATGCGGTGAAAAAAGAAAAAGTTTATTTAAAATGAGATTATTTGGCGGTGAAATGCCTAGTGATATCTTTACATGGCGCGAGGTCGCGATTCGCTGCAAATGCGTCTCCGTCTTTTCGATGAACGGGGGAACCCTAGCACCACGCTGATTCTAATGGCGGCACGCACCGCTGGTAGTAGGCGTCGACCAAGAGGTGAGTAGTATGTCTGGCGCTGGGGGATGTTGCATGTGAGACTCCGTGTAGGGGTGGTTTGTGGGTGGAACTTTCGTTTCGGCCAGGGTTCCAGTTTATACACGCCCATCCGAGGGAGTTGTGTGGGTAGTCTACTTGATACTCTACTGCACATATATAGTGGAAAAAATGATAATTTCCCCTGGTGTTCTACCGGTTGTTGTTACGGTATGCAAGCATCTCGTCATATATTACCCTCCCTAAAATATTTTTCAGTTCGCTCTCGATTAATAATGATCTCATCTTGGTTGCTTACTAACCCATGAAAGAAATTCTATCCATTGATACGTGTTGTTATTGTCGGATTTTTTATATAGTAGAGCGGCTACATCTGCTTGTCTAATGCCCGCTTTTGAACGTTGCAGTTGGCTATTTTTTGTTGGCCCGGACACAAGCCTTTGCAATAGTGAATTAGGCAACTTGCGACATCGGAAATCCGCTAGAGGGCTGGTTTGAAGTTGTGATCGATGGATTCGGGGGGCGTCGCAAAAACTGCTCTTAGTAGGCGCTGATGTAGCCCCATAACATAGTCAGCCCCCCTCATGCTCGGACAAGCTCCCCCTAGACTTGTGGGGTTGTATTGGGCGTATTTTTGTTCCTAAAGCACTTGCTGATCTGTAGCGGAAAAACGATGGTAGCATGATTGCTTCATGGCACATTCGGTAAGGGCTTATATTTTTGGCGTCCCGTGGTAGTTGTTACCTTTTTGATGTACCGATTTGTGTCATGTAATGCAAGCAGCATGACACGTATTTCCCCCACTATTTCATTGACCGCTTTTTTCACGCAATGCTTGTCTCTATTTTGTCGGCACTTCTTAGGTCTGCATGATTGGCAATCTCTCCGTTTCCGATCAACACCTAGGTGGACAAAATGAGTAATTGGGAATAAGCCAATTGCCACCTTGTGAGACTTATATTTACACCGTGGCTTGCAGCGCGAGCTCATAGGGGTGAACCGGGTGAGTTCTGGGAAGAAAAAGACACATCAAGGCCAACCGCTCCATTTCCGATCAACCCCCTAGGTGGGTTTGCGTTGAGACGTCGACTCCGTACTACACTGCTAAGTCCTGGCTAAAAAATGTACTACCATAGGCGTTCATGCGACAATTGTGTCGTTTTATAGAGGCGGATTGTGTTAGTTGCTCTCTGTGGTGTACCGATTGGTATTTTTGGTATGGGATCATGTCATCATGGTTTTTCCCTCCTAATTCAGGCAGTCTAGGCCTCCGTGATTAATCTCTGGTGTTCGCATCCAAAAACAGGAACGTGCTGACTGGGGCTCTATGCTGGTGACGTCGATTGTTTTATTTATTTTGTAGGGCGGCTATGTCTGTTTCTACAACGACCGTGATAGCACGTGGTGGCGCTGTATTGTTGTCCCTATGCAATGCGGCACGGGTGCCAATATATTGTTTTGCAAAAATAAGACAGTGGCCTCGTTGTGACTGCGGGGAACCACTCAAGCACTGACTCATAATATTTATCGGTGTTCTTTGTTGTTTCCACCATTAACCCTAAAATATGTATGATAATTTAATAAGAGATTTTTTTCGTATGAGACATCTTCTTTAAATACTGTTTTGTTTTTTCTATCTGGCACGTGTCATCCAGCTGTTCGGTGAGACTGAGCAAAACTACTGTGTGGAAGCCTTGAGTATATTTGAAAGACTAGATGTTGCAGTGGGAGCAGCAAATATGAGCACTGTTTGTAAATGATATGGCGATCTGTCCCACACCGGATCGATGTCTTGAAACATAGACCACCCCCTGCTGGGCTGTCTCATTTTGACATCTATCATGGACGAGTTATTACGGACTGATGTGGCATATCCCACCACAAACAGGCCTAGAACACCTGTCATAGCGACTGCAGCGATTGTCGGCAAAGGGGCACACACGGATGATGCTACTGATTTGATTGCTGATGAAAATTTTTCATGTGTCAATGGACTAAAGATAAAGGATATTTACGTTCTATATTATTTTCATCAGAGTAAAGATGACCTGGAGGGCAAGGCATTATTTGTCATTACGTGTAGACATGCAGCATGGTGCAATTATCAGAGTAAGATGAGACAGACTACGCTCACATTTGTTAATCAGAAAATTATACATGAGCCAGTTATAGGAGCACGTCCGGAGCTGGTCGGAAGCATTCGTTCCATGCTAAAAGGAACTGGTACGTGCACATATTGTAGAGATGGTACATGCACGTATAGTGGTAAAGAGGATCTATCTTTATTGTATTGGAAAGAAATCAGCCAAGGATTAGTAAATCTGCAGGCAAGTTACTTCTATTAGTTGGAGATAAAACAGGAAACCAATTTGTTGATTTGTTTGGACGGTTTCTCAGAATAAGGGTATGAATTCTCTTCTTACTGCTGCCACGTAAGAGGAAGGATCTGCACTTTGAACCACCAATGAAGCTACGTGATTTGCTCGGCTTATGTGATCTGGGATGGGGTCCACCGGCAGAACAACTAAAAGTACATGCAAGTCATAGTTAATATTTGGACGCCGATAACGCCCACACGTGTGGGCGTTAAGGGGTCTGCCCACGCAGTTTGTGTGGTGTTTAAGAGGATCAGCCCACACGCCTACGTGTGGGCAAAACAAGTAATGCCCACACGCCTCTTTTTTCGTCGCATTCCCTCTCACATGCCTACGTGTGGGAAAAATAGATAACGCCCACACGCCTGTACGTCAGGCCTCCTACCTTATGGTCCCGCACGCCCCGCGTGACAGTCACCAGCATCCCCGCAGTTGCCATGGTTTGGACCCTCTTTCATGTTCATTTAACTGTAGTTGCCATGTCGCTGAACTACAATTGCCATGTCGGACAACTACAGTTGCCATGGTTGCTCAACTGCAGTTGCCATGTATGGTATGGTCTACTGCAGTTGCCATGATTTCAAAACTTTAGGAGTTACCACCTACTAACACTAGGCAGTTGAGAGAGTTGCCATGTGCTCACAAGCACGCTAGGGCAGTAGCCATGTAAAAAAAAGAGTTGCCATCTGCTTACGTGCATGCTACGACAGTTGCCATGTACCATGCAAAAACACATGGCAACTCGGGTAAAAGAGAGTTGCCATCTGCTTACGTGCACACTAGGCAGTTGCCATGTACCCTGCAAAACACATGGCAACTGGCATGTTCGGGTTAAAAAAAGAGAGTTGCCATCTGCTTACAAGCACACTAGGGCAGTTGCCTTGTACACTGCAAAACACATGGCAACTTGGGTGTGGGAGAGGAGACGGGCGTGTGGGCGAGATGGCAAATGCCCACACATCAGCCCTTGTGCGTGAGTGAAAACTGGCGTGTGGGCGAACTGCTAAATGCCCACACACCAGCCCCTCTGTGTGGTGAAACGGATGTGTGGGCGACCGGGTGAATGCCCACACACCAGCCCAGTCCTACGTGGCACCACAAACATGCCAAGATTCGTGCACCCATAAACGGACGCGGATACACGCATGTGGGCGAGATGCAAACCCCACACGTGTGGGTGTTAGTGTTTCCGTTAATATTTTGTATAGATTATATTGCTAGACTATAAAGCATATAATCTAATATTTAAATATAGTGTCCAGATATCTTTTCTTATGTTTACTCGTGAGTTTTGGTTAGGGTAGGCTTGCTTTTCAAGCCAGACTAGATGGTCCGACTGCTATATAAAGCCACAATACGTTGCTGTAAAATGAGGTTATTTTTCTACGGTTTAGACAACATGTGTATCGACTATTAAGCGGCCCTCTTTGAGCGTCGTCGTTATTTTGTGTGTGAAAGTTGTACTTGGCTCGAGGTCCATCAACACCGACATGTTACGCGCTGGTAATGTCTACTACGACGGGAGGTTCATCGTGTGTCGAGGGATTGTTCGTTGGTCGTCGTCACCCCTGCTTCAGGTTACGCGTACTTCTCGTGTAATTGAAAGTTTTTTTATCGGTGGATATTGAAGTTTGTTGCAACGTAAAAGATCAGGCCAAATTAGTGGGGCATTCGAGGCCGTGAATACATCACAGACCGGTGGGTGGTTGGGCTTTACTACGCTGCTGAGTTGTGGGTCCAAGGTGTGCATGTTGGGGGACGCGCCAGCTCCAGTTTCTTAGTGTAAGAGACGAGCAGCCCTCCACAAACAAAAATCCAAACCAAGAATTGGTTCCCTATTCTTCCGTCCGCACACCTCAAACACGAATTAGCAGTGCAGCCAGGGGCGGGCGTAGCGCAAGGTGGAAACCCTAGCCATGGCTGCCAAGCGGCCAACAAGATGAGCTTCAACAATGCGCGAGCGGCCGTGCTGGTAGCTGCGAGGCGCCGTGTGACGACTCCATCAGTCCTCCCCAGTGGTGCCGTCGCGGAGGCGGTCGGTGCCGCCAAGGACGAGGAGTACGTCCATGGATGGAGTTGCTTCTGTTAGAGCAGCCGAAGATGAAGCTCCCGCACATCTGCTAGGAGTGGCGGCCGGGTTTCCGGCCACACACGCCGCGCCTACCAACGCAGCGTCCTTTGTAGCTCCTCCTTCGGCAACGGCACTATCACTATCAGTGGCTACCTGTCAATAGGTTGCCACCATGCTCAATCGTCGTGGAAGGGTACTCATGTCTTTCGCCCTAGTGCATCTCCTAAATGCTCATTCAAACTGGGATGCACCTTTGGTGGAAATATTAGGGGATGGAGGGATGGCAACACTCCTAGCGTTGCGGCCTGGTGGTAACACATATCGTTTGTTCTGTATGTGCCTTCTTAGCGTGTTAGATCCAGTAACTATGAGGCTAGATCTTGGGGCGGGGAGGATCAGAGAGAGAACTGTGATGGAGGTTAAGAGAATATTAGGACTAGTAAGCGGAGGAGGCCGACATAGGGTTTTACGTAGGATGAGTCTTACGAACAGGGCAGAGGTGCTAGAAAGAGTCCACGAAATATTGGGCGCCGAAACATCTAGGAAAACCTCGATATCCATCTTGCGATTGAGAGCTATACTTCTGACAGCTAGGATTGAGCCGCTAACTCCAGCGGTGTGTAGGAAAATCAAAGCGTATGCTATGCTAGCTTTTTCTATGTTCTTAGCACCACAAGAGCCATATCCCATGGTCGCCGATGAAATATTGTACTATGTGCAATATCTTGACGAGATGGATGAATTTGATGTGTGTGAGTACATAGTCCAAGGGCTGCGTTCTGGTGCTCGACGTGTTCGTCGTAGCCTAGACCAAGACGAAGGTAGCATGGTGCTAGAGGGGTGCTTGATCATTCCATAGGTAAAATGCAAATAAAAAAAGAGGGGAATTTATATCTATGCGTGCAACCACTTTATTTGCAAACCTTGCTATCGTTGAGGGGATGTATAATTAGCGTTGGATTAAGATGATTTTACTATTAATGGGATACTTAAAACAGATGTTTGCCCTTAACCCATAGATATTGTTCTGTGAGTCGAGAGAATACACTACTGCACAGCTACTCACGCTGGCCGAACCTAGGATACGTGCATACGGGCAGAACAAGTTAAGGAGAGTCATCAAACTATATGCACCGCGTGAGATTTATGCCTATTATCGGGTGAGGGGCGCATATATGCTTATTTAATGCATTAGCTAATAAGGGAAAAAGTTCGCTTACCAAAATTGTATTAATGAATGTGCAGGTGGAAGATACTCCAGCTGAAACGCCCGAGATTGAGTATGATGCTGGATCTTCATCTGAGGTACAAGCAACTTCCATAGGTGGGGCCGATAGCGATGGTTCAAGTACAGGTGCTGATGGGGGACCTCCTCTGGTAGATATGGCGAATATCGATAAGATGGTACGTCAAGTACTCAATTGCAAATTGTTGTGGTCTAATGTGTGCCCATGTGCTTTGATTCGGAGAAAATTACGGTGTCCTCTGTGCTTTTATCCTGTTTTGCCAGCAGATCCTCAATGCTGCTTGGTTTGTGTTCGAGGTGGAGAGTGGTCGAGATGACGTTGATCCCAGTAGCACCAGGTCATGGTTCTATGGTTGTGAGAAGAAGGCGTTTGATATGGCTAGTATGTAAACTACTTACTACATGGCTTCAATGATGATTTAATCTTTCAGAAATGTGCATCTCTGCTATAAGCTGGTCAAAAACTTCTTTGTCCTGAACTTGATACATGACAAACATTTGATATTTTTGGTAGTGGCTTGGCTTGGATCGTTGCTTGACAAGGGGGAGGGGACATCAAAAGCAATGGAGAGTGAACAACATGGCACATGATCTTCATGAAGTTGGTTAAAAAAATGTGAAAAATAGTGTTGCGGTGCATTAAGAGCAACCAAATGATAAAGAAGCATTATTGGCACTGGTAGCGACACTTGTGTTTTTGGTTTCCGAATTGTAGATGAGGTAGGCTTTCATGTGCTGGATAGCAGCTCGTTCCGCAACGTAGCCAGAGCGCTACACGATAACAAGGGAGAAAATTTTCCAGTTTACGTGGTGACAAGCAATGTTGCTGTGTCTGAACCAGATTGGATGGATGTTGAGTATGCGCCATCGGGTGGATTCGGTGGAAACATTGGTGAGGATAGACAAAAACAATCTAGTTCATCAAAAAACTTTCTTTACTTTTTTGCTATAGAACGCAAAACAATATGAAAAAATGTGTTGCTGTTCCCATGAACAATTTTTCATGTGCTATGGGTGGGGATTCAACTCTACCAGGGGCAAAAACAACTATGCTACCTGAGCGGTAATTCAATAGAGGACGGTGGGATTCTCGACACCAGCGATTAAGAGTGGTGGGTGCTATAAAACTATTTCTTCGTACATCCGACTTAGGTTACCTAGTTTTTCGTTGGGCGGGGTGTGTCTCAAATAAAACATCTCCCCTTGCGCAGGTGTTGATGTTGTGAATTTGGACACCTGTTCTACCTCTGCTGGCCCAGCATTTGACTCGTATGAAGATAGCAGCCTTTTTTCCAATAGTTACTCAAAGGTTAGGCGATGCAGCCCTATCGAGTGCGAACTCGATGCTGTGGTGAGTGGTTATGTGGGCAAAAAGTCACCCAGTGCACTGTTAATGCTGATTGGGGGGGGGGGGTTGTTGATCATGCATCAGACTTTGTTGATCTCCAACCACTACCTGATGTTATCATGACCCAAGGTGAAAAAACTTGGTGTTTTGGTCTTTCTTATATACATAAAGAAAACCATGCATTTCATTCAAAAATGATTACTTGATAGATGGGATATTTATGAAAGTGCGATTTAAAGTTCTGATATTTTTATGTTTTCTTATTCATTTTGCAGCTCCTAGCAACTGGTTATTTGTCAACCACAGCCAAGTTGTTTTTGGGATGTCACCATTTGATATGGGATTGAGCCACAAATACAAAGACAGATAAATCTCTATGCCCTTGTATTATTGTGTTCGACAATGCGATAGTTCAGAATTGCCAAAGTGAGTGCCAAACCGGTAATGCTTATTTTTTTGTTTTGGATATCTACATTAACGACTGTTAGTTTGAATTATAAGATAGCCATGATTTGTTGACATGTGTGCTATTGTGTAGGGTGGCCGTAAAAATATGACCCAGGGCGGGGGGGGGGGGGGATCCATAGAGTAGCAGGAAAACATTTTTGTGCATCCGTTAATTAGTGTCTTGTTCTAGTGGGGAGAACACAATAAAAAACTATCACATAAACATTAAAAAAATCCAAATATTTTAGTGGCAACAAGAACATCTATATAGTTTTCAGTTTATATATTAGTTTAGTTTCCTAAACTGGGAACATTTTGTTGACATGTGTTCTAATTTGTGGGGTTATATCTGTGGAATTATATGTGTTCTAATATTAATTAAGAAAGTTTGTCCTACATGGGATATAACTCGTACATTTTTATTTCTAGCCAACTTTGGTAAAGAAAAAAAATGTTGTGCTTTTTTAATCTTATTCAATCATTACTGACTTGATAGGGTTCGGGTGATTTATACGTTGTGTAGTATATCGTGTGCGGCATGGGCAAGATTTATGATTTTACTTGTTTACATCTTGTTTGATATTAAAAAAGGTAAGATGTGTTTTGATTGTACAAAACAGTTTGGGCAAAAATCAAAATCGTGTAGAAATCTTTTTTATGTCTATAGTAACATTGGTAAAAAAATCACCAGCATCATTTTGGGTACTTGGGTTCGGTCTGTGTAATAGCAAAAAATAAAATAACCTGAAGAAGTATGGCATTGGGGTGCATTATGTATTTTGAACCCCTACTTCTTTCTAAGGGGTAGATAGTAGTTGCAAATTGAGAAACATTACAATGTGAGTTAACATAGAAGGATTTTGTATAGCTGCGTTTGCTAGTATATTGTAATGTTAAACGGCGTATTTTGTGTAGTTACTGTATATTGGCATTCCTCTTTTTTGCAAACTAAATGTTGAATTGATTTTTATTTCATAAAAACACAGGACCGGTATAGGAATGGGTACCCCAGTATGCTTAAGATGACAGGGACTTACTTGAAAGAAAAGTGCAACCAGAGGATTGGTTGTACAAGCGACTTTACGGAGTGAGGTGTTCGGTGTTTTAATGAGAAGGAGCTGGAAATGTTGTTGCCCTTCGATGGTCCAGAATGGAGGCGGCTCGTTTCGACACACATTTGGGTATGCCTTGTTTTTTGTGTGGCCGCACTATATTAAGCATGTTGCTCTGCTTTACTTATCAGTTTTTGTTGTGATTGCAAAAAGTTGAAATTCTTCATTGAGGACACAACAAAGCAAGACCTGGTTTACATAAGAAGCTTAGTGGAAATGCAACACCCTGGTTTTGGGCCAAAATTCACTAAACTGGTTAGTGCTTGTCCAAAAATTATTTTGTTACTTTAGTTGAGTCCGAGGTTGGAGTACTATCATGGGTAGTTATTGATACATTTGAAACTGCAAAACAAAATTGTAGTTCATGGCGTCTGTGGATTTTGTACACTTTTGACATGCGTTACAAGAAACTCCACGTGATGGACCCAACAAAGACTTTCTCCCTGACAACTGCGTATGACCGTAAACATGCTCAAACTATATGATTAATGAAAATGGGGATGAGCAAGGTTGGTGCGTTGTTCAGCAATGAGGGGTGGGAGATTCATTCTGACTGTATAACATCCGTATGCATGAACCTTGCGCCGAGTAAGTTGTTGCCCTGCCTTTGAGATGTATGTCTTGTCACATTAGATAGTATGACTGCTCTGATTTTGTTCCTTATGAACTTTTGCATGATAGCAACGAATCTGGACCTTACGTGCCACACTACGCTGAAAACTTCACTTGGGAGGGACTGCTGGACCCGTCTATAGTTGTAAGTGATATGCGCTTTGCCTTTATAAACAGTATTTGTCTACACAAAGAAACTATTTCACAAAAATATGAATTACTACTGAAAACGTTTATATGTTACGTATTATAAATATGGCAGGGCGGGCTGTTGAAAAATAGGAAGGTGATGTTGTATGAAATCTTGGCAATGAAAGGAAACTCCAGTGACAAGCCAGATTTCATGTATGGGTACAATGACTAAGGGTGCAGTCCAATCAAAAATCATGCGAGATGCTTCAATTCCTGTGTGTTATGCTCAAGTTTGTAGACTAAGTTATGTATGCACGCTTATGAGTTTTGTCCGTTAGTGTATAATTATAACAAACCCTAAATTGCTTGTTTGCAAACCCTCTATGTTTGTGTGCAAGAAATGTACTACCGTCTAGTTTGCATGTCGTTTCTAAATGATTCATCCGTGATGTTGAACGCAGTTCTTCTTATGTTGTCTAAGTTTAGGAGTGTGATCAGAGTGATAGTGAAAAAACACATGATTGATCTGTTGATGTTTATTACTAGCATTCCATTGTGAAACACCACACCACAAAAAACCATGCCCACCCATCGCTACAACCCACCATAAACCACCACATCCAAACCACCACACCTGCTCGCCATGTATGATTGGTCACCTGAAAAGGTTGAAATGCAAAGTTTTTGTGTGCATATGATCAAGCTTACTATCTGTGTTCAAAATATTGTCCACTACCGGAAAAATCCTTTTTGCATAGAAAGCGTAGGTTTATTTATTTCTTCATTCATGAAAAAATTGAGCGTGATTTTTGATGTTGTGAAGATCAAGGGAAAATAAAACAACACCATGTGACATCCGAGCCAGCATGATGAGCTTTAGGCTTGGGAATTTTTGCGATAGACTATCTTGATGTATATCGACCAAAATATGTAGTTAAAATTCTTGATCCCCATTAGTTTTTTGTTGTGAAATATCGTTGTGGTGGGCATATAAAAACTAATAGAGAAAATGGATTTTCCCAATATGAATTTTTTCCTATGCAGCTAGCCTGGTATGAAAATATATTTAATTCCTACTTACATATATATTACCAGGGATAGCTTTTCGCGGGGCTAAGTACCTTGTTGTTTATGGAAATTTATGAAAAAAAAGAGTCCTTATAAAAATGTCGAAAAACTAATGGATAACATAAAATGTATTTTTCCTACCGTTGTTATACATATGAATCAAAATTATCATTATTGATGATATGGGGATGATGGTTTGCGATAATCATGTGACCTAGTTTAAAAAGTGACACCGTAATTTATATTCGGTAAAAATTATTATAAATATCTTTGTAAGATAAAGGTTATTTCTAAGAAGGTTGCAAAGATAATCATAAGAATTTCTATATATAAAATGAACAAATGTTTCCTCCATGACATTTACATAACCCTTCGTAACTCCAAGACATTCATCGCATGATTTATGTTTGGTATGCTATTATTATAAATATCTTTGTCAGAAAATCTTCTTTCTAAGAGAGCTTGCAAAGATAATCATAAGAATTTCTATATATAAAATGAACAAATGTTTCCTCCATGACATTTACATAACCCTTCGTAACTCCAAGGTCATTAAAACTTTTATAGAAGAATTGACCAACTGTTCCTCCAAGACATTCTGGTAGGTGGAAAGGCATTTTTTATGGCTATGGAAAGGCATTTTTTTCCTCCCTGATAATTGTGAATATGAATTTTGTAAAAACTATAAAAGATGATGTTCTGCCATGAGTGGGGTTTTGTATGTTCTGAATAATAGATGAAAATCAAAAGAGGGGTGCCGTCCATGCCACCATTACCAGCTTTTATCTTGGGAAAAATTTGGGACAAAGTATCTTAAAAATTATAGACCAAAATGTGTAGTTAAAAATTGTTGCCAGACTAAACTTGGGGTTATGAAGTATCATTGTGGTTGGCAACAATAAAACTAGTGGGGAATGTTGGCTAGCAGTATATAAGCATGGTCTCCTTTTCAACTTCCATTCCGATAGTTATGAATATGTATTTATAGAGTTGATAAAAAAATCCGGAGCGGCTCGAATTTGATTTGTGAACCTAGTGTTGTAATTCCCAATATGAAAAAATTTCGGGGCTAAGTACCTTGTTGTACATGGTATCCTGTGAAATTTAGTTACGAATGAAAATTAATTATGAATCAAAAGAGTCATAAGTATCTCGAAAAAAATAATGTATAACATAAAATGTATTTTTTTTCCTGCCGTCTTATAATTATGAATCACAATAAAAAATACTTATGATGTGGGGCTGATGGTTTGCCATAATCATGTGACTTGGATTAAATAGACACCAGGTAAATTATATTTGAGAAGCTATTATTATACATTTCTTTGTAAGGAAAATATTATATGTAAGAAGCTTGCAAAGATAATCATAAAAACTTCTATATATAAACTGAACAAATGATTCCTCCACGACATTGCCGTACATAACCCTTCGTAACGATTACGAAAAATTCATTGCATGATTTATATTTGATAAGCTATTATCATAAATATATTTGTAAGAAAAAATGTTTCTAAGAAAGCTTGCAAATATAATCATTAGAACTTAAATAGAACAACTGACCAACTATTCCTCCAAGACATTCTAGTGGATAAAAAGGCCTTTTTTGTCCTTCGTGATAATTGTGAATATGGATTTTTGTAAAAACAATAAAAGATGATGGTCTGCCATTAGATGTAATTATCAGTGGGGTTTTTATATGTTCTCAATAACAGGTGAAAAATCAAAAGACAAGTACCGCCCACGCCACCATTACCAACTTCTGTCTCGGGAAAAATTCGAGACAAAGTATCTTAAAATATATAGACCAACATGTATAGTTAAAATTGTTCCCAACTAAACTTGGGATTATAAAGTATCGTTGTTGTTGGCAACAATAAAACTAGTATGAAAAGTGGGCTAGCAGTATATAAGCATGGTCTCCTATTCTGCTTCCATCGCGATAGTTATGACTATGGATTTATATAATTGATAAAAAATTCAGACCAGCCCAAATTTGATTTGTGAAGCTAGTGTTGTAATTCCCAATATGAATTTTTTCGGGGCTAACTACCTTGTTGTACACGGGTATTCTATGAGAATTAATTATAAATTAAATATAATTATGAATCAAAAGAGTCCTAAGTATCTTGAAAAATTGTAGTACATAACCCTTTGTAACGAGTACAAAACATTCATCACATGATTTATATTAGATAAGATATTATTATAAATATCTTTGTAAGAAAAAAAATCTTTCTAAGAAAGCTTGCAAATATAATCACTAAAACTTTTATAGAAGAACTTACCAATTGTTCCTCCAAGACATTCTGGTAGATAAAAAGGCATTTTTTCCTTCGTGATAATTGTGAATATGAATTTTGTAAAAATGAAAAAATATGATGGTCTGCCATGGACTGTAATTATGAGTTGGTTTTTTATATGTTCTAAATAACAGATGAAAATCAAAAGACGGGTGCTGCCATGCCACCATTACCAGCTTTTGTCTTGTGAAAAAATTGGGACAAAGTATCTTAAAATGTGTAGTTAAAAACTGTTGCCCGACGAAAATTGGGGTTATGAAGTAGCGTTTTAACCCCAATATATAAGCATGGTCTCCTTTTCTGCTTCCACCATGATAGTTATGACTATGGATTTTTATAGTTGATAAAAAATTCGAAGCGGCCCAATTTTTATTTGTGAAGCTAGTGTTGTAATTCCCAATATATTTTTTTCGGGGCTAAGTACCTTGTTGTACATGGTATTCTACGAAACTTAATTATGAATCAAAATTAATTATGAATCAAAAACAGTCCTAAGTATCTCAAAAAATTAATGTATAACATAAAATGTGTTTTTTCCTACCGTCGTTACAATTGTGAATGAAAAATAAAAATTATTGATGATATGGGGCTGATGGTTTGCGAAAATCATGTGACATGGATTAGAAAGTCACCACATAATTTATATTTGAGAAGCTATTATAATACATTTCTCTGTAAGAAAATTTATATCTAAGAAGCTTGAAAAGATAATCATAAAAACTTCTATATATAAACTGAACAAATGTTTCCTCCATGACATTGTAGTACATAACCCTTCCTAACGATTACGAAAAATTCATTGCATGATTTATATTTGATAAGCTATTATTATAAATATCTTTGTAAGATAAAATTTCTTTCTAAGAAAGTTTGCAAATATAATCATTAAACCTTCTATAGAAGAACTGACCAACTGTTCCTCCAAGACATTGTGGTAGATAAATTCCTTCATGATAATTGTGAATATTAATTTTGTAAAAAGTTAAAAGATGATGGTCTGCCATGAAAAGTAATTAGAGTGGGGTTCTTATATGTTCCGAATAACAGATGGAAATCAAAAGACGGATGCCGCCCCATGCCACCATTACCAGCTTTGTCTTGGGAAAAATTCGGGACAAAGTATCTTAAAAGATATAGACGAAATGTGTAGTTAAAAAACCTTGCCCGACTGAACTTTGGGTTATGAAGTATCGTTGTGGTTGGAAACAACAAAACTAGTAGGAAAACTGGGCTACCAGTATATAAGCACGGTCTCCTCTTCTTCTTCCAACACGATAGTTATGGCTATGGATTTACATAGTTGATAAAAAATTTGGAGCGGCCCAAATTTGATTTGTGAAGCTAGTGTTGTAATTCCCAATATGATTTTTTTTTCCTATGCAACTAGCATGGTAAGAAAAAATAATCAAATTCTAGACTTATCCGATTCGCTTTTTTGTTGTGAAGTATCGTTGTGGTGGGCATATAAAAATTAATAGAGAAAAAGTATTTTTCCAATACAATTTTTTTCCTATGAACCAAGCCCGGTACCAAAAAATATATTCAATTCCTAAATAAATATACATCATGAGGGATAGCTTGTTGTGGGGCTAAGTACCTTTGCTGTATATAGAATTCTATGAAACAAAAAGAGTCCTAAGTAGATCAAAAAATTAACGTATAACCGAAAATGTATTTTTTCCTATCGTCATTATATTTTATGAATCAAAATAAAATTTATTGATGATATGGGACTGATGGTTTTCGATAATCATGTAACCTGGATTAAAAAGCAGCATGATTAATATTTGAGAAGCTATTATTATACATATATTTGTGAGAGAAAAAGTATGTCTAAGAAACGAAAGATAATCGTAAAAAGTTCTATATATGAACTGAACAAATGTTCCCCCCATGACATTATAGTACATAACCCTTCATAACGGTTACGAATTATGAATTTTATAGATGATGTAGAACTGATGTTTTGCGATAATCATGTGTTTCGAAACGAAAGTTATACCCACATAGTTCTGTTTATAGACAAAAATGTTATAAAACAACTTTGCAAAACAAAAATCCAAAAAAAGTAGCTTGCGAAAGATAACCATTGAAAATTTTACGATGAAATATTGTTTTTAATCTTTGGCACATAATTTCTGTTTAATTAGCTTGCCCTCAATTTGATTTGTGAATCTAGTGCTGTAATTCCCAATATGATTTTTTTTCCAATGCAACTAGCCTGGTGAAAAATAATAATCAATTCCTAAAATACATATCTATTGTGAGCTATATGTTGTGTTGGTCTAAGTACCTTGTTGTATATGGAACTCTATGAAACAAAAAGAGTCCTAAGTCTCTCGAAAAAAATAATGTATACAAATAGAAAAATAAAAAATAAAGATGCTTTGGAAAACAGATGGTTTGCGATAGTCCTAAGTCCTAAGTCCTCCCGTCATGATATTGATGAATCAAAATGAAAAATAAAGATGCTTTGGAAAACAGATGGTTTACGATAATCATGTGTCCTGGAATAAAAAATCAATGCATGATTTACATTTGATAATATATTATTATAAATATCTTTGTAAGAAAAAAAATTCTTTCTAAGAAAGCTTGCAAATATAATCATTAACTTACGAACTTCTATAGAAGAACTTACCAATTGTTCCTCCAAGACATTCTGGTAGATGAAAATGGACTTTTTTCGTTTGTGGTGATTGTGAATATGAATTTTGTAAAAAATGATAAAAGATGATGGTCTACCATGAATTGTAATTATGGGACTGATGGTTTGCGATAATCGTGTGACATGTATAAAAAAAGTCACCACATAATTTATATTTGAGAAGCTATCATTATACATATCTTTGTAAGCAAAAAATTCAGTCTAGGAAGCTTGCAAAGATAATCATAAAAACTCCTATAGATAAACTGAACAAATAATTCTCCATGACATGGTAGTACATAACCCTTCGTAACGATTATGAATTATGAATTTAATATGGAATTCGGGTCGTCCAAGAAAATGATAACCCTGGTAGGTGCGCAAATACTCATAAGTAAAAAGGTCTTGATAAAAAAACATAGCAATTCATGTTTGAGGGCGGCATGGTTTACACAAATAGAGCTGCTTAAAAATGTCTACGAGATTGAGGGTGTCAATATAAGTGGAAAGAAGGCATATATGTGGATGAATGATTCCTTTATTCTCTCGATTACTCCTTCTGATAATGTTGATTGGTTGCCTTTTATATGCGTTGCTTCATAGAGGGACGTGCGACGATAATTCTTCAGTGAAACCTATGTCCAGAAGAATTGGGATGTACAAGCATGAAAATGGATGTTTGTGTGGAGAAAATGATACATGGTAACATCATATGTACATGGCGGGCAATACAAATAAAAAGGACGGTTTGTTACCTTGGCAGGCCGGAGTTAGGAGTTTGTCGCCATTGTGGTGGCGGGTTATGAATAATGTGCATGTCCCAGACTCCGCACTGCAATTTAGAAAAAAAACATTGGTTTGGCATTGCAGTGATAAATAAAGATTTTTTTTGTTAGAGCATGCTATAGTTTGTGTGGATGCATACCTACTGAACTCTTCCTCCAATCCAACTGGGAAAGACCTACACCATCCTTGTTGATTGCAGTGCCATTCCGTGAAGAACTTGTTGACACACGCGAAGAAGGCATCTACGATTCTTTGGCTAGCATGCTCGTGTACGGCTACTCTTTCATTTGAAAATCCGTTCTTCCCAGCTTAGGGATCTATTACAATTATCTTCTTTTTAAGCATGCCCAACATGTAGGGTACCCACCCATCTGGTAAGGGGGTCGGACATATTACCTATATGAACATTTGGAAGACACAACAAATTAACATGAGTTGAATGCAGATTAATATGTACGGCGGGGGTGGGGGGGGGGGGAGGGGGCGCAAACAAAAAATAATATATATATATATATATATATATATATATATATATATATATATATATATATATATATATATATATATATATATATATATATGAACATATGTAAGACAGAATACCAAAAAATTATGAGTTGAGCAGATTAATATGCGCAGGGGGTGGCGCGTATGGAGGATTAGTGACTCAAGATTAGGTAAATGTGTAAAAAACATTTGGCATGATGAAATGCTTCCATCCGAAAGGAATTGGGATTGAATTGAGATGACAATAGTTGGGTCCATGTCGCCGAGAATAGCTGCCTGTGGTGATTAGAATTTCACGTTAAAAGAAACAATTTTTTGTTGAAAATAACTAAATTTTAGAATTCCCTTTGAACGTACCGCGAAATCTGGCTCCAAAAATTTCCTCCAAACTTTCTGTTTGTCATCTTTTGAGTTCTGTAGGTCTAACTGACCTAGGCATCTGCACAGCAAGGTGCACACATCGTGGCTTAGTTTTTCACCACCTATTAATTCTCCCCTAAATGTTATGTCGTCAATGTGAAGAAGCCTGGATTCCATTTGTTCAATCCAAACACCGGGAAAAAATGAGATAGTGAGGATAGAGTGTTACTGGTGAAAACAGGGTGGGGTGGTTCTGAATTTATAAAAACCGGAACAATCCTTACCCGGGAAGTGTCAACAGGGACGTAGAAGATATCCATGTTCCAACTGCGTGGGTGATAGTTTGTTATGGAGGTGGTGGGCATGATCCAATGGACCACGGATCCTTGGCGAAAACATTTATCTTGGGGGTTGTCCTTGTTACAGCCACATCTGTCCACTGAGCAAACTTCACAATGTTTGTGTCTTTCAATTGCAAATCTTGATACCCAATGTTGAGTAACACAATCACGTGCCAATGTACTCGTGCAGTTTCTCCTTAGATTCTTTGAAGGTCCTTTCTACTACTATATTTGCTTTCTGGTTAGAGAGTTCTACTGCACTTTCAAAATCAGTTATATCGATCCGTATGTTCTTTGAGTATTGCTTGCCTGAAAAAGAATTGACACATTGCACAAATAATTAAACTGGTAAGTAGATTAGGTGTGTAGTTTCTATTGGGTTATAAAATTTTGGTTTGAAAAGCTATTATATTAATTATAAATGTATTCGTAAAACACATTCTGTTTATGTACCATGGAAAGGGAAATCATTAAAAGTTTTATGGATGAACTGATTAAAATTCCTCCCGCCAGGCATATATAATCATATTTGGTCTGTGGAGGGAGCGTTGATCGCTACCGGAAAATTACTTTTTGTACAAAGAGAAAGGTTTTTTTGTTTGCTTAATTCATGATAATTATTATTGTGATTTTTGAATGTTGTGACGTTAAAAAAAATTAAAAAACGAGGGACATCCCTGCCACCATGACCAACTTTGGTCATGCGGATTTTCGGGAGGGTCTATCTTGATGAATGTGGACAAAATGTGTAATTAATATTCTTGCCGAAATTAGCTTGTTGTTCTAGAGTACAGGTTCTTTTTGCTAGGCAAGAAGCATGGGATAAAAAAGGGGGTCCTTTCAAAAATTCGTAATGGTGGCGCGGCAGCACCCGCACATAATTTTGCAATCACAGAGTTTCGTATGCCACAAACAAAAATGTGCTAAGACACAATGGGCCCCTATCCCGTCATATTTTTCACGAATGGAACAAACAAAAACTCTTTGTGTTTAATACTACAATGTATTTTCTGATATCCATCAACGTTTCCCTTACCAGATTAAAATGGTAACTTATAAAAAGTAAATGTATTACGCGCTGTGAGTTTACATACCAGTTTCTGAAGCGGATGCGTCGCTCAAAATTCAAGTGGGCGCTTCCTGTTTATTGAGCTTTGATCTGTGGAACTACCTTTGACTCCTATTTTGCACTGGGGTGTGCATAGATTTGGCTGATAAAGCTGGGCTGTCAAGATGGCTGTTAAAAATACCTCCCTGGCTATTATTTTGCTTCATGACGCAGTGACTCCTGCCTGAAATCTTGCAACACATGCAGTTTGCTGCCATTGCGCTCAAGAGTTTGTCTACAAACCATATAGTCGATGCCTGTGTTGAGTTCCTGATCTCATTTATGTTGGATGGCACGTGGGCGTTTTGTTCGCATAATATGATGCCAATGCTCCAACCTGATTGATTATTGGTCAATTTGCACAAAGAATGACAACAAAAGTAAAAAGGGAAAAAATTAGGATGCTGACAACGCCCACACGTGTGGCATACTAGACATCCGCCCACACACCGTATGTGACGTAAGTAGATTGATTCCTTTACGCAAAAAGGGAGTGTAGGGATTAAAGTGAATGACGACATTGGACACTATTTCCAGACACACAAGGGGCTAAGGCAAGGAGACCCAATGTCACCGATCCTGTTCAACATGGTGGCTGATATGCTGACTATTTTAATAGGACGGGCAAAAGATGCAGGGCAGGTAGGTGGCCTGGTTCCACATCTAGTTGACGAAGGGATTTCCATTCTTCAGTATGCTGATGATACTATCATCTTTATGGAGCACGACTTGGCGAAAGTAAGAAACATGAAGCTGCTGTTATGCTTATTTGAACAACTGTCCGGGCTCAAAATCAACTTCCACAAGAGCGAATTGTTTTGCTTCGGAAGAGCTAATGATGACCAGGAGGCGTATAAACAATTGTTCGGCTGTGAATTGGGCTCAATACCGTTTACGTACTTAGGTATACCCATTCATCATCGTAAGCTGACTAACATCGAGTGGAAATGCATCGAGGATCGTTTTGAAAAGAAACCGAGCTGTTGGAAAGGGAAGCTCATGTCATACGGTGGATGATTGATTCTGATTAATTCGGTCCTTAGCAGTATGCCTATGTTTCTCCTATCCTTTTTCCAGGTTCCGGTGGGTGTCAGGAAAAGGTTAGACTCCTACCGATCTCGATTCTTTTGGCAGAGTGATGAGCTTAAACGAAAGTATAGGCTTGCTAAGTGGGATATAATCTGTAGGCCGAACGACCAAGGGGGTCTAGGTATTGAAAATCTAGAAGTCAAAAACAAATTTCTCCTCAGCAAGTGGCTATTTAAACTTTCGTCTGAGACAGAGGCTACTTGGGCACAGATTCTGCGTAATAAGTATCTTTATACTAAAACCTTGGCCCAGGTGAATGTGAGGCCTTCGGACTCACCTTTTTGGAAGGGTTTGATGAGAGTTAAACAACTCTTTTTCAACAAGACAAAATTTATTGTCGGGAATGGAGCTACTACGAGGTTCTGGGCGGATACGTGGCTTGGGGAGACCCCCCTTGCACTTCAATATCCTACTTTGTACAACATTGTGCGACATAGAGAAGCCTACGTTGCAACTGTTTTACAATCCACTCCCCTCAATATTAGTTTTCGAAGGACATTAGTTGGAAATCGTTGGGAGGCCTGGCTCCATCTTGTAAGACGTTTAATGGAAGTCCAGCTGTCCCAGCAGCCAGATCAGCTGTATTGGAAACTTACTAAGAACGGTGTATTCTCGGTCAAATCCATGTATCTGGATGTCATTAACTCTAGCATCATCCCTTCCTCGATACATGTTTGGAAAGTAAAGGTACCCTTACGGATCAAAGTGTTTATGTGGTTTGTGCATAAACAAGTGATTCTGACTAAAGATAACCTGGCAAAACGCAATTGTGTGGGTTCTTCTAGGTGTAGTTTTTGCGATCATAACGAAAACATCAAACACCTCTTTCTTGATTGTCGGTTGGCTAAGATTCTTTGGCGGTCGATTCATGTTGTGTTTAATATTAATTAGCCCACCTCTATCAACATGTTATTTGGAACATGGCTTGATGGGGTTGATTCTGATACTGCGAGACACATTCCTGTTGGCGTTTGTGCTTTATTTTGGGCAGTATGGAACTGCAGAAATGATTTAGTTTTTAACAGATCAACAAACATTCACTTTTTGCAGGTTATCTTCAGGGCCACAGCGTTCATCCGTATGTGGTCGCTACTCACTCCGACGGAGGCCAGGGAGCGTTTGGTTACTGCGTCTACCCGATGGGAGATGGTAGCTTGAGATATTTTCAACCGGTTTGGATGGCGGTCATGTAATAGGATAGGCATGTAGTGCTCCTATTTTATTTGCCAGCCGGTTGTGGCTTTGGGTTTTAGCTCTTATGAGCTTTTGTTTCTGTTCGCACCTCGATACTTGGAGACTTTGTTGCTGGATTTCCTTTTAATAATATAAGCCGTATGCATCTTTCTGATGCAGAGGCTGGGGTAAACCCCCTTTTCAAAAAAAGGAGGCAGCCCACACGGACCATGCGTGGGCGAACATTACAACTGTCCACACGTGTGGCATAGGTACTTCGTGCCACACGCCCAACAAGTACTGCTCATCCCACCCTGCGCGTGTGGCACGAAGCAAAAATGCCCGCACGTCCCGGCACAGCCACATTAGTTACCCGCCGAATGACGCTTTAGTTGCCATCCAGGATGGCAAATGTAGTTGTAAAAGCATGGCAACTCTCTCTGTTTTGGTTAACTATAGTTGTCATGTCTAATTTATGATAGTTGTCGCATGCAATCAAACCATAGTTGCCATGTGTGCTTACCTAGTTGCCATGTATGGTTAACAATAGTTCCCGTGTGTAACCTGGTTAACCTGGTTACTACGTACGCGCAACTGCAGTTGTCATCTACCAACGAATTATAGTTGCCATGTGTGTTTACCTAATTACCGCATACGCGCAACTGCAGTTGCCATCTATCACCGCACGAGCGTTGTGTGGGCAAAGAACAGTTCACTCACACGCGCGTGGACTGGTTGGTGACCGTGTGGACGGGAGCTAGTTCGCCCACACAGCGCATCTGGCAACCACGCGCTGCGGGTCGTGTGGGTAAGCGCTCTAACGCCCACACAACACGCTATGCCTACGTGGCACTCAGATTTCTTTAGGATTCGTGCAAAACAGAATTAAGCTGGATCATGGCATGTGGGCAATGTGCAAATATGCCACACGTGTGGACGTTATCATTTGGAAAAAAATAATATATACTTTGTACAATAATAATGAATAAAATGGTAGTGCGATAATAAAGAGTTTCGCGATGTACAAAAGATATATTACTCACAATATCGGGGTACTTGCTTGCGAGGTGCCTTCAAAATTCCCTCGGGCCAATTTCAGGAGTTAGTAACCTAATTGTCGGGCTCCTGGGGACTGCGGTTTTTCGTGGTAGATTGTTTGGTGCGTGTCTCATGGGTTGAGCGATGGGGGGTCGGGTGTCTTTCCGGAGCATTAGGGCCCCCAGGAATCTAAATAATAGTCGGTGCGGATTTATTGTCGTACGAAGGAACCATCAAGCACTGTGTATCGGGGGGATGGTGAGGTTATCACGCATTAACAAAACGTGGCAGATGAAAAACAGGTATATATGAAATTATGTGATGTTGTTTTCATACCTCCTCCCCAAAATAAAAAGTCTCGCCGCCTGAATGTGTGCTAATTGCTTCTATTGCTTTCCGCATGGTGTCTTGATCAAAAGAAGTAATCCTAGGAAATATGCCCTGTTTTATCAATGCATCTGATTGAGGGGTATTGTCTAGTGCTAGAACCTGCATCAAATTAACAGGGGATTGGCTGTTAGTCAGATAGACAATTTAAATATATAAGGGATACGGTAGTAAAAATGGAAAATGAAACAATCTTAACTGATTAAATAATAATTGTCCCTGCAGTATGAGATGGCAGCCAACTAAAAGTACCAAAGTGGGTGCGGCAACCACACTACTAGGAAAAGGCCTACTAATGGCGCACCGGTTTTGCCTACTAATGGCGCACTACCGGTGCGCCATTAGTAGCCATTAGTATCTTGTATACTAATGGCGCACCTGGAAGTGCGCCATTAGTATGTAACTCCATGCGCCATTAGTATGCCTCCTGGGGGGCCATATGTAACCATGTGCTTTGTCACACTAATGGCGCACTCTGCCTTGATGCGTCATTAGTATCCTTTGGCATACTAATGGCGCACTCTGCCTTGACGCGCCATTAGTATGAATATTTGGTTTTTTTTTTTTTGCTTTTCTGATTTTTGCGCAGGTTACAAAATATATTATTGGACAGCAACACACAGCAACATCAGATTCATCGAATACAATACAAGATTAGTCTCCGAATACAATTCATCATATTAGTCTCCGAATTTAAAAGACCGAACAAAGATAAAACATTACAAGTCTCAAGACCGCGAGTATCGAGTTTGTCTTCACATTACAAGTCGATATCGATCATCTAAACTACCATCACATAAAAGAGAGTTGTGGTCATCACGATGAGCATCATCGCGATCAAACTGGTCCTCATCAGGTTCCTCCAACGCTCCCTCCTCTCTCCCGCTAGATAGCGGGCATATCTAGATTCGGCCTCCGCCCTAGTGGTGTACCCTTTGTAACTGTTACCGCTGAAATGGTGAACCTGTCTCCGACACTCCTCCCAGTCGTCGTAGACTCCGGGAACCTTACCCTTGTACTTGAGTGAATTCCTCCTTGATGGTGCGGAGCGCATTCGGACGCCGGTCCTTCCTTTGCTTCTTCGATTGGCTGCCATCTGTGTGTGCGCCGCCATCATCAGTGGTGGCATCCTCGGCGGCACCATCAGTGGTGTCATCCCCAACGCCACTAGGGGTTGTGTAATCAGGATCGGTGTCTTCCGCGGCGTCCTCATAGCGGTGAGGTTGTTCCTCCATCTCCTGGGACAGCTCCCAGAATTGCTTGCCGCCCGAACCACCGGCCTCATCGTTGTGGGCCATGTTTTTCTCTAAATAGGAAAAAAGTTTGGTCAAAAAGTTGGTTATTGTCAAGGAACAAGATCATGGTCTCATCATTTAGGGTTTGTCGATACAGAGGCACCTTAAAAGGCTAAGCTTTCATCATTTAGGATTTGTCGACGCCGAGGCACCCTAAAAGCCCAAGCGTACATCATTTAGGTTCTCATCGACACCGAGGCATCTGGGGCAGCCAAGTTAAGTTTTCATCATTTAGGGTTTATCGATGCCGACGCACCCTAGGTTGGGCCTAATCACATGGCACTAATCACTTGGCTCTATTGCCACCTATGTTGGGTTTATCATCTAGGGTTTATCGATGCTAAGGAGAATTCTAAGTTGGGCCTAATCACTTGGCTCTATTGCCACCTATGGTTTAATGCAGCAAGAATGGCGGGGCAGTTGATCCTACTTAACTAAGTACTAAGATACCCTGGCCCATGCATTAGTCGCAAGTACCCCATATGTCCTATTTTTAGCAAAGTCATGCTAAAATTCATGGAAAATTTCAGCATGACCTTTGCTGAAAATAGGACATATGGAGTACCCGAATTTGCCGGAACGGAAGTTAATTAACATTCCGACAAACTCAAGGGCCTCTCGGGGTACCTGCAAATTCATCACGACACGATGGTCGGAGACATGACCTTTGCAAAATGGTCGGAGACACGATGGTCTTTCTCAATGTGATCAATTGATGGATCAACACATAAAACATGTCCAATAAGTATGATTTATAGAGTCAACATCAGTATGAATATATATAAAGTTTTTCTTCATCAGCCAGGCCCATGCAAGTAACTGCATCCAGCAACTATTTCTGCTACTCTGTAACTAACTACACTCTGTATTTATCAATTGATCAGATTGAGCTCCAACTGTAGCTGCAGCTGAGGGATCCATGAGCCATCATGCCAGCCAGCCAGGAAATAAACTTTACTTTCCAAAGGAAGTAAAAATACAATGCATACATACATACTTAAGCAGGTAGATAGATAGATAGATAGATAGATAGATGAGCATGTTCAGTTTACAAGAATGAATATAAACAAGCAAAGAATGCATGCAAGTTTAAAGTAAAACATTTCAGTTAATGCAAGTACTCCTCTTGCTCTCTAATTTCTCTCTTCTCTTCTTCAGTTAATTAATTGAATTTTACTAATGTTGTTGTTAACTGAATTTTAATCGGCTGCTGAAGAACACCTTTAGTTTCATTAGATATAGGTGTAGTTTTCAGTCTCTGTCAGTTTCATCAGAGAAGTTTGCTTTCAGTTTCAAATAATCCGAGTTGCGATGGGATGGCAGTGCTCACGACCCGGATGTGGCCTAGTTTCTCGTTTTCTGTTAGCTGTGTAATCACTGAATAAGAAGAGAAATAGAGAGCAGAAAAGCTGCGAAGTTGAACGCGGGACAAACACATTATAACTGAATTTTACCACGTCTCCTCTCGTGGACGTTTCAGAAACAGGAGGGCCCACGTTTCCCCTCCAGAGTTTTCGAGGGCCCACGTCTCCCCTCCAAAGGGTAGGACGTTTGAGTTTTCGAGGCAACTCCCCACGTCTCACCTCCCCTGGCAACTCCCCACGACGCAGAGGGGGTTTTCTTCCCACGTCTAGGTAACTCCCCTCCTATTCCATTGCCGCTCCATCTTCCTCCCTCTGCCTCCCTCCTCATTCCATTGCCGCTCCATCTTCCTCCCTCTACCTCCCTCTGCCTCCAGCATCAAGTAACTCCCCTCTGCATCCACCATCGCTGGCCAGGAGGGCAATGGCGGAGGAATCGTGGAGCAACTCCCCTCCGTCTGCCAAGAGAATGGCAGAGGCATCGTGGAGCAACTCCCCTCCGTCTGCCAAGCATCACCGTGGTGAGGCGTCTGGCAAGGAGCCGATGATGGTCGACGACAACGTTCCGGTCCCCGGGCAGAAGCGGGACTACACCGTGTCGCTCAAGGTTGATATCCACCTGAAGGAGCCGGTGGATGTCGTATGCACCAGCAATCCAGACGAAGCCGACAAGATGATCCGCAAGATGAGGAGGAGGCTCGGTGGCATGCTTCCTTGGAATATCGGCGTTGATGTCGAGTATACCAGGGAAGAGAAACCTTCGCAAATTGCTGCAGTTCTGCAGTTATGCGTGGAGGATCTCGTCCTAGTATACCACATCACCGCGGCAACCAAATGGTAAAAACATCCATTTCTGATGTTTCTGTCTAATTAGTAGTTTCTGAAGTAGATGCAATAGTTATGAAGTTCTGAAGTAGATGCAATACTAGTTCTGAAGTTTTGAAGTTTCTGAAGTTCTGAAGTTTCTGAAGTTCTGAAGTTTCGTTTTAATTAGTAGTTTCTGAAGTTTCTGAAGTTTCTGAAGTTTCTGAAGTAGATGCAATAGTTCTGAAGTTCTGAAGTAGATGCAATACTAGTTCTGAAGTTATGAAGTTTCTGTCTAATTAGTAGTTTTTTGGTGATCATACAGAATGTTGTCTAGAAGTTTTTGTGATCATTTAGTAGCTGTTATGAATGTTGTCTTGTAATGCAAAAGATTGCAAAAAAATACATCATTGAGATGTTATGCTTGCTGTTTTGATCATACAGAATGTTGTCTTGTAGTTGTTGTGATCATTTAGTAGTTGTTGTGATCATACTGTTTTAACTGAATTTTGGTCAGAACTGAAGATGCTATTTTAACTGAATTTTGCTTGAACTGAACCCATTTTAATTCTGTAGTTTCTGAAGTTTTTGAAGTAGATGAATTTGATGCATCAGGTTAATTTGATGCAGGCCCAAGGAACTCCGCCCGCTCCCGCAGGAGAAGAAGCTGTACACCT
Organism: Triticum timopheevii; assembly: GCA_963921465.1. Lineage (NCBI taxonomy): Eukaryota > Viridiplantae > Streptophyta > Magnoliopsida > Poales > Poaceae > Triticum > Triticum timopheevii. The sequence continues at coordinate 632,595,517 of OY997274.1, read as the reverse complement.
TTGTTGGCTTCTGCATTGGAGGTGACAAGGAAAAGATGAAGTTGTCTGGTTTAGAGATCAACCCCGACAAGTACGTCGACTTGCAGCGCAAATGGAGAGTTCCAAACAATGGAAAGAAGTGGCAGTCTTTGGCTGAGTTTGCAGGCAGCCTCATCCACCCATCCTACAAGGAAATGAAGCAGAAGAACAACAGGAAATCGGACCACCTACTATGGGGGGACATCCCACTGCCAAACAAGCTCATCGAGTACGCCGCGAAAGATGCGTACGTCACCTACGAGGCATGGAAGAAAATCGAAATCATCAAAGAAGGTTTGGAGCTCTGGCAAGAGGCGGAGGATCATTGGGATGACCCCTACTACTGGGGATATTGAGTTGTTTGTGGTATTGGGATGACCCCTACTACTGTGTCTCAGTTTGTAGTTATGTGGTTGAATAAGTTTGCTTTTGTTATGTTGAACAAGTTTGCTTTTGTAATGATGAACAAGTTTGCTTTGGTTGTCAGTTGACATCACTCATCGCTGAGCATGGTTTAGTTTTACCTTTATCTATTTATTATTTAGGCAGAGCTATTCAGGCATGGAAGATATAATCATCCTTATGGTGAGGATCACAATGTTTTTAGCTTCCAAGTTTCTAATGACACATGATCTTTCCAACCACATAACTTAACTGCAAACATTTCCCCTGTAAATTGTAGTTACACATTCCAACCAATACCTGCAGGTTGTAATTTCATACTGAATGACCATCAATGACTAAGTGAAGCAAATAATTGCTATGCATTTCTTGGCACGCGAGAAGGAAGAGGGGAGAGGAGGCGGAGCTCACTGGGGAGGCGCAAGGAGGCCCTACGACATCTTAGTAGCAACAGAGGTGGCCGAAGTTGACGAAGACAGCGGCGACCTGAGGAAGAAGAGGTGGAGGGGGGGTGGAGGGGTCGAGCACCGTCGTGCCCTGGTTCCGCGGCTCGCCGACCCGGTGTTGAAGCAGATTCTGCCCGCCGCCTTGCCTGTCGCCTCGCACGGTGGAGCTCGAGGGCTGGGAAGGCGAGGGAGGGGGTGCGTGGGTGCGGTGAAGGCGAGGGAGGGGTGGATTGGGAGCGGACGGCGATGGGGGGCAGGGCAGGGGCTAACTGGGGGCGGCGACGGAGACGGAGGCGCGGGGGCGGCGGCGGCGTGGGTCGGGGCAGCGCGCGAGTGGATCTGGTGGCGAGGGAGAGAGGGTCGATGGGGATCTGGCGAAAGGGAGAGAGGATAGCTAGGGGGAGGGTTCTAATGGCGCACCGTCCAGTCGTGCGCCATAAGTATGACTATTTTAATGGCGCACCACCCCTCGGTGCGCCATTAGAATTTTGTTTTAATCTAGCCCACTAACCATATCTACAACCTAACCCTATCCACAACAGAACCCACCCACTAGCCTGACTGGTCAGCACGCAGCACACACACTAGGAGGTCCTGGGTTTGATTCCCAGGCTCCCCAATATTTTTTTATGCATTTTAAATGCTGTTTTTTATATTTATTTGTGTTTAAATATGTTCAAACTTGTTTAAATCATAACAGTAATATTTTTTTTTATAAAAACAGTAATAATTTTTAAAAAATATGTTCAAATTTCTTACTTGAAAATATCATCGGCGGCGGCGGTGGAGCGGGGGAGGGTGCGGGGATCGAGATCGAGATGGAGGGGGAATCGAGATCAAGATGGAGGGGGATCGAGACCAAGTGTCCTCATGAATTCAAAAAGTGCCCATGAAATTTAAAAATATTCATGATATTAAAAAGTGCCCATGAAATACAATCGAGAAATGAAGACTACGATTTAAATACAATCGATCTTAGCTAGCTATCTGTTCACAATCTTCTTGCCCTTCTTTTTCGCAAATGGAGTTCTTCTGTGAAACGGACGTCCTTTAGGTAGGGTGGTCCTGCTTCTTCTTGTGGTGTGTGCTGCTACTTCATCGTCATCGTCATGTTCGATCTTCGGGTCGCCATACTTGTCGAAGTCTTGCTCATTGGCTACTCCATCCATTTCGATGATCTTCATTTTGCCTCTCCTCACGACAACACGACTGGGCTTTGGCGGGTCGGTAATGAAGAAGCATTGGTCCACTTGGGAAGCCAGTACCCATGGCTCATTTTTCGCGGTGACGTTTGCGCCCGCGGTCTTGGATTTGGCTTCGGGTATAAACACGACTGGGCTTTGGCATAGTGCGCCATTAGTAGGTTTGCAAAAAAGTAAAAAAAATATATATATACTAATGGCGCACTGTCTTGGTCGTGCGCCATTACTAGTTCTAACTAGTAATGGCGCATTTTGCCATCCCTGTGCCATTAGTTTGTATGGAAAACTGGGGGAAAAAAATCAATAGTATTGGCGCACCGTGAGCACGGTGCGCCATTAGTGTCTTCCACACTAATGGCGCACGAGCAACCGGTGCGCCATTAGTATATAGTAGTGGCGCACTGCTTACCTGGTGCGTCATTAGAATCAGTCCTATCTATAGCTCTTTTCCTAGTAGTGCCATGTCCATGTTGAACTTTTCTACGGCCTTCAGGAGATTCATTTGCCCTTGCATAAGCAGCCCAATTATAATTGGCGAGTTGGTCTGTGTTCGTGAATGTATGCCAGAAATCTATGACGGTGTAATCGTGCTTCGCTCCAGGATTAATAAATGCAGAAAATTACATATGCAATCTTGAAACAATCTTGCATAAGCCAAGATATGATTCTGCTGCCTTCAAGCTGGGAACGCCTTTGTCACTAATTGTTGATGCGTACTGAGCAAAATGCATGCAAGCTTGGGAGGGGTCTGGTGTGCCTGCAGAGATGATATCTCCAGCTGCAGGTATTCCAAAAACTAAATTGATATCCTTGTCGGATATATCAATCTTCCTATGGGGGACTAATGATATTTGTGACTTCTCTGTGTCAACTACACCAATTAAAAGGGCGCTAAGCTTCAAATTCAGCTTGTATAATATCTTCAACTGCAGCATGCCACCGAAGCCTGTCTCAACGGCTAATTGATTTTGAACTTGGAGAACTGCGAGACAACTGAACAGAATTTGTTGACCGATGCCCTAGATGTGAAAACAATGTTACCTGGTACGGCTGGTTGATCTCGTGAGTCGGTGCTATCGTTGCTGTGACTGCTTGCTTGTATATGCTTGTACACTGCGACGAGCTGATCCATATGTGTCAGTATAACTATGTGCGAAAAAAGGAGAGCGCGGTGAAGATCTTATTGTAAAAACGCTGCATACGTATGGTCCTTGACTTTGGATTTTGGTAGTACCTACCTGTGAAACGAGGGCGTGAACTGTCCAAAAAAACCCCTTCAGGTTGATATGCCAACAGGGTTGATGGAGAGCTGCTGGATCAAAATAGATGCTTGTTCTTGTGCATAGTTCTTCCCTTGGCTATGCTCAGGTGTGGTGGAAGGGATGAAGGCAGATCTCGTAGTATGGGAGGCACGAAAAATGCTTGGTTTGTGCGGTTTTGTCTTGTGTGTGAGTGAGCGTGAGAGATTAATCGTTGCGATGGTGTGGGCGTCTGCGGGGGTGGCCGGTGCATGCTTGCAGGCTGCGTGTGAAACCAAAAACAGTGATGCTGCGGGGTGGACTTCTCCTGCCTACGTGTATGTGGTGTGGTAGCTGTGCCGTAAATGCCGTGTAACGGGCCAAGCGGCCCGGGGGGGGGGGGGGGGGGGTTGGATAGTTGTCTACAGGTGTGGTGAGAACGTGTGAAGCATAAAACCCGAGCTGGTGGTGGGAGAGACAGTGTGAGAACCCTAATCTTCCAGTTGAAAACCCTAGCCTCTCGAACATGTCCTGCTTGTCGAACAACCGATCCACCGCCCGGACGGCTCGCCGTCAGAGCAACGCCCCGGTTCCGTACAGGCAGGCGCCGCTTGCGTACGAGCCAGCCATATTCTGCTTGTGCAAGAAGGGCGAAGGCAGGAGGTACCTAGCTTGTCCGAAAGGCAGGGTGAGTTTCCTTACCTCATCAGACGACCCGTGGTGTTTTCCGCATGTTTCTGGGGATATTTTACTGATTTTCTTTATTTTCAAAAAAGTCGTTCCGGTGCGGGTTCTTCTAGTGGGTCGACGACGAGCTGAACCCCTTCCTCACCCAACTGCTGATTGATCTGTGCAGTGCAGTGTGGGCGTTAGAGGCGCACAACCGGATACTGGACAGAAACGTCCATGGTTGGTGTAGTCCAGATCTAGATCTGCAGGACTCCAGTGACCATGGCGTCGTCGGCGGTGATGCTGGTGCGGCACCTGTGGCGGTCGTCAACAAGCAATGCGATGAACTGCGTCGGTCCCTTGTTAATCTTGAAGCCAAGCGTCGCATCATGGTGGATGGGTGGCTGATCGGCATGGGCTTGATTGCTCATCTCAAGTAGGGAAACTGTGAGGGGATGCACTGCAAGAGTGCTTGTCCGCTGCCCCCCTGGTGTACCGAGCTGGGGGGGGGGGGGGGGGGGGATTATTGGAAAATATCATGGGCTAAATGTCAGGGTATGTGTATAAAAAATAATGAATATTTGTATTACAAAAAAAAATAGAAAAAATATTAAAAAATAATGAATATTTGTATTACAAAAAAAAATCAAACTCATACTCAAGCAACCTAGGTAGTTTACAAAAAGGGTATGTGTGCAAAACTACAAAGAGTTCATCGTGATGAACTCCATCACAAGAAAATGTGAAAAATAAATCCGAATACAAGGTTACAAAACTCATGCTCAAAACTGTATAGTATGTGTGCAAAAGTAGAGGTAGTTCATTGATGATCTCATCGACTCCATAGCAAAACTCGGGATGCTAGATAGGTTTCCTTCAATCTTCATGACGTCATACAGTAGTGATCTTCGGAAGGACCAAATGTTTTCCTGTGAAACATTCCTATTTAGATTCTTCCGATATTTTACAAAGGTGGGTGTCAAACATGAAAGAAAATTTGGATAGGAGGTGGGGGTGATGATCAGGTAGTACGACTAAATACCTTGGTGGTGGGCAAGAAAAATTTCTCCCCGTCGAAGTTGCTAGCCATAAAAAGTGAGCATATTCCGGACTCCTCGTTGCCAAGCAAAAAAATGGATGGTGATTTAGTACATAAAAAGGGCTGGAAATTAGGCAGAAGGAGAGCAGAAAGTGGTGGAAATTATCTGCATAAATACCTTTGAAAGCTATGGTCCATAGAAGTCGGGAAAAGTCTTGTCCAACCCGATTCGATACATGGCCATGCTGTATAGAAAGCTTGAACACATCGGAAAAAAGCAGAAGACATCCTAGAACATATATGCTCGTGATAATTGATCCTTTCAGAACTAAATCCAAACGTGCCAGCCTGTGGATCAATGACAACAATCCTGTTTTTCATCATGTCCAAAATGTAGAAGCACCATCCATCATGGAGAATTGTGGGTAGAATGAACTGAAATTAGGAAAAAATGTTTCTTTTTTATTAAAATGCATATCTTCTTACAAGGCGAGGAGGTCTGTCGTTAAATACATACCATTCTGCAATTCCATATTTGCTCTTCCATTGAAAATTCTCTTTGCACAGATGATACTGAGCATGGATCCATGTTGCTGATGACAAGTGTCTGGTCATGTACATGCGTCAGATTAAACTGGTATGTGTGTACTAAAATATAGGGAAAACAGCTGAAAAAGGAATGAAAGCAGGGCATGTATTTATGCAGATAACCAACAAAAAAATGGTGCCAGTGACTAACGCTGAAATCAGGCTCCATGAATTTCCTCCATATTTTTGAATCGGTACGTCCAGCAGAGGACCGTTAAATTTGTGCTATCCTCCGGACTAGTAAAGTGCAACGCTCGTGGCTTAGCTTTTCCATGCCAATTTTTTGCTTACTTAAAACTTCTCCTCCCAAAATTAACACCCGTGGGTGTGGGTGATCGATCCATATCCTGCTACACCGGGAGGTAAATGGGTGAAATAAGAGTAGTTGATGCATTTCCCTAAAAAATGATTAATTACCGGTACCTTGCTTGGCTATCCTGAGTCGTTTGAGAGGCAAACAACTAAGGGTCACTTTGATTCAAAGGATTTTCATAGGATCTTTGAAGGATTAGAATCCTTAGGAATTTCTCCTACGTCGGTCGTTTGATTCGTAGGATTGAATCCTGTAGGATTTTTTCCTAAGGATTCATTTGTACTACATTTCACAGGAATTCTAACATCCACTCCAACCTCTTGGAAGAAAACCTTTGTTTTTCCCATGACACATTCAAACAAACTCAAATCCTATAGGGATCCAGTGGACATGTCATTCCAATCCTACATTTTTCTATTCTTGTGTTTTTGCAATCCTATGAATCGAATAGGCCTAAAAATTGTGTACCAACTGCGCGCGCGCGGGGGGGGGGGGGGGGGGGGGGGGGGGCTGGGTGATGTCCCCGGCAAATCACAGGTCTAGGGGGTAATCACTAAGATGAGTGTTCTTCGGTGAGACGTGGTTGTCTGTGAATTGTCCAAATGTGACTCCATGGTGTTTGGAATATGCCTTCATGAGCGTACCAGATAATTCCCGATGGATTGATACTAATCTGGAAATGTCTGCTGTTGTATCAAGTGATGCCGATGATGCTTCGGTCATAAGAGGCTGGTTCACTTGTAGTGCAGCATGGGGGTCCCCACCTATATTGGCGGTGGGCGTCATGTCTTGGCCTGGGACAGGAGTAATGTGGCCGATGATGCAAAAAAAAATCCGCGTGATTTTTACCATGGCCAAAAACACTACACGTATATGATGAATTGCGTGACATGCTATGAGGATGACTGGCCGATATTTGGTTCGGATAAGTTTCTTTGGCTGCTTCGAACATGAAGTCTTTTCCCAGCATGGGGATGCGTCCTGTTGAACTACCTAGTAAAAATAACATGAAAAGGTTTTGGTTAGAAACAGGTCTAATGTGATGTATCGACCATTGCCCATAAAGAAAGTTGTTGAGCAGACGATCGGACGTTTGCTGTCGTCGTCCGTGTTCAGGGGTTGCGCGGTGACTGCTGTGTCTCCTATTGTTATGCAACATTTTAACTTAATAATGTGAGGGGCAATGCCATGATAAAATAATGTAGGGGACAGTGTATAGTATAATTAGCCAAGAAAATATGGGTTGCCACTTGGCATGAAAAAACCTTGGTTGATATTTCCGGCAGTGGTGCAAGATGGCCTGCCGGATAGTTGGCAGCAGATACATCTCTTCTTTAGGCACTCTACGAGGTCGTCCATGAACGTGAACATGGCCATCTGCGTTGAGTGTCTGATTTCATTCATACTGGACATCACTCTAGAGTTGTGTTCCTTCAACAGAATTCCCAGGAAATCGCCTGCCTGTTGGTCATTTAAAGAATAAATGGGTATGTGTTTCTTATGCAAAAAGAAAAATTCACGTGTGATACATGGGGATACTGATGATAAGAGAGCATTATGAAACAGATATGGATGATTGTTACATACCATTTCAGGATACTTCCGCCGCATTTGGTTTGCAAAATCAACAGGGCCAACTGCTTGTGTTGCGCGTTTTCTTTTCAAAGCGCGGGACATAGGCTTCGGTATAACATTTGCAGATTTGAGGGAGACGTTTGTGGCCACACCCACGGCGTGAGTGTTTTGTCCGTTCGCTGTACATCAAATGGTGGTGTTCGCTCCATTTAGGTGGAACTGTGGAAATATATATAACAGATTTTGGTGGTTATTGCCAAGGGGGCACATAGAAATAAAACTAATGATCGATTGTATCACTCCAGAAATTGGTACAACACATGAAATGCATTTTTTGTGGATATGTGCGTGGGGGGAATGATGGACTTACTTCGGGGCCGCGTATAGTATATCGTTTCCATTGTGCTAGCTTATAGCTTCAATGGCTTTCTTCACTGAATCATGATTGAAAGCTTTGACACGGGGGGAATTTTTTTTGTGTGATGTGCCGACTAGTCATGCTTTGCACATCGGTTTAAGACATGTCCAACAGCTAAGACAACAAAGGCAATTTTGAAACAATCAGTTTCAACTTTGGAAGAGTTCTCACCCACGTGTCTAGCGGCTATGGCTTCTGCTGCCTTCAAACTGTGAATACCTTTCGGGCTGATACCTAGAGCAAGTCTACTAAACTCTATGCAAGATTCAGACAAGTCGACCTGACCGGTGGGGATGGATCTACTGCCATTCGGCTGGCCGAAAGCATCACTTACCGCCTGGTCTGTAATTGGTATTTTTCTGCTTTCATCAAGAACTAGTGTGCATGATTCTGGATCTACTCTCTCTATCAATGATGCGCTGAACTTCATGTTTATTTTGTGAGTGATCTTTAGATGCAACAAACCACCGAATCCAGTTTCTTCTGGGAGGGACCTCTTGTACTTACTGAACTGCGATACAAAACACAAGAATTTCTGTACTGATATCCTTGATTTGAAAATAGTTGGCGATGAACCAATCTCCTAAACCTTCACCAGATGAATGATCCTTGTTAACTTCTGTCTGCTGGTTATTGGGGTCGTGTGTACTCATACGGACCTGAAAACAAAAGTTAAAAATGAAACTGGGAAACACAATAGCTCCGGCTATGTAACTATGTGCATAAACAAAAATTGGGATGTTAACACCTATATACGACCAAAAATAGATCTGTTTGGTAAAGATTGTAGACGGCGTTTGGTAAAGATTGTAGTCAAGTGGTCGGCTGCCCTGTGCCACTACGGCACCAGCCGGGGTGCATACAGCGGCTTCAATACAACTTGGGAATCCTTTCCAGCCGGAGCGCCGGCTGAAACGTTCCGCCGGACGCGCAGGCGTCGTTTGATCCCGTGCGATCCCACCGTCCCACTTGCGCCATATGTGGCCCCACGAACCGCTTTTCTCTCTCTCGCTTATCGTCTTCCCGAGAGCGCACCTCCACTCATTCGATCCCCTTCTTTTCCCCTCTCTTTGACGCGAGCAACATCTCCTCGATTCACTCCCCACCGAATCCTTTTCACCCCCACTCAGCCGCAGGGCTGCTGCTATGGTTGGACGCTGCATCGGCCGCGGGGGCTGCTGCTCATGGTTGCGCTCTCTCCTGTTAGAATTGTGTCGAATATTATTGTACAAGGTAGGTTACAGTTGGACTTGGTTTTGGACTGTGTGTAGACAGGGTAGGAGTTGTGTCCTAATAGGACACCTATATCCTAGACCTCTCATATATATCGGGGATAGACACACGATGTAACCTATGCCAACATAATAGCACGGGCACGCGGTGGAGCCGGCGGCGTGTGCCGGCGCCCGGGCGGCCAGGGTGCGATATTAAGATGGTGTCATGGGGAGGAGCGTCCGTAGTCATGCCCCGGGGATGTAGCCATATCGGTGAACCTCATTAACAAATCTCGGTGTCGTGCTTGTGTAATTGCTTGGTCCTCGGTAGATCGACGGAGCATCTCGGATTTATCTAACATCTCCAACTTCCCTCCCCCATGGCCGCGGGACCATGGCCATGCGGCCGCGGCGGTGATTATCGCACCGACGACGGTGCTGCAATCAGCACCAGCCGTAGCTGGAGACAAAAGCCCCGCAGATGTTTGCAAACCAGCAACTATGACGGTGCTACAACCAGTGCTCGTCACCATGACTAGGCTGCAATCGACCACGACGACGGTGGATTTCGTTTTTGCTACAACCATGTTTGGTTTTCGCTGGAACTGGTCCATGTTTTTGCTACCACCCATCCGTTCAAAATTTGCTACCAGGTGATTTTTGCTGCAACCGATGAACTGTTTTGCTACAACCGTTTCGATTTTTTGTTACTACCGGTGTTTGTCGATTTTCGCTACATCCATCTTCTGTTTTTCCTGTCTTTTTTGCTACAACCATATTTGTATTTTGTTGGAACTGAACACATTTTTTGCTACGTCCACCCGCGGCAGTGTTGCTCAACGGCGGCGCTACCTTTTTTATTTTTTTGCTACAACCGTCTCGGATTTTTGCTACTACCGGAGATGCCATTTGCTACCATCGGAGTTTTTGGTACTACCGGAGTCTTCCTGGAAGCATCAGGAGTTTTTGCTACCACCCTTGTTTTTGTTTTGTTTTTGCTGGAACCATCCTAAAAATTTGCTACCACCGTCTTTTGATTTTGCTTGAACCGGCATTTTTCGCTTCGGTGTCGGCGGTGAAGGCGGGTGGTGTTTCGGTTCGCCGGCGACGGTGAGGATGCGAGCGCCGGCGACGAGCAGGGGCAGCGATGGTCCAAGCGAGATCAGCGCGGGCCAGAGTGCGGGATGCCGCGAGCGGCTGCGGCACTTGCTTTTTTCTCCTCTTTTTTCCCGTGGGGAGGATGACGATAGAAGATGCGGGGCAGATCTGGCGGTTACGAGCATCTATATCGAGCGGATCTGGTTTGACCGGCCGAAACATTCCGCCGGTTTTCCGGCGCAGAGTACTGCCCATACAACTTGGTAAATTCCGAATACGCAGAACATTAACTGCGTGGTCGCTGATCCCCTAGTGCATGTATGTATGGTCGAGTGCCGCCGTGCGTAGAAGCAAGTTTTCGCAAGCCCAAGCTGTTTACTCCATGAAGTATCCGTTCGGTTCGAAGTACTATCTGCCAACTACTGAAAAGAAATCAACTATACGGTGCCACTATATCCAAGCAGTACTTTACCAGAACGTGTTGCCATCGGAGCGGTAATTCCCTTAACCATGTCCAAGCGCCTGCCGCCATGGATCGGTGCCTTTGCTACAATAAATCTGAAGCATACCATTGATCATCCCAAGACCAAGCAATCACACAAGGCACAACACCAAGATTTGTTAACGAGATTCACCGATATGGCTACATATTGTGCATCACACATAAGAGTTACCTGAACTCAACATCACCGCTCCTTTCTTGACCGGCTGCCTGAAACTTGAAAGAATTTCACCGTTGCTTGTAGTCATCTCGAGTCAAATTCGTAGTTGTCTCACCACATGTATGACCACCAGAGCCCTGGGCCATCTCCATGCACCGTGCGTACCGCACGCCTCGCCGCTATTACCGCGTCGAGCCTCCACTGTCCCGGTCGAATCTCAAGGGTCGCGGACCCACACCACTCAACCCCCACTGCAGAGTACCACCGATCATCACCGATCAATGGCGAGTTTCACGCTTCCATCAGACCACTGGGCTCCAGTCCAAATTACGTGTCCTTCGTTTTTCCCGCTGAATAGGCTTCGACTCTCTGTGCACTTACGCCGTAGCCCCTCAATCAGCACCGAGTGAAGTCCTCCAGACTCCAGCTCCACCTTCAACATGACTCCATGGTGGTTGTACGTGCCACCCCGCGCCCCGTCGACTCCAAGCTCTCATGTGCACCGTCTTGAATCAACTCCGCGCCATATTCTCGTCGAAGCCACACAAGCCCTCGGGCCTGTGGCACGTGTTTCCACGCCCAAAAGTCGGTCACCATCAGCATCACGCTCTTATGTCGTTGTCTCTGATCCCACCTCCGTCTTCTGTTCCAACCGCCTCACGTCGATCCGTTATACTATCTAGTCTGACCCAGCCGAACTTGTCTGGCTACATGACACGCTCAACGCTCCCAAATCGTCTTCCGCGAATTTCCAACCATCACATGATAATCCATCTTAGCTGACATGACTTCCTGCAACCCCTTCAAGCATCCCTATTGCACCAACAAATCTTTCACACCTTCAAGTACTCGCCCGCCCGATCGATCAACCGATCGACCGCCGCACGTCTCCTCTGTTGTTGGCACACGCACACGCGTCTGCTGGTTCCGATCTCAACCACGGACTCGGCAAGATCGCTCGCGATCCGACGGATACGTTCCTCTGCCACGCGTTGCACCGCCGCCTCTTCCAATCGCTACCGAGCAAAGAATCTTTGCCGCAAGCAGAACTTTTCTGCCGCCACATGCGACGAGCTCGACCGGTTCCATGAATTCTCTCGCTCCTTTCCTCATCATCAACAATCCAGCAACCTCCTGACAACCTAGCTCATGATACCATTTGTTAGAATAAATCTGAGGCATACCGTTGATCATCCGGGGACCAAGCAATCACACGAGGCACGGCACCGAGATTTTTTAACGAGGTTCACCGATATGGCTACATCCCCGGGGCCTGACTATGGGCGCTCCTTCCAGTGACACCGTCACAATACCGCACACCGGCCACCCGGGCGCCGGCACACGCCGCCGGCTCCCCCTTGCGCGCCTGTGCTATTATGTTGGCATTGGTTACATCGTGTGTCTAGCCTCACTATATATGAAAGGCATAGGATACAAGTGTCCTACTAGGACACGACTCCATATCCTATCTAAACATAATACAACTACAAGTCCAATTATAACCTACCTTGTACACAATATTCGACACAACTCTAACAGCCTTGGTCGTGCTCTCAACGTTGTGGCACTCGTGCAGCCCGGCCGCCGGCACCGACCCAACGGCCGGCTTCACCGCCGTTGAGATCACGGAGGACCGGTTCAAGCTCCACAAGCCGTACGACCTGCCCTTCTGCGCCAGCAGCCTCACCAAGCCGCGCTAGAGATCCTGCTCAACGTAAGTCACATCAGTCTCTCACAATGATTTCTGACAGATTAATCACAGCCATGGAGTTTTGTTAGTTTGACCTGCCGATTTTGGTTTCTAATTCCGGGGTGGAGCAGATTGTAAGCAATAATCTTGATCACGGCCGGTTGGTCTTGGCCTAGCCGTCCGCGGGAGCTGGCAACAAACAGCTGCATGCATGCACGCACGGTATGGGTTGTGTGGCCGTTAGTCAATGCATGCTGTGCGTGGGCGTGCATGTAGTTAGCTTGTTAGTGGCTGGGTCATGTGGTAGTGGCCGGTGTGGTGCGTGCTGTTAGTGGGCACCGGGGTATAAGACCCCCCTCCTGTACTGCTTGTAGTCGCGCTGGTGTTGTAGCGATGTAGACAGTGTAAAGAGGAAAAAGATTTGGGCGTTCATGCGCCCGTGGTGGCGTTCGTGCGCCGGCCGGAAAATCTCTCGTGTCCACTGTTCTTCTTCTTCCACCTCCGTTCGAGTGAGAGGAGAGGTAGCTAGAGGGCTGCGGTTCCAACAATTGGTATTCAGAGCCACAAGGTTCGTGAGGCGGCCGTGGCGCGCGGTGGCGTCCGTGGCGGACGCGGCGTGCGCGGCCGACATGTAGGCATCGGCTGCGGCGCGCTGCGAGCGCGTGGCAACAGCGACGCGCTGCGAGTCCGCGGCTGTGCGGTGTGATGTCGTGCGCGTGAAGAGCACGATGGTCACGGAGACGAGGAGGCCGCGGAGGACCTGCGTGGTGGCGCAGAGGTCGCGGCGGCTTGGCCCGACAACCATGGAGGCGCGTGGCACGGAGCCATGGAGGACCTGCGTGGTGGCGCAGAGGCTGCGGTGGCGCGGCGTGGCGGCATGGAGGTGCTGTGTTGCGGTTGAGGCCGCAACGGTGCAGGGCAATAAGCAGCGGCGGCGAGCCGGGCGCGACCGGTGCGTGTTATGGGTGCGCACTGGACGCGTCGGGCATGTCGGGACCGCGGGCGCGCGTACGAGCGTGCGGTTGACGTCGGGAGGAGGCGTATGTCGCTGTTGTGCCCGAGTTCGGTTACATCCTTCCGGCGTTTGTCGCTGGCGGCTGCCATGGCGGACGGGAAGGCGGCGCGCGGTGAGCGTCTGGTGCGGTCGGGCTCCTCGGGCGCGTCGGGTGCGTGCGGAATGCACTCTTGCGGTTGGGCTTGTCGGGCGCGTCAGGTGTGCGCGGGACGTGCGGGGCGCAGGGGAACGCCTGGCGTGTGTCGCCGGCGGAGAAGGAGCTCGGCGTGTGTCGCCGGAGTCGTGACGGAGCATGATGCTACCGGCGTCGGTGCGCCAGGTCGGGCGCGCCAGGTAACGACGACAACGACACGAGCTGCATCAACTCCGACGACGGCGAGCACACGACACGTCGAAGCGGTGCGCGGAGACGTCGACGGCCAGCCGTGTCAAGATTAGAAAGGAAATTGTAAGCAATAATCTTGATCACGGCCGGTTGGTCTTGGCCTAGCCGTCCGCGGGAGCTGGCAACAAACAGCCGCATGCACGCACACACGGTATGGGTTGTGTGGCCGTTAGTCAATGCATGATGTGCGTGGGCGTGCATGTAGTTAGCTTGTTAGTGGCTGGGTCATGTGGTAGTGGCCGGTGTGGTGCGTGCTGTTAGTGGGTCCTGCCTGCCTGCGGCCCACCATGTGGCTCCATCGACGGCCTGGTACGGTCCAGCTTCCACACCAACACCGCAAGACCCTCACGAGGGGCCAAGCATCGCGAGGCATGCAGCGCCAAGACACCCGAGGGAACTGGCCTCCTTGGGTTGGCTCCTGAGGGGCGGAAAGTTCTATGCAGGTTACCTCACGAGGCTCAGCTGACATGAGCCATGACGACCAAGGCGAGGTGGGCGCCAGGCGGGCGCAGAGCGCAGGTTTCCTCTTCGGTGCAAAGGAGGCAAGCTACAGACGCGGAATCCCGAGGAATCAGCCAAAGGTATCCATTCTGGTGCAACGAGACCAAGACCACCAGGATGGCAGGACAGAGGTCGTCCACGAGCCCACCGCAGCGCCACGACCAGAGGCTTTTCGCAGGCGAAGACTACTTTTGTCAGGATAGACAATACTCGTTGTCCCCTTTCAAATACGGCCTTTGTGGGATCCCTTCCCGCTCATATTTGGGAAGAGGACCAAGGCCACTATAAATAGGACTAGCCACCACCATATAGAGAGAAAAAACAAATAGCTAGCTTACACCACACCAGCTCAAGAACACCTCACCTCCTGAGGCTTGTTCATCCGCTGTACTAGTTCATCCTCAGCCCTTCGAGGCAATCCTCCAAAACGCTGGAGTAGAGTATTACACCACAAGGGAGGCCCAAACCAGGATAAAACTGTTGTGTCCCTTTGTCCCTTTGAGCTTGACGCGCTATGCTTAGGAGGATCGCGAGTAGGCAGACTGGGTGGGTTGAGATTTCCGCATGCACCCCAGAGTTCGAACCTCTCAAGGGTTTGCGGGTCCCATAATCCGACAGCATGGATGCGGGTGGTTGGCAGAGCAGGGGTGCGATGGAGGGGTCGGAGCACCGGGGTACATCACTTGCCCATTCTTTGTACTGGGCGATGCTGGTGGCGTCCACGGATGTCGTTGATGACCCACAAGTATAGAAGATCACAACAGTTTTCGAGGATAGTATTTGACCCAAATTTATTGAGTCAACATAATGAGAGCCAAAGAATATTTATCGGCCTTAGCAATTGAGTTGTAAGGTCAACCACACCTGAGAAGTAATATGATGGTAGTCGAAACAGTAGTAGCAATAGTAATAGTAACAGTCACAGTTATTCCGGCAATCCCCACCTACTCAACACCAGTTTTGAATGATGAAGCAATGTGAAGCAAATAGACTAGCTAGAATGGTGACCACGTTTCAGGCGGGGCATCGTGTTTGGTTATTAGAAACCCCTGAACATCCTGTTATTTGTTGAAGAATGAAATAAAGTCTTCCCAGGAATGAAATTTACCAGAGCATTACCCAAATATTAAAGTATATGATGGCTTATCAAAGCACAAAAATGAAGAAGTATATGAACAGTACATTATATTGCAAAAAAAAAAAATCAAACCACTGTTACACGCAACATGATGAAAATACCGACAAAGGTGAGAGTTCACCCACACTAGGTAAAAGGAAAAGGCAGTTATGAGGATGGTTTCTTCGAATCTGATTCATGTGCACCGTGAAAGAAACGAAGAACGCCGGCCAATCCATCTCGAGGGGGACAAGCTGCCGGCGGTTGATTCTGCCAAACTTGGTAAATTTCTTCATAGCCGTAGTGTACACGTTCCCGCAGTTGTCCTTGATGAACAACATGCCACCTTTCTCTTCCAGAAGTGTCAACATAAAAGTCTCTCTAGGTGGGTTTAGCTCAATAACCTGAGTGCAGAGCCACCTTATAGGAGCAGCATCCTCTTGCCGCGTCCATCTCTCTAGTTGGGAGCCTCGCCTTTGCACATGAAGAAACGAGAGCTGCCCGTCAACACCGACAGTAAGGAGAGTATGTTGTGGTTCATCATAATTGTGAGGTTTATACTTTGGAGCTTTGATGATCAAATCGACCGGTGTATCAATCCTAGTCAATGAGGTCTTGAAGGTCCCGGCATCCACTTCAATTGTATGCAAGATCGGGTCATGCATTGTGAAGTAATGAGCGAGCCAGCTTGCCGTGCCACGCCATACAACAGCGCGGGGGTGCCTAAGCGGCAAGTAGTAACTACCGCTCTCCTTACCAGGAAAAATTAACTTACTCGGCCAACTCCATCTTAGCTTACCGGACGTGAACGCGTGGAGGTTGTGCGGCCGGTGATCCTTGTCAGTGCCAATGACGAGCACTTTGAAGAAGGCCGAGTAGGCGGACGGCACCGAAGGTTGCTGCTCGCCATTCCTCGCACTGTCTGCGCCGGTTAGGATGGCATATCCGCTCTTGTCGAAATCCCAATCGTACTCTAACAGCGGGAGCTTGTCACATGCGCCGAAAAGCAAATTGCAAACAGCCAGGCGGACAGATGAGACCAAGCAACCTTTGCTTTTGCCAGTGGGTGTATCCAGGCGCACAAGGAGGAGGCCGTGGCGAGTGATGAGCGGCACCGCGTTGTGCAGCAGGCCTCTTGTACCGCCTCCGGTACCACTTGTTGCAGCTCTTGGAAGAAACGACTCTAGAGAGCGTTGGTCAGAACCAAACACTGACCCAGGCGTGGGGACGAAGTGTGTCACAAAGGTAGGGTCGTCATTGATGACAGTTTTTCCCCAGAGGAAGAAACCGGGGAGGAACGACGCTGTCTCCTCGTCCGGCCAGCGGCAGCGGCGAAGAAAGGAGGCCTTAAGTATGAGGCGGCGCCAGCGCTTGCACGTCATGGTGCAACGGAAGAGATCGGCCACGTCGTCCACACGCACGAGGATCTCACGGACCGCGTCGTCTGGGAGCGACGCCGCGGCCACCATCGCCGCCATCCCTTTCATCTTCTCCCGTACCATGATCGTGTGACTCTGCGAGTCTCTCGCGTACGAGGAGGATAACCAAGGTTTTGAAGGGCCTCAAGGCCCGGATCCTAATTGGAGTCATCGTCGAATTCACGTGGCGTGTCCTAGAGAAGCAAACGCTGTTGCTCATGAATTAGCTAGTATAGCTAGATCTAAATTCTGCAGTGAGTGGATTGAAATGGCTCCTAATGAGCTTATTCCTCTTTTACTTAAAGATGTAAGTGTTATCACCAATGAATAAAGAGGGAAATTTAGTTGTCAAAAAAAAAGGTGTCCCGGCCGTGCGCGGATCAGCTGGCTGGCTGGCTGGCCGTCGGATCCGTCCATCAGATCACGCTCGCATCTCTGCCTTCTGCTTCTGTCGCGTGGCCGGCCAGATCAGATCATGCTGCTTCAGTTTGCATCAGATCACGCTCGCATCTTCTCCTGTACCAGCTTATACTTGCTCTTTGTCCTTGGACGTTCATGTTGCAAGGCGGAAAATTCTTAATATTCTTTTGATAATGCATCGTAATATCCATGCAAAAACAAAATCTAGGTTCATGAAAATAAAATCCTCCTTTGCAAAAAAAAAATACATTGAAAAATGGTCGTAACACGTACAACATAAAAGACACAACGCGACCGGCTATGGTTGTTTTTGGTCGCTCAAGTTCCCCAAAGTGTAGACTTGGTCCATTAAAAACTTTTGGCAGACATTTGGTCCTTCAAGTCTAAAAACCGGGTAAGTTTTGTCCAAAATCACATATTTACCACTTTGACTAGGTTTGACATCTGAGTCCCGCCTATGAAGGATGACATGACAAAGAGGTGATGGCGCTGACTAACGTACGGTTAATTTGATGTGGGGCCCACCAGTGAGCAGTCTCCTTTCTCCTCTTTGACCAATTTCACGGGGCACTTTCTTTGCTGTTAATCTGCTCGTGAGGATGGCACTAGTAGAAAACAGGGCTTTGGTCCGGGCCAGATCAGAGTTTTAGACCCGACTAATGGATGCATCAGTCCCGGTTCGATCATCTTGTCCATCTTCCTCCAGTGAGCATATGTTCCGGCGAAATTCAAATCTATGTCTCCCGGATCAATTGATGATGGAGGTTGTGGTGCCGTTCTCTCTTCTGGGGTCATTGTTTTGGAGCAGAGATTTATTGGAGGGGCCAACAGGTGGAGGGGTGTCACATCTACTGCATTGAAGAAGACAGGTCTCGGTGGTGTGGAGCAGTGGGGTCTTAGTGTTGGACGCGGTTTGATGTACGCGTGTAGGCTGGTGGCATTTTCTAACGTCATGGTGACATCGATGGCAGATGGGCCTGGCAAGATCTATGCGATGATCCCTCTGAAGATGGAACGGCGGAAGATGGTGGTGGCGGATCCTAGAGCATGCACATGCGATGCGTGTTGTGGGATGCCTAGACAGGTTGGTACTCTTAGCTTGTCAGGCAGGCGCCTTCTTGAGGCCACTGGATTAGATGGTGCCCGTTGATGCAGCTAGTGCACATCTTTATACTTGTAGGTGTAGATGTAGTTTTGGGTTGATCTTTGTATTTATCTTGTCAGACCTGATGAATAAATTAATAAAGATGATTGCATGCTTTATTTTGATGCAGAAGTCGGGGATAATCCTCCTTTCTAGAAAAAAATGGCATGCAACACAAGGAAATACTTGACAGACTAATTAAGACTGACATTTATCCACACCTCACCGAGCTCTCCCTGCCCCAGATCCGCAGCAGAGAAGAAGCATGACCGGAGCGCGACGCCGCGGCGTGCGGATCCGCCGGCACACGCGGGTTGCGGAGCCGCGGGCGCTTCCACCGCCAGTTACAGCGCCGCTGCCCGAGATCGATCCGCACTCGCCAGAGGCTCGCCGCGAGATGAGGCGGGTGGTGATGGAGCGCTTCCCCGACCGCGACGAGTGGGGGGAGATCCACATGCACATCCTCCGCCATGCGAACTTCGTCGAGCGCGCGTGCTTCATCGGAGACGATGGCTGCGAGGATGTGGAGCTCCTCTTCTGGGCGATTCAGGAGGCGGAATCGTCAGATCCATGGCAGGCCGCCCGCTGGGAAAACTTCAGGACGGCGAATCCCTCAAGGCTCAACATCAGGCCCCCCTCGTGGGAGGGGATCGCCAGGATCCCGCCGGAGTTCATCCCCGCGGGGACCGTCTGGCCTCCGCGTCGTCAGTAGATCGTCTTCCCCAACTGGTTTAGACACAACGACGAGCCATTGATCCTCCTCCATGGCCTGGTGAGTTGGGTTTACACTTCTGCGCTAATTCAGCTCTGAAAGCCAAACTACGGGATTTTCGATTATGTCGCCAGGGAATGCATAAGGGTGCTTGTTCGATTGAGCAATCGGGTTCGGTTCCTAATACACTAGTTCAGGATGTGGAGATAGATTCGGGGGTTCTCCCTCTGGTTTCTCAGTACAATAAGGAAACTGCGGCTGCTTCTGCGGCGGGCGAGACCTCGTCGGAGAAGTGCCCCGGTGAGGAACTCGACCAGGTTATTAATCCTATCCCTGTCCCAGGAACGGGGGCTTTGTACCGTTCCCGTGGGGTGAATCCAGCCTTGCCTGGGCCCACGATCAAATTACGCGTTGTTGAGGAGAAAGCGGAAAGCGCGAGGGGATTGCGTAAAGCCGATGCCCTAGAAAACGTGGAGGAGCACTTTGGCCAGCTCTGGCTCGTTCCCTCCCCTCCTCGCTGCCGTCCCCCTAGAAACCCTACCCCTCGACCTCAAGACCACCAAAAATCCGGATTCCTTTGCTGGATTCGGAGGGACCTTATTGAGAGCAAAGCCTTTTCGGCTGCAGATTGTTTTCCTGCAACTCGTCGGCCGTTTGATCCACCCCCCAAACAAGTCAAAGTTGCTCGTGAGGGGATCGGCCCTGGTTCCGTCTCCTTTGCTGAGGCTGTTAAGCGTGGGGTGAAGATGGCAGATCGTCGCGCTGGGGGAAGCAACCACCCCGCTGCTCCAGCCAAGGTGGTGGGGCAGAAGCCTGCTGCGCCTGCTGGGCGGAAGCCAACTGCGCCAGCAACAAAGGAGCAGGCTCCTGCCCCCAAACCTACCAAATCCACAGCTTCTACTGCTGGATCTGCGCAGGTACAGTCATCCCAGTCCGTGGAGGTTGAGGTGGAGCAAGCTCTTGACCCTAGGTATAAGGATATGATCTGCTTCAATTGTGGTGGACCGGGACATTATGTTGGGAATTGTGTGAAGCCGAAGGCCTGTTTTATCTGTCAGCAGAATCATAATGTCAACAATTGTGCAGCTTGGTCTAAGGTTCAACCTACGGCTGCTTTCTTTGGTAGTGGAGCTCAGGGTCTTGGTTTCTACCATGTGGATGTCCCTGTTGCAAATGAGTCCAAGTGGTTGAACTTCCAAAACTGTGCAGTGGTTAACATCTTGAAAGGAGAAGTGAATGGTGCCAAGCTGAGGGAATTGCTCTCTGCTACCTTTTGCAAATCCAAAAATTGGCCCTCGCAAATCATAGGATTATCTAGTAAGACTTTCTTGGTCAGGTTCCCTCCCTGGAAAAAAGTGGAAGACCTTATTGAACTGCCTGGGTTCTCCCTGCCACAGGATGTCAATGTAACTCTTACTGAATGGAAGGGTGGATGTGAACCATTTGGTGAATTGATTGAAGCTTGGGTGCTGATTGAAGGAATTCCTCCAAAGTGGTGCACTTGGAAAGTATTTGCTCAGATTGCCTCATTGTTTGGGGCCCTTACAGATGTGGATTGGAATGGGATGTTTAGAACCTTTTTTGAGAATGTCAGAGTCAAGATTGCTTGTAGAGACCCTACCAAAATTCCTTTTGAAAGGTTGATTGAGATGAAGAAGAAATTGTTTCTACTTGGCTTCACTATGCGTGGAAGGTTTTGAACAAACTGGTGGGGCTGATTCTGTCATTGATGTTGATGGTGACGAGGATGATTTTGAGGATGATGAGAAGGCTGAGGAGAACCAGACAGAAGGACAGGAAGGGACCCAAGGTGACCATGTTTCTGATGGTTCAGGAGCTGGTGACACAGCCATTGATGAACTGGACAAGGCCAATTTCTCATCCAAAAAGAACTCTGCAAGAAAATCTAATGATCAGAGAAGAGTGGATGCACCCATGATTGAGAACATAGACACTGACCAGGAGAACTTTATTCTGGAATATACTTTGACTGAGGTTAACTCTAAGGGTTCATCTTCTGATGGACATGGGCATGCTTCTAGATATATGTGTGAGTTGACAGATCAAGACGCATGCTGTGAAAAAGAAGAGGGGGATGCCTACAAAACTCCTGCTCCAAGTGAAAGAAAATCTAACATAACTTCTGGGAAGAAAACTGAGAACATGGAGTATTGTGAGGATCTGTTAAGATCAGTGGACATGTGTGACTCTGAAGATGAGGGAATAGAGGGTGAGCTGGGGGTTCTCCCTCATGAGGCTGTTCAAATTCTCCAGAGTGAAACTTGGAAGAGATCCTTGCTGGAATCACTCTCTCAAGCCAAAAATGTGGAGGCTGTTCAGGATAACAAGTCAAGGTGGGGGCCTATTGTTGCAAAAAGACCTGCTACTAGAGGCCATGGCAATATTAACATTATGGAAAAAGCTGCAACATATAAGAGGAAGAAGAATCTGGAAATCCCTCCCACATTCAAAGGTAAATCCTTCTCTACTATGGATAAAAATATTCTTACTAACCAGATGAACCAAATGAACTTAGTGATTGGGGGGGATGATAATCAAAAGAACATTACTATTGATGAGATGATAGAGGTAGAGAAAGACAGG
This sequence comes from Triticum timopheevii, assembly GCA_963921465.1. Classification (NCBI taxonomy): domain Eukaryota; kingdom Viridiplantae; phylum Streptophyta; class Magnoliopsida; order Poales; family Poaceae; genus Triticum; species Triticum timopheevii. Next base: position 632,573,629 of record OY997274.1, on the reverse strand, counting down.
TGTTTGGTTTTTGCCAATAATAATCCTGAAATTGTGCTGCCTAATAACCTTGATCTTAATCCCAGTGAGTTAGTTGGGACACCTGATGGTATGCCCCCCGTGGTACCAGTGGGCACTGCTGATGCTTCCAGGGGGACACCTATGGTGTTAACTAAAAGTAAGCCTTGTGGCTTGTCCCACCCATTTAAAATTAACTAATGATAGGTCTTATCTGGAACATTAGGGGTTTAGGTCAACCTGGGAAGAGTCAGTGCCTGTGTGATATTATTGCCAAGTCTAATCCTGACTTTATTGGTTTTCAAGAGACTAAGAGAGAAATCATTTATGAGGGGTTCCTCAAATCCATAGACAAATGTGGTGATTTTGCTTGGCATTTTTTACCAGCTGATAATACTGCGGGTGAGATCCTTGTGGGTTTAAAAAAAATTGTTTTGAAGTGATTGGTTTTATTAATCAAAAGTTTTCAATTGTGGCTACCATTAAAAATAAGTCTGATGGTTTCATTTGGCAATTGGTGTTGGTTTATGGGTCTGCTTACCCTGAATTTAAGATAGATTTTATTACTGAACTACATGATACCTTGTCTAATGCTTCTTATCCAATTATGATCTGTGGAGATTTTAATCTGATTAGGAATGATAAGGAGAAGAGTAGTGGCTTGATTAATCAACAGACTACTTTCTTGTTCAATGATTGGGTCAATAGGTGGGCATTGATGGAGATTTCTATCTCCAATAGGGTGTTCACTTGGTCTAACAATCAGGTTTCCCCTGTTTTTGCTGTATTAGACAGAGTGTTCATTTCTGTGAACTGGGATACACACTTTTCTTTCTCTACTCTAGTTGCTCTCCCCAGGGTGGGAAGTGACCATACCCCCTTGATCCTAGATACTGGTGCCAGAGCCCCCACCACCCCCAAGCCGTTTAGGTTTGAGAAGTGGTGGCTCTCACAACCAGACTTCCATCAATTGGTGGTGGAAGCATGGAACTCTGTTTCTTCAGACAGATCCTCTGCTGAGAACTGGCTTTGTAAAACTAAGAATCTTAGGAAAAAAAACCAAGGGTTGGAATATTAATAGGGAGGCTGCTCCTAAGAAAAAGAAGAAGGAACTCCTTCTGGAGTTTGATATATTGGATGTCATGTCTGAAACTCATCAACTATCTACTGTTGATTACGACAGGATGAGAGAGATTAAGAAGGAGTTGGATGAATTGTGGAAGAAAGAGGAAACTGCCCTCTGGCAGAGATCTAGAGATAGAAAAATCTTAGAGGGGGATAGGAACAATGCTTACTTTCATGCGCTAGCCAATCACAGACACAGGAAAAATCACCTCTCTAAGTTAAATAGCCCCAATGGTGTGGTTACTTCAACTGGAGAGATGCTTGAGGTGGCTACCTCTTTTTATAAAGAGTTATTTGCCTTTGAACCTAAACTTGATATCCATTTAGATACTAACTTCTGGTCTGAGGATGAAATGGTGAGTGCTGATGAGAGAGAATATCTGGAGAGACCTTTTTCTGAGGAAGAGATTAAACAAGCGGTGATGAGTTCGTATGCTAGTGGTGCCCCTGGCCCGGATGGCCTGTCTTTTTTATTTTATCAAAAAATTTGGGACCTGATTAAGAAGGATTTCATGTGGATGGTGAGAGATTTTGAAAAAGGTATCCTTGATATATATAAACTCAACCATGCCATTATTACTCTTATCCCCAAAATCCCTATGGCTAAGGACATGAAGAATTTCAGGCCCATTAGCCTTAGCAACTGTGCTGTAAAAAATTCTCTAAAGCTATGACCACCAAGGGCTCCCCCTTATGTGACAGACTAATTTCCTCTAATCAAACTGCGTTTATCAAGGGGAGGTTTATCTTGGAGAGTGTGGTTATGGCTCATGAGGTCATTCATGAAGTCCATAGATCTGGGACTGCGGGTTTGGTTCTTAAGTTAGATTATGAGAAAGCATATGATAGAGTGAACTGGGATTTCTTAAAGGAGATGCTTCTATCTAGAGGATTTGGTAATAAATGGGTGGATTGGGTGATCTCCACCATTCATCAAAGCACCTTCCAGGTTAGGATCAATGATGCTAATGGTCCCCAGTTTTCTGGGGGGAAGGGTTTGAAACAGGGTGACCCCCATTCACCCCTTCTTTTTAATTTGGTGGCTGATGTGTTTTCAAAAATGCTGCAAAAGGCTACAAATATTGGTCTAATTCGTGGGCTCCTGCCACAGGCCTTCCCTGGTGGTGTGGTCAGCCTCCAATATGTCGATGACACTATCCTATTTTTAGAGAATTCGCTGGAGTATGCAAAAAATTTGAAATGGATTCTTTCATGTTTTGAATATCTGTCTGGTTTGAAAATTAACTTCCATAAGAGTGATTTGCATGTTATTAATATCTCTGAACAGCTGTCTAATGAATTTGCCCAAGTTTTTTTGCTGCCAGATGGGGGATTTCCCCTTCAAATATTTAGGTGTCCCCCTCCACTTTAAGAAGTTGAGGAGGGAGGACATACAACCCATTATTGATAGGATTATTAAGAACATTTCAGGTTGGTTGGGGAGATTTCTATCTTACAGAGGGAAACTGATTTTGCTTACTACATGCATTGCTAGTATTCCTGCTTATCTTATGTCTATTATGAAATTTCCCAAATGGGCAATTGACATGATTACTTCTCAAATGTCTCACTTCTTTTGGGGTAACATGGGAGATTCTCATAAATACCACCTTGCTAATTGGGGTCTGATCTCTAGGAAAAAAGAGTTTGGTGGCTTGGGGGTACCCAATCTTAGAGAATTTAACATGGCTCCATTGGCATCATGGGGGAAAAGATTTTTTGATGGAAAAAATAGTGAATGGAAAAAGTGCTGAAATATAAATATAATACCACCTGCCCTAACTTTTTTAATACTAGGGTGGTTCTTGGTTCTCCATTTATGAAAAGTTTATCCTGGGCTCTTGCAGCTGCTAAGAACTTCTATAGGTGGGTTCCTGGGGATGGAACTAGCATTGCCTTCTGGCATGATATCTGGGTAGGAGATTGTTCTTTGAAAACTGCATTTTGGGATCTTTACAGCATTTGCCAACAGCAGGAGTCTACCCTGGCCCAGGTCTGGGTAGATGGTGAGCTACGGTTAACATTTAGGAGGTGTGTTTCAGATGATACATTAGCTAGATGGGAGGAACTCACTGAGATCGTTAAAACTGTTTGCTTGTCTGATGTCCCAGATCAGCCTCTTTGGATGTTAGATTCTTCTAACACATACTCTGTAAAATCCTTTTACAAGTTAATCAACTTTGGTGGGATTCCCTCTGTCGTTAAAGATGACATATGGAAGATCAAAGTGCCACCAAATATACATGTCTTTCTCTGGCTAGTTTATTATAACAAGAGCCTGACCAGAGATAATCTGGCCAAGCGCAGGCATGTTGAAGACATGTCCTGTGTCTTTTGCTGTGAACCTGAATCTATTCAGCACTTGTTTTTTGATTGTATTGTTGCTAAATCTGTCTGGACCTTAGTTGTTGATATCTTTTCTATTGATGTCCCTAATTCCTTTGATCAATTAACTTCCTTCTGGAAGAGAAGGAAACATTATGAAGCTTTGAATATTGTTTCTGCGGCTGCCTTGTGGAGCTTATGGCGTCTTCGGAATGATTTTGTTTTCCAGGGGCGAAGATGGCGAGGTATGAGGTGCGTCTTGGACCTGTTGGGGGCGATGATCAAGAACTGGAAAGTGTTATGCTCAGAAGCTCAGGGTGCGCTACTTCTCCGGTGCTTAAGGCTTTTGGACCGCCGAAGAGGGGAATTGCTTAGAATTGCGTGGAGATCTTAGGCTCTTTTCTTAAGTTTTGCATTGCTGGAGATGTAATCGCTACTGCTTGTGTTTGAACTAGCCTTGAGCTTGTAATAGGGTAGTCCTAAAACCCTTTCTATCTACGGCAGCTACTCTCTGTCGTCGAGCGCTGTTTAACAGTCCATGCCTGGTTGTTTGCCTTGGCTTTTATAAAAAAGTTGGGGTGGGGGGAAACCCCTTTTCGTCAAAAAAATTTATCCACACTAACTGTTTAAATATCAAGAAAAAAAACTGTTACGAGGATGGTTTCTTCAAACGAAGTCCACGGGCACCGAGACGAGAGACGAAGAATGTTAGCCAATCCATCTCAAGGGGCACAACTTTCCGACGGTTAATATTGTCAAAGTGCGTCAACTTCACCATCGCCCCAGTTTCTAAATCGGCAGCGTACAAGTTCGTGTGGTTGTCCTTGATGAGTAACATGCCACCCTTTTCTCCCAAAATACTTAAGTCCATCATAGTTCGCCTAGGTGGTTTTAGCTCGACAACCATAGTGGAGAGCCACATTGTAGGACTACCATCCTCTTGCCGTGTCCACATCTCTAGCTTGAAATCTTGCCTATCCAGGTAGAGTAACGATAGTTTCTCGCTAGCATGGACAATAAGTTGTGGCTCATCATAATGTTCAGTCGTCTTGTGTTTGGCCGGGATCGCAATCTTACTCAAGGAGACATGGCATGTCTTAGCATCCACCTCGATGGAATGCAACCGCCAGTCTTGACCTGTGCCATAACATATGAGCCAGTGTGCTGTGCCATGACAGACAACGGCACGGGGGTCCCTAAGGGGCAACCAACCCGTCATCCTCTTATTAGTGGATACAAATAAATTACTCGGACTGCTCCACCTTGCGTCACCGGACGTGAATTTGTGCAGGTTGTGTGGCCGGTGATCCTTATCAGTACCAATGATGAGCACTTTGAAGAAGCCCGAGTAGCCGTGCTTGGCGTTCGAGGAACAATATGCCTTGGTTAGGATGGCATAGCCGCTCTTCTCAAAATCCCAATTACACTTCAGCGGAGGGAGCTCGTTGCACGCTCCAACGAGCAAATTACACACGGCCAGGCGGACGATGGAGTTGGATGAGACAAGGCGCACGAGGAGGAAGCCGTGGCGAGCGACGAGTGGCACCGCGTTCTCCAGTCGGGCCCTTGTCGCTCTAGAGAAAAACGTCTCGAGAAACCAGTGATCGGAACTGAACACCGATCGAGGCATGGGTACGAAGGATGTCAGAGCGGTAGAGCTATGCCCGAAGATGAATTTTTCCCAGATAAAAAAGCCGGCGAGAAACGACGACGTGTGATCCGGCCACTGCCGGCGACGAAGAAAGGAGGGGTCGAGGACGATGCGGCGCCACTGCCTGCACGTCATGGCGCAACGGAAGAGGTCAGCCACGTCCTTGATGCGCATGAAAATCTCATGGACGACGTCGCCGGGCAGCGAGGCCGCCGCCACTGTCGTGTCTCCCATCATCTGTGAACCGTACGTGGTGCAACCGGGGGAGCAAACATTGGGTACTCTGATCGGGTTATGTAAGTACGTAGTATCTCGAGGTGTTGAAAATTTAAAGAGCCCCGAGGCGAGCCTAAGTCCTACTCGGAGTCTCCTTCGAGACGAACTCAGGTCCGATTGAAAAAACAACCCATGTAAGTGGATTTGCATGTGAGCACATGCTTCACAGCCACCACCAAATTCACATGCTACAAGATGATCGCATCTTCACAGACACACCCTAATCTCCTGGGAGCTACCGTACACTGCCCTGGTGGTTTAGGCTTTGTTTGGAATGTCGTAAAAAAAATACAGATCTCCGCCCATCGTTTTGATTCCGGCTGGAAATCTACTAGTGGACGGTAAGATACACGCGTAAACTAAATACGTTTGTATTTGATTACACCGCATCCAAGCGCAGCCTTTGCCTTTTTATCCTGTCAATTAGACATATTGTTCTGTACTTGAAGGTTTTTTTTTTGGCTGGGATCACACTGGAATTAGATTTAGTGAGTGCCTATGGGATGAATCAAGTCAAGGTGGAATGGCTACAGCACGGAGACAAAAACACATACCTTTTTCATTTGAGGGCCAGCCGGTGAAAGATGAAAAATCAAATCAATGCTTTGAAACGACCGGATGGCCAGGCAGATGACAGAAGAAGTAGGGGAGGTGGAGTCTCTCACTACTGCCTTTTATACAGAGTTATATACATTTGGTGGAGTACAAAATATGCATCACGTGCTTGATACCGTATCATGCAAGGTAGTGGTGGAAATGAATGAAATACTAAATGCACCCTATAGCCAGAAGGAAGTCAAGGAGGCCCTCTTCCAAATGTATCCTTAAAGGCTCCGGGCCCGGACGGCTTTCCGGCTCATTTTTTTTCAGCGTCACTGGGAGTTTTGCGGTGAGGAAGTAACTATAGCCGTCCTAAGAACTGTGGAAGGTAAAGAACCCAACTCTAGTGACACAATTTCGTCCTATTAGTCCGTGCAATGTTTTGTACATGATAGCATCAAAAGTCATTTCAAATCGTTTGAAGTTGGTGTTGCCTGATATTATTTTGGTGGAGCAATGTGCATTTGTGCCAGTAGACTAATCACTGATAATATCGTTACTTCTTACGAGTGCCTCCATTTTATGAAGAGGGATAAGGCAAAGAAAAATCAACATTGTACTCTAAAATTGGACATGATGAAGGCCTATGACAAGGTGAAATGGGCTTATCTGAGAACTATAATGCTAAAACTAGGCTTTACAGAAAAGTGGGTTGATATAGTCATGGGAATGGTAAGCTCGGTTAAATTCTCAGTTTTATCAATGGAAAGAAACTCCAGCAGTTCAAGCATCTTGTGGGATTCGGCAGGGTGATCCAATTTCTCCATAGCTATTCTTGATTGCAGCAGAGGGCCTTTCGTGCCTGTTAAAAATCAAAGAGTGAGTCATCAAATCCTCATGGACTGCAAGTGGCACCCTTGGCGCCACCGATAAGCCATCTATTGTTTCCAGATAACAGCCTGTTGTTTTTCAAGACAAATGCTATGGGTGCAAATGAGGTGAATCAAGTGTTGGATGCATATTGTCAAGCAACGGGGCAGTGTATTAACTCTGACAAATCCTCAATATTTTTTAGCAACGGTGTTCCTAAAGCTGTACGTGATGAGTTTAAGCGGCTACTTAATGTTCCAAATGAGACTCTTAATGAGAAATACCTGGGTATGCCTTATGATATTGGATTTTCAAAAAATGGTGCTTTCAAATATTTAAAGGACCGCCTGTGGAGTAAAATCCAGGGTTGGATTGAGAGAAATATGTCTATGGCAGGGAAAAAGGTATTAGTAAAGGCGTCTGCTCAATCTGTTTTGGTATACTCAATGTCTTGCTTTAAGCTACTGAGAGGCCTTTGCGAGCATCTGAATATGCTTATCAAGAAGTTCTGGTGGGGCAGCAAAGATGGACATGATAAACCGCATTGGTATCTTGGAAAGAAATGACTCAACCTAAATCAATGGGAGACTTGGAGTTTAAAGACTTCGAGCGTTTCAATCTGGCTATGCTAGCTTGACAGGCGTGGCGCATCCTTCGACATCCTGAGTCACTCAGTGCACGCATGTTGAGAAGTATATACTAACTGCACTCCTCTATATTGCATGCAACCATTCGCAACCATCCAAGTCAGATTTGGAGAGCAATGATTGAAGGAATAGATGTGTTGAAACAGGGTTAATAAAACACATTGGAAATGGTCAGACAACAAATATATGGTCAGATCATTGGTTACCCATAGATGAAATATTACGACCCTACGGGTGCATAGCTGCAAACACCCCGGAGTTGGTGTCCGAGCCATCGGATGCCACTTCGGCCACTTAGAACTGGGAACGTATTCAGGAAGTGTTTATGCCAATGGATATCCCGGTGATATTGAGCATTCCTATATGTACGCAGAACATGAAGAATTTTGGAGCTGTAAGTTTGAGCGCTCGGGAACCCATACAATCTCGCGACCAACTCATGGTTCTGGTACATGGATAGCAATCTTCCACGCCATCAGTAATCAAGTTATTACGGACGTAGCCATATATAAGCACGCCCAATAAATTTTCCCTGGCAAACACATCTTAATTCACCATGGAGACTACAACCATAATATTGTGAGAGTACTAAAATAGGTTTCAATGTATATACTCTTTAATCAGAGTAAGTTAAATAAACCCGGCCGTGTAATTCATTATTTCATAAAACCACTACTAAACGCAATACAAAGGAAGTACCCTGATACAAAGATGATGATTCATCCATATGAAAGCATGATACTTTACCCTCATATTTCTAAAGAAAGAAAATACAACTGTGAGCATTACTTTTTTTTTGAACTTGTGGCATGCTTATTAAAACTTAAATAATGGTTACATCTTTAACCAGTTCGGATAAGAGAAAACCAAGAGGTTCATCACCCCAAGAAATAACAACTTGGGAATCAAAAGGCTTTCTTGCTAAAAAGTGTGCCACCACGTTCGCCTCTCTTGTGCAGTGAACAAAAGAGTCTAATCCAATCCTCTGCCTTATATGGAGTCAATCAACAAGGATAGTTGTCTATGCACTGAGTATTTCAGCTACCCCATTGCAAGCATTAATAAGCTCTAGGCTATCAGATTAAAAAATAACTCGTGAGCATCCCAGTTCGTCTGCAAGTGTGATTCCATTTTTCGGAGCTACATACAATGACACTACAATGGTCCAAAATAATAAAAATAACACGGTGTAAACTATTAAAAAGTGATATGGTACGTACGAATAACCTAATATCGTCTAATTAACAAAAGTTTCCATGGTCTACATAATATAAAGTGCCATGGTACCTTCAATAAATTTTTCATTGTTGAAAAATAAGCCGTGGTCAAATAAATAAGTTTGACATGTTAATTTTTTTTGTCATGATGCATAACTGGTTCAACTTTTTTAATTTATGGATAAATTGGTCTAGTTACTAATGATGTGCCATTTGTTCGCACTCCATGAGTAATCAAGTTATTACGGACATAGCCATATAAAAGCACGCCCAGTAACCTATTAATGAAGTTCTTTTTAGAAAATGGACTAGACTTCTAGTGACGTCGATTTTTTACAACAACCTGTTACTGGTGACGTACCAAATATGCACATGCCATCAGTATTTCGAGTAGATAACGGAGGTGTGGGTTGTAAGTGGCATGCCACCAATTAAAGTTGTGTATAAGCATTTCTGCACTTGTGTTGCCATGTTTCAAAAATTATATCACTGTGGAACAAAGAATAAATTTTCCCTCGTCCAATTATAAAATTTCTATGGTAAAAAGAATAAGTTTGCCGTGATGAAAACAGAGAAAATTACCATGGTACATAAAGTAAATTTATAATTGTATTTCCAATGTTAACACAAGAAAAGTAAATTTGGCATTGTCCAGAAAGAATAGTGTTCTGTCGTATAACATGGCAAGTGTTGGAAATTTGTAAAATGGGCACATGGGAGATTTAGGAGATTTGTTTGGTAAAGAAAAGATGGAACCATTGAAAATTCGCTTCTGAGCATGAGCTCAGATGGACACGAAATCTGCTCTTTCCATTCGCCTCGAGATGTTTGCCCTAGCTCGTATTTCTCGCAGTACAAGTGCACGTATTGGTGCGAAAATCTTACCCGGCCCGCGCATTTGCTGCTGCTGGCTAACGTTACGATCGTCCAGGTCCAGATCCGCACCTGACCGAGCCTCCTGTTTCATGGACGGGAACTCATGACGGCTCCCCCAAACGGTCACCTACCTCTCCATAAAATCTATCCGGTCTTGTAGAAGAGGTGGGGCCCGCACTCTTGCACTCACTTGCAGAGAGGGCAAACATCACAATTTGGCCATCCTCGCTTTGCCAATCTATCCGCCGTTCAGATTCTATCTTGAAGAGCTAGCCAAGCAAAAGAAATTACTTTTGGAGGCGCCCAAACCTTCCAAACCATCCTGTCCATGGGCGACAGGACCATCCCTAGGAATTGCGCTCTGTATGTGGAAGTCGCCGAGTACTGCCCATTGCTCGTATGCTTCCAAATGATTTCATCCTTGGTGAGCTCGTCAAGGTGGACCTCATTAAGAAGCATCCAAAGAGTGAAGAACTGTGTGATGTGCTCGGCGATTACGTTGGTGGGGGTTTTGATCTTGAGGATCCACGCGTTGTGCTTGAGGGTCCCCCTGACCTTCCAACTTTTTCTCTTGGAGGCTTTGAAGATGAGAGGGGCAATGTCTTTTGGCGAACGCCCAAGAAGCCAAGGAGAGTCCCAAAAGGGTGTCCTTGCTCCGTTACCAACGATGATGATGGTTGAGGCATAGAAAAAGTTGAGGTCCTCCGCATCACATGGGTTTCCCATCCCCACCCACATCTTGTTGGGCTCTTTCCATTTGTACCACGGCCAGCCCTCGTAAACTTGGAGGTGTTCAGGACCCCAAGCCCTCCGTACGAAAGAGGCCGGCAAACTTTCTCCCAGTTCACTTTGCATTTGGCCCCCGATGTCTTTTCCGAGCTGGACCATAGGAAGGCTCATTCAAGCTTGTTGACGTTGTGGAGGATGGTTGGCGGTCAAGACCCGGCGCCTTCCCCATGCTCGGGCTCGACACTTCCGCTTGGCCCTTGTTTGAAACCATTGAAGATTGGTGGGCAAGCACTTGCGTCGAAGGAATGCCAGATCGTCAAGCCAAGGCCTCCATCACCATGCTAGTCTCATGGACAATTTGGAACGAGCGGAACGCAAGAGTTTTTAAGCATAAGAGTGCCCCACCGCCAATCTTGCTTTCGTCCATCTCTACCGAGGAAAACCTTTGGGTCATCGCCGGAGCTAAGAAATTAGGGTCTTTTATCGCGCGCGAGTAATCCGCATGTGGTGTATTTCGGTGGCTTGTGACAAACTCTATTCTCTCTTATTTAATGGATGAGGCAAAGCTTTTGTCTCCGTTTAAAAAAAAAATCTATCCGGTCTTCTTCCTGTACAAACGGCCCTTAGGAGCGCGAAGCCACCAAAGACTCCCAGAGATGTGCACACTGATTGCGCAATGGGTATAGCTCCTCACAAGTCACAAGTAATGGCAGACTCTCAAATATTTCTTTTCTTTTTTTTGTGAGGAATGTCAGCTCTCAGGTTTTTCTTTTGTGGCAAGGAATGGCAGCTCTCAGCTTGCCGACAGCTACAACAAACCGCAAGGTTAAGGTTTTAGTTCTTGTACCCGCAGAAAAAAAAAGGTTTTAGTTCTTGGTGTTATGATGGTCGATGGGCCGAGAGGCCGTGGGTGGCGCTCCACGATTCGGAGGACGTGTGCGGAGGAGAGGAGATGCGGTGGTAAGTAGGGCATTGCGGCCACCCGGGCAGATGAACCGATGCCGTTTCAATGCAGACGCAGCAGCCCGAGTCTTCCCTGTCGCCGTGTTGCGTGAATGCCGACGCGGTCAGCCCTCCGGTCATGTCCGTCTGGCCGGCATCAAAGCAGGTAGGCAGCCGTTTGGTAGCACCCTCTTTGATCAGCCTGAATGCGAATGGAGGGTTCGTCAGGTTACGGGAGCGACTCTGTCGGCGGAATCAGCCGATGATGCTTGTCTACTTTTCAGTTACAGAAAGACACAAACTAGTACAGTGTATGTATAGCTGATGATTACAAGGCACGTAAAAAATACACAAGATTCAGTAAACTCAACGTTTTGCTTGCTTTCTTGCTGAGAAAGCAAGAAAGTGTACAGAAAGACACAAACTCAAGATTCAGTGTACAGCGAAGAGAACCCTCAAAATTCTGAAATATGATGTCCATTCAGTAAACTCGACATTTAGTAAACATGAAGTCCATTCAGTAAACTCAACAGGATTACAAACTACTGCTTGGTTTCTCGCTTCCTGCAGTTTTGCTTGGAAGACTTTGCCTGGCACAAAACGGAAATAGGTTTATTGTGAGATGGATAATAACTGATGCACTGGCAGATGGTCATTGGCATAATGGAAGCTCCCGACTTACTCGTCACGCATCCAGACACCAGCTAGAATTATGCTCTGGAAGTGATTGTTCACTCCAGCAAGCAACCCAAAGGACATGTCATGGAGATTAATTAGTCCGATACGTTGTGCCAAATGTGATGACATCACCAAAGAATTTGTACTGCAGCTTGCTATTTTCATTTGTCCACATGGTTCTTGATTCTGCTTTCGTCATCCCCTTGGATTCTGTAGGTGAACTCTGGGTCGTTGCATTGTATCTCTTTAAACACAGCAAGGGTCTTGTTCACATCATCGGCAGCCTGGTCTCGACTTATCCGGCCACACAGATTCAGGAGAAGACCGCTTTGTCAAAGGCACATTTTGATATGAACATGAGAAGCTGCCAACTATGATGTACACCTTGTTGAGGTTCACATTGTTCCCCCTAAGCTGCTTCACCAAGTCTTTTGTGTACATATCTATGTGCTTGTGGGACGGCCAATGAACCTTTTCACCGCAAGTAAGGGACATTGAATGGTTGTGGCTTGACCGGTGCTCACCTATCAACCATCCATTGTGAGCAGCTCTAAGAAGTCTGATCATTTAAGGGCACTCGCACCGGCAAGACCAGCTATTCTGCTGCTCAGGATTTCCCTACAAATGAAAATTAAATTTTGCTAAGCATAGAAGTGAAATTCAGTGCAAGCAATAAAAAAAACTTTGGTTTCATGATTTTTTGGTTTAAATGCTAACCAAGCATCCACAGACGATCTCCTGCATACAATTTGTCCGCTCGACATTCAGACGACAGTTGCCATATCTTATACCAAATCCAAGCTCCCTAGAATACAACTTATAGAAATCGTAGGCTTCCCTAGGGAGTCAAAACTCATTCCAATCTCTGGTTTCTCTACATTGTCCGATGGTTGTACATCTGAATTGTTTCTTCCAGTGGAGTGACTCTACCAGGGGCAGGGTGCCCTATCCGGAGGTGCACGACCAATTCTCAACCTGAAATCATATTCAGATATTTTAATTGCTGCATTCATCTTTCATATACCAGGGTATATCAATCAATGAATGACATGATCCACCTACAAACACATCTATGCTAATTGTACACATGGATTACCACAAAAATTAGGAGTGCAGCCAGCTGACACTAGTAATCATAGCCCCATGCATCCATTGACATACACAGAAAATATGTGACATTACTTGCAAAAATCAAAACCATCCAGTCAGAAAGAACACTAATTTCATTTGTACCTTCTGGTCCACCCCGGCACCTCTGGGTTCACCTTGCCGGTCGATTCCATGGACTGGGTTGGTGATTCTTTCTTCTAGCCGCCAGAATTCATGTGCTCAACAGCGCCGCCGAACTGTCCAACCACAACCGCGCAGGGGGAGTCGAGCCTCTCCGCCAACGGATCTGACTGCTGAACGTCCGCAATGACCTCTCTGAGCGGAAACCTACAGCACGTTCAACAAATCAAAGGCCTGTCGTCGCCATAGTCCGCTCACACCTCTGCAGGGAGCAGGACGAAAGGAATTGAAGAATACGGTTGAGCAATTACCTGTCAACCAGATCCAGTAGAAACTCGAGTGAGTTGTTGGGCAGGGCAGCAGCTCCTCCCATATTGCTCGCCGCCGCCATTTTTTCGCCCTCCGCCGAAGAGCTCGGGAGGGGGAGGGAATAGAGAAAGGTTGAACTGACTATAGGGCACCCGTGACGGCGCCGTTTTTGGAGCTAACGGCGTGTACGCAATTCTGATCCACAACACAACTTTCGCCAACGGACGCGAGCCACGGCTCGGCTCGTCGCCGTCACATTGCTTTAAAAAACGCAGCCCACAAATGACCGTACACCACTATTCCCCGTCGTATTTCGTCGGTCGACCCATTTTCCTGAGACGCAACTGACAGGCCCACTAGCCCAGATCCCTAGAGGTGGACCTACGACCAGGATTACGGGTTCAGATGGTCCTGCTCTCAGTTACGCCGCTCTTTGGAGACATTATCAAATTGCCATGGGCACATGGCAAAATTAGGAGATTCGTTCTTTGAAAACAGATGACAAAATTAACAAATATGCCAAGGGCACATGCAAATTTACAAGATTTGTTTTTTTAAAGATGGCAAATTAGGAATTTTCTATGGAAACAGGGCAAAACTAGTACTAGATCTTAAGCCATAATGTGACAAAAATAAAAGATGTCATGGCAAGAATTTAGTTGTCATGGCAACAAAAAATGAAGATGCACTGGCAAACACATCTTAATTCAACATGGAGACTACAACCATAATATTGTGCGAGTACTAAAATAGGTTTCAATGTATATACTCTTTAATTAGAGTAAGTTAGTAAACCCGGCGGTGTAATGCATTATTTCATACAACCACTACCACACGCAACACAAAGGAAGTACCCTGATACAAAGATGATGATTCATCCATACGAAAGCATGATACTTTACCCCCATATTTCTAAAGAAAGAAAATACAACTGTGAGCATTATTTCTTGTAGTCAAGTTTGCTGCCAGCTACGAAGACGAGAAATTAGGAATCTCTTCAAATCCATCTGAAAGGGCACGACCTCTTGACGGTTAATTCGTTCGCAGTCCATGTCCATGTTCATCAACTCCTCTATGACTTTATCCTCAAGATTGACATTATACACATACCTACAGTTGTCCTTGACGAGCAACGTACCACCGCCACTGTTCTCTCCCAAGAAGCTCAAGTACACATGTCTTGCGTTAATAGCCTCATGCTGCTCGGGGAGTTTTAGCTCGACGTCTGGAATGCAGAGCCACAGACCATCATCTTGTTGCGTCCAGATATCTAGTCGAAGTCCAGGCCTTCGTAGAGGAAGCAATAAAAGTGTACCGCCGGCAGTGACGCTAAGTTGCGGTCTATCGTGAGTTTCTGTTTTGATAACGTGTTCCTGGATTGCAATACTCCCTCCGTTCCTAAATATAAGTTTTTTTAGAGATTCCACTACAAACTACATACGGATGTATATAGACATATTTTAGAGTGTAGATTCATTTATTTTGCTCCGTATGTAGTCCATAGGGTAATCTCTAGAAAGACTTATATTTATAAACGGAGGGAGTATTTGTTAGGGAGGCGCGGCATGTCTTCACGTCCACATCAATTGTATACAAGCCGTCGTCATCGGATGAGCAATACCAAACAAGCCAGTGTGTCGTGCCATGGCTCACCACGGCAATGGGGTGCCTGAGTGGCCAGCAAATGCCTTCAAGTACAGGAAGGTATCTGTTAGGCCTGTACGTGTCCCACCTCGGCTCGGCAGACGAGAAGGTGTGTAGGGTGCCGTAAATTCAGATGATCATAACTTTGAAAAAGGTCGAGTACTCCGGAGGTAGCAAAGGTTCCTCATTACCGTGCGAGGAATAATCCTCGCCGGTTACGATGGCATAGCCGCCGCTCTCGTCAGAATTCCAGTTACACTCAAGCGGGGGAAGCACGTCCAAGTCGTCGGCGAGCAAATTGCACACGGCTAGATGAACCACTTTGACGTCAGGCGAGGTGATCGAGGTGTGCAAGGAGGAGGCCATGGTGCGCGGCGAGCGGCACCGCATGGTCGAGGAGGCTTCCCGCCATGCCGGGGAAGAACTTGTGGAGGAAGCGGCGGCCGGGGCCTAACCCCGACCACGGCGCCGAGACGAGTGACGTCGCATAGGCCAGGTCCGCATGGGCGAGCCGTTTGGCCGTGAAGAATCCGGTGATGGACGACGACGCAAGTCGGCCGAGGAAGGAGGCGTCCGCTACGAGGTGACGCCAGCGCCTGCACGCCGCGGCACAACGGAAGAGGGTCACCGCGTCCCCCACGCGCACAAGGATCTCGCGGACGACATCCTCCGTGACCGCGGTGGCCTCTGCCAATGCCATCGTCGTCGTTTCTTCCATCATGGCATCGTCTACCGGCGTGATCGGGAGAGAGCGATGTTGGAACCGCAGCCCTCTAACTACCTCTCCTCTCACTCGAACGGAGGTGAAAGAAGAAGAACAGTGGACACAAAATTTTCCGGCCGGCGCACGAACGCCCCAATTATTTTCTTTCTTACAGTGGCTACATGGCTACACACGGCTCATACCGACGCACCTCGATCAATACATCAGGGGGCCTTTTATACCTGGCTGCATAGATGCACACAGACCACTAACCCGGCCACCACTAGCACGTACTCACCGCCGGCTCACCCACTAACTCATGCATGACTATGCTATTCACGCCATGAAGCTAGCTAACCAACTAACCGCTTAGACTAAGTACTACGCGCTGGACTAACCAACTACCGCGGCTGAGAGTCCACACGCATATCCATCTGATGCATGCACCACGTTCGCCGGTCTCCACAACAGCACACACGACCTGGCCAGATCAACACATGCACATGCACGCATGGCTTATTCCTAACAAGCGACGCCTATTAGATCGGAGAATAGGATTAGACGTCAGGTACTGTTTTTTTTTTTTTGAGAATTTTTTCAGGTACCGGGGTTACGTACGTACCTTGAGGTGTAGGAACTTAAAGGATCGACCCCGAGGACCGGCCATGTCCAGATCGGATTCTCCATAGAGTCCATATCAATTCCAACTTTCCAAGTCGAGAAGGCTTTGGTCTTACCCGAATATGCTATTGCTGAGTAGCCACGTCTTATCACCTCTTCTTGCCGATCTAATCTCGAAGCTACCTCATAGATTCCAAACTTACCAACCGAGAGAAAGAATCACGTCACGGTAGGCTTTCTAGCAGAACAAAACCCAAACACTATGCAGTCAAGAAGTGTATGAACGCGACATCACAATGTGTAATTTTGAGCAATCCTTGTCAGATGCAACATGAGGAAACACTTGACAAAATGTACTAATTAAGAGGACGATTCAGCCACACCAAAACATAATACTTACAGTTTACCAAGAGTAAAGTAGCAACTATATATGAGGATGGTTATTTCTTTGATCAAAGTACGCTTGCACCGAGACGAGAAATGAAGAGTGTCGGCCAATCCATCTCCAGGGGCACTACCTGCCTACAGTTAAACCCGCCAAAGCGTGCCACCTCCTCCCTCGCCCCTGTATCAAGATTTGCATTGTACACGTTCGTCCCGCGGAAGTCGTCGTGCTGGACGAGCAACATACCACCCTTCTTTTCTAAAATGATCAAGGGTTCCCTAAGATACGCATGTGGTTTTAGCTCCATAAACTGAGTGCGGAGCCATCTTGTAGGATCACCATCCTCTTGGCGCGTCCATCTCTCTAGCTGGGAGCCTCGCCTACGAAACACCGAGAGTAACCCGTCGACATCGACAATAAGGGCGATAAATTCTTGTCTATCGCGAATTTCGGTTCTGATATATTCGGTAGGGGTCTCAATCTTCGTCATAGAGACACCACAGGTCTCAGCATCCACGTCAATGGTATGCAAGCACGAGTAGCAACCCTTGCAGTAACCAATGAGCCAGTGTGCGGTGCCACGCCACACAACGGCGCGGGGGTGCCTAAGCTCCCAATTATCACCCCTCACCTTACTGGATAATTTACTCACGCCACTCCAACTTGGCTCGCCTGATGTGAACTTGTGAAGGTTATGTGGTTGTTGATTGATGTCAGTCTCAATGACGAGCACTTTGAAGAAGGCTGAGTAGCCAGGCGGCACGGAAGGTTGCTGCTCAACATTCGAAGAACAATCTGCGCTGGTTAGGATGGTGTAGCCGCTCTTGTCGAAATCCCAATCGCACCTAAGCGGAGGGAGCTCGTCACATGCGCCAGAAGACAAATTAAACACGGCCAGCCAGATGGTCGAGGACGGACTAACATTGACATTTGGCATATCCACGCGCAGGAGGAGGACGAGGCCGTGGCGAGCGACGAGCGGAACCACGTTGTGCAGCAGCCCTCTTCTGCGGCCTCTCGCGCCACTTGTGGGGACAAATGACTTGAGATTCCGACGGTGAGGGCCGAACAACGAGTACTTCGTCGGGAAGAAGGACGTGACAAAAGTAATGGCGGGCATGAAGTCGGATTTTTCCCAGATGAAGATTCCGGAGAGGAATGACGGCGTCGAGTCCGGCCAGCGGAGGCGGCGAAGGAAGGAGGCCTCGAGTATAACGCGGCGCATCTGCTTGCACGACACTGCGCAGCGGAAGAGGTCGACGACGTTCTCCAAGCGCACAAGTATCTCGCGGACGACGTCGTCCAGGAGCGAGGCTGCCGTTCCTTCCTTCTTCTCCCTCGTTGCCATCGTCCGACTGTGATTGGAGGAGCCTCGAGTGCGAGGACCAACGTATATGGGATTTGTCGTTTTTATTGGCCTCGAGGTGCTGCCGGTCCTAGTTGGAGTCTCCGTCGAATTCACATGTCCGCGCGGTGCTACAATACGAACCGGACAAGCATTAATTTTAGGAAATCGTTTCAAATCAACCGGCTGAAGATACACGCAGCGTCAACCGCCTTGCTAGCCAACCACGTGACCCCTGCGTTGGCCGTGGGCTGGGGACTCCCGCACTGCCTTTTTTCGGATAGAGGATTAATCCATCGCGCACCCACTTCTCTTGCTGCTGCTTTGATATCGGGAGTTTAGTGCGGCTGCAGACCCGCCGTTGCCAGCCTTGTCGTCGCAGAGCAGGAAGCTTGGCCAAGAAGCTCGCTGTTGCTGCTACGTCACACCTACAGCTCCATATGCACACGGCCGACGGCCACTGCTGCCCCTACAGTATTCCTATCTTTGTTGTGCCGGATGTCTATGCCTAGAACAGGGTTCTCCAAGGCATCGAGCTTTAAATTTTTAAATGTTGCAATGGGCATCTAGAGCTGAGCGTCGTTGTTGTGATGGTCGTCGTCGTGCTACAATGTGCGTCCGGAGCCGTGGGTCGGTGTTGTGATGGTCGCCGTCGTGCTGCAATGGGCATCCAAAGCCGCGGGACGGTATTGTGATGGTTGCCGCCGCGCTTCAACGGCCATCCGGAGCCATGGGTCGGCGTTGTGATGGTCGCCGTTTTGCTGCAATGGGCACCCGGAACCGTATGCCGATGTTGTGATGGTCACCAACATGCTCCAATGGGCGTCCGAAGCCGTGGCCCGACGTTGTCAAGGTCACCACTGTGCTACAATGGGCGCCCGGAGCTGCGGGGCCGTGTTGTGACTGCGGGCCATGGTTGTGATCATCGTCGTGGCGCTGCAATGGTTGTCCGAAGCATCGCGTTGGTGTTGGGATGATCGTCGCCACGCTGTGATGGTCGCGCCCGACTGCAAAGGAGGTTCGTAGCCATGGGGCGGCGTTGAGATGGTCACCACTGTGCTGCAATGGGCGTCCAAAGCCGTGGGCAAGTGTTGTAATGGTTGCCGCCGTGCTTCAATGAATGTCCGGAGGGCACCCAGAACCGCCGGCCGGTGTTGTGATGGTCACCGACATGCTGCAATGGGTGTCTGAAGCTGTGGGCCGGCGTTGTCATGGTCGCCACCGTGCTGTAATGGGCGTTCGGAGGCGCGGGGCGGTGTTGTGATGGTCGCCACCATGCTACAATGGGCATCCGGAGTCGCGTGCCGGTGTTGTGATGGTTGCCGCCGTGTTTCAATGGGCGTCCGGAGCCGTGGGTCGGTGTTGTGATGGCCACCATCGTGCTGCAATGGGCACCCGGAACCACCGGCCGGTGTTGCGATGGTCACTGGCATGCTGCAATGGGCCTCCGAAGCCACGGGCTGGTGTTGTGATGGTTGCCGCCGTGCTTCAATGGGCGTCAGGAGCCATGGGTCGGTGTTATGATGGCCACCGTCGTGCTGCAATGGGCACCCGGAACCACCGGCCGGTGTTGCGATGGTCACTAGCATGCTGCAATGGGCGTCCGGAGTCGCGGACCGGCGTTGTCCTAGTGGCCACCGTGCTGCAATGGGCGCGGGGAGCCGTGGGGCGGTGTTGTGATGGTGGCCACCGTGCTGCAATGGACGTCCAAAGCTGCGTGCGGGTGTTGTGATGGTTTCCACCGCGCTTCAACGGCCGTCTAGAGTCGTGGGTCGGTGTTGTGATGGTCACCGTGAAGCTGCAATGGGTGTCCGAAGCCGTGGGTCGGCGTTGTGATGGTTACCACCGTGCTTCAACGGCCATTCAGGGTTGTGGGTCGGTATTGTGATGGTCGCCGTCATGCTGCAATGGGCGTCCAAAGCCGCATGATGGTGTTGTGGTGGTTGCCGCCGTGCTTCAACGGCCGTCTGGAGTCGTGGGTCGGTGTTGTGATGGTCACCGTCATGCTGCAATGGGCGTTCGAAGCCGTGGGACGGTGTTGTGATGGTTACCATCGTGCTTCAACGGCCATCCGGAGCTGTGGGTCGGTATTGTGATGGTCGCCGTCATGCTGCAATGGGCGTCCAAAGCCGCGTGCCGGTGTATTGATGGTTGCCGCCGTGCTTCAACGTCCGTCCGGATCTGTAGGCCATTGTTGTGATGGCCGCCGCGTGCTGCAATGGGCACCCGGAACCGCGGGGCGGTGTTGTGACTACGGGCCAACGTTTTGATCATCGTCGCGGCGCTGCAATGGTTGTCCGAAGCTTCGCGTTGGTGTTGTGATGATCGTTGCCATGCTGTGATGGCCGCGCCCGGATACAAAGGGCGTCCGAAGCCGCGGGCCGCTGTTGTGATGGTCGTCGTTCTGTAACGAGAGTTCGGAGGTGCGTCCTTGCCGTTGTGATGGACGTTCGGAGCTGTGTGGCTGATGTTTGTGATGGTCGTCTCCGTGCTCGAATGGACGTCGCCGTATTGTGAGGCCTTCGCTATGAGGCGCCGCTGGAGCTGCACGCCGGTGCTACCATGAAGAACAATACACTGCGTCAAGCCTTCAAACCCTTGCATGCTAATAAGTACAGTACTAAGCTAGCTCCAGGGTTGATAAGTTTGCAGCAATAACGGGGAGATACCGTGAGGTGGCGCAGGTGTTGCGAGTGGGCGGACGGCTACTGCTCGTCGGAGCTGCAGGGATGCCGCGTCTAGAGTGCTGTTACGACTTACGAGGAGCGTCTGTTACGAAGCGCTAGATGCGGGGACTGAGACTGTGTTGCGGCGTGTGCTGGAGGAATTGGAGACGAGCTAACGGCTCTAATCTATCCTATCTATGTTCATGGCTTTCAAGCCAAATAATCAATCTTATGGCCACATTCATGGTATAGATTATTCAAATGATCTCATATTGTGCAAAGAGGTGCATCTTGGAATTCCAAACAATGTTGCCTAAGGAAGTTTTCATTTTCTTTGCACGGAAAATTCATTTTCCATTTTTTGAGTGCTCGAAATGATTTTTTTTTGTGAAGGACCTACCATATATTCGTTTTAAAATTGGACCTAATCAATTTTATAAAATACTAGGACATATTTAATGCACAATTGACAAAATGGTAGGGTTTCAAAAGTTTTGATCCACCTCTGATGAAAAAGGCAAATTTTCGCCGATTAAGTAGGAAGCGGGTCAAATTTGAACTGCAGCTACCTTATTGTTTGCTTTTTATTTTTTCCAAAAATCATTTCTAGGTACATAAGTAGCTATTAGAGAAACACCAAAAAGTTCCAAGATTCAACCACTAGCTAGGAACGGTCATTCCCGCCGTTTTGACCGCATTTTTGAAATGGGCATAAAAAATTCAAAAAAAGTCAAAAAATTGGAAAACCTTCGCATTATTTCATTATATGAAACCAAGTTCCCAGCAAAAATAATAAACTTGTAATACGGCAATTCTTTTAAAAAAGTTTTCTCAAAAATGAGCTATCATGCGTGAAGATTCATGACTATCAAGACAAAATGATCAATAATGTGGCCACATTCATGGCATAGTTTTTTTAAATGACCTCATATCGTGCACAAGGGTGCATCTTAGAATAATAAACAATGTTGCCTAAGGAAGTTTCCATTTTCTAACGGTAGGCAAGGCGGTTTACTTTTGGTTTGCATCAGCCGGATTACGCATAGCTGCCGCCTTAATTTTAACTAGTAATATAAAAATGAGTCAATTAAATAACTGGTGCTAGAACTTGGCGTGAATGGTCACTTTAGTGCTACAACTTGTGATGTACATTGAAGTGGTGCAAAAACTTGGTTTTGTGATGCAAATACGGTGCAAAATTCGTAGCTGCCGGATTACCCGTAGCTGCCGCCTTAATTTTAACTAGTAATATAAAAATATATAGGTTTACTGATAGGCCGTGAGTGCCTTAGATACTCTATAAAAAAAGTGAGTGCTTTGGGCCAATTCGATATTCAGAACAATATGTTGTGGCAGTATACTTAACTACAGAAACCAATTTGTTGTCAAGAAAAATATGAACACCACATTATATTCCATTATTTTATACAATCACTCTTTTTTTTATTAGTTACACAACCATTGTTACAATGAAACAGGGCCGGGCCGGCAAAATCGGAGGCCCTGTGCTAAACTCTAAAATTAGGCCTATTATTATATAGTAGAGAAATAGAATGATAATAATATAGAGGCTATAATCGGATGGTTCAAGAATCTTATACATTCAACGTTTTTTTAAAATACATTCAAAGCTTTGTTGCATAGTCTTTTTCGAGATTTAGTTAGATCATCTATCCTTTATTTTTCCTTGCTCTTCTTGGTAACTAGATTATTATTTTCAATGAAGACATGACATAGATCTTGGAACACTTAAACATCCCTCGTATTTACACAAAACGATAGCTACTCGCAACCAACACGATTAGGGGTTGTCAATCCCTTCACGGTCACTTACGAGGGTGAGATCTGATAGAGATGATAAATGATATTTTTGGTATTTTTGATAGATAGATGCAAAGTGAAAAGTAAAAGGCAAAGTAAAAACAAAGCAAGTAAATAAAGCGATAGAGATCGATATGATGAGAATAGACCCGGGGGCCATAGGTTTCACTAGTGGCTTCTCTCAAGAGCATAAATATTTTACGGTGGGTGAACAAATTACTGTTGAGCAATTGACAGAATTGAGCATAGTTATGAGTATATCTAGGCAATGATCATGTATATAGGCATCACGTCCGAGACAAGTAGATCGAAACGATTCTGCATCTACTACTATTACTCCACTCATCAACCGCTATCCAGCATGCATCTAGAGAATTAAGTTAAAAACAGAGTAACGCCTTAAGCAAGATGACATGATGTAGAGGGATAAATTCATGCAATATGATAAAAACCCCATCTTGTTATTCTCGATGGCAACAACACAATACGTGCCTTGCAATCCATTCTGTCACTGGGTAAGGACACCGCAAGATTGAACCCAAAGCTAAGCACTTCTCCCATTGCAAGAACTACCAATCTAGTTGGCCAAACCAAACGGATAATTCAAAGAGACTTGCAAAGATAACTCAATCATACATAAAAGAATTCAGAGAAGATTCAAATATTTTCCATAGATAATACTGGATCATAAACCCACAATTCATCGGTCTCAACAAACACACTGCAAAAAGAAGATTACATCGAATAGTTCTCCACAACAGAGGGGGAGAACTTTGTATTGAGATCCAAAAAGAGAGAAGAAGCCATCTAGCTACTAGCTATGGACCCGAAGGTCTGAAGTAAACTACTCACACTTCATCGGAGAGGCGAGGATGTTGATATAGAAGCCCTCCGTGGTAGATGCCCCCTCTGGCGGAGCTCCGGAACAGGCCCCAAGATGGGATCTCGTGGATACAGAAAGTTGCGGCGGTGGAATTAGGTTTTTGGCTCCATCTCTGATCTGTCGGGGGTACGTAGGCATATATAGGAGGAAGGAGTACGTCGGTGGAGCAACAGGGGGCCCACGAGGTAGGGGCACGCCCAGGGGGGTGCGCCCTCCACCCTCGTGACCGCCTCTTTTGTTCCTTGGAGCAGGGTCCAAGTCTCCTGGATCACGTTCGGTGAGAAAATCACGTTCCCGAAGGATTCATTCCGTTTGGACTCCGTTTGATATTCCGTTTCTTCGAAACACTGAAATAGGCAAAAAAACAGTAATTCTGGGCTGGGCCTCCGGTTAATAGGTTAGTCCCAAAAATAATATAAAAGTAGAAAATAAAGCCCAATATAGTCCAAAACAGTAGATAAAGTAGCAGGGAGCAATCAAAAATTATAGATACGTTGCAGACATATCAACCTGCTTGGAGGCCTCCTTCTTGGGCGCCTTGTAAGGTGCAGGGACCAGCATCTTCGTCAGAAGAGGTCCGGCCAGTTCCGCCGGCAGCGGGGCCAGACATTGTATCCGCTCCACCCTTTTTATCCATCCCTAAAGCCACAATGAAGCACGATTAAAACGTCGCCCTCAAGATATGCCAGCTGAGGCCTGGAGGGACAGGGCGTGGCTGTAACTTACCGGGCATGCAGAATGGGATACGTGATAACCCCGGTCCTCGGAAGAGTCCGGCCATGATTTGCTGGACTTAAAGAGCACCTTCCAGATATCCTCGTGGGAGGAATCATAGAGCTCCCGGAGGGTTTGGTGCTCGGTCGGGTCGAAATCCCATAAAGTACAGGCTCGACGCTGGCATGGGAGAACCAGGCGAACTAGCATCACCTAGACCACATCAACAAGCTTGACGTCCTTAACGACCATACTTCGAACACGCGTCAGGAGCAGTGACAGCTCATCAGACGAGCACTAGTTCGGGCCCTTCTTGGGCCAGGACGTTAGCCGCAGTGGAGCTTCGGACCAGAACTCGGGAGTTGCTGCCCATTTTTCGCCGCGTGGTTCGGTGATATAAAACCAGTGCTGCTGCCACTCCTTGACGGAGTCGTTGAAAGTGCCCTTTGGCCAAACAACCATGGGCATCTTGCTCACCATGGCCCTGCCGCACTCGGCGTGTTCGCCACTCACCACCTTGGGCTTCACATTGAAAATCTTCAGGCACAGGTCGAAGTGAGGGTGAATCCGGAGGAAAGCCTCACACACGACGATGAACGTCGAGATATTGAGAAAAGAGTTGGGGGAAAGATCGTGAAAGTCGATCCCGTAGTAATACATGACTCCCCGAACGAATGGGTGGAGGGGAAACCCGAGCCTGTGGACAAAATGGGGAAGGAACATGACTCTCTCGTGGGGCTCTGGAGTAGGGACGACCTGTCCCGCCGATGGGAGATGGTGGCCAATCTTCTTGGCCAAGTACCCGGCTTCTCGGAGTCTCTTGATATCCTTCTCCCGGACGGTAGAGGCCATCCATTTGCCTCCTGCTCCGGATCCGGACATCTTGGAAAAACCTCTCTTCGATGGAGAAGGAGAGCGCTTGGGCGTTGGGGGCTCGAGTAGAGGGGAATGAGTTAGCAGGAGAAGAAGGCGTGGGTCAAAGAGGAAGAGGCCCTATCTCTTTATAAGAGAAGGTAAAGAGATTTTTTGCGCCTCCCCACTTACCTGGTAGAACCCGCTAGTCTCCCACTCGCCGTGATTAGCGGCACGGTTGGATTACCCATACCCATATTGATGATAATCCCGTGATGAGGGGACACGATCTTTGCTTCGACAAGACATGGTAAGGAACCCGCCTCGCGGTATACGCTGTTGCTGGTAGTGGAAAAAAGGCTCGATCTAACCGAAAGGGCATGTCACGTTGTCTAAAAATTGTCAGCTGAAGTATCATTCTCTCTACGGTGGTATGTGAGGATCATTTTGCAGATCCGGACACAACCTACGTTGTCTAAAAGACAAGACTACGCGCCGGACTCATCGTCATTGAAGCCTGGCTCAGGGGCTACTGAGGGAGTCCTGGATAAGGGGGTATCCGGACAGCCGGACTATATTCATCGTCCGGGCTATAGAAGCGTCAAGATACAAGACTCAAGACTTCGGCTCATGTCCGGATGGGACTCTCCTTTGCGTGGAAGACAAGCTTGGCGATCCGGATATTATGTTTCCTTCCTTGTAATCGACTCCATGTAAACCCTAGCTCTCCGGTGTCTATATAAACCGGAGAGGATGGTCCTTAGAAGGCCGATCACATTTACAATCATACCATCATAGGCTAGCTCTTAGGGTTTAGCCTCTACGATCTTGTGGTAGATCTACTCTTGTATTCCACATATCTTCAATATTAATCAAGCAGGAAGTAGGGTTTTACCACCATCGAGAGGGCCCGAACCTGGTTAAACATTGTGTCCCTTGCTTCCTGTTACCATCAGCCTAAGACGCACAGATCGGGACCCCCTACCCGAGATCCGCCGGTTTTGACACCGACATTGGCGCTTTCATTGAGAGTTCCTCTGTGTCGTCGCTTCGAGGCTTGATGGCGTCTTCAATCGTCAACAATACGATCCAGGGTGAGACTTTTCTCCCCGGACAGATCTTTGTGTTCGGCGGCTTCGCACTGCGGACCAACTCGCTTGGCCAGTTGGAGTAGATCGACAGCTTCGCCCCTGGCCACCAGATCGGGTTCGGAAACTTGAACTACACGGCAGATATCCGCGGAGACTTGATTTTCGACGGGTTCGGGCCTGCGCCAGGAGCGCCGGACAGCCACGACAAGCACGGCCTAGACCTGCTGTCGAACAGTGCCCGGGACATCGTCCCCGAAGCAGCCCCAGATCTAAATCTAAGGCAGGTTGTGTCGCCTATGGACGGAGGGCTGGACCCCGCCCCGCAGGCCGCACACTTATCGGTGGTGGAGCCGAACACGGGTCTCACATATGCGGAGGCCTGTAACCCTGGGCCCCCGGACTCGTATCCGGCTGTTGGCCCTGGCCCGCACACTCTCGAGCCAGCCGAGCTAGGTTGGGCTCTGGTGATGGAGTTTATCGCTGTGGACATCTCTCAGCACTCGCTTTTTGGCAACATGCTGAACTCATTAAGGTCTCTCTCTCTCTGTCAGGAGGCTCTGAGCCGAACTATGTCTGGCTTGAGTGAGAAGCAGGCGACAAATGAATTTGCTGCCCACTCACCACCCACTTTGTCGCCACGATCGATGACTCAACCGACGTGCTCGACTTCGACTTCGAATACATCGACGGTATGGACGACGATGCAAGAAACATACAGGAGCCACCGCTCACAGGGCGGTGGACAGCCACCCCTTCAAACAATATATACATGATGGACACTCCGAAAGAAGCCAATGGCGACGTGGCAGTGGAGGACAACCCCTCGGGAGGAAAAGCAACATACGGGCGTCTCCGACGCCACTCCAAACCCCGCCACATCAACACCGGTCCCGGAGATAATCCGGATAGTACCGAAGAGAAATACAATCCCGATCAGCTTACCATCAAGCAGGCCGCATAGGCCATGGTGGGATACTTGGAGAGGGACAACTATACACCCCCCCTCCGAAGACAAGGTAAGCCTCGACAATGACGAATTCGGCGTGCCTGAAGACCCAGTGGAACAAGTTCGTTTTAGGTGACGACTCATAGCCACTGCAAAGAGTCTGCAAAGGAAGCAAGAGCAGCTTAAGGCCGAACAGGATTTGCTAATAGAACGGTGGACCAATATCCTGGCCACCGAGAAGTACGGACTCGACCGCCCTAACAAAGGGCACACGCGGCACAACTGGCTACCTCAACCTAAGCAGGAAAACCAAAGGCGCATAACTCAACGTCTGCACACCACTACGGTCCAAACCAGCAAGAAGGATACACGAAGAAGCAGCCTCAAGCCCCGGTGCAACGGTCATAAACGGCAAATCAGGGAATCTGGTATCAAGTTAAGAAAATCCCAGTCCGGTCAACGGACAAAGAGCAGCTCAAGCCTATTCGGCCAAAGCCACGAATTCGATCAACCATGCGAAATTCACAGTACTCCCAAAAGAACGGCAAAACATACTAACAGAGAATGCCGGATTTACAAAGTAAAGCAACCGGGCATGTGCCGGAAACATTGAGGGGAGGCGCTTAGTCAAAAGCCCCCCCCCCCCAGCTCAACAGTACGGCCGATCGCCCCCTACCATACAAACCACAACAATTCAATTGCACACCCCCAGATCTAACAGTCCATGGCCTCCTCAAACAATAAAGCCCAAGCGGACGTGCAAATAGCACCTTCTACGCGGTGTCAGGCACAAAGTCCAGGATCACTAGCCCGCCGCCCTAATGGTTGTTTTCAGATAACCAAATAAGGCCGCTCCACCGGTGCATTCCCCCTATACGGTATCACACCTTATGCTAACAGGATGAACCACATTGGCTGAGATTCCACGTGGTAAATCATCAGGCCAGCACCGGCAATACACTCACGCCTGCGTGCAGAGCCAAACCCCCGCCCTTAGAAGCGGAGATCATACAACTGCCAGAGTAGCAAGTCGCGCATACCTGTCAACATTTTGATATGACAGCCAACTATCCAGACACCAACTGGGGAGTCCGCACTGCTTCTCAAATAGCGGCTGGGGTCACCAGGGTCCGATCAGGAACCTTTGGACCAACCACGTGAGGACGTTCTGCGGCCTCCACACACTTACCTTCACAAACTAATTTTTATGCAGAACAGGTTTGGCGGCGTGAAGTCGGCCCGGACACACAAGGATAGGACCCTGCAAGTTGACGGCATTTCGGACTCACCTTCGATCCACTCACAGCCCCCTCCAGTCCGGCCACCACAGGTTCCGCCAGAAAATCATCTCTTCTTCATAATCATAAATCGCATTCATATGCATAGACATATCATATTTCTGCAATGCATAGACTTAACTAAACATGCATTGTTCGTCGTTTATCATAGACGCCTCTTTGCCACAAAAGTGGCAGCCACGGTTTGTGTCACGCCCGATTATGCCAGGGGCTACACAGTATGGCAATAAAGTCCGACCACCTTCTCGGTCGCTCGGCACCCCGAACTTATAGCACTATATGCATCAGCTCCGAATCACATTGGTTGGGTTTGCCCTACTCCCATATTTTGGTACCTTATGTTCCATTCCGTCGGCTAAGGTAGCGCTAGGAGAACTACTGCGATTGAATCCCGGATCTGCCGGACGAGCACCTCAGTAGAGAAAGCCGAAAACCGACTGTCATGATGCGGCGAGAGCTGGTCAGCTGTTCAAGAGGTTGCAAAATCCTTAAAGATTTATTTCGCATAACGCCACTATAAAATGCAGATTGCGACGGATCGGTCTACCGATCAGGCGCCAATAGAACCTCTAGTCCGGCCTTCCGGACACTAGGGGCTACGCCGACCATACTCGAGTTCCTATGGCTAAGTGAGAGTAGTAAAGCCCTATAGTCCGACTGCCTGGTTCATGGTGAGAAACGCCTCCTTATAAGGACCCAAACATGGGATAAAGAGTGTTCAAAAATACCCCGAACACCCCCGTACTTCTCACGTGGGGGCTGAAGCCGACGACTGGCCAACTCTCAAGATTTACATACAATTAACAGCCGCAAAGGAAGAACATATGTTCAAAACCAAACAGGCAACATATAATAAAAGTGCCATTATCCCATATTACAAACGTTGGCAAAAATGCCCTCAGGAAAATATAATGTCTTTGGTGCACTTATCCGCTGCCAGGCGGGCACCCTTCATTACACCTTCATAATACAGTTCGGGCTTGTGATGCTCCTTACCCTCTGGTGGCTCCTCAGTTATCAGCTTCTCCGCGTCGAGCTTCCCCCAATGCACTTTTGCATGGGCAAGAGCCATTCGCGCACCTTCTATACAGACTGATCACTTGATCATATCAAGCCGAGGACAGGCACCCACAATCCGCTTGACGAGTCCGAATAAACTAGTGGGAATTGGCTCTGCAGGCCACAGCCGGATGATCAAGTCCTTCATGGCCAGTTCGGCCGCCTGGTGCAGTTCGACCAGCTGCTTCAGCTGATCGATAAAAGGCACCGGATAGTTCGGCGCTAGATACTGCGACTAGAAGTTCCTCCCCGCAGACTCACCCTCCTCGGACCGGTAAAATTGGGCAGCATCCGATATACTACGAGGCAGATCTGCAAATGCCCCTGTAAAATCAAGAATTCAGCTTGCCGCTTAGAGTTCTCCGCATTATAACATCATAATGGCCATAGATACAACATGCCTTACCAGCCGCGACCTTCCGGGCCTCCGGAATGTCCCGTACAGCACCTCGGGCTTCTTCCCGAGCATCTTCCACGGCTTGGAGAGCTTGGACGAGTTCGGATTCTTTCCCTACTAGACTCTGCTCCAAGCTCTCGGTTTTCGTCACAACATCCTGCAGCTCCCGTTCAGCTATGACGACCCTGGCCTCGTGTTTCTCACGCAGAGCCTGTTCGGCGGCAACCTTCTCTTGGGAACCAGCCGCTGCCTTCTTTAGTGCCTCATATTCGGCACTCGCTCCTAGGGCATATAACATAAATGCTTTTCAATAGGCACACTTATTCATTTGTACCCAATGCAAGACAATGTTCGAACATACCTTGCTTCTCCTCCAATTGTTTCTTCACACGTCCAAGTTCTTCTTCGGCCCGTTCCAGGCTCTGCTTCAGTTCGGACACTTCCGCATCATGAGCGGCCGTCCTCTTCGTAGAAGCCTGTTTTAAAACAAATGGGTATACACCAGTAAATTAAGGTTCCCATTACAATAGAGGGTGTGATCCCCTGTACGGCTTACTTTCGCCGGATAGTATATCAGGGGCTACTCCTCATATCATGATAATTCTTCAAAGGTTCCTTAGAAACCATACCTCAAAAGCCTTTATAAGGCCAAGATAGGACTCATTCAGCCCGCTTTCGGCAGCCTGAATCTTTCCAACCACCGCACCCATAAGGTTCCGATGTTCATCAACGACGGACGTGTTCTTTAACACTGACAACAGACCGCCCGACAGCTCGGCGTACACTGAGGTGGCTGGCGGAGTAGGCAAAGCTCCCTCCATGGAGGATGGCCGCTTGCCCGACCCTGGAGCTTTAGGGGCCTCCAGAACTTTATCCGGCCCCGGATCTTTTTGAGGCGACACCTCGGTGTTGCGCTTAGACTTCGAAAAAGGAATCCCCAGAGGCGTCTCGCTCGCCACAGCATTTGAGCTCAACGAATCCTCCGATGAGGATTGTCCGGCGGGAGACCTTGCCGGGCTGTATCAGATGCGGTAACAGTTAAAATTACTATACCCGAACAACCCTGGATACATAGATGTATTCGAATTTCGGTTACTTACGATTTTCCCAGGGGCTGGGCCTCGGGATCCCACTCCGGGCTGTTATTGGCGGCCCGAGTGGATGCCTCTGGAAGAGACCCTCGCCCTCTCTTCGGTGATTCGGCCTCCAGGGATGAGGAAGCCGCGTGCTTCTTCCCGCCTGCAGAGCGAGGCTCGTCCTCCTCTGCCTCCTCCTCTTCGTCTTCGGAAGATGGAACATCGCTGGAGCCTTCGGACCTGGTATCCGGAGCCTCGCGACAATGGAGGCCACTCCGGGTCTTCTTGACCTGTGCTACCTCTTGAGCACTGCGTTGGATTTCCCCGAAGAGGAGAGGATGATGCAGTAAAGTAGCGTAAGTATTTCTCTCAGTTTTTGAGAACCAAGGTATCAATCCAGTAGGAGACCACGCACAAGTCCCCCGTACCTACACAAAACGATAGCTACTCGCAACCAACGCGATTAGGGGTTGTCAATCCCTTCACGGTCACTTACGACTTTACGAGGGTGAGATCTGATAGAGATGATAAATAATATTTTTGGTATTTTTGATAGATAGATGCAAAGTGAAAAGTAAAAGGCAAAGTAAAAACAAAGCAAGTAAATAAAGCGATAGAGATTGATATAATGAGAATAGACCCGGGGGCCATAGGTTTCACTAGTGGCTTCTCTCAAGAGCATAAATATTCTGCGGTGGGTGAACAAATTACTGTTGAGCAATTGTCAGAATTGAGCATAGTTATGAGTATATCTAGGCAATGATCATGTATATAGGCATCACGTCCGAGACAAGTAGATCGAAACGATTCTGCATCTACTACTATTACTCCACTCATCGACCGCTATCCAGCATGCATCTAGAGTATTAAGTTAAAAACAGAGTAACGCCTTAAGCAAGATGACATCATGTAGAGGGATAAATTCATGCAATATGATAAAAACCCCATCTTGTTATCCTCGATGGCAACAATACAATACGTGCCAATATGTAAGGACACCGCAAGATTGAACCCAAAGCTAAGCACTTCTCCCATTGCAAGAACTACCAATCTAGTTGGCCAAACCAAACGGATAATTCGAAGAGACTTGCAAAGATAACTCAATCATACATAAAAGAATTTAGAGAAGATTCAAATATTTTCCATAGATAATACTGGATCATCAACCCACAATTCATCGGTCTCAACAAGCACACCGCAAAAAGAAGATTACATCGAATAGTTCTCCACGACAGAGGGGGAGAACATTGTATTGAGATCCAAAAAGAGAGAAGAAGCCATCTAGCTACTAGCTATGGACCCGAAGGTCTGAAGTAAACTACTCACACTTCATCGGAGAGGCTAAGGTGTTGATGTAGAAGCCCCATGTGGTAGATGCCCCCTCCGGCGGAGCTCCGAAACAGGCCCCAAGATGGGATCTCGTGGATACAGAAAGTTGCGGTGGTGGAATTAGGTTTTTGGCTCCGTCTCTGATCTGTCGAGGGTACGTAGGCATATATAGGAGGAAAGAGTACGTCGGTGGAGCAACAGGGGGCCCACGAGGTAGGGGGCGCGCCCAGGGGCGCGCCCTCCACCCTCGTGACCGCCTCTTTTGTTCCTTGGAGTAGGGTCCAAGTCTCCTGGATCACGTTTGGTGAGAAAATCACGTTCCCGAAGGTTTCATTCCGTTTGGACTCCGTTTGATAATCCGTTTCTTCGAAACACTGAAATAGGCAAAAAACAACAATTCTGGGCTGGGCCTCCGGTTAATAGGTTAGTCCCAAAAATAATATAAAAGTGGAAAATAAAGCCCAATATAGTCCAAAACAGTAGATAAAGTAGCATGGAGCAATCAAAAATTATAGATACGTTGGAGACGTATCAACCTGCGTGGAGGCCTCCTTCTTGGGCGCCTTGTAAGGTGCAGGGACCAGCATCTTTGTCAGAAGAGGTCCGGCCGGTTCCTCTGGCAGCGGGGCCGGACATTGTATCCGCTCCACCCTTTTTATCCATCCCTAAAGCCACAATGAAGCACGATTAAAATGTCCCCCTCATGATATGCCAGCTGAGGCCTGGAGGGACAGGGCGTGGCTGTAACTTACCGGGCATGCAGAATGGGATACATGATACCCCCGGTCCTCGGAAGAGTCCGGCCATGATTTGCTGGACTTAAAGAGCACCTTCCAGATATCCTCGTGGGAGGAATCATAGAGCTCCCGGAGGGTTTGGTGCTCGGTCGGGTCGAATTCCCATAAAGTACAGGCTCGACGCTGGCAAGGGAGAACCAGGCGAACTAGCATCACCTGGACCACGTCAACAAGCTTGATGTCCTTGTCGACCATACTTCGAACACGCGTCAGGATCATTGACAGCTCATCAGACGAGCACCAGTTCGGGCCCTTCTTGGGCCAGGACGTTAGCCGCAGTGGAGCTTCGGACCTGAACTCGGGAGCTGCTGCCCATTTTTTGCCGTGTGGTTTGGTGATATAAAACCACTTCTGCTGCCACTCCTTGACGGAGTCGTTGAAAGTGCCCTTTGGCCAAACAACCATGGGCATCTTGCTCACCATGGCGCCGCCGCACTCGGCGTGTTCGCCACTCACCACCTTGGGCTTCACATTGAAAATCTTTAGCCACAGGCCAAAGTGAGGGGGAATCCGGAGGAAAGCCTCGCACACGACGATGAACGTCGAGATATCGTGAAAGTCAATCCCGTAGTAATACATGACTCCCCGAACGAATGGGTGGAGGGGAAACCCGAGCCTGCGGACAAAATGGGGAAGGAACACGACTCTCTCATGGGGCTTTGGAGTAGGGACGACCTGTCTCGCCGATGGGAGACAGTGGCCAATCTTCTTGGCCAAGTACCCGGCTTCTCGGAGTCTCTTGATATCCTTCTCCCGGACGGTAGAGGCCATCCATTTGCCTCCTGCTCCGGATCCGGACATCTTGGAAAAACCTCTCTTCGATGGAGAAGGAGAGCGCTTGGGCGTTGGGGGCTCGAGCAGAGGGGAATGAGTTAGCAGGAGGAGAAGGCGTGGGTCAAAGAGGAAGATGCCCTATCTCTTTATAAGAGAAGATAAAGAGCTTTTTTGCGCCTCCCCACTTACCTGGTAGAACCCGCTAGTCTCCCACTCGCCGCGATTAGCGGCATGGTTGGATTACCCATACCCGTATTGATGAAAATCCCGTGATGAGGGGACACGATCTTTGCTTCGACAAGACGTGCTAAGGAACCCGCCTCGTGGTATACGTTGTGGCTGGTAGTGGAAAAAGGGCATGTCACGTCGTCTAAAAATCGTCAGCTGAAGTATCATTCTCTCTACGGTGGTATGTGAGGATCATTTTGCAGATCGGGACACAACCTACGTGTTCGATAATAATCTTGGAGTATTCGAAGGAGGAACCCGCCTTGCAATGCGAAGACAAGACTGCGTGCTGGACTCATCATCATTGAAGCCTGGCTCAGGGGCTACTAAGGGAGTCCTGGATAAGGGGGTATCCGGACACCCGGACTATATTCATCGTCCGGACTATAGAAGCATCAAGATACAAGACTCAAGACTTTGGCTCATGTCCGGACGGGACTCTCCTTTGCGTGGAAGACAAGCTTGGTGATCCGGATATTATGTTTCCTTCCTTGTAACCGGCTCCATGTAAACCCTAGCTCTCCGGTGTCTATATAAACCGGAGAGGAGGGTCCTTAGAAGGCCGATCACATTTACAATCATACCATCATAGGCTGGCTCTTAGGGTTTAGCCTCTACGATCTCGTGGTAGATCTACTCTTGTATTCCACATATCTTCAATATTAATCAAGCAGGAAGTAGGGTTTTACCTCCATCGAGAGGGCCCGAACCTGGGTAAACATTGTGTCCCTTGCTTCCTGTTACCATCAGTCTAAGACGCACAGATCGGGACCCCCTACCCGAGATCCGCCGGTTTTGACACCGACACGTACCCCTGCGTTCTCTCGGACGCACAATGATAGGGTTTCCTCTACATTCCGTAGGTGCCAGCACCGATTTGCCTTGTCTTGGGCGGTCTTAGGGTCATGGAGGCACGGTGGATTTCAGTCCTTGTCATTAGGAGAGCTATGTGTTTAGGTGTTTTTGTAAATTTGTTTAGGGTTTGTGTCCTTCTCAGAAAGGCGAGGTAAAATATGCTTTTCCCCGCGTAGACCACGTCCAGGCAGTGCAGGGTAAAATATTGATCCAGAGCTTTTGACGGCCTCTCTTGGGAATTTATGCTGAAACTGTTAAAAAGGAGAGGATTCAGCTACCGGTGGGTGGGCTGGATTGCTCGCGACGTCATCCACTAAGGTGCTGGTCAACAGGGACCTCGCGGACACCATCCGCAACTCGAAAGGCTCCGGCAGGGGGATCCCCTGTCCGCCCTTCTGTTCATCATCGCCATGGACACAATATCGTCCATGGTGAACTTTGCTGCAACCAACGGTGTCCTCGCTCCGTTGAGCAAAACAAGGTCACCCTTAAGAGCATCCATGTATGCGAACGATTTCCTCTTCTTTCTCAATGCCAAGGACACCAAATTCAGAGGAATCATGGAACTACTAAGGTTGGAAAGGCCCGTCCCCGCGCCGCCCCCGCCGTGGGCGATACGGGGGCGACCCAACCCTAGGCGCCGCCGCTGCCTTCTCCTCCTCCCCTCCTCGCGCAGCCGCCGGGTGAAACCCACGTGGCAGACGGCGGCGGCGGGGGAACTTCCTATACCGACTCCTCTTCCTCCATGGGCGGCGGATTTATGCGGCAGGCAGTGGTGTCCTGCGGCGCTTGCGGTCGGGCGCGAGGTGGCAGAACTCGGCAAGCTGTGGCGGGGCGTGGGGCGCGCGGCAGCGGGCCTCGGCAGGCGGTGGCGGGCGCTGGCGAGCGGCGGCGCTCCGGCGTGTGCAGGAGGCGGTGGCTCCTGTGCACGGTCGTCGGCTCCCTCTCCGACCGAACAATGCGGAGGGGGCTGGCGGCGGCCTGGCATGGCTGGCGATCTAGACGCGGTGGGGCCGGCAGCTCGCTGGTCTGCCGGAGCTCCAAGGGCATCATCGTCTCTGACTCGATCTGCTTCAGTTCGTGCTAGCTCCGGTAGAGGGAGACTGTCTTCATCTCCCGGTGCTGGCTACATGGATCTGACGGCGACGGCTAGACCCTTGGTCTACTCTTCGACAGAGAAGGCGCGACAGAGAAGGCGGCGGTACATGCACAAGAAGTGGATGGAATTCTTTGAACAGATCTGGGTGAAAACCTGCTCTTGGCTAGATGCCTAAGCTGGCGGTGGCGGCGCTCTACAGTGTTGTTCCTTTCTTAAAGGCATCGCCGTGGAGAAGTTCTAGACTACGAGCTGCTACCTCCGGGGGAAACCCTAGATCGATGGATCAGAAGACGGCGGCGCGTTTGTGTCGTTTCCCCCTTGGGGGCATCTTTCTTGGAGGTGTACGTGGGCTTCAGGGACCAGTGGACGATGTCTTTGGTGGAGCGGTGCTTCATCATGCACATTGATGGTGACAAATCTCGATGTCATGGCGCTCTGGAGATTAGGCGTCTGTTGTGCGATGATGGACTCGCGCAGGAGGGTGATGTTGTCTGGCGTCATGGTGGCATCGACGGCTAGACCAGGCAAGGTAGATGCAGTCCAACTCTGAAGATGGATTGGTGCCAGGTGGCTGCGGCGGCCTCATACCCGGCAGGCGTCCTGGTTGAGGAGTGCACTAGACTGGTAGGTGCCCCATACCCGGCAGGCGTTCTGGTTGGGACCTCAGGTTTTAGATGTTTAGGTTTGGTTGTGAGGTCTGTTTGGTATTAGGCCCAGACTATCAACATCCATTCATCATCTGGATAGGAGTAGCAACAGATGTTGCCTAGACGGTGGCTTTAGTGTGACCTTATAAGGTCATGTGTGAATAATTAATAAAGTGACTGCATGCATCGTCCAGATGCATAGGCCGGGAATCTTCCTCCTTTTCTAAAAAAAAACTAAGGTTGTTCGGTGATGCTATGTGGCTGCATGCTAACTGGAACAAAAGTGCGGTAATCACCATTGGATGCACCGAGGACTCAGTCACCCACAACGTCACGCTCGAATCTGGCTACCCGGTGGCGCGTTTCCCGATCACCTACCTAAGAATGTCGTTGTCTGATAGCCGTCTACGCCGAAGTGACCAGCTACCAATCATTGAAAAAATTGCCAAGCGCACCGAGGGCTGGAATGCGAAGCATATTGCCCTGCCGGGCCGGGTTGAACTCCTCCGATCGATGCTTTCATCCATGGTGGGTTTTCAGCTAATGGCAATGGACCCCCCTGTCTGGCTGATCAATAGAATAAACAAAATATATTGTGGCTTCCCGTGGGCACAAGATCAAAATGCAACGGTCGGGAAGTGCTTGGTGAACTGGTTGTTGTATGTCACCCAAGGCGTTCGGAGGCTTTGGCATCACGGACCTGGAACGTAAAGGAAGAGCTCTTAGGTGCTACAGGCAATGGTTGCAATGGAACGACCAGACAAGGCCATGGCATGGCATCCCTCTCTTACCAGACAAGCCGGCTGAAGAGCTATTCAGATCCTCAACAACAATCGCAATCGGAGATGGCAGGCTCACCTCCTTCTAGGATTCACATTGGGCTTGTGAGCTCCGTCCCGTTGAGCGATGGCCGGAGCTAATACAACACTGCATGAAATGGTGGCTATGCTTGTGCGACGCGCTCAGTGGCAACGGATGGATGCGGATCCTAAACAACAACCCTTCGTCCGTCTTCCTACAGCAGCTCTGCAGCCTGACGGAGATGGCCACTGGCATCACCTTCACCGACGGAACGAGTAATACGGTTAGGTGGAAGTGGACAGTGGACAGCACATACAAAGCCAATTCAGCCTACCTCTACCAATTTGCGCACGAACAACAACAATCTTATTTGGTCACTCAAGGCAGCGCTGCACGCCAAAACTTTCATCTGGCTTGCCGCCCGAGGACGGTGCATGACTGCTAATAACTAGGCTATCCGAGGCATCCCACACAACCCGGGTTGCCTACTATCAACGACGCCGGTGACAATCACTCACCTGCTGGGTGACTACCCGTTCATGACCGAGGTTTGGAGTTGCATCATCGACAAGATTGGGACCCACTTCCCCACACTGCAGGTGGCGATCACGACGGCCAGCAGCGATGGATCCCTCCGATCATCTTGGATGGGCCAACTCTGTGCTCTGCCGGCTCTGGTGCACAAGAATACTTGGAAGTCAGCTATTTGCCTTGTTGCATGGATGCTCTGGAAGGAACGCAATGCCCGCATCATCAACAACACCCAGTCATCGACAAGCTAGGGACCCACTTCCACACGCTGCAGGTGGCGATCACGACGGCCAGCAGCGATGGATCCCTCCGATCATCTTGGATGGGCCAAGTCTGTGCTTTTCCTGCTCCGGTGCACAAAAATACTTGGAAGTCAGCTATTTGCCTGGTTGCATGGATGCTCTGGAAGGAACGCAATGCCCGCATCTTCAACAACACCCATGCATGCCCAGGTAGGTCATCGGCCGCATCATGTATGAGGCAAGATGTTGGTCTATGGTCGGGATGCACCAGCTTGAAAGAATCCTTGAACCACCCTAGGAAATACTTTTTTAACACATTACAAACACAAACACTCATACATACGTGCATACACTCACCCCTATGAATGCACAAACGCAACACGAAGTCACCGCAGGCGCCTCGTCATCGACGGGAACGTCTCCTCCCACTGAAAGCGCATTGCCGGAAATCCTGAAATAAATCCAGAAATAATGCGAACACCAGGACTCGAACCCTGGTGAACTGGTGATACCACTGTCCCTCTAACCATCCAATCCTAGGTTGGTCCGCACATGAAGAAATACTTGACATGTTGTAATAAGTAAGACGAGGTTCATCCACACCGAAACGTGTAAACTAATAAATATTATGATGGTTATTTCTTCGATCGGGGTTGACGTTTGCTGAGGCGAGAAACGAAGACTGTTGGCCAATCCATCTCAATGGGCACTACCTGCCCACGGTTGTTTTTATTGAAGTGTGCCACCATCTTCATTGCCCCTGTCTCAAGATTTTTAGTGTACGCATTACCGTTGTAGTCTTCGACGAGCAACATACCACCCTTCTTTTCTAAAATAGTCAAGTGCATCTTATAATCCATAGGAGGTTTTAGCTCCATAAACAGGGTGTGGATCCACCTTGTTGGATCATTGTCCTCTTGTCGCGTCCATCTCTCTAGCTGGGAGCCTCGTACCCGAAGCAACGAGAGTAACTCATCAGCATCGACAATAAGGGATTTAAATTGTGGTCCACCATAAATTTCAGTTCTGATATATTCGCTCAATCTTAGTCACAGAGACACGACAGGTCTCAACATCCACGTCAATGGTATGCGAGCACGAGTAACAGCCCATGGAGTAACCAATGATCCAGTGTGCCGTGCCACACCACACAACGGCGCGGGGGTGCCTAAGCCGCCAATAATCACCCCTCCCCTTAGTGGACAATTTACTCGGGCTGCTCCAACTTTGCTCGCCTGACATGAAGTTGTGGAGGTTATGTGGTTGTTGATTGATGTCATTCTCGACAACGAGCACTTTGAAGAAGGATGAGTAGCTGGGCGGCGCCGAATGTTGCTGCTCGGCATTTGAGGAACAATCTATGCTAGTTAGAATGGTGTAACCGCTCTTGTCGAAATCCCAATCACACTTAAGCGGAGGAAGCTCTTCACATGCGACAAAAAACAAATTGCACACGGCCAGCCACACGGTTGATGCCGGATAAACATTGACATTGGGCAAGCGCAAGAAGAGGAGGAGGCCGTGGCGAGTGACGAGCAGCACCATGTTGTACATCAGCTATCCTTTGTGGCCTCTTGTGCCGCTCGTGGGGGAAAACGACTTCAGATTGTGATGGTGAGGACCGAAAAGCGAGTGCTTCGTGGGGACGAAGGATATCACAAAAGCAGCAGAGGCATTCATGACCTGCCCGGAGAGGAACGGCGACAGCGAGTCCGGCCAACGGAGGCGATGCAGGAATGAGGCCTTGAGTATAACGCGGTGCATCTGCTTGCATGCCACGACACAACGGAAGAGGTCGACGACGTTGTCCAGGCGCATGAGGATCTCGCGGACCACGTCCTCCGGTAGCGCGGCCGCGGTGGCCGCCGCCGTTCGTTTCATCTGCCCCATGTGCTGCGGTCATTCGATGTGCGATTGGACGAGTCTCGAGTGCGCTGTGCGAGGAACCAAACCAGCGTAGGCCGTGGATTTTTAAGCCTTGTACAATGCTAGGTGTTTTAGGGAGGTGGTTAGAAAAATAAACCAGGTTTTTTCTGAAGCACCGGTGCCTATTTCTAAAAGAGAGATGTCTAACTAAGTGTCTACCCAGTACAAATAAGCACCGGTGCTTAAGAAACACCTGGTTTATTTCTCTAAGCACCTTGCATTGTACAAGGCCTACCCGGAGGCTCAGGGTCCCGCAGGCCCTAGTTGGACTCACCGTCGAATTCTTTTTTTAGGGTTGACTCACCGTCGGATTCAAGTAGAGCTCTAATCCTGATCGATGGAAGTGTTCTTTGGTTTGGTTGGGATTAAACAGGATTGATAGAAAGTCCCCTAAATTCTCTCCAATCCCATTGGGAGGGGATTAACTTAACAAGGCCTAGGCGTGTCTTAGTTGCAAATTGTTTTCCTTGTACATCGGGGATGATTTGATTCATCATTCTGTATCCTTAATGCTGAAAGAGATGCATCACATCTGCAACACATGCTTATTCAGAGTTCCATCAGGTGAATGTGAGAGCGATAGACTCAATGTCGACACTCACTCGGCGTGGACGGCGGGGGCAGGAGAACGTCTTGCCCGGCTCAAACAGCGACGCAAGTGGCGCGGGGCGAGTCAAGGTCTCCCGCTGCACTCGAGGTTTGTCGAAGCTGAAATAATCCCCTGAGGCTTGATCTAGAGCTCAGCATCCAACTCGATCACACACCACCACCACACCTTGCGAAAACCAAAGCAGAGAAGGCCGTCGTGCAGCGCTCGATCCGGCCGAGCAAGCTTGCAGAGGTGCGTATCATGAATCTCATCTCTCCTCCTGATTATTACTAGTACTAGTGCTGAGCAATCATCTCGTGCCTTGCTGTGTACAACTGACGCTGATGTAGATTCTTAGTTGGATGGAACTTGCTGTGCTGAAACTGCTGTATGCCTTACACTTTGCAGGTGAAAGACCTAATTGATGGGCATACGGTGATCCCTGGAACCCAGCACGCTTGTGCTACTAGCAGTACTATTGCTGCTGTTCCATGGAGCTGGTAACGTCTATTGCTCCGGTGTTTCTCATAACACCACGGATCGACTTTCATTGCTTGATTTTAAAAAGGCCATCACAGATGATCCAAATGGAGCCTTGCGCTCTTGGAACGACAGCATCCATCACTGTATGTGGCGGGGCGTCAGCTGCAGCAAAAAGCACCCAGGGCGTGTTATAGTGCTGGAGCTCTACAACATGAACTTGGCTGGCCAAATCACACCCTCTCTAGGAAACCTAACCTTCCTAAGGGAACTTGACCTATCCTCAAATCTCTTCTCCGGCCAATTGCCTCACCTCAATCGTCTTAGAAGAGTAGAGGACCTTGCTCTAGGCAACAATTCATTGCAGGGGAACATTGCAGATGCACTTATTGCACTTGCAAATTGTTCCAAACTCCAGGAACTAGGACTCTCTGCTAACATGCTAGTAGGTTCAATTCCACGAAACATAGGCTCCCTCTCCAATCTACTGTTTATGGACCTTTCCAGAAATAACCTCACTGGAAACATCCCGCCAACCTTCAGCAACATCACTAACTTAGTAGGAATATCACTTGCAGACAATCATCTCAAGGGAAGCATTCCTGAAGAGCTTGGGCTATTCCCATATATGGTGGAAGCGTTGCTTGGTGGAAATAGGCTATCCGGTAGAGTTCCAGCAACATTGTTTAATCTATCCATCCTCAAAATCCTAGACTTGAGTACAAATATGTTAAGTGGCACACTGCCATCTCACATGGATGATACGCTGCCTAACCTCCAATTGTTTTCATTGGGTAGTAACAACTTTCAAGGCCACATCCCAGGTTCACTGGGCAATGCTTCACAGCTGGTACACCTAGATTTGTCATCTAATTATTTCACTGGCCAAATTCCATGAGCTTAAACAACCTAAGCAGGACGGTTGAACCGAGCATTGTGGCCATAACGAACCTGGAAACTTTACACCTTGGAGGAAATTACTTCATTGGACCAATACCGCACTTCATCAGCAATGTGAACAGTTAACTAGGCTCAGTCTTTCCAACAATCAGTTTGACAGTTGGTAGTTCTTTAGCGCCGCTTGTCGTATAACAACTTGATGCGGCATGGGTGGGTGAAACCGGGATGCTGCATGTTGTGCAATGATCGACGGAGATCACTGCACCTCCATCTTCCGGCACTGCAGTTTCTATCGGCATGTGTGGTTGCTCTGTCTCGATTGTAATTTTCATTTTCTTCTTTTCCTTGGCGACTTCCTATATATTTCAGCGGGTCTGCCCCCGTGTATGTGTGTGCTATGTACGGGATGTGGATGTGTGCACCTCATTTGTATCTGTATCCCCTAGAGAAATCGAATAAAAGCAGGCATTACTCAATTTGATGTGCAGTCGCTCTTCAAATCCTGAATTTGTGCGGAGTTCCTTGCTATGGTGGCTCCGTGCCGGCAATCGACCAGAATTTGGTGCGGCGGAATGCACCTACTTGTTTGCGTCTGCCTTCAGTAGTCATGAGTCGTGACACAATGCAAGAAAGCACAATAGGAAAACCCTTGAACTAGCAAGAGATTACTTGTCCCACATGGTCGTCTCTTAGTGTGGCACATCAGCATTGGTGCACAATCTTTTGGCCCACATGGTGGTCCCGTTTCTACGCACCTTGTCCAGCCGCGCCGTGCTCGCTCATCCATCTCGAGCTACGACTGTCGCCCTCACGATTTGAGAAGAAACTGAGTTGCTGAAAGGGTAAGCTCATGTCATACGGAGGCCGGTTGATCCTGATTAACTCGGTGCTCACGAGTATGCCTATGTTTCTCCTATCGTTCTTTGAGGTCCCAGTTGGTGTTCGAAAGAGACTGGACTTCTATCGATCGCGGTTCTTTTGGCAGAGTGATGAGACCAAAAGAAAATACAGGCTTGCTAAATGGGATATCATTTGTAGACCGAAAGACCAAGGGGGTCTTGGTATAGAAAACCTTGAAGTCAAGAATAGATGCCTTTTTAGCAAGTGGCTGTGGAAGCTCTATTCGGAGACTCATGCCACGTGGGCTCAAATCCTTCGCAGCAAG
This sequence comes from Triticum timopheevii, assembly GCA_963921465.1. Lineage (NCBI taxonomy): Eukaryota > Viridiplantae > Streptophyta > Magnoliopsida > Poales > Poaceae > Triticum > Triticum timopheevii. The sequence goes on along the minus strand of OY997274.1, from coordinate 632,530,353 downwards.
TATCTTCAGTCAAAAACTCTGTCCCAGGTTTTAGTCAGGCCGACTGATTCCCCCTTTTGGAAAGGACTTCTCTTGGCTCTCTTGTCTCAAGTTCTCCATGTTAACATCAAACCCATGTCTTGTATAAGAATATGCAGCACTATCCATATACTTTTTAAGTTCCTCCCCTCTAAACCCAGCACTTTGAACTAGCATATATGTGTCTTAAACAGTATCTCCGAGGACAATTTGGAAAGACGACATCTATGGCATTTAGAAGTCCCTGCTCACATGCAAATGCATAGTAAATACTTAACAAACATGTACATCAGAGAGTAGCAAACATGCAAACATTTACATAGACAACAAGCATGAACAATAAAGGAGAGAAGCAATTTTTAATTAGAGCTGTAGAACTAACCTTCTGCCTATCAGAGATAATTGTATAGTATCCAAACTGCCCTTTTTCTCCACTAATAGCTATTTTCAACTGTGTGAGGAACCAACTCCATCTAGGTGTGTCCTCTACTTCAACCACTCCAAAAGCAATAGGATAGATATTGTTATTACCATCCCTTGCAGTGGCAGCTAGAATTTGTTGTCCTATACTCAGCTTTACAAAGCACCCATCCAAACCTGAAATAATACACAATTTTAGGACTACAAAGATGATTAAATGTGCAATGTAAACAATTTGGAATTTGAAAACAATGAACATACCTATGAATGGCCTGCATCCTTTCAAGAAACCTTCAATTGATGCCCCAAGACACATGAACAACCTATGAAATCTGGGATTGGTACTTGGGTGCTCTCTCACAACTCTAGTAGTAACTATACATCTAGATCCAGGGTTTGTGTCAAGCACTGTCTGAAGGTAGTCCCTGATTCTTGTGTACTGCCTTTCCTGATCACCCAGGACCACTGCTAAAGCTAGTTTTCTTGCCCTGTATGCCTTGTTCTTGCCTACCTCCACACCAAACTTTTCCTTGGTGTTCTCTATCACAGTATCAACATATGTGCTAGGATCTGCCCTTAAGCTGCTCTCAATTGACTTTGCCACATACTTAATGGGCACTTTGCAGTTCTCACCAAATACAGGACATGTGTGCTGCAGTTGGAGTTTCTTTATGCAGAAGATTTTCTCTTTTCCCACTTGTGAGGCAGTCATATGAAAGTTGCAGCCCTCTTGACTGCAGTCAACTATTATCCTGTCCTTGCAATTCCTATGATAGTGGAAATTCCTCCTTTGAGCTACATGCAAGTTCATCGGAGCCCTTCTGAGCTGATACACATCCTAAAAATACATCTGCCAACAAATTTGATCTTCAGGTTGTTGCAGTTCCTCATTATACCACTTCCTCACAGCTCTCTTCTTTGCTCTTGATCTCTTGCCAGTATTTGGCACATATCTTATCTCCTCCTCATCTGATAATTCACACTTAACATCTTCCATGTTCTCATGAGGAGGGCACATAATCTGGTTCTATTGTTGCTGCAGAACTGTTGTGAGATATGTTAGTTGGCCCTCTTCTAACTGATAGTTTTTGTGGTGGAGCTTGCTGTACTAAAACCTCATCCTCATCTGAACTATCCTCCTCACAGAAAAGATCTTCTGGATCTGTATCACCTTCCATGTGGTACTTAGGATCTTTTTTCTTCCTCGTTAGCTCACAAATCTTTTGCTTTAGTTCTGGATCATCAAGTTCTTCTCCTTCTGAACTATCATCAAGTTGTTCTCCTTCTGAACTATCATCAAATTGTTCTCCTTCTGCAAACTCATAATTCTCTTGTCCTTCTTCTTGTTCTGCATTGGCTGCTTCCTCTTCCATAGGCTGTCCATCATCAATAGGATCAGCATATTGCTCCAAAAATGCATTGAAAATGTCATCTACATTGTCATTTACAATGAAAATCTCCTTCTCCTTCTCTTTCTCTTTCTGCAAATTGCAACTCTGCTGAGTTATCAGATACTCTGCTTGAGAGTCATCTGGCTGCATTGGGGTACACTCATGTGCATTAGCTTCAGAACTGCCTTGTGATTGAAACAACACACCATCATCATTTATCTCATAAACAATTGGATTACCAATCTCAGAAATGGGCACTTTATCTTCACATACAGCCCCTTTGTTAAGGTCTTTTAATGCAAACAAGTCAGGTTTGCAGCCACTGATCACAGTTATGTTCACTACTTTTTTCTCTGCATACAAATCAAGCATCTCCTCCACATTGTCATCTGACATAATCGGGTCCATCCCTGCATGCCCAGCACCTACCACCTTTGGATAGTACATGGAATAACTTCCATCATAACCTTGTTCCTCTTTGATAGCTACCGAATGACTGAATGTTATGTCAGACTCCCCTATCTGCCTCTCACAATTGTCTTCTCCAATGAAATTAAACCTGACATCCCAAATTTCATCATCCAAGCTACAAAAGCAAAACAAAATAACAATGGTTAGGACTACAACCTTTTCCAGTTATAATTTACATCATACATGTACAAATTTTTCAGTTGTCCTCCACTAATTTAAAGTCTACAGAGAGCACATATTTAAACAGACTACATCCATATTTAACAATTCTAAATGCAACACAATGCCTCTCATAGTTGTCCTCCTCTTTAATATCTATAGAGAGCTCATTATTTACAATACCAATGAATTTGACAGCAAATAATAATTAAGAACAACCATGTACAACACAATTTTTTTTACATAATCTCAGAAGTATTTAAATGCCTAAAACCTATACAGAGCATATAATAGAATTATTTACAACATTCCGAAGTATTTAAATTACTACAAAACCTACTCAGAGCATATAAAATAATTATTTATAGGATTTCAGGACTAGGATTTTGCACAACCAAACAATTGCTACATCTTTGACAACAATAATTACATCTAACACATTCAACAATAGTACTAAGGAAACAAGCTAGCTAACCCTAATTCTACATTTCACAGAGGTGGCAGATGCATAGAGGTAGGAGAAGAAATCCTTACTCGACACCGCCAAGACCAGAGGTATAATGGTGGCTTTGGCTAGGGTTCGCCTTCCACACCTTAGCCAATGCCGCCGCCGACCTGGCTCCCACGTCGTACGACGTCGACGACTGGCTAGATACGGCAGGAACTTCACCGCCGCCGCCCGTCATCTTCACCGCGTTGTCGCCCTCCGGCCTCAGGTGCTCCTTCTCTCCTTCGTCCTCTCCTTCGCCGGAGCCGCCGCCGCAGCCGCCGCCGCTGCGTGTTGCCATAGAGGGCGCGAGAGAGGAACTAGGTCACGAGGGAGAGGAGGGGGAATGGTGGCGCGGGCACGAGCTGGTCCGGTTGAACCAGGCCAAGCGAGCGCCGCTAACGGGCGTCAGGCGCGCGCCGTCTGCCCCATGCCACGTGGCCTGACGGCTGGGCCCGACCCGTCAGGTTTTCTGTCAAAACGCGGTCAATCGACTAGTTAGTGCTATGTGCAACAAAATTACTGAAAAACGGTGGTTTCTGCAAACTTCTATGAAAACGGTGGTTTTTCGCACCAAGCGACACAATTGTGGTGGTTTTTTGCAATTTACTCGATATGGACAGACACAGCTGAATGTGTACAGGCAGCACCTCGCCACAATGAGGTACTGACCGTTGATGATGGATGAATATGATAGGCAGCTGACTATTGTAAATATGAATTGACAAACGGCATCGGCCCCATGGAGACAGCTGCGATCCGGCGGCTGAAGGAACTGGACATGGAAGGGCTAGAGAAGCTGATGAAGGAACCCCAACTGGACGCGATTGTGGCGCCTAACAGCGTTATTTCTAGCCTTCTCGCCATCGGTGGCCATCCTGGCATCGTTGTGCCAGCAGGTTACGACGAGAAGGGGGTCCCCTTCGGCATCTGTTTCGGCGGGCTGCAGGGGTACGAGCCGAGGCTGATCGAGATGGCATATGCTTTCGAGCAGGTTACCAAAGTTAGGAGGCCATCCATGTTCAAGCCCTAGCTGAATATAACTTGTTGAGCAGTGACGATGTAATACGTACTCTACGAACCTAAATAGGCTCCACTTGCACTTTTCTCTCTTTTTGTAAAAGAACAAGTCTGGAAGTATTATTTCTTGAGCCAGCAAGTAACTATGAGTAAACTAGCAATGTGGTACCAGTACTAAATGAAGATGGAGACAACCAGAACCAATTAAAACCAGTTCAAGGAACTCTAGCTCCAGGTTTTCAGCCAGGCACCAATGCCAAACGACCTTTTCGATGCCACCTGCTTAGCATAGTTTCAACATACAAAACTGCACAATGTGAAAGGACCTATAAATGTTTGTGGTGTAGATAGAAGTACTTCTCTTAGAAGATGAATAAACTGGTTCGAAGACATTTCGGTATAACGGTAAGCACCCATATTTCCGTCCATCATTCTTAAAATTATGTTGCCCAAACTGAACACGTCCAATTTGTTTGATATGATGCCTCTGTCTATGTATTCTGGTGGAATGCACCCTCTGTATGATATGATAAGCACAAGTTAGTGCAATACAAAGAAGTGTTTGATTTAGAGCACATGCATGATACTACGTCAAAACTTACAGTGTTCCGTCGCGCATCTCTGTTTGTTGCGATCTTGCGGAAGCAACATTTCTAGACAAACCAAGATCTGCAATTTTTGGAGTCATGTTTTTATCCAGCAATATATTCGAAGGCTTCAAGTCAAGATGGAAAATTGCTTTTTCATGTGCATTGTGAAGGTGATTTAAACCCTCACAGGTCTCTTGAATGATTTTATAACAAGTGGGCCAGTCAAGGTCACAGGGTCCATCTGCAATTAGTAGTTCGGAAAGTGAAATAAATAATCGACTGATTAATTTATCTTTGGCATGCAAAAAGCTAGTACTATGGTCAATCATAATATAACTACGTGCAATATGTTTTACCTGCGATGTATTCCTCAAGGCTTCCCCCCTGCATATATTCAAATCAGAGTGCTCGCTCCTGTAATTTAGAAAAAACACGTTCCCCCTCGTGTTCAATATATTTACTCCGTGATTCATAGCAGTAGCCAATTAACCGTACAACATTTTTGTGAGAGATCTTGGTGAGGTTACGGAATTCATTGCCAAAATGCCTATCATCAAGTCCTTGAAATTGATGAAGCTTCTTCACAGCAATCTCTTCCCCATTATGCACCCCCTGCGGAAATCACATGTTAATTAGCACTTAGCATGATGGAGGTAGCTTGCACCCAGCGATGGTATTACAAATTCGACAAGTTTTTTTCGATAAAGGGCGCTTTCATTATCTCGAAATGTAGCATCAAGCGGATACAAAACATTATGAGTAACACCCGGCCTCTGCATAACTAGGATGCACACAGCCCAACATGAAAAGTCTGACAAAATGAATGAAAAAAACGACAAATTGGCGACAGTAGAGTCCTATAGACCAACACTATGCCTATGTTGCAAGGGATGGTGGACCGATCCGGAGATTATGCTGCCACCCATGTTGGGTTAAAACCACCGTAGCCACCTGCTCCAACCGCGTACACACCGCCTTGAACAGCGATTGGTACTCCACTTGTTGTAGCGTAGACCACGTACGAAGCGAGTGCGTACAACGAAAAATAACCTGCAAAGGAGAAGCATTTTTATCATTGAAAACCAAATCATTTCTACATAGCCAAAGCGACCATAGTAAGGCGTATGCTCCCACCCGTATTAGCGTTTTGAATCTATTTGGAATACCGTCCAACCAATGACCAAAAATATTGGCGACACTTGTGGGCGGATACAAATTTGACGCTATTTGGATGATTGACCATGTAGTACGTGCAAATTTGCATTGGAAAAAGAGGTGTTTGATTGTCTCCTCATGAGTACAAAAACAACACTTCTTACTCTCTGGCCAGTTGCGTCGTGCGAGGTTGTCTTTGGTTAGAACAACTCCCCTACAAAGATACCACATGAAGATTTTAACTTTTAGTGAAATCTTCGACTTCCAGATTTTCTACAAATTCGACAAGTAGAGATGGAAAAATATAATAACTAGTCATGCATACCTTGTAAATATCTGCGTGCCCACCACTGCCAATTTTTTGTTCCTCCGAGAAATTGTTGGTGATACTTTCGAGCAAAGCGATTCTGAATCCATGCTGGTGTTAAGTCCCACCCAGGCAAGCGCTTACCAGACAAGATGATTTTAATCTTGCTGCTAAAGAAAAACTGTTAGTAGTCCTTCTCGCCAATCACCATTCCTTGTCTCTTGAGATCGAGGAGCAGTGTGGAATCAGGCCAGGGTGAGTTCGAGATTTAGAATGGAATTGCGGAGGCACTTCCTGATCCATGATATGAATTTTTTTAAGCATTAAGCAAGATGACTAACCTGGAGGAAGATCGAAGGAGATCAACCAATCGTATTGTTTGCTCTTTGGCGATGTGGATCCTGTCCAGCAGCAGCAACCTCTAGTTTCATATCTGGCTGGAGGGCTGGTAGACGCCTCCTATTGCTAAGCAAGCAACATTGACCTCACCCTCGACAATAAAATACGTGGCTCTCACCTCGTCAATAAGAAAAGGGTTGTATCGGAGTGGAGGACGCATGTGATGCCGACATCTCGCCAATCAGGCAAGCTCTAGTAAAATACGGTTGAACGCAAGAAAAGAGAGGGTAATGCACCCCCTCCACCAAACCTAGTGTATAATGTCATGGGTTCTAACCCTCTTAGATCCAATACAATACTCCCGCCACCTACTACAGAGAGAATCATCTAGAATAACTATCACTATATTCGACGAAGAGAAACGCAGAATGTTTCATATAGTAACTCAGTTAATAATATTCTTTTGTTTTTTGCAGGGAAACCCAGTTGACAGTTTTCTGTTTGGTTAATTAGCAACAACCAGGAGTCACTCCTAATCTTATACTCCCTCAGTTCCTAAATATAAGTCTTGTAGAGATTACACTATAAACCACATACGGATGTATATAGATGCATTTTAAATATAGATTCATTCATTTTGATCTGTATGTAGTCCACCTAGTGGATTCTCTACAAAGACTTATATTTAGGAACGGAGGGAGTACAACCAAAAAAAAATACAAGATTACATCGGCATATACAGTTCACCAATATAATTTCAACGAGATAGCGAAAATCTCGATGTAATTTTCTCAAAAAGATATTGATGACGTTAGGTGACAAACAAATAACGTTAGATGACTCCAATCTCGGAACATATAAAATTGGCTGTGTTGGAGGACCCCATGTGATTGTCGGCATCTCTAGCCCATTAGACTATCGCCAATCCGACATACAGTTCATACTTCAGAAGGGTCCTGATTTTTCTGCAGTAGGTGGCGAGTCTCCATCAGCCCTTGTGTATACTTTCTGCAGTAGGTGCCGTCTATCAACGGAAAATAGCGCGTAAAACGTCAAAGGGTCCTAATTTTTCCTCTTATACCAATACTCTCGTACTGCAGAAAAGATCATATAATTAATTATTAAAGACTGCTAATCATTTTATTACATGGTTCTGTGCAGGATTTGAGGTAGGAGAAAGGGGATTTGAGAGAAGAAGATGAACAGTAGAGCGAGGAGGTGAGGAACAAAGAAGGGATAGGTTCACTACCCGATTATAATGCCGTGCCGGCACCCGCTCAATCTCTCAGCCTCAGTACCCTCTCACAGCTCCCATGTTGTTGCACCGAAATCCTTTCTTTTCCACTTTGAGCTCCAACTGTTGCAAGTTCAAGATGCAAGTGTCTCATTTTCTTCAGTTGTGTCTTGTGTGTGGTGAAAGACTGAAAGTAGAGCCTGAGATCTCAGATATACCGCCACCGCCGCAATGCCAGGCTTCACCGGGCGGCGCCTTCTGACAGCATCTTGGATATGCCGCCAAGTTTTTTTTTCCCTTGTTGGAGTATTTGCCCATACGCTTAAACGGCAAAGAAATAGAAAAAGAAGTTCTACCTCTCTTTTCTTCATATAAGATTCCCACTTGTGGGGCATCTGTTTAAGATAGTGCAGCATCTGAAAAATAGACAAACGGACAGGAAAAGACATCGGCATGGGGCACCCGAACAATGCTAAAGGCGGCCGCCATGAAAATACCCAAACACGCGCATGCAAGGGACAGGAACAGGAGAAGACATCGGGCACCCTAACAATGATAAAGGCGGCCGCCATGAAAGTACACAAGCACGCGCGTGCAAGAGACCAAACAGTAGAGAGCAAAGAGCAGACATACCAAGCCACACCAACCCCGGTGCCACTGCCATCGCCACCGTTTAGCTAAGCTAAGCTAACGTCATGGCTTCGCAGGAGCTGCAAGCTGTTGCGGCCGTCATGGCCGGCGCCGGTGCCGCGCACGGCTTCGAGTTCCACGAGGCCACCGTAGACGCCATCCAGCTCGGCTTCAGCAACGGGACTCTGACCTCGACGGCGCTCGTCCAGTTCTACCTGGACCAAATCGGCCGCCTCAACCCACTGCTGCACGCCGTCATCGAGGTCAACCCGGACGCGCTCCCGCAGGCCAAGCATGCCGACGCTGAGCGCCACGGCGGCACGGCCACAGGCGCGCTGCACGGGGTCCCTATCCTCCTCAAGGACAACATCGCCACCCGCGACGCGCTCAGCACCACGGCGGGGTCGCTGGCTCTCCTCGGCTCTGTGGTGAAGCGTGACGCCGGCGTGGTGGCTCGGCTCCGGCGCGCAGGCGCCGTGGTGCTCGGCAAGGCCAGCCTGTCTGAGTGGGCTAATTTCCGCCCAGTCGACAGCGGGTGGAGCGCCCGGGGCGGTCAGGCGCGGAACCCGTACGTCCTGTCGTCCACCCCGTGTGGCTCGAGTGCCGGCTCAGGCGTGGCCGCGGCCGCGAACATGGCGGCCGTGACACTGGGCACCGAGACCGACGGCTCCATACTCTGCCCGTCGTCGTTCAACTCTGTGGTGGGCATCAAGCCCACCCTCGGTCTCACCAGCCGCGCCGGCGTCGTCCCCATCACCCCGTTGCAGGACACCGTTGGGTGGGTAGTTCTTCCCCCCTGATTATTTTTCTTGGTGTTGTTTCATTCAACCTGTAAATCTTGGTGCCGCTCCATGGAAATAAAATGCAGCCCGATGTGCCGGACGGTGTCGGACGCGGTGCACGTGCTGGACACCATCGTCGGCTATGACGAGCATGACGCCGCGGCCACCGGAGCGGCATCAAAGTACATCCCTCAAGGCGGATATGCGCAGTTCCTGAAGAAAGATGGGCTGAGGGGAAAGAGGATCGGCGTCCCCAATGGCTTCTTCCAGAGATGTGGGCAGACGCAGTTGAATGTGTGCAAGCAGCACCTCGCCACAATGAGGTTCGTTTTGAGTAGTTACATTTCACTGTCGATCGATGAATATGACAGGCAGCTGACAATTTGAATTGGTTCTTGATTTTTCCAAAGGGAACTCGGAGCAGTGGTGGTGGAGAAGCTGGACGTCGCTGCCAATTTGAGAGCTCTATTGGATGAGATTGGTTCCAACGAGGCGATTGCGATGCAGGCAGAGTTCAAGCTTAGCATAAACGCCTACTTGGCAGACTTGGTCCACTCCCCGGTCCATTCACTTGCAGACATCATAGCATTCAACAAGGCGCATCCTGTGGAGGTTAGTGATATAGGTTCAAACAATATAAGAACTAGACCAGTTGGACATTTCTATAGATTCCTGTTGCAGTGATCATGAAGCAATAAAACTAGAAAAAAAAATAAGGTAGAAACACACGGCAGTTAATGGAACTTACACTTTATGTACGCTGTTAGAAAACTTATGTAAATGTTGGTGCAGGAGAGGCTGAAAGATTTCGGGCAGCCCGACCTAATCGCTGCCGAAAGCACAAATGGCATTGGCCCCGTGGAGAGAGCCGCGATCCGGCGTCTGAAGGAGCTGAACGCGAATGGGCTGGAGAAGATGATGAAGGAGCAGCAGCTGGACGCGATCGTGGCGCCTAACAACGCTATATCTAGCCTTCTTGCCATCGGTGGCCACCCTGGCATCATTGTGCCGGCTGGTTACGACGAGAAGGGGGTCCCCTTCGGGATATGTTTCGGTGGGCTGCAGGGGTACGAGCCGAGGCTGATCGAGATGGCCTATGGTTTCGAGCAGGCTACCAAAGTGAGAAGGCCACCCATGTTCAAGTCCTAGCTGAATATAATTTCTTGAGTAGAGTAAGTAGTGGCAATTTAGCACTACGGCACTCAAGAAGGCTCCACTTACACTTTCCCCTGTTCTTGTTAAAAAATAAACCTGGAAGTATTACTTCTTGTGGCAGCAAGTAACTATGAATGAACTAGGAACATGGTACTCAATGAAGGTGGAGACACTGCATTCAGTAAGCTTTTCTTCAGTACACCCATGTAGAAAAGTTTGCAAATTATTATTAATGTGGCGAGTAGAATGTATCCCTTTCATTAGACCGGGTAGTTTATAGTCTATTTACATGAACAGATATTTGGTTTGAAATGTTAAAATTTAAAATTAAGACCCGGTCAATTTAAATTCATATGAAATTGATGAGACAAACCTGAACCAAAATCAGTTCAAGGGGGACTCTACCCCCGAGGTTTTCAGCCGGGGCCAACTCTGCTGATACTAGTACCTAGAGTACTTATTACAGTTTCGGCATACAAAAGTGCAACTCAGCAAAGAAAGCCTCTCCAGCCTCCGACCGATGAATGACTCATTGACAGCCTCGTGTCAGCACGTTGTGAAGCCTACCCCAGTACTCCATCTGTAAACTAATATAAAAGCATTTAGATAACTACTTTAGTGGTTGTGCAGCCTAACGACCCGAGTTTAATTCCTAGAATTGACAGGTGATGCAGAGGGGTTTTCCCCCATATTGAGGATCAAGTTTGGAGTGTGATGGAACCATTCATCAAAAAATATCTTGATACTCATTTAAAAAAAATCTGAGGACCATGTTTATCTTGGCACTCATACTAAAATGGCCGTATGCATCCTTAGTTGGTGCAGAGGCCGGGGAAGTGAAATTCTCCCCCATTTTAAAGGGAAGCAGACCGCGTGAGGCGACCGCGTGAGGCGACTGCGGTGGCTCGGGTAGTCGCGGCGAGCCGGCCGCCGATGCCGGCGGCTCCCTCTGCGAGGCGAGTAGGGGGCAGGTTCTGGGCCCTTGCGGATTCGGACGAGGACGACGACGACGGGGACACCACCGGCAGATCGCCGGCTGACTACTCGTCGTCGCCCTCCGATGTGATCTGCGAGGCGTTCAACCCCGGTTACTCAGAGGAGGAGGTCACTGCGCTGGTCGATGAGATCGTGCCGGCCGATGATCCGGCGAGGTTCGGGCTGAGTGCAAAGGATAGGGTGGAGGTGGTTCGCCGGATTGTTCACCGGAGGACGGCGGCGACGGCGGTTCGGCCTTGGAAGGGGCCATTGCCTAAGGTAAGCATCCCGCCCTTAACCCTTTCCGATTTCATTCCACAAGATTCTTGGATTAAAGTGACTCGTAAGAAGAAGAAGAGGAAGGGGAGACCGGACCTTCCTGCGCCGGCGCCGGTGAGCCGTTCGGGGGCTGAGATCCGGGCGGCTAGGGTTAGTCGTTTGAATTTGCTTTTGGGCCGTGATGAGTGGGCCGTCTGTGGACCTGTGCTTGGGCATGAGGCCCAACTTGGGGGAGCGGTTGAGAACCTGGATGTGGTTCCTCTGTCGGTCGAGTCGTGCAGCACCGGCGACGATCATGATCGCGTGCGCTCGGTCGGGGTTGATTAGAACCTTGTTGGGCCTGCGGCTGCGTTTGGGCCACTGTCTACTGGGTAGAGGCCCGGCTAGACGTGGAAACTAATGCTACGATGGGAGGGGGTGCATGCACGCATCGTCTTGTCTCAGGTTCGCCGTCGCTGCGCCCTAGGGTTCGTCGTTCGCCGCATCGTCGTTCCACTGGATCGGGCCGGGCGCGCCGCATTCTTCCCCTTGGGTCCATGGCGGGGCCTGGCGGAGCTCCACCTCCCGGGAAGAAGCCGCCCCCCTCTGGGGTGGGGCGGGCAGCGGGAATGCCGCCACCAGGGACGAGCACTGGACGGGGCGTGATGCCGCCAGGATCGGGAGCTGGACACGGATTGCAGGTGCCCGCGGCTACCGCTCTTGGTGGTGCATCCTTCCCTCCCGCCGCGGCGGCGCGGGTGGCTTCCGGGGGCCCTGTCGGGAGGCCGCCGGCTACGGCTGTGCTAACTGGCGGGAGAGGTGGTTCGGGCGGCCCGGCTGCTGGTGTTTGGCCGCCGGTTCAGGGAGGTGCGGCGGTGGCTCTAGGCCGGGGGGCTGTGCCGCCTAGGCCTCCTCCGCCCTCGGGTCCGGTGCAAAGACGGCCCCCGGCTGTGAAGAGTTCGGCGGCCGTGCCTACGGCGGACCGGGGAGCTGCGACAACTAGGCCCCCTGATCCTCCTCCGCATCTCGTTGCTCGCCCGCCCGGGTCTACGGCTGCACCCCGAGGACAATGGGGGGATGACGGACATGATGCTTATGGTGCGGGCCAGCACCGTGGTTCTTCATCAACGGGTGGTGGCCGTGGCTATGCCTGGCAGAGTGATGGATCTGCCGAGAGGCCTTTTTTGGGTCCTTCAGGTGGTTTCGTCGAGGGGCCCTCGGATCCGGGACATCAACAGCGACAAGGGTTCCGTGGCTATCGGGGTGGTCGAGGAGGCAGAGGGGGCTGTTACCGTCCACGTCCTCCGCCACCACCAGTTGTGGCCGACCAGACGACAGCTGACGGGTCTGCCGAGGGGGCTCCCTTGCCTGGCCACGCTATGGAGGTCGTGACGGCTCTTGCCTCTGTGCAGGTTCCGGTGAACAAGGTGATGTCTGACGTATCTGCGGAGTTGTCTGATAGGTCTGAGGCTGAGAGGGCTACTAAGTGGGCGCGTAGGAAGGAAAAGATGCTTTGCTACCGGTGTGGTGACAAGGGTCACTTCATCGCGGAGTGTGTGGCTATGTTATGTGATACCTGTGGTAAACTGGCACACGAGTCTGGGGAGTGTCCGATGCTGCGTGATCAGGCACCGTCAATCATGATGTATGGAGTATTCTGTGCTGAGTTAACTTTTTTTGAATCTCCAAATGAGCGAGAGGCTGCTGACGAGTCCACGAGTTCGACCACGGGGATAGTCAAGGTTACTAGAGGAGAGGTGGCTGAGACACAGATCGTGCAGAGACTACGTGAGTTGGCTCCTGAGGAGTTCGAGTGGGACCTTGTCAGTATGGCTGATAGGATGTTCAGGGTTGAATTTCCATCTGTTGAGGATATGTAGAGGCTGTTGAGCTTTGGGATGTGTAAGGTGCCGGGAACGGATGGTATCCTTGAGTTCCAGGAGTGGAAGCTTGTGGAGCCACAGGGCACGCCGCTTACTCAGGCGTGGTTGCGTTTCTCTGTGGCCCCTTCGAGGCCGCTGCAGGATGCTCGGGTGGTCGCCAGTATGGGCATTTTGGTAAGGAAGCCTGAGCGTGTGGACACGGAGTTTACCAGAGCTCATGGGATTGCTCGGGTCTTGGTTAGTATTTTGAACATTGAGTATGTTCCGGATGTGTTTAAGTGGGCTTATCGAGGCAGAGTATATGATTTGGATATCGAGTTTGAGGATGAGAGCCTTCTGGTGGCGCCGGCTCGGGATTCTGATACGGATATGCATGAGAGTGATGGCGGAGCAGGGGTTCGGGAGTCGCCGATCGAGGATCCTGGACGACAATTGTCCAAGGGGCCAGGGTCCGAGCTGGCGTCAACCGGGGATGGAGCAGTCTCACCTTCCGTGGTACCTTCGATGACTCTGAGATTTGGGTCTTTTGAGCCCCACTCTGCACCGCCGAGACTCTGGAGTGATCGAGTTGAGTCCGAGGAGGCGTTTGAGCTCGAGTTACCGGCTTTGGGTTTGGAGGATGATGTGGACACAATTCCTGGGGATCGGCCGGTCGCCACTCCTCTTCCTGCTCAGCAGGCGCCACCTTATTCGGAGGTGCCACAGCTTGTTGTTCCTGTTCTATCGGGGAGTGACCTGGGGCAGGCGGCCTCGGTTTGCTCTCCTTCTGCTGAGGATGGAGACTTGGGGCAGGTGGCTTCCGAGTTTCTCTCCTCGCCGGGAGGGAGTTTGGGGTAGGTGGCCTCGGATATCTCTTCCCCCGTCGCGTCTGCCGGTCGGTTGATGCCGGCTTTGCCTGCGGGAGGCGGCTCGGGGCAGGTGGCCTCGGAGCCTCCTTGTTCTCCGGTGCCTGTGCGGGTAGCTTCACCGGTGCTGGGTGGGGAGCGAGGGCAGGTGGCCCTTGGTCGGGCTACAGCCACCCAGCCCCGAGTATCGCCAGATGGGCCGCGCCACACCTCGACTGGGGGTGCTTTGCCTATTTCGGGTAAGCCCGTACAGGTGGATCGGTCTGCTGGTTGGGGAGCAACAGGAGGCCGGACCCCGACTGCGATCTCTCGGGAGGAGGTCATCGCGTTTGGAGGGATTCAGGATCCGGTGTCTGAGGGGCGCCGGATGAGTGGATGACTCCAAAGCCTGCCTGACGTGGACGATATTCAGCAGCGGTGCGCCATGAGGGCGGCCAAGCTTCGTGACATCGAGGTCACTACGGGTATGTCGGTCAATACATCTAATTCCATTTTGCATTTTTCAAATGATGATATTGTTAAGAATGCAAATCAATTAGGTGTTTTGTTGGGTAGTAATGACACTGAAATTTCTAATTCTGTTAATGACCTTTTAGACCTAGAGGCTGAGCGGGCCTTAGAGATGATCCGTAATATTGCGGCTGTCAAACCTATGAGTGATTCTGAGGTTGATGCACTCGGGGTGAGGGTGTTAGATAACTTTTGTGCGGATCTTATGCAACCTACTACTGATGAGGATGCTCAGGCTGAGTCTAACGAGATAGTGTTGGCTAGCCCGTCTGAGACTGGTTGTGAGGACCAGTTGCAGAGTCAAACGATCCCCAAGCGCAAGTGGAAAAGGAAGGTATACCTGGTTTCTGCAGTGCGTAGGAGTGCTAGGTTACGTACGGCAAAAAAAATTCCACGATGAAATATGAAAGGAATATTCTGGAATAGCAGAGGTCTAAAGGACTTGGCCAAAAGAAGGTTTCTTGCTGAGGCGTCTATCGAGCATTGTTTAGATTTCATAGCTCTATCGGAGACGGGTAGAGATAACTTCGCACCTCAATTTCTAAATACTCTTTCGGGAGGTATAGATTTTGATTGGCATTGCTTGCCACCGAGAGGGAGATCGGGTGGAATCCTTCTCGGAGTTAGGTATGATGCGCTTGAGGTTCGCAGTGTGGTCATGGGAGACTTTGCTGTGAAGTTTAGGGTGCGATCAAGGTTGATGGGTTTAATTGGGCTCTTGTTGCGGTGTATGGTGCTGCACAGCCATAGCTCAAGCCTGAGTTCTTGGCTGATCTTGTTCGGATTTGTGGCTCCGAGCAGTTGCCCATCCTTGTGGGGGGTGATTTCGATATTATTCGACGGCGTGAGCATAAGAACAATGATAATTTTGATGGACGATGGTCGTTCATGTTTAACACGATCATTGAAAGTCTAGACCTGAGAGAAATTGAGCTCTCGGGCAGAAAGTTTACCTGGGCGAACGCGATGCCAAATCCGACGTATGACAAGTTGGACCGTGTGTTGGCTAGCGTGGACTGGGAACAGAAGTTTCCCCTGGTGACTGTCCAAGCCTTGTCCCGTGGTATTTCTGACCATACACCGTTATTTATCGACTTTGGTGAACCCACGCACCTGGGGAACAAGAATGTGTTCTCCTTTGAGATGGCTTGGTTTGAAAGAGAGGGCTTCATGGATCTTGTGGCCAAAGAGTGGGCTAAGGATTCAGGAGGGAGGACCGCGCTTCAGCGCTGGCAGAATAAGATTAGGCATTTGAGGACCTTCCTACGTGGGTGGGCTAAGAATCTGAGCGGGATTTATAAGGCCGAAAAGGAAAAGCTCCTTGTCCTTATACAGACTCTGGATGTAAAAGCGGAAACCACGATACTGCCGGCTGCCGAGCTTCATGCCAAGCTACAGGCGGAATTGCGGCTCAAAGAACTTCTTAGAGAAGAAGAGTTGAAGTGGGCGTTGCGGGCCAAGGTCCGGCGAGTTGTCCAGGGGGACGCGAATACACAATTCTTTCACATGATTACTAACGGCAAGCATCGAAAGAAGAGGATCTTTCAGCTTGAGCAAGATGAGGGTACGATTGTAGGACAGGATAACCTAAAATTGTACATAACCGAATACTATAAGCAGCTGTTTGGCCCTCCAGAAGAGAACTGTGTGTCTCTGGACGAGTCAAGGGTTGAGGATATTCCTCAGCTCACGTCGGTGGAGAATGATATTCTTGCGGCTCCTTTCTCGGAGAATGAGGTGCTCGAGGCCATCTCACAAATGAAGAATAACAAGGCGCCGGGCCCTGATGGTTTCCCAGCGGAGTTTTATAAGATGTGCTGGCACATCATTAAAGGGGATTTATTGCCTATGTTTAATGACTTGTTTGCTGGGCAGCGTCATCTATTTCAGCTAAATTTTGGAACGATTACCCTTCTTCCTAAGAAAACAGAGGCTGTGAGGATTGAGTAGTTCAGGCCAATCTGTCTTCTTAATGTCAGTTTCAAAATTTTCACTAAGGTCGGGACCAATAGACTCACACAGATTGCGCATACTATTGTGCAGCCTACCCAATCTGCTTTCATGCCGGACAGGAATATCCTTGAGGGGGTAGTGGTCCTTCATGAAACGCTCCATAAAATCCACACGAAAAAACTGGATGGGGTTGTTTTCAAAGTGGATTTTGAAAAAGCGTACGAATAAGGTCAAATGGCCATTCCTTCAGTAGGCCTTGCGCATGAAGGGTTTTGATGAGGCCTGGCGACGCCAGGTAGAATCCTTTACGCAAAAAGGGAGTGTTGGAATTAAAGTAAATGATGATATTGGGCACTATTTCCAGACACATAAGGGTCCGCGACAAGGAGATCCAATGTCCCCTGTTTTGTTCAACATTGTGGTTGACATGTTCGCAATCCTAATAGGTCGGGCAAAGGAGTCCGGTCAGGTGGGAGGCTTGGTGCCCAACCTAGTGGATGGGGGGTGTCCATCTTACAGTACGCGGATGATACTATCATCTTTATGGAGCATGACCTGGCAAAAGCGAGAAATATGAAGCTGGTGCTTTGCTTATTTGAACAATTGTCTGGGTTAAAGATTAACTTTCATAAAAGCGAATTGTTCTGCTTTGGTAGAGCCAAGGAGGATCAGGAGGCATATAGGCAATTGTTCGGATGTGAATTAGGAGCTTTACCTTTCACTTACTTAGGTATACCTATTCACCATCGTAAGCTTACAAACCGAGAGTGGAAGTGCGTTGAGGATCGGTTTGAAAAGAAACTGAGTTGCTGGAAGGGCAAACTTATGTCGTATGGAGGCCGGTTAATTCTTATTAATTCGGTACTCACAAGTATGCCGATGTTCCTATTATCTTTCTTTGAGGTTCCATTTGGGGTTAGGAAACGACTGGACTTCTACCGATCAAGATTTTTCTGGCAGAGTGATGAACTTAAGAGAAAGTATAGACTCGCTAAGTGGGATGTCATCTGTAGACCTAAGGACCAAGGGGGGTTGGGTATCGAAAATCTTGAGGTCAAGAACAGATGCATGCTTAGTAAGTGGCTGTATAAGCTTTCGGGTCCAACTGATGCAACTTGGGCGCAGATTCTTCGTAACATGTATCTGCAGTCCAAAACTTTGTCACAGGTGACAGTGAGACCAACTGATTCACCGTTTTGGAAGGGGCTTATGAGAGTCAAGGTAACCTTCTTTAGTAGAACAAAGTTTATTCTCGGTGATGGAAATGACACACGTTTATGGGAGGACACCTAGCTGGGTGATACACCTCTAGCAATACAATACCCAACATTGTATCGAGTTGTCCAGCGACGTGATGCACCAGTTGCAACGATAATGCAGTCCATTCCACTTAACATTCAGTTTCGGCGGGTGCTTGTTGGTGAGAGATGGGAAGCTTGGCTCCATTTGGTGCGTAGACTGATGGAAGTCCAGCTAGCGCAACAGCCCGATCAGTTAAGTTGGAAGCTTACTAGGAACGGACAATTTACTGTCAAGTCGATGTACACCGATGTCATCAATTCCACGGTCATTCCTAGTACCAGACATGTTTGGAAAGTAAAAGTGCCTTTGAAAATTAAAGTGTTTATGTGGTTTGTCCATAAACAGGTAATTTTAACAAAGGACAACTTGGTCAAGCGCAATTGGACTGGATCTACTAGGTGTAGCTTCTGTGATCAGGACGAGACCATTCAGCATCTCTTCCTCGATTGTCCTTTGGCAACAATTTTGTGGCGCATTGTGCAAATTGCTTTTAACATTACTCCTCCGAGTACGGTCGGGTCGTTATTTGGAACTTGGCTGGATGGGATAGAGTCCGAAACAGCTAGACATATTCGTGTAGGAGTGTATGCGTTGTTATGGGCAATTTGGAACTGCAGAAATGATTTGGTCTTTAACAGAATAATACTATTCATTTTTTGCAGGTTTTATTCCGTGCTACGGCGCTGATCCGTATGTGGTCCTTACTCACTCCGACGGAGGCCAGGGAGCGTTTGGTTACTGGATATGTCCGGTGGGAGATGGTAGCGCGGGATATCTTCAACCGGTTTGGTTGGCGGTCATGTAATAGGATAGGCTATTAGTGCTCGTATTTTGTTTACCAGCCGGTTGTGGCCATTGTGGTTTATCTTGGTTTAGCTGTGATGCTCTTGGTGAGCTCGCTTTTATTTTGTTGAAGACTATACGACTTTGTTGAACCTTTTTATTTATTGAGGTGGCCGTATGCATCTTTCTGATGCAGAGGCCGGGGAGCTTCCATTTTCGAGAAAAAAAAAGATAACTACTTTAGTGATCTAAACGCTCTTATATTAGTTTACGGAGGGAGTATAAAGCAACGCCCCTCCTCCATTACCTCCGATTCCTAATAAAGAAAGAGACCACAAAATGAGTAGTGAGCCCCATTGGGCGGTGTATGAACAGGATTGCATTCACTAATTTGAACAGAGTTCAATCAGTCTGGAGCGTACCTGATCGGACTGGGCATCCGGTGAGTCCGGTGACTCCTCAACTTGTACGAGAAAGGGCCACAAACCTGGCTCCTCAACTGAACCTGGCTCATCTGTGCACATCAACTTCTGTGCCATCTCGAGGTTGGCAACAATGTCTGGCATGGCTCGCCGGGCCTTCGCATCCAACTTCACGCAGCATTGTGCAATCTGCGCCACATGCTTCAGCACCTGCATCTGACATGGTGTTGGCTCCGGTACAGGTCGCATGTCCAGCAACTCCCCAGCATTACCGGCCTCAATGATGGGGAGTGCCAAGGATACCAAACCTACATTCACGCCATGCTTCCCTTGGGAATATGCCATTTTCCCTGTCAGAACCTCAAGCATCAACACGCCCAGGCTGTACACGTCGCTCGCCGGCTTCACACAACATGTTTGGTGGTACTCAGGAGCAATATACCCCAATGTGCCCGCAATGGTCCCTGACCGAGCCGTCCTTTGGACCGGCCGTCGGCGGTCCGGACCGGACCGGACCGAGCAGGGTCACGGTCCTGTTTCCAGGGACCGGACCGGCAGGGACGAAGCCCGAGCCGGACCGAGCGGCTCGTTTGGACCGGCCAGAGTTCACGCCAGAGCACGCGCTGGAGCATGGCGACGCGGCGAGGGCGCTGGAGGCAGCGGCGCTCATCGTGGAGATGTCATGCAGCTTTGGAAGTTCCAGAGGGAGATAGAGGAGCCAAGAAGATCACCAGAGCGAGCTCATCGGCGATGAATTTGGCACGACGGCCGGTGGACAGAGATGAAAAAGATGATGCCCGATGCGGCGATGCAGGACCTCCCACGTCGTGTTCGTTGGTGCATACGATAGATCCGAGTGAGGCGCATCCAGTGGACATATTTCCTGGGGCCAGCGAGTCCAGGGGCCGCGCTGACGACGGCCCCTGCGGCGGCGGACATGAACGGCGACATTTTCTTCAGCCCCCGCCGTGCCTGGGCCGCCACACCCCCGCCACGACCTCGCCACGCCCCCGCCACGCCCTCGCCATGCCCCCGCCACGCCCCACCACGCGCCCGCCACACTCTCGCCATGCCCCGGCCACGCTCTCGCCATGCCCTCGCCACGTTCTTCGGTCCGCTCGGTCGGCTCGGTTAAAGCCCGGACAGGACCGAAGGTTTGTCGGGCTGGATTCCTGAGCTCGGACCGGCCGATTTTTTCAGCGGGCCAGGACCGAGCCGGCCCGAGTCGAGCGGGCCACGAGCCGGACCGCGGGACCAGACCGTGTCGTCCACCCTGAGTGTCGACCTCCATTCCTGTCTCCTTGCTCGTCAAGTCCCAGGGAATCGGCAAGCCCAAGTCCGACAAACGCGGCACCCAGTTGGCATCGATAATGATGTTAGTCGGCTTGATGTCCCGGTGAATGATAGGCGGGTTGGCATGACACTGGAGGTGTTCGATGGCGCATGACACGCTGAGAAGCACATTGATGCGCATCTTCCAGGACATTGTCACCGGTGACGGCGTGGAGGAGCTTCGCCCTGATCAGTATGCAGGTGGTCGAAGAGTGTGCCATGCTTCATGTACTCGTAGACGATCAACCCCTCCAGCTCCTCTGTCTCTTTTCTCCGCCAGGTTAGCATGCGTCTCTTTTTCATCTGTGAGGTGTTTAATAGGCACTTGTCCTTGCTCACACACGATCCAAGGAGGCGGACGATGTGTTTGTGTCGGAGTCGTGATAGGATGTCAAGCTCCTCGAGGAACCCCAGCTGTATGCTCTCTGACTGCAGGTTCATAATGCGCTTGACGGCCACCTCTCGCCCATCATGAAGCCTGCCCCTGTACACCTTTGCATAGCCGCCCAAACCAATCATGGTATCCAGGTTATTGGTGGCAGTCACTATCTCCGCAAACCTGAATTCTTCGGTTCCATGCGGAGGTACATCCTGAGCGAACCCAAATGAGCAGTGAGCACATATTGCGTTGATCATCAAGTGTTCGTGCGATCAATTTGTATTGAAGATGTACATACCTGCAGCTGTGGAAGTGGAGACCGCGGTTGACCTCTGCTGGATTCATCTGGGACAAGAACATTGTAGATTCGTTCAAGGCGCCGTGTTATGCCGATGTGGCTGATAATTGGAAAGAGGATAAGGCAGGAGTCCATCTTGCACTGCACCTCCCTGAACCTCTCGGCCGTCCTGCCGGCCATGACGAACTGGTATGCCGCGCTCCTCCCCTGGCACGACACGACGAAGTCATGAGCGTCCCGGAGCATGTTGCCCAGGCCGGCCAGCGCCTGTGCCGCCTCCGGTTCCTGCACGTGCGGCAGCAGCTGCGCGATCATGAGGACACGACGGGCGAGCTGCTCGCACTCCGACCTGTTCTGCCGAGCCGTCAGCGCAGACTGCACGATCATGGAGATGAGGCCGCCGACGTTTGCGCCACGGTGGCCGCCTGACCCAGCCCATTCCACAGCGCCATGGCAGCCTTCACAAAGAGCCAGGCTCGAAGGATGGCTCCTTTGTTGCCGTCAAACTTCTGCAATGGAGATGGAACAGGTCAGTACATAGTAGATAGTACAAACTGGGAAGACGCAAGGACACAGCGTCTGCAACACACACGCACGCCGGCAGCACACACACACACAGCAAGCGTCACGCACGCCGGCAACACACACGCAAGCGGGCACGGCACACACACACAGCGTTCAGGTCGTTGCGCCTGCTTCCCCTCTGCCTTCACGCGGCTGATTCCACTTGGCTGGACCGCCGCGCCACTAAATCTACCGCACCGGCGCGCCCCCAGCCAAGATCCGCCGGACTCCTGTTACCCCAAATCCACCGAACCACCGCGTTCCTACCTAGCCGCACTCACGCACATTCTGCCGGATCCGCCGCGACACAGAAAATGCGAGAGGACAGAGGGGGGAAGAGAGTGAGATTGGAGGCTGACCTCTGCCACCGCCGCCGACGTGCCGCCACAAGCCCACAAGAGTGAGGAGAGGTACCCGCCCTTCGAGGGTCAAGCCGTTGAGACCGTGTTCTGCGCTCTGCGGGTCGGGTGTGGCTTCCTGGAAACTCCGTGAAGACGGCTGCTGCTCCCACGCGGCGGCCGGCAACTGACCAATACCATCCAAGGTCACGCGGTCTCTGCCCTTCTCTCTACTGCGCTGCACTGCGCTGCGCCCAGTCTCACGCAGCCCACCGCCCAACCCCACAAAGACTCTCTTTCTTTCCCCTCACTTATTTATCAACACTGCCCCTCAAAAAAAAACTTATGAACACTAAATATCCAGCAAAAGCCTGATTTTCAGGCATGACAAATCAAATATTTTTCATGGCAAATTATGTTCTTTGAGGATGACATGTTCAGTTGCGAGCATGATAAATCTGCCTCGGTTCCACACAATTGTCGTGCTTGCGAACTAAATTTGTCATACTCGCGCCAATATAAATTGCAATAAAAAACATATTATTTTCCATGCCTAAAGAGGACCTGCCGTCAGATTTTTTACATTTTCACTTATTTATTTCTCAAGCAGCGTAGGGAAAGTAGCCCAGGCTGCAAAAAAAAAGGATGACAGGAAACAGATGAAAGAGGAGGAACTTGTTGAAAGTTCACAAGATTTTGCTCGGAGTCTATAAATTTTTGTTGAAAGTTGGGAACAAATATCAGACCTCAAATATTGTCAATTTTATTTGACAATTCGTTCGTTCAAAATCTGTCTATCCAAATCCATATAAGTTTTAAAAATACAGGAGGATTCTGTATTATTTAGGACTTAGATAAACCGATGTATAGTTTTATTTATTATGGCTAACCTGCAATTTTAAAGCATCTATAACCGAAAATAGCCTAATCCGGGTCCTTCAACGCCCGTGGACGCCAGGAAAAGGAGTTGAGGAGGTGGCGGCTCAGACGACCTGTGCAGACGTATTCGAGGTCGATGTACCCTGTTGTGCCTACAAGTTGGCACTCCACTCCATGCTCCTCACTCGTCATGTCCAAGGCGACCGAGATGCCAAAGTCCGACAAGTGCGGTACCCAACTGGCGTCGAAAAGGATGTTAGACGACTTAATGTCCTGGTGGATGATCGGCGGGTTAGCATGACAGTGCAGATGGTCGATACGGGGCGAAATGGCGAGGAGCACATCAATGCGCATCTTTGAAGACACCGTCACTGGTAGCATTGTAGAGGAGCCCTGGTCAGGATTCAGGTGGTCCAAGAGCGTGCCGTTCTCCATGTACTCCAAGATGATCAGCCTCTCCTTGTCCTTTCTACTCCTGGTTAGCATGCATGTGCTTGTCCTTTCTCACACACGATCCAAAGAAGCAAACAATGTGTCCGTGTCGGAGCCGTGGTAGAATGTTGAGCCCCGTTCTGAACGGCTCTAGGTCAAGGTCCCATTGCAGCATCTTGAAGTGCTTGATGGCCACCTCTTGCCTGTCCTGAAGCCTGCCCCTGTACACGGTTGTAGAGCCGCCTTCACCGATCATGGTGTCGAGGGCAAAGTTATTGGTGGCAGTAGTCCTGGCCATCTCAGGCATGGCCCTGTCGGCCCACCTAGGCCCGGCCCTAAAATCCAGGGCCTAGGCCTGATGGGCTTGCCCACGGGCCGGGCTTGGGCCTGGGTTTTGAGCCCACCAGCAGGGCCTGGACGGGCTTGGGCTTGGCATATTGGCATTTTAAGGAAGAGGCCCGGCCCATGGCCCTAAGCCCTAAAGGCTTTTCAGGGCCTTTTACCAGATGGGCCGGGCTTGGGCTTGAAAAGTAGGCCCGATGGTGGGCCTGGGCCTTCATTTTTTGCCGTGGGCTTTTTCAGGCCCGGCCCATGGCCAGATATAGGTGGCAGCCACGATCTCAGCGAAGGTGAATTCCTGGGTCTGATGCGGCAGTACCTCCTGAGCCATCACCATAGACTCCTGAAAAAGAGACCACAAATGAGCAGTGAGCACCTATCCCTTCGCCAGTCTTCACGGAACATGTACTTATCAACTGTATCAGTTTGTTAGGGAGCCATCTCTTTTATTATAGATAGTCTTGTTAAATCTCAGTCGACCAAGACTTTTCTATTAAAGTTGACACATACCTGCAGCAGCTGGGACGAGTTTGGGAGTGGATGCGGCGGTTCACCCCTCACGGATTCACCTTGTACGAGGACGTTCTAGATTCGTTCAAGGCGTCGTGTTATGCCGATGTGGCTGATCACCGGGAAGAGGATGAGGTAGGAGTCGATCTTGCTCTGCACCACCCTAAACCTTTCGGCCGTCCTGGCGGCCATGACGAACTGGTACGCCACACTCCTCCCCTGGCATGACACGACAAGCTCATGGGCGCCCCACAGTGTGTCGCCCAGCCCGGTTAGCGGCTGCACCGCCTCTGGTTCCTGCACGTGCGGCAGCAGCTGCGCGATCATGAGGACCCGACGAGCGAGCTGCTCGCACTCACTCCTGTTCTGCCGAGCCATCAGCGCAGCCTGCACGATCATGGAGATGAGCCCGCCCACGTCCGCGCCAACCAGCTGCGCCACCGTCGCCGCCTGCCCCAGCCCACTCCACAGCGCCATGGCAGGGCCTCTGGCTGCACACAAGGTCCAGACTCCAAGTGATTGCGTGATTTGCCTCTTATTTGGGGGTTGAAAGTTGAAACCGCTTTGTGGTTGTGTTCTACTGGCCTGAGGGAGGTTTCCGGGAAAACTCCCTGGAAGGCGATGGGGACGCGCTTGAGTTTGACGTATGCTTTGTGTTTATCACCCTATAAGTGCCTGGGTTTTGTTTTGTTTTTTGGATTATACAATGTTGAGCTACAAACAACTCATCAGCATCTCAACCAATATAAAACGAAAAATCTATACAGAACAAACATGCACCCTTGCTCTTGAGTAGCGACAATGTAACACTAAGAGGGTGTTTGTTTCAAGGGACTTATTAGTTTAGGGACTTAAAAAAGTCCCTGTAAGTCTCATCTAAACCAAACAGGAGGGACTTATAGGGACTTAAAGTGGACATTTGGGACTTATGAAATAAGACTCTCAAGGAGAGTCTTATAGGGACTTATAGTTGTAATATGGTCTTTTATTTCATGTTAAGTCTCAGGAACCAAACAGGTAGAGACTTATTAGGGACTTGGGACTTATAAGTTGGGACTAAAAAAAGTCCTAGGACTTATGAACCAAACAGGGCCTAACACTAAGGCTAAAAAAGGCTCCACTTAGACTTTTCTTTTTACATGTCAAAGAGTAAAAATCTGGAAGTATTACTTACCTGGTCGGCAAAAACTGTGAATAAACTAGCAATGTGGCAGTAAAGGTGAAGCAACATGTTGCATCAGTAACACGGCAAGGAATCACAAGTTCGATGACTAGTTTATTGTGGATGCACCAGAGGGTCCATGCTAGGGTACCCATAGCCACCCAGGTGGGGGCACGTCTAGGACTGGGGAGCCTAAGGATCTCCCCAAACAAGTGCACCAAACGCCACCAACAACCTCCCGGAAGCAGCTCCATAGGAATTGCGCCACCGGACTCCAGAAGAAGATGTGGTTGCAGTCTTCCAGTACCATGCAAATGGGATAGAGGCCGTCCCCAGGACCATTATGCTTACGTACCTCCGTGCCCGAAGGCAGTCGGCCTCAGACCCATTGCCAGAGGAATATGCAGATATTCAAGGGGAGTTTGATCTCCCATAACATCGAGAGTTCAATTGGTCCGGGAGTGGGCACAATCGCTTGGTACAAGGATCTAGTAGAGAATCAGCTACTTGGCTCCAGTCGCCAAGACAACGAGTCGGGCTCAAGGGAGGGGTGTGGAGGGCAACACACTCGAGCAGCTCCTCCTACTAAGCGTGCTCCACCGCCCTGAAGGTACGACGGAAGGCAATCGACGCGATCGGGATGTCATCGACAACATCTCCGCTCCTTGGCTGCAGCATTAGCTCCACCACCACTGCCACCCCCTCCTGAGTCGGATTAGTTTCTTTTTTCTCTTTGTTTGGGGCTTGTCTTGCTGTGCCCTAGCGATGATTTAAGACTTGCTTGTACTATTTTTGCAAAATAAATATTAAATCTATCCGCGTTGGCATTTTAGGTGCGGGCGTGCCAGTATACAAGTGTATACAAATTAAAGTACTGCAAACACATGAAACGGGATATCGATCATCAATAAGTTATATATTTCCATTTGTCATGTGTTTTTTGTATGTGCCTGAATACGCATCTGACGGAGACGATTGTAAAGGGTTCCTGATTCCTAAAACCTCGAAAGGATTCCAGTTAATTACATCAGTGGATTCATACGCACAGAATACCTCCAATTAAGCTGCACAAAATGGTCATCTTTATATCTTCATGGAGTACCAGTGTAAATAAACCGATCAAGCATATGCAAGAGACACATATTTTAACGTGGAAAACCCAAATCGGGTAAAAAAAACACTATGGAACGGAGGCCAAAACCATTATGTGAAATGTTTACACGTGAGGTGGGTAAAACAAACCTTCTACTCAAGATAGGCCTTTCTATAAATGCTTGAGACAAAAACTGCATTGCTAATGATGTAGTCATGACGTGTCATCAATGAAGGAATATTCAGCTTCAGTTCTCCATGAGCCATCGATTGGAAAATATGAAGTCTCAAGTCAATGGTCTGCCTTGTCAATCACGGACAGCATATATCTTGCCTCGTCGGTAAGGAGGTGTATGGGGATTTGCGCCTCATCGGTTGCGGAAGAGGATAAATTGGCTGAGACGAAATGAAGAACTCTTGTATGATTTGAATCATGGCTGTATAGATTGTCAATGACGGCCTCTTACTCATTCCTGTGTAGATGGCCATATGGGTATCGTTACAAGATAAGATGAAAAAAATCACGACGTCAGACTTTGAGTGTGTGCGTAGGCATGTGGCTGTCCCTCAGAGAATGACAATTGTGTGAAATTTTCTAGATCACCACGATTCAACAACCGCAAGTAATTGACACATCTGCGACGACGATTGGAACGCCAGGTAGAGCCGTGAGACGTCATAAATCTTCTTCCGTTTTCATATTGGGTCATCAGTCATCACACATCAGCGGTGGCGAATAGATCGCTATGTAGAGCCGCGAGATGTTATAAATCTCTTTATTTAGATCGGATCAACACACATCTACCGCAGGATTAATTCGCCATGTTGAGGCGCGAGATGTCATCACTCTCGTTTTTTACATTGGACCAACACACATTCGCGGCGACGATTAGATCGCCATGTAGAGCCGCTAGATGTTATAAATCTCTTTATTTAGATCGGATCAACACACATCTGCGGCGGGATTAAATCGCCATGTTGAGGCGCGAGATGTCATCACTCTCGTTTTTTACATTGGACCAACACACATCCGCGGCGACGATTAGATAGCCATGTAGAGCCGCTAGATGTCATCACTATTGTTTTTTACATTGGATCGACACACATCTGCGGCGACGATTAGATCGCCATGTAGAGCCACTAGATGTCATCACTCTCGTTTTTTACATTGGATCGACACACACCCGCGGCGACGATTAGATCGCTATGTAAAGCCACTAGGTGTCATCACTCTTCATTTTCACATCGGATCAACACACATCCTGGCGACGATTAGATTGCCATGTAGAGCCACTAGATGTCACTAAACTGTAGCGGAGAGAACAAAAATAAAAGAAATAACCGCATGTTACCTTCATGCGATTAACTCACCAGGCAACGTCATTGATCCAAGACTTGATGTTATGAAGATTGAAACAACCGTGTATGTGGACGAGTATATGGATATGGATGTGTACGTGTGAAGGGTGAACGTGGTGTGACCGTGTGAGGAAAGGGAGTTTGTTAAACTGTGATTTGGTGGAAACTGGCTCAAGCATCTTTTGCGTGGCCTATCATTATATATAGGGTACCAAGGGGTACAATACAGGTACAAATACAGTTGTGGTACAATATACAGTCTAACACCCTCCCTCAATCTTAACTGTGGCCTGAGGTACTCAGTAAGTTAAGATTGCGTCTACAACCTATGAACAAAGGAAGAGACAACGGTTTGGTGAAGATATCAGCAAGTTGATCCTTGGAGGAGATGAACTTGATCTGCAGGAACTTCTATGCAACACGTTCTCTCAAAAATGATAATCAATTTCGATGTGTTTCGTTCGGGCATGAAATACCGGATTCGATGAGAGGTATGTAGCACCGGTGTTGTCACACCAAAGGACAAGAGGCTGACTGTGAGAGATCTTCAATTCTCGAAGAAGGGACTGGACCCAAATAAGCTTAGCAGTGGCATCAGCAACCGCCTTGTACTCAGCTTCAGTGCTACTCCGAGAAACTGTAGCCTGTTTCCGCATCACTGAAGGCCGAGAGCACACTAGAAGGCGCCGGCCTGAGATGAAGTCCATAAGAGGCAGTGGAGTGAACGTAACGCAGAATACGTTTGACGGCAGTCAAGTGAGGCTCTCGAGGAGCATGAAGGTACTGACAGACACAGTTAACTGCATATGAAATATCAGGCCGTGTGATGGTGAGGTACTGAAGAGCCCCAACAAGGCTTCGATACTCGGTGGCATCATCAGCAGAGAGTAGATTCCCATCAGGAGCAGAAATAGGCACAGTGGAGGACATCGGAGTAGTAGCAGCTTGGCACTCCAACATGCCAGCACGCCGCAGGAGATCCTGAGAGTACTTCTGTTGAGAAAGAGCAAGACCATCATGTGGATATGTGACCTCCAGACCAAGAAAGTTATGAAGTTTGCCCAGATCCTTGACAGCAAAACCAGAACTGAGAGCCAGAACCAAACGATCAGTCGCCGCAACAGAGGAGCTGGCAAGAATGATATCATCAACATAGACCAGAATGTACATTGTGACTTCCGGTCGTTGAAGAATAAATAGTGAAGTATCCGCAGTGGAGGGCACAAACCCATGAGCACAAAGCGCAGATCCTAGCCGAGCATGCCAAGCGCGAGGAGCCTGTTTGAGACCATAGAGTGCTTTCACCAAACGACAAAGATGTTGAGGACGATCAGGGTCAACATACCCAGGGGGCTGACGCATGTACACCTCCTCCTGAAGAACACCATGAAGAAATGCATTCTGAACATCCAATTGACGAAGGGACCAACCTCGGGTGACAGCGAGTGACAGGAGCAGTCGAATAGTGGTTGGCTTAACAACAGGACTGAAGGTATCCTTGTAGTCAAGACCATACCGTTGCTTGAAGCCCTTAGCAACCAGTCGAGCCTTGTACCTCTCAATAGAACCATTTGCGTGTCGTTTGACCTTGAAGACCCATTTGGAATCAATGACGTTGATACCTGGACGGGGAGAGACCAACTGCCAGGTGCCATTCTGACGAAGAGCCTGAATCTCAAGGTCCATAGCAGCACGCCAGTGAGGAATACTCATCGCTGCTTGATAGTGTCGAGGTTCCGCAGTAGGATCTAACAGCGCTTGAGCCAAGCAGGCAGCAATCCATGCAATAGTGCCATCAGTGTACTTCTTGGGCCGGTGAATACCACTCCGGCTACGTGTATGCGGCCGAAGAACCACAGGAGCTGGAGGCGGGTCCGCCGCTACCTCATGAGAAGAGGCAGGCGACGGTGCAGGAGACGGGCTCCCGAGCAGCGAGGCCTCATGCAGGGCAGGCACGGGCGAGTCCGGCCCAGGCGAGGAAGCTGACGCGGGCTCAGGCGAGGCCGGCCCAGGTGGGGCAGGCGGGGGCGACGCGGGCGGTGGAGACCGCTCAAGCGAGGCGGGAAGCAGGAGAGGCCACTGCCTGCCGGCCGCGCGGGCGACGAAGCGGCTGGGCCAGGCGGAGCCGAGGAGGCGGCCTCGGGGCGCTCGCCCGCTGCATGTCCCATGCAGCGTTCGACGACGCAGTCATCAGAAGCAGGTGCGGGCGGCGCCGGTTCGTCAAGTAGCTCGAGACGAGCGCCACGTCCAGTACCTGCACCGTGGTTAGGAAATAATACAGGAGAATATGCAACATCCTCAAGTTGATCAGGCGAAATAAAGGAGCTATGAGTGGATGATGGCAACGATGAGGAAGATGGCAGATTCGAAAAAGGAAACAGATTTTCATCAAATATGACATCACGAGAAATATAGACTCTATTTGTTGGAACATGGAGACATTTGTAGCCTTTGTGAAGAGCACTATACCAAAGGAAGACGCATTTTTTAGAGCGAAACTCAAGCTTGCGGCTGTTATAGGGCCGAAGGTGCGGCCAACAAGCACAGCCAAAAACCTTGAGAAAAGTATAGTCAGGGAGTTCATTAAACAGCAGTTCAAGCGGTGTCTCCATTTTTAATACTCGAGTTGGAGTTCGATTGATCAAGAAACAAACAGTGGTAAAAGCATCACTCCAAAACCGGAAGGGCACAGAGGCATGAGCAAGAAGTGTAAGACCAGCTTCAACAATGTGACGGTGCTTGCACTCAACGGCACCGTTCTGCTGATGTGTATGTGGGCATGAAACACGATGAGATATCCCAAGCTTATTAAAGGAAGAGTTGAGGTTGCGGTATTCGGCCCCCCCAATCTGACTGAACATGAATGATCTTATGCTTGAGGAGTCTCTCAACATGCAATTGAAATTGTAAGAACACATGAAACACATCAGCTTTGCTTTTTAGGAGATAAAGCCACGTAAAGCGACTGTAGGCATCAATGAAGCTGACATAATATTTATGACCACCGACAGAGGTTTGGGCAGGGCCCCATACATCCGAAAACACAAGCTCTAATGGGGTAGTATCAACTCGAGATGAAGACACAAACGGTAACTGATGACTCTTTCCCTGTTGACAAGCATCACAAACTGCTAAAGGTTTATTACTAGATGACGTAGGGAGCTCATGCCTATGCAAAACATGGCTAACTATGGGAGACGCAGGATGCCCAAGTCGGGCATGCCAATGAGACACTGACGTGCGAACAACGCTAAAGACCTCCGGAAGGGATGGCGCCTCCAACGCATACAGGACCTGATGGATGCGACCTCTAAGCAGAACCTCCCGTGTGGCTCGATCCTTAACCAAGAGATGAAACAGGTGAAATTCACAAAACACATCATTATCATAAGTAAACTTACGAACAGATAGTAATGGACGAGTGACAAATGGGACGCGAAGGACATTACGAAGGCGAAGGCGACGAGAGGAACTAGACAGAAGGGAGGCCTGACCAACATGAGTAATGGGCATACCTAAACCATCAGCGGTGCGGACCTTGTCACAGCCGCGGTAGGGCTCCAGCGCCTGGAGTCGAGAAGCCTCATTGGTCAGGTGCTCTGTGGCACCCGTGTCAAGGTACCAGGCAGGATCGATCGGATACGACGGCGTGTACCCGCCTGCGCCGGGGTGGGTACCGCCATGGTGGCCGGCGGAACTCTGTTTGGCGATGGCAGCTTGCTTCTCGTTACCGCGCCCGTCGTTGCCGATGCCAAGAAAATCCCTCTTGAAGCGACGGTGGCAGCGAGAGGCATAGTGCCCGTGGATGCCACACAGCTTGCAGTCGACGTTGGGGCGGCCGCGGCGATCGGTGGTCACAGGAGGGCCACGGGACGGCGGGGATGGAGGGGGCTGGCGGCCACCACCTCCCATGGGCGGGCCAGTAGGAGGACGAGGTGGGCGATGGCCACCAGCACCACGGTAGGCTACATGGGCTTGAGGGTCATTCAGCTGCATCTCGGCATGGGGGCGTCAACACGTTGCTCGGTGGAGAGGAGGCGCGCATACAAGCCCCGGGAAGATAGGGGCGTGTCATGACCCCGCACCGCCTCAACCAGGTTGTCGTAGTCCTGATCGAGGCCCCGAAGAACGAAGTCAGTGAACTCCGTATCATGAAGCGGCTCCCCGATAGCGGACAGGGTGTCGGCGATCGTCTTGATCTTGTTGAAGTAGACGTGCGCAGAGGAGTCGAGCTTCTTGCACTCAACAAGTTGTTGACAAAGAGCCGACGCGCGAGCCGAGAAGTGGGCCGAGAAGCTGTCCACCATCGTCGCCTAGACGTCAAAGGACGTGGCAGCGAACACCACCAGCCCAGCAACTCCTTCCGTCAGGGAGGACTGGAGCGCGGACAGGATAGCCTGGTCCTGTGCGACCCAGGCGCGATACGCCGGGTTTTCAGCCGAGACCCGGGCGCCGGTGGCCGTGACCGCAGGGATGAGGCGGGGCGGACACGGGGGGCTCCCATCGACGTAGCCTTCAAGATGGCGGCTGCGAAGAAGCGGTAGGATCTGCGCCCGCCAATACAGGTAATTATCCTGCGTGAGGCGCACCGTGATGAGGTGCATGAGCTGATAGGGACCATTGCCCGGGCCATCGACCGGGGATCCAGCAGGGGCGACGACATCAGCCGCGGTGGAGATGATGGGTGCCTCGGACACGGCCGGTGGGGGCCGAGGAACGGTGAGGCCGGGGGCGCCAATGGGGCCGGAGGCGGCACCGTGCTGAACGGCACCAGCGACGCCGACGCGTAGGACGGCAGCGGAGGGAAGAAACCTGAAGCGAACTGTGACGAGCCGAGGTACAGAGGGCGTGAGGTGGTGGACGTGGCCATCTGGCTCGTGGCGCTGGCGGCGAGGATCGCCGCAAGCTGGGGCGGGAGGAAGGGCGGCGCCGCGGTTGATGGTGCGGAGGCGGGCAGGGCAGCGGAGAAGGCCGAGGGAGCGCCAGAG
Source organism: Triticum timopheevii (assembly GCA_963921465.1). Taxonomy (NCBI): domain Eukaryota; kingdom Viridiplantae; phylum Streptophyta; class Magnoliopsida; order Poales; family Poaceae; genus Triticum; species Triticum timopheevii. Next base: position 632,497,592 of record OY997274.1, on the reverse strand, counting down.
GAACTCATGGCGATGGCGATCTTGGCGGCGGCACGGCAACCTAGGAGGCAGCGGCGGCGGCCAAGGACAGGAGGCGGCGGCTAGGGTTGTGGAAAACCTAGTCTGATACCATGTTAAACTATGATTTGGTGGAAACTGGCTCAATGCATCTGGTGCGTGGCCTATCATTATATATAGGGTACCAAGGGGTACAATACAGGTACAAATATAGTTGTAGTACAATATACAGTCTAACAGAGTTTGATCCTGGTGATTCCGGCGTGGATGTTGTGAGAACTGCGCCAAGCGGCCCATCAACTCTAGCCCCCCCAGCTTGCAGCTCGCCAGTCCCTTTTATACCAAAGCTAGATGATACATCCTCGAGTAGATTCAGCCGTTGGTGGCCAACGGCATCCCCACTAAATCTCCGGTGGGGACTCCTAAGTATCATGCATACGTACTTATCCAGTTAATAAACTCCAAGCGTTCAAGTCAAATGCCAACGGCAGGGTCACGCGTTGCATGGATACTTATATCCAACTAAATGATACTCCCTCCGTCTGGGTTTATTAGGCCTCTCAGCATCACAAGCATGTCCCCTTTTATAAGGCCCCGCTTTGGAAAGGTGCATGCATGCAATCATTTCATTGGTTGCATTGAAATCCATTGTTGTTGTGTCATGGATGGAAAATTAATACACTTCATGCGTGCTTTTTCATTGGCTGCATGCATGTGAGAGAGTGCATTGGGAGTGGAATGAAAGAATTAATGTGAGCAAATTTCTATGTGTCTTGGTCTAAGAAAAGTTGTCTTTAGGCCTAATAAACCCGGACGGAGGGAGTAGACTTCAAGAAGATTGAATTAGTCCGGCCAACGGGTCGAGGCTACACATGCATGCGTGCACTACCAGACTCGCGGGCTATGCCTACGGCCCAGGGCCGTTGGCATAGGTCCTATGCCGTCGGCATAGATCTATGCCTATGGCTGCCGTCGGCATAGCCTCGTCGGCGTAGATCACGTCAGCGTAGATGTGTTAGACGGTCGGCGTAGTATAGCCGTCGGCATAGGAGCGTATGCCGACGGCCGTGGGGCAGCCGTAAGCGTTGTTTTCCGTCTGATGGCAACGGACGGCGCCGTCAAGACGACACGTGGCAAAGGTATGCCGACGGCTTGGCCGTCGGCATAGACAAGCCATCGGCATACCTTTGCCACGTGTCATCCCCTGGCTTGTCCTGGCGGCAGGGCTATGCCTACGGCAATCTATGCCGACGGCTTAGCCGTAGGCATAGCTCTGCCACGTGGCACCTCCTGGTGGCTCCTGATCATATATATGCCGACGGCTTTGCCGTAGGCATAGTTTCCCCCCCCTGTTTTCTCTTTTTCAATTCATTTGACAGCATTTCAAAGCAGAATAATATAGAATTAACCAGAAATATGACAATTCATCATCATCATTTAAACATAGTCAAGTTCATCATCTAAAGATCATCACCGACGAAAGTTCACGAACATAAAAGTAGTGCAAGACATGAAACATCATAAAAGTTGAAACATGAAAGGCATGGCACGACGGCGGCATACATGGAATCATCATCGACATCAAGCACCACCGAGTCCACCTCCGCCAAAACCACCACCACCACCGAGTCCACCTCCGCCAAGTCCACCTCCGCCAAAACCACCACCACCACCGAGTCCACCTCCGCCAAAACCACCACCACCAAGTCCACCTCCGCCAAAACCACCACCGCCAAGACCACCTCAGCCAAAACCGCCACTGCGACCACCATCACTATGCCAGATCGGAGTGACTGGGGTCGACGGAGCAGGAGTCGAGCCACTGGTCCCCTACATGTTTGAGAGAAGATTCTAACGGTAAATATGACATGATAGTGTTGAATGAACGAGAACTAGTTTGTCAATAGTTAGGCAAATGTACTAACCGGACTATCACCGCCTAGTGCCAGCCATTCCTCGAACGTGAGAATGTGTGGGGCGTCTCCCGCAGGTGGTGGTGGGGGTCCAACTTGTGGTGGCTCCGTGCGGTTAGTCCAAGACGCCAACATAGCCTGGATGTTAGTTAAACAAGCAAACTAGAAAGTCAGAAGGAATGAAAGTGCAAATTTGAGCTTGGTTTTAAGAGGGCAAAACTAAACGCCATCACTTGACGGCTGTAATCATCGTTTGCCTTCACTCGTTGCAAGTACTCCCGCACCTCAATATGCCTATGCTCAAGAAAGGCCTGATATGCCTACAAAATTAAGGTTTTTTCTAAGTGGGCAGTGCTGAAAATAAACTAAGAAAGATAGAGACAACGAAGATAAGGGGAAGTACTTATAGCACGCTGGCGGACTAAGGGAGGCTGCGAACGCCCCGTACTCTCTAACGGGCTCGGGTTGGTAGCTCGAAGCTGTGTGTACGAGATCGACGGAGTGATCAAGCCATGGAAACACGGATACCGGCAATGGGACTTACCCTGGATGGCCACCACCGCCGTGTCGTCGATCTGAGACTGGGCGACCTCGGGAACGGGAACATCCGGATGCAACTTCTGATAGTTCTGAGTGTAAGACTCCAGGTGCTGCTCGGTGTTGCCGTAGTACTGGCTCTCGCCCTCCTTGCGATCACTCCGCTCGCGGGCCAGCTTCCATGACTCCATGTCTGAGAGCGGCCTCTGCAACTTGTCCTCCTGCAACGTCAAACAGAAGTTAGCCATACATAAGAACATGACGGTAAAGAAGAACAAAATGCATCATGCATATAGATATACCTTCATGGCCTTGAAGCCCCAGTGGTTCCTGTTTCCTTGGCCGTGTGTCCCGTCTTTTCCACGAATAGCCCGGGCCTTGATGCTCTTGGCAGCAAACTCTGCATCGTCACCGACCCACCTATCCACCAAACTCGCCCATCCGTCATGCCTTCCATAGCACCAACGAGGAACAACCTATGCAAATTTTGGAAGCATGACATGTGAGCACGAAACATATAGTTGACTGCTTGAAACAATGAAAAGTCAGTAATAGTTACCATCATGAACTGCTCCCTGCTCATGGTAAGTTTTTGTTTCTGCGCTTGAGTTTTGGTCATCTTTTGGTGCAGGTAGTAGTGGTAGTACTGCGAGACGGCAAACCAACGCACCGCGTACTGCAACTGACGAGCTTTCTTCTTCGCGGACGCAAGTAAGACCACGTCGGCTCTGGCGTTGTGCTTGTCAAGAACTCTATAGAGTTGCTGCAATCATGCATAAACCAGAAGCACACAAGGCACGAGTTGAGTGACTCAATGATAAACTATGAACGAAACTGAAGACAAGTGATTCAGAAGAGAACTTACCCAAAATTTGGTGATCACGGCCTTAGCGGCCGTCCCGTACTCCGCGTTGCTGCAAGCCTCGTAGTGGGCCCAGCTTGTGGCCAAAACACGCAACTGCGGGTCCCTGTCTGGCCGCGGGCAGAATAGGCCAGGCCAAAACTCCTTCACTAGGACAATGATAAGGCCGTTCGGTTTACGGCCCTTTCCGCGAAGGATCCAGTTACTGCAAAAGAATCAAAGGATTGGCATGTGTACAATAAGAAAATGTTGTCATGTGTTGAAAATATGATTGAGATGCACTTACTCTGTCCCCGCAGGTTCAATGAGCCACTTGTGCACCTCGATAGAAGGTGGTGTAGGTACTCCGGTAGTACCACGCAGCCACCCCTGCGGAGCACCCGGTGGCAAGTCACCCCACAACTCGGGGTCAACCTCCCCTCCACCCTCCTCGCCCTCCTCCTCACCCTCCTCGCCCTCCTCCTCACCCTCCTCCTCCTCGGCCTCCTCCTCCTCGGCCTACTCCTCCTCGCCATCAGGAACATACTCCTCCTCCTCAGACTCAGAAGCTGCCTCAGCATAGGAGGGCATCGAAGAAGACCCTCCTATTTCGGACACGGCCCGGTGTTTTTTGGCCCGGTTGCCTCTCCCCCACCTCCTCGTCCTCTAGGGGCTCTCCCCCCACCCCCTCCTCCTCTAGGGTCTCCTCCCCCGACCCCTCCACCTCCCTGTGAGGTGCCATCCTCGCGTAGTCGGGAGGGAACCTTGTGGGCTCGTCCACTCCGAGTAAGTCCTCCTTTGACACTTAAAACTATGAAAAAAATCATATTTTTTCAAGTGTCAAATTTTGTCCGGTTCAATTTTTTCGACAAGATCATCATGATAAAAATAACCACTCATCTTATACCAATTTTGGAGCACATCTCAAATGACAAGATCATCATGATAAAAATCTAAAATCCAACCTCCAACATCTAACATCCAACATCCATCTAACATCCAAATGACAAGATCTCAAATGACAAGATCATCATCTAACCTAACAATCTAACATCCAACATCCATCCATGCATTCATTCATCCATCCAACAGTAGCAAAAAAATGAAAAAAATGAAAAAAAAGTAGCTCACCGAGAGGGGCGTGGCAGGGGGCGCGGCGGTGGAGGGGATGGTGAGGCAGGGGCAGTCGGGGACGGGAGGGACGGGGCCGGACGGAGTTGCGACCGGCTGCAGCAGTCGCGGCCGGCTGCAGGAGCAGCGGCAGGGTCGGGGGAGGCCGGGGCAGCACGCTGTCGGGGGAGGCCGAGGCAGCGGCGGCGGGTGTGGAGGCAGAGGGCGGCGACGCGGCTGGAGTGGGAGGTGCGGCGGCGGCAGGGGGAGGGGTGTGCAGCGGAGTGGGAGGTGCGGCGGCGGCAGGGGGCGTGCTGGAGTGGGAGGTGCGGCGGCAAGGGAGGGGCGTGCGGCGGCGGCGCAGGTCGGGGTCGGGGGGTGCGGCGGCGGCGCGCAGCTGGTCGGGGTCGGGGGAGATAGAATGAGTGGCCTGGGGTCGAAGCGAGTGGATAAGGAGTATCTATGCCGACGGCTAAGCCGTCGACATAGCTGAGGTCGCCATGTGGCACCTATGCCGACCGCTTAGCCGTAGGCATATTTTTTTTCTTTTTTTTGAATGATACATGGTATATAATTATATTAAAAATGATACATGGTATACATATTTTTGACATGCATGAACATTATTTAAAATATACCATACATTTTCTTTAATGGTTTGAAACATTATTTTTAATTACATGATCCTTTTTTTATATTGTACAACAATTTTCTGAAATATCACGTATATTTTTTTCTGAACCGAATTTTTTCTATGGTCAGCAACATTTCTTTATGATATAAATATTTGCTAAGTTGTACTAACAAAAAATGTACATTGTGTTAAAGTATTTCGAAATAAATTGAGGGGGGCAACATTTCTTTATGATATATAAATATTTTCTATGGTCTCGCGAAAGGTGATACATAGGAGAGCAACTGAATGAGGGGTACCGTTACCAAGTGCCTGATCCGGTAACTATGCGAGTGCCTGATCCGTCTACTACCGTTTCCCCCCTCCAGGTGCCGGCGGCGGCGCCGTCCGTGAGGGGGGCACACCCCGGAGACGCGTGCCGCCTCTTCGGACATGCCACAACACCACCCCGCATGTATGAGGGACGGGTACGACGCTCCGGTGGCATTGCTACCCCCCAAGGCCCCCGTCCCGACTAACCCAGGAGTGGTTGACCACGAGATCTAGCCCTTTGACTTCCCACGGACGGGCTTTGACCAGTGGACCTCTCCACCCGGTTGTGTCAGGTCCGCCCATAGGGACACCCCGGAGCAACATCCGAGCCAAACCCACAGCTAAATCCACTCCGTGTAGACCCGACGCGTCTGTTTCCCCCCTCCAGGTGCCGGCGGCGGCGGCGCCCGTGACGGGGGCCACACCCCGGAGACACGTGTCGCCTCTTTGGACATGCCACAACACCACCTCGCATGTATGAGGGCCCGGTACGACGCTCCGGTGGCATTGCTACCCCAGGGCCCCCGTCCCCCTACCCCTGGAGCGGTTGATGACGAGATCTAGCCCTTTGACTTCCCACGGACGGGCTTTGACCAGTGGACCTCTCCACCCGGTTGTATCAGGTCAGCCTAGAGGGACAACTGGGAGCAACATCCGGGCCAAACCCATAGCTACATCAACTCCATGTAGACCCGACGCGTCCGTTTCCCCCCTCCAGGTGCCGGCGGCGGCGCCGTCAGTGAGGGGGGCCACGCATCGGAGACACGTGCCGCCTCTTCGGATATGCCACAACACCACCCCGCATGTATGAGGGCTCGGTACGACGCTCCGGTGGCATTGCTACCCCCAGGGCCCCCGTCCCGCCTAACCATGGAGCGGTTGACCACGAGATCTAGCCCTTTGACTTCCCACGCACGGGCTTTGACCAGTGTACCTCTCCACCCGGTTGTGTCAGTTCGGCCCATAGGGACACCCGGGAGCAACATCCGGGCCAAATCCACAGCTACATCCACTCCGTGTAGACCCGACGCGTCTGTTTCCTCCCTCCAGGTGCCGGCGGCGGCGCCGTCCGTGACTGGGCCCACACCCCGGAGACGCGTGCCGCCTCTTCGGACATGCCACAACACCACCCTGCATGTATGAGGGCCCGGTATGACGCTCCGGTGGCATTGCTACCCCCAGGGCCCCCGTCCCGCCTAACCCTATAGCGTTTGACCACGGGATCTAGCCCTTTGACTTTGCATGGACGGGCTTTGACCAGTGGACCTCCCCACCCGGTTGTGTTAGGTCAGCCCATAGGAACACTTTGGAGCAACATCCGACCAGACCCACAGCAAGATCCCCTCCGTGTAGACCCGACGCGTCCGTTTCCCCCCTCTAGGTGCTGGCGGCAGCGCCGCCCGTGAGGGGGGGCACACCCCGGAGATGCGTGCGGGGCGTTTGCAACCGCCACAACACTTTCAGACTTGTGAGAGGCCGCCTACGCAACATTTGGCGGCATGCTAGCCCCCGGAGGCCGCCGGCCACAGTCGTAGACGCGCGAAGAGCAATCCGCGTAGAGGGAATTTTTCGGATACTTCTCCATCACCAAAAATTATGAAAAATTACCATTGTTCCTATAGCACATGTGCCCACGTCGTGCACAAAAACTCATGATTTTATTGTGCTCCGAGTATTTAATAATATTCACGCCGCATCGTTACCGTAGAACGTCTACTACCGTGTCATCGCCGTCCGTGAGGGGGGCCACGCCCCGAAGACGCCTGCCGCCCCTACGGACATGCCACCACACCACCCCGCATGTCTGAGGGCCCGGTGCGACACTCCGGTGGCATTGCTACCCCTAGGGCCCCCGTCCCGCCTAACCCTGTAGCGTTTGACCACGGGATCTGGCCCTTTGACTTTGCACGGACGGGCTTTAACCAGTGGACCTCTCCACCCGGTTGTGTTAGGTCAGCCCATAGGAACACTTTGGAGCAACATCCGGGCCAGACCCACAGCAAGATCCCCTCCGTGTAGACCCGACGCGTCCGTTTCCCCCCTCCAGGTGCCGGCGGCGGTGGAAAACCATATTGGCATAAACACAAGCAGCTCGCAGGCATGTAAGCGGACATGAACTGACCTGGTGGTGGGTGCTGGAACTGCACTTGCCTCCAATTCCATCGCGCGAGAGGAGAGCAGGCCAGCCAGCCAGGTGCGAACTGGACTGGAGCACGCCATCACGCGAGAGAAGAGGACGCCGGACGACTAGGCGCATACTGGACTGGAGCACGCCATGGCGCGAGAGGAGAGGGCGCCGGCCGGCCGGCGGCACACCGGGCTGGAGCACGCCATCGCGCAAGAGGACTGGAGCACGCGTTGTTCCTCTCCCAGCCGGACAGGGGAAGGCTGTCGGCGGTGGAATGATTACGGCATGGTGCGACATAGTCAGCCTGCGGCAGCAGCACCCGAGGAGGTTGCCGCTAGAGCGCGGCAGGGATGGGAAGCAGCGGTATTATCAGAGGGCATGGATGGAGGAGGTCGCAAGGTTCCTGTGCATCGAGCGATCGGGATCCAAGGGCAGCCAGGTGGTTAGGTCATTTTGTCAATCTGCCACACAGTTGCCAAATACATATTTCGAAAAGAAATAAACAATAACAAAAAAACTGAAAGTTAACATAAAAAAATTGTCATGCTTGACAACTGAAGTTGTTGTCATCGCGTCATTAATTTTGTCATAAAAACGTTTGTAGTTGTCATGTGTTTGTGCCATACGTGTATTTGAAACACTTGTCAGGGTCTTTTTATTTATCAAAAGAGAGACTAGTATCTATTTTCCTTTAATGTGTACTCTGTATGGTCTCGCTTCTGATGGAATGGAACCCCGCAGATGCCCTTTTCCTCTAAAAAAAGTGGCTAGGAAAAAAAAGAGGCTATCATATCCAGTTTTTTCTGATATCTCTATTACTCCCTCCGGAATTACTTTTCTTAGATTTGTCTAGATATGCATGTATCTAGACACGTGACAGAGGAAGTATTATTATTTAAAAAGAATTTAAGCTTTCATATTTCACTTTTCTTTTCCCACCACCTCTTCATCTAACCTTCTCCGTAAAATAATCAATCACCTTATTTTACTTATATCCTAAACCAATTTCACTTTAATTTAATTACTAAACTTCCCATAGGTGAATCACATGTAGGATTTGTTAAACATTTATTTACACAATCACATAATATGAATTGGTAGATCACAAGCTAACATACTAGAATATTTATATCCCATTACAACACACGAGTACTATCCTAGTCATCATAGAAAAACAAGTGTCTTAGGACAGACTACAAGCATGAAAATATAAGTTGCGTCCATACAGACCGGGAGCCACGACGACCCGACCAGCCACCATTTTTGCTATTGATCTTGCAAGATCAAACGAAGGCCGGCACTCCAGGGGACACAAAATACGGTCAGAAAGTCTAGAGTTTAGTACCAACATCTACTACTACCATCAGTAACAAGATCGGGCTAATTACAGACATGCAGAAAAAGTGACCCGGGGAAGGCTTCTTTAGGATGAAACTAGAACTTAGTTGAAGCACCCCCGGCCTCCATCCTTGCGATGGTCTGCCTCGTTCGTCAGTAGTTTTGTGTCGGGCTCCTTTATATGTAAAATGGACCAGCCGAAAATCCAAGCACACGTCATTTTCATCAGTCATGGGATCACAAATCAATCTCCTACTAAAACACATATCATTTCTACATTTCCACAAAGATCAAAACATAGCAGACATCCCCACCATGACCAATTTCCTATCATGTTTTGGGACTATTTTGATCCAACTAGAGAAGCACTCATCTAAATTCACATGGGTAGAGTCCAAATCAAAAGCACATTTCAAAAGATTCCAAACCAGTCAAGCAGTAGAGCATTGAATAATAAATGATCTATAGATTCGTCACACCCACAAAATGCACACCCTCTGTCTCATTGCCACCCTTTTTTCAGCAAGTTGTCTTTGGTTAGTATGCTTTTTTGTTAACCAATCAAAGAAACACTTTAATCTTAGCAGGAATCTTCATTTTCCACAGGAACTTCTGTGGCAAACCAACATCAGATTTAACAAAAAATGAATATAGAGATTTGATAGAATATTTTCTGTCAGTAGTCAACATCCATTTAATTTGGTCATTGCCTCCATATATCTGGATTTCTTCACACCTAGCCTTTAGACTTTCGCACAACTCTAGATTTTCCCCATGTATAGTCCTTCCAAACGAGAAATTGCCACATTATTTTTCAATAGCTCCAGCTTAAGGAATTCAAGAATTGCCACATCCAGCTTAAGGACCACTAGTACGAGTACGAGCGCTCGTACCAGGCGCCAAAGGCCTCCCTTCATCTACGAGAACAAACTTCATAAAGGGGCGTCGTGCATCAAAGAGACCTAGCCACCACCACTTCATCCAGAATAGAAGGAGAAGAGATCTGAAGAAGAAGAGCCATCAGAGATCCTTTCCTTCTTATTTTCCCATCTTCCTTCCAGTTCATCGCATCTCACCATTGTAAGAGGAATTCTAAGTTGTAAGATCGGGGTGTATAACTCTATTCATACTCATGTGGAGATCTTCACGGTATTATTGATATGTTTTTCATTGGATTATTCACGAAGATGATTGATTATTCTCTTATGAAGTGTGAGTAATTCCACCAATGCGTGGGGGGTGTAGGTGAATGGTAAGATTCGTTTGTGCCTACCCTATATGTCGTCATTCATGTTTATACTCTTATGATTGTTTAGTAAGTTGTTACTCTATGGTGAACGCAATGCGGGCTGCCCAATTTTAAGGCCCAGACAACATGATCTAAATACACACGCATGTAAAACATATTATTTAGGGAATCTGTGACCTTCAGGTGACAGGTGGAGATATCTACGAGAAACAAAGAAAATATGAGATAACGATGCACCAATGAACATAATCCATGGTTCTGATACAACAATCTTAATTGTGGAAACAATCACACTGCGGCAACGTCAAAGTAGGACCATAGAGTGGAATGTAACCCCGCGTGGAGGAGTTCCACAACCCTAGGGTGATCTGCCAACTGAACAAGCAATCTGAATACCAGACTCACGATACAAGACAATGATACGTCTCCTATGTATGTATAATTTTTGATTGTTTTATACGTCTCCTATGTAGATAGGTAATGTATCTATCTATCATTACTAGATTTACTCCTTGCAAGTAACGAGTTCGAGGGGATAGACATCCCTCTTGCTCACGTTGGGTGCAAGTATATGCTTTTCCGTGTGCATTACTGCTTACTAGGAATTTGTGTGGTTCTCCTATTAGTTCGATAACCTTGGTTTTCACTGAGGGAAATACTATTCGCTACTATATTGCTTCACCCTTCATCTTCGGGGAAAATCTAAACGCAGCCCACAAGTAGCAGGTAACTTGTATTACCTTCGCACAGACACGCTTGATGTAAACCATGATCTGAAGTCTCTCCACGCATAACCTCTCTTTTGCAGGAAAAAAAACTTTATTTTTCGTCTTCTAAATTTATGTCCTTTATTTCGAAGTTGTTATTCTCGCTGCTACATTCAATCATTTTTACTACCCTGGTTTATTTGTTTCAAAAGACACTAATAGCTTCTGTAGATTCTTCAACAATTACTTCATTCGAGATCGGTGACAACTCGTGTGTGGCCGAAATGCCACTCATAAATACTCTTCTTTGCTCTTCGTTGGGACGATTACTGTTGAGATACTTACATGAAGGTGCTATGTGTCTTGCAGACCATCACCAACCTCTACCACTCTTGTTGATGAGAGCTATCTATATCTAGCAATTGTGCCCGTTACTCCCATCGCCAGGACTATATCTCACCTTAAGAGAGCCCTAAGCTAGTATGACGTGAAGGTTTTCCCCTCATGTAGTTTACCGGGTCGGCCTGTGTTGCTCTTTCTTTTTTCAGCTCGCTCGCTAGTTCGGCTTCATTCATTCATGTTAAACCATCAATCTGTCATTGCTCTCTTGCTCGATATACAATTTTGGACCATTTTTTTTATTTTCATTTTGTTTTTGTTTGCAGTTTTATTCAATCTTCTATTTTTCTATGTTTTTCGTATGTTTTCTTAATTTTTATGGTTTTTACCAGATTCTTTTGCTCCATCATGGGTTTCTTTGGTTTTTCAACGGGTTGTTCCTTTATTTCTCGGTTTTCACCTAGTTTTTTTATTTTCTTTCTTCATTTTTTTGTTACTTTATGGGTTCTCTTCAGTTTTTCTTTGTTTCCTTTCTTTCTTTTCTTTTTTTGCACTGGTTTTCTTTGTTTTCGTTTTTCTATTTTTCATGGTTTTTCTTCGTGTTCTGATGGGTTTTCATGGTTTTCTTCAGGTTTCCGTTTGTCTTCATTTTTGAGCTGTTTCTTTTGTTTCTTTCTTCAGCTTCTTCAGTGTTCACCACCTTTCTTTCCTTTTATTATTTTTCCTCAACACATGTCTATATTGTTTTACACATTTTTACATTTTACTTATATATGAAATATGTTTTAATACATGTTTACATTTTTCAAATACATGATTAACATTTTAGAAAATAAGTTTAGAAACTTTTTGTCATACACATTGTACTTTTTCGGTATATATCAAGAACATATTTTAATACATATTTAAATTTTATAATATATGATTAACTTTTTTAATAGATGAGCAACATTTCTAAAAACTTATTTTTATATGTTTAAATTTTTTAAGACACGTTCTACATTTTTTCATATATGTGAGGAACATTTTTTGGTACGGGCATATAAAAACATGTTTTTACTACATGGTTAACATTTTTTGTAGTATATGGTTAACATTTCTTTGATACACAATCAACATTTTTCAAACTATATGTTTTTATGTTCAATTTTTTAATGCACGTTCAAGATTTTTTTGTTATACCTCAGAAACATTATACATGTTAACAGTTTTTAGTTTGATGATTAACATTTTCTGAAATGCTTAATTAAATTTTTTAAATACTGTGTCAACTTTTTTGTATACATGAGAAATATTTTTCTACATACATATACCATTTTTCAAATTGTAGATCAACATTTTCTCAAATATTTTATGTAGAGTGTTTTTTCGTAATATATATATGTAGAATATTAAAAGTATAAACAAAAGTACAGAAAAGAAAGGAAAAAATAAAAACATGAAAAAATATGGCAAAAAGTGAGGCTATGGCGTCCCGTGAGCTGGGCCGGCCCATATGCGCTAGCCTTCAGTTGAGCGTTCCCTACATCTCGCTATTTAGCGAGACATGGGGATGCCCCCGAAGTCACTAGTTAATGGGTACCGTTGCAAAGGTGACTCCTACCTTTCTTTGGCGCTCACAATTGATACATTGCATGTCTGCCATTTGTCGCAACCTGAGAGTTTCCGCTCATTTCGTAGATTCGTTTATTCAAAATATTTTATCTCTTGAACCTCGTGTCTAAATCTTAAACTGTTTTCATCATTGGATTTCTTGCATCGAGTTACTTGAACTAGATACCTTGTTAGTCGGTTTCAACGAACATTTTTTTCTAGAAAAAATTAGAAGAAAAATATGCGCAGCTGAAAGAACTTTTTCCCCTCCTTTTGCCTACCCGAGAGGCTTAGTTGTGCTTCCCGCGAAAGCAAATGTCTACCTCCACTAAAACCTAATCTATTTGCTTCTCGTGGAAGCCAGAAAACACATTTCTTTCCAAAGTGCCATAGTGATGCTTCTCGTGGAAGCAAATATGTGATTTCCATTGTGCTTCTCATGAAAGAAAAAAGAATGCATTTTCCCCTTTTTGAGAGGCATAACTATGCTTTTCACGGAAGCAAATATGTGTCTTCATGAGAAATAAATCTGCGCTTTTTGTGGAAGCAAAAAACAAAGCGCGTTATTTTCCTTGTGAGAAGCACACGGAAGCAAAAAACATGTTCGAGTGAAATCAAATATGTGCTTCAACTGGAAGGAAAAGATTGCATATTATTTTAAAATTTCTTTTTCTTCAATACATAGGACAAAAAAAATAACCATCTAAAACCAAAAAACACGTACTGATTTTTCTTCTTCAAAAAATCCTAAAGAAGCTCCAGCACGCGACATGTGGCGGCGGCTGGACGCACCACTTATCGCTCTTAGCCCATCAGAATGACCCACAACTTATCCCTTACTTAGGCATCTCCAACGCTGACCCTCAAACTACCCGTATACGCCCGAACCACGTGGTGCGGACCACGAAAGACATCAAACGTGGCCTGTATCGGTCTGCTTCGCGGTCTTGTCACACTTTCTCCCGCAAAAGTGGAGACAAAGTGGGCATGCGCAGGAGTCCGGACAGCAGCCACGTTGGACTCCAACGCCCCAGGCCAACTGAATCCGCCCTCCTAGTTTTCTACTCTGCCACCCCCCTCTTGCATTGCATCCGCAACCTCCACCTCTACCACCGTCACTGTACCTCTCTGGCCGCCACGCTAGTATTACCGGATGTTCGCAACCAGCACCAACATGCCCGCTCGCCTTTTACGATGACGTTGTCCACCCTGGAGCTGTTTGCGCCTAGGTACAATCAGCCACCCTGTCGACAACCTCCATGGCGGCCAACACACCCAATAGGTGTTCGGTCAAATGTCATTGAGCTTATTTTCGTACACCATGTCGTTTTCTCTGAGTAAGAAGGATGATGGGGTGTTCGACCATGGAGGATGAGTTGTTGTGTGATGCGTGGTTCACCGTATCCGCGGATTTTGTAGGCAAGAGCAGAGGGAGGACATTCTGGCAGCAAGTGCATGAATCTTTCATGCACGAAAACACATTGCGCCTACGACATGCACATCATCTATGATCGCAATGTGAGGTCATTATCGTATCGGTGGTATATCATCCTGACCTTCGTCACCAAGTTTTGTCACATAGTTGCTAGCTGGAGCCAAGGTGGTCATTGCACGCGGTAGAGGAGGAGATCATAAGTTTTGCTTCTTCTTCCTTAACATATTGATTGAATTATTCATTCACTCAATATCGTATAGCCACAGGACGGAGGGACGTCCACTTACATACACACACTGTCGGATGAAGCTAAAGGGGCAGTATGTATGGGACGCAACGAAAAAAATAGCAAGCTATTTCGGCGTTATAGCGTCGCTATAGCGTATCCTGAAAGGGGTGCACTTCTTTTGAGCAATTTTGCTCGCTACGGTTCTAATCGCGTTATAGCGCGCTATTTTCACGCCAAAAGTTGTAGCGTATAGCGTCATGCAAAAATCTGAAGGAGAGAAAACAACAGCCGAGCCCCAGTGGCCCAGAATTACCCCTCGACCAGCCACAGGCACACATCCCAGACCCCTCTTATTCTCACTCTCAGATTGCTTGACCTAATGAGGGCAAGTACAATGGTTGATAAGATAGTCTTATCTTAAATCTTACATATAATTTAGAGAAGATAAAAAAACACGTCTACAATGGGTCATCTCTTAGCCTTATCTTCAATAACTAGCTATTCCAAAAAATGTGATGAGACATATTGTGCTAAGAGACCATCTCTTGTCTTCTCTTAAATAAGAGAAGACAAGCCTTTTCTTATGATTTCTCTTTCCTCCACCTCATTATTTATTGTACGTGACATTGTTAAGATAGAACCATTGTACATACCCTGAACAACCAACCCCAGTACATTCATCCTTCCCATCTGAGCTATGGGCACCGGCGGAGGCGTCTTCTCGTGAGCGGAACGGCGGTGGCTTCCTCCAGCTCGACTCCAGCCAACACCGGAAGGGATGACACCAGCCACCTGGTAATACCTTTTTGTACTTCTTCCATCTTCCAGAACTCCTCTTGCTGCTTGCTCGTCCGTGTGTGCGCGGGCTCCTGATTGTGCCGGTGGCTGGGGAAGAGGGAGTAACTGGGGCTACCGCTGCACTCGTGCGTTTCTACGGCTACTTCTTGCGTCTGCTATTGGAAGAAGACGGGGGTGCGGCAGTGGAGGAGATGGGAGCACGTGATGCTGCTTCTTGGTACGTGGTTAACTGATTATGCATGTAATGCTCATGGACAATTTTTTAACTGCTGTAATCCTTGAATTATGTGATATATTTGACATTTATTAAGACGCTATTTTGAAATATAGCATGCTATTAGCACGCTATAACTTGTGTACCATCTGGAGAAGGGCGGCGCTATATCTTGTAGCGCGCTATTTTTTCGTTGGTGGGACGATATGATCCGTTGAAAAATTGGTTGGACATCGAATTTGAGACACTAGACTTACTTGCATGCTATGTATGGATGATTTGTGCTATTTTCTCTTAAACTTTGATGAAGTCGGTTTGCATTAATTTCATCTGCTAAGTCAAAACATGACTTGAAATGTATGCAGGCATCGTTGGATGACATTTTTTGGCATCCGTGTCCGTGGACGGATGCGAGAGAAAATTTATGGATCGCCGTTTGAGACGCCCTTAGTTTTCTCAGATGCCCCACTACCATTGTCCATCCTCTGAGCCCGCTCAGACAGCTTGGTGGGCATAGGGTCAGCTCCCCATGGGCCGCGCGATCTTCTCCACGCTTTTCTGTATTGTTTCAAGAGAGAAGAGATGCAGGTCGAAATGGGAAGGAGAGCTCCTTCCCATGGTTATATGGGACTGGAGCAGGGGCACCGGCAGATTGGTTGGATATTTTCTCTGCGTCCCCATCCCAGAGGGTCACATCGACTTCTCTGTGAGTCCGGCCGTGGCTAAATTTCGTATTTTGACCCTTTTTGCAAACAAAATCGGGATCTGACCCCAGTTCGAAAAAATTTCGGGATCTGACCCTTTTGCCCACCGCCAGCCCTCCTGGCGGTAGGGTTGTGCATCCTACCGCCGGCCCCTCCGGCGGTAGGTCCTTTGACGGCGACTGACGGCCGTTGGCAGTTGCTGACATGGAAAAGGGCCTACCGCCATCATCTACGGCGGTAGGTTACTGAAGCCTACCGCCATACCCTCTGGCGGTAGGGTCATGTGTTGTGGATAAGGTGGGGAGGGGCTGGATATTTCCTCCCCCTCCTCAACCACTCATTCAGCCCACTTCACCTCTCCACCGAGCTCAACTCTCCCCCCTCTTTCTTTGAAGCACAAGAGCCTCCCAAATCTCTCTCATTTGTTTGAGATTTCTCCGGTGGATTCTTACCATTTTCATCACTCAAGGTGGCTCTCTCATTTCCCCTCATTTTGATTGGTTGATATCTTTGTTTACTTTGCATTTGCTTATTTGATTGCAAACCCTAGCTCATCATTTTTGTGTGGTCAAATCAATTACTATGATCTATTTGGGTTTATGTTTGTGATTTCCTTATGTATGATGTGCTTAGAATTGCTTGTAGAATAGTTTGTGTCCCTAGATCTAGTGCTAGTCTTAATGTACATAATGGGGGTTAGGTTAGGCTTAAGAAAGCAACTAAGTTACTTTAATAGCAACTTTTCGAATTGTAGGATGGCACCGTTCGTTTTCTTTGAAACTTCTGCTGAGGCGGCGGCGAACCGTGAACGCGAATTGATTGAGGAAAAGATGAACTTGTGGATCGAAGCCATTGATGCGTTGAATGCGGAGTGTAGGGCCTTTTCATATAATTATTTCAATAAAGACTGTTCCGAAAAATTTATAACAAAAAAGGAGAGGCTGATGAAGAAGCTCAAGACGGTGGAAAAAAATTGTAGGCGTGATCTTGCAATGCAAATTACATTGTGTGCGACAACGGCAGAATATGCTGAGATAGAGATGGGCAATCATGGTCAGGTCATTGATTGGTTAGTTCGCCAACCATTCTCGTCGGATGAGAACTGGGCATCTCGTTGGGCATGGGTCAAAGAAAGAAATGATGTTATTTGTTGCAACCCGGGACCGTATGCCGCATAGAATTGCATGAGGCTATGTAATCTTTGTCGTTTGTACTATAATGACATATACCCTATGGTTGGTCGTCGCTTGAACTACTATGACTTGTACCCTTAACATTTGAACTCATTAAGAACTTGGTGTTGTATGTCATATCAAGTTACCAAGTGTTGTACTCTACTTAATTTATTTTATGTTTTTGTTTATGTCATCTTGAACCCGTATATTCATGTAGGATGGACAATCGATCCATGACTATGAACATAGCGTGTGAGAAGATCATGGCGGAGTGAGACCGTTGCTTGAAGAAGGAATGTGAAGCATGGTTGAAGAGTTGTGATGACGCAAATGCGGCCATGAAGGATTTCAGCAAGTATCACTTTATCGAGGAACCTTCTGATGCTAAGGAGAAAAAAGCATTCCGAAAGCTTGTGAAGGAGAAAGAGAGGATGCTTGATGAGCTGCAAGACCGGGAATATGCTTGCAGACACGCTTTGGCAGTTGAGATTGCGTTCACTGCAAGCAAAGAAGAATTCCGTGAGATGGACTTGAGGAAACCCGGGCAGGTCATAGGATGGGCAATCAAGCAGGGCGTGTCAGAGAATCCTGCTCGCTGTGCTGCATGGGCTTGGTTCCGTGAAACGAATGGTGTGTTGGGTCATTGGGCAGGATCCACAGACTTTCAACTGAAGCGTAATCAAGCGCGTGACGATCAAATTGAACGTCTGATAAGTATGAGAAATATGTTACATGTTTAGAAAATGTGCCGTTGAGCACGAGTTATTAGTTTCAACCGATGTCATCTGAACCGGGTCATGTTTTAATAAGTTTGAACATGTGTTATTCGTGAATGTAATGAACCATGTTAAGTTGAGTTATGTATGTGCTTGCGAAATGATCATTCTAATATTTGACAGAATTGGGTATATTATGCTAACATTCGACAAATGGGGCAAAACAAAGGGGAGAGAAGAGAAGGAGGGACCAAACCCTACCACCACAGGCCCTAGCTGTAGGCTGCTGGATCCTACCGCTAGGTGCCATGGCTGTAGGGGGGCAAAGTTTCTGTGACGGTAAACACCAGCGCCCTGGCGGTAGGGTTGACCCTACCGCCATTGGATGTGGCGGTAGGGTTGACCCTACCGCCAGGGCGTTGGTGTTTACCGTCACAGAAACTTTGCCTCCCCTACCGCCAAGGCACCTGGCGGTAGGATCCAGCAGCCTACTGCCAGGGCCTATGGCGGTAGGATTTGGTCCTACCGCCAACGGTTTTGGTTTCTTCGTCACAACAGGTTTGCCCCCCCCCCCCCCCCACCGCCACTGGCTCTGGCGGTAGGGTCCAGTAGCCTACCGCCGGGGCCTGTGGCGGTAGGGCTGTAAACTCTGAAAACAGAGCAATCTGTTATTGTTCTGTCCCTGTTCTCTTCCCAGCACAACAATTTTTCAAAGAATATTCTGACAAACTGAATTCATTCACGACACCTTGCAAACATCTTCACACCAAATTCAATACAAATGGCAAATTCATTCACGACAAGTTGACGACACATGGCTTTTTGCCTTAGTACTACATAGTTCATGATAAATTTGGCATGGCTTCATCCGGTTACATGACGAGTCCACCGAAGCGAAGGCTTTACTGAGTCATACGGGGCCATTTCCCCTTCTTGTCACGTGCCTCATCCTCCTCTTGTGCCTTGCGAGCTTTTGCAAGCTTTCTTGCCCTCTCCTCCTCACGAGCTAGCTTCGCTTGGCGTGCCCTCTCCTCATCGCGTTGCTTCCGCTCCATCCTCTCTTTCTAACGACGCTCTTCCTCCAAGCCTCTTTGAAACCTTTCTCCGAACAGCCGCTGGCGCCTAAAACAATCTTCTAATTGGTCCTTTTGGATATCTTTTGGCACTTCATGATCTATCCAGCTGAAGTACTTGTATAGAGGAGGCGGTGACTGCATATAAAACGGATGTTAGTGCTGACACACATTCGAGAGTAACGTGTTACTTCTCTAGCATACCGGTGGAAGGTCATAGGCGTTAGTTGGAAGCGCACGATCATAAGCATAATTGGGGCAAACAAAATATCTCCTTCCTTCGGTCCATGACTTCTTTCGGTCGGTGGACTCCTTCACCTTGCAAACATCTCCACACCAACATGGCGGAATCTTCACATCTTTCTCCTTCACCTTGTCCAAAGATGCGTCCTTCCACTTGTGTGGCATGTCTTCTTGGTGAGCACACGGTGGCCTTGTCATGGAACCGGATGAAGCCATGCCCTACAACAAATAAAGATGTTAAGTCTAAATATGAACACATTGACATGTAAAGGGGCAAATATATCAACACATGCATGAACATATTAAAAGTAGTACCATTCACATTATTTCAACCATCCGGATTGAGCAACACGTCGATAGGCCTTCCCCTATCAACCCGACGTGTCCTAGAACCACTGGATACACAGCCACAACCCCCTACAAGGCTAGTCCTTCCTCCACGGCCACGGCTCCCTCCAAGGCTAGTCCTTCCTCCACGGCCACGGCCCCCTCCAAGGCTAGCCCTTCCTCCACGGCCACGGCCCCCTCCAACTCTAGTGTTCCGTCCATGTGTTTGACTAGTGCCCGTGCCGGTGTATCCAGTTAGATTATCCATGTCACTCCGGAATCTCTTCTTTCTTCTTCTTCCCCTCATAGGCACCATGAGTGCAGGATCTGGCACAATGTCTGGCCCAACATACTCAGGCCACTGTGAGGCTTCAAGGAAATGATTGAACTGGGGTGCCCACGTCAACCTTGTTTGTTCCAATGTGAACTCGTGCAACCGCACCGTTGTGCCGTCGGATACGTTCATGTTTCTCGTCCGTGCTGCGGTCATCAAATGCGAGCAAGGCCAATGATACTTGTGTGGCCTCTCACACTGGCACCAACGGTTTTTTAGGCGCACCTCGTAAGCAACTCCACCATAAGACCTACCGTCCCTTGTTGTCCCACCCAGCTCATTGATTTGATAGATCATTTCTTTTTTATTATATGTGATCACTTGTTGTTTGGCAGACTTGCGCGCTTGATGCAACAACCAATCATGAACCTTTAATGGATAGTCCATCTTTTCCCCAATCCACTTGGCCGTGCTTCCAGAATGCTTTAGGAAGTACTCATTGAGCTTGATGTGTACTTGAGTATTGCGGCCACCGGCAAGGAACGGACACCCTTCAACACATTGTTGAAGCATTCCACCATGTTGCTTGTCATGTCCCCATATCGCATACCTCCTTCATCGTAAGCGCGTGACCACTTTTCCTTATCCGGAAAGTGTCTAACCAAGAATTCTTTCCCTCTTTGTTCTTCTCCAAAGCCTTGAGGAGTTTATCATATCGGGTCTTGAAGGTGGCAGTGTTTAATGCAACACAAACAAAGGTAAGGTCTTTGCAAAACTCCTTGCTCTTGCATGCCCGGTAAAAATTTGCAACAAAGTGTCTCATGCACCAACGGTGTTGAAGCTTTGGAAGATCGGGAATATCAACGTCTATTGCTTTGAGAATCCCATGATGGTGATCTGATATAATGCATACCTCTCGCTTGCCTATCACCTTGGTTCTCACATGCCCCATGAACCACTCCCAATTATCATCGTGCTCTGAAGGCACCAACGCAAATGCCATCGGCAACATGTTATCATTTGAAGAGTGGGCCATCGCCACCATCAATGTGCCCTTGTATTTGCCGGTCAAGAATGTACCATCTATAGACAAGACCGGGCGACAATACGTGAATGCCTCAATGCATTGTCCAAAGCTCCAGAAGGCACGATGAAACACTCCGGCAATTGACTCCACCTGATGGCGCATTCCCGGGTTTCGATGAGCAATGGCTGCCAACATCTTGGGAAGAATGTTATATGCGGCCTCATAATCACCATGCAACATCCTAATAGCGTTTGCCTTCGCCATCCATGCCTTCCCGTACTTGACCGGGTGTCCGAATTGTTCCTCAATCAAAGACATGAGAAACTTGACCTTCACGGTTGGATCATGTGCTATTTGATGCAACAATTTGTATCCTAGATACTCAGACGTGAGTTGACGGTGTCCTTTTCTTCAGTCGGCCTTTTCCGGGGGTACGCACGTGTGAGTGCCAACATGACTCTTCAAGACCCATTACCCGGTTTCTTTGATTTTTCTACCGCGGACCATCCATTTGCAACCTTCTTGGTCACATTTGACTGTGTACCGAAGTTTTTGATTTGAATGACCAACAACAAACGCCCTATGGTTCATAATGGCATAGTGATGTCTAATATACAACTTATTGTAGATGTTGTTGGGCCTGCAAGTGCACAGGTTTGTAGGACAGTAGCAAATCTCCCTCAAGTGGATGACCTAAGGTTTATCAATCCGTAGGAGGCGTAGGATGAAGATGGTCTCTCTCAAGCAACCCTGCAACCAAATAACAAAGAGTCTCTTGTGTCCCCAACACACCCAATACAATGGTAAATTGTATAGGTGCACTAGTTCGGCGAAGAGATGGTGATACAAGTGCAATATGGATGGTAGATAAAGGTATTTGTAATCTGAAATAATAAAAACAGCAAGGTAACAAGTGGTAAAAGTGAGCGTAAATGGTATTGCAATGCTAGGAAACAAGGCCTAGGGTTCATACTTTCACTAGTGCAAGTTCTCTCAACAATAATAACATAGATAGATCATATAAAAATCCCTCAACATGCAACAAAGAGTCACTCCAAAGCCACTAATAGCGGAGAACAAACGTAGAGATTATGGTAGGGTACGAAACCACCTCAAAGTTATTCTTTCCAATCAGTCCGGTGGGCTATTCCTATAAGTGTCACAAACAGCCCTAGAGTTCGTACTAGAATAACACCTTAAGATACAAATCAACCAAAACCCTAATGTAACCTAGATACTCCATTGTCACCTCAAGTATCCGTGGGCATGATTATACGATATGCATCACACAATCTCAGATTCATCCAACCAACATAAAAGTACTTCAAAGAGTTCCCCAAAGTTTCTACCGGAGAGTCAAGAACGTGTGCCAACCCCTATGCATAGGTTCATGGGCGGAACCCGCAAGTTGGTCACCAAAACATACATCAAGTGGCACGTGATATCCCGTTGTCACCACAGATACGCACGGCAAGACATACATCAAGTGTTCTCAAATCTTTAAAGACTCAATCCGATAAGATAACTTCAAAGGGGAAACTCAATTCATCACAAGAGAGTAGAGGGGGAGAAGAAACATAAGATCCAACTATAATAGCAAAGCTCGGGATACATCAAGATCGTGCCATAGAGGGAACACGAGAGAGAACACGAGAGAGAGAGAGAGAGAGAGAGAGAGAGAGAGAGAGAGATCAAACACATAGCTAGTACATACCCTCAGCCCCGAGGGTGAACTACTCCCTCCTCGTCATGGATAGCGCCGGGATGATGAAGATGGCCACCGGTGACGGGTTCCCCCTCCAGCAGGGTGCCGGAACGGGCTCCCGAGAGGTTTTTTGGTGTCTACAGAGGCTTGCAGCGGCGGAACTCCCCATCTATCTTCTGTTCTGGAAGTTTTAGGGTACGTAGGTATATATGGGTGAAAGGAGTACGTCGGTGGACCGAAGGGGGGGCCACGAGGCAGGGGGGCGCGCCCCCCACCCTCGTGAGCACCTCCCTTCTTTCCTGACGTGCACTCCAAGTCCATCGGGTGGCTTTCCTTCCAAAAATAACTTCTCC
Organism: Triticum timopheevii; assembly: GCA_963921465.1. NCBI lineage: Eukaryota > Viridiplantae > Streptophyta > Magnoliopsida > Poales > Poaceae > Triticum > Triticum timopheevii. Next base: position 632,474,621 of record OY997274.1, on the reverse strand, counting down.
AGTTGATTTCGTTCCGTTTTGACTCCGTTTGATATTCCTTTTCCTCGAAATACTAAAATAGGCAAAAAAACAACAAATCTGGGCTGGGCCTCCGGTTAATAGGTTAGTCCCAAAAGTAATATAAAAGTGGATAATAAAGCCAAATATTGCCTAAAACAGTAGATAATATAGCATGGAGCAATCAAAAATTATAGATACGTTGGAGACGTATCAGGCATCCCCAAGCTTAATTCCTGCTCGTCCTCGAGTAGGTAAATGATAAAAAAGATAATTTTTGATGCGGAGTGCTACTTGGCATAATTTCAATGTAATTCTTCTTACTTGTGATATGAATATTCAGATCCGAAAGATTCAAGACAAAAGTTCATATTGACATTAAAATAATAATACTTCAAGCATACTAATCAAAGTAATCATGTCTTCTCAAAATAGCATGGCAAAAGAAAGCTCATCCCTACAAAATCATATAGTTAGGCTATGCTTCATTTTCGTCACACAAAGATGTTCCCAACTTCTATACCCCCGATGACAAGCCAAGCAATTGTTTCATACTTAAATAATCTCAAACTTTTTCAACATTCACGCAATACATGAGCGTGAGCCATGGATATATAGCACTATGGGTGGAATAGAATATGATGATGGGGATTGTGTGGAGAAGTCAAAAAAGGAGAAGGTCTCACATTGACGAGGATAATTAACGGGCTATGGAGATGCCCATCAATTGATGTCAACATGAGGAGTAGGGATTGCCATGCAACGGATGCACTAGAGCTATAAATGAATGCTCAAAAAAAAACTAGTGGGTGCGCATCCAACTTGCTTGCTCATGAAGACCTAGGGCATTTGAGGAAGCCCATCGTAGGAATATACAAGCCAAGTTCTATAATGAAAAATTCCCACTAGTATGAACAACTTATGAGACTCACTATATGAAAAACATGGTGCTACTTTGAAGCACAATATATGAAACTCACTACATGAAGAACAAGGTGCTACTTTGAAGCACAAGTGTGGAAAAAGAGATAGTAACATTGCCCTTTTTATTTATTTTATTTTTTTGGGCCTTTCCCTTTTTTTGGCATTTCTCTTTTTTTTGATTGGGCAATGCTCTAATAATGATGGTCATCACACTTCTATTGATTACAACATAAGGATTACAACTCGAAACTTAGAACAAGATATGACTCTATATGAATGCCTCCGGCGGTGTACCAGAATGGTGCAATGAATCAAGAGTGACATGTATGAAAAATAATGCATGGTGGCTTAGCCACAAATACGATGTCAACTACATGATCATGAAATGGCAATATGGCAAAAGTAAAGTATGTCATGATGATGATGAACGGGACGGTGGAAAGTTGCATGGCAATATATCTCAGAATGGCTATGGAAATGCCATAATAGATAGGTATGGTGGCTGTTTTGAGGAAGATATAAGGAGATTTTTGTGTGATAGAGCGTATCGTATCACGGGGTTTGGATGCACCGGCGAAGTTTGCACCAACTCTCAAGGTGAGAAAGGGCAATGCACGGTACAGAAGAGGCTAGCAATGGTGGAAAGGTAAAAGTGCGTATAATCCATGGACTCAACATTAGTCAAAAGAACTCATATACTTATTGCAAAAATTTAGAAGTCATCAAAAATCAAGTACTACGCGCATGCTCCTAGGGGGATAGATTGGTAGGAAAAGACCATCGCTCGTCCCTGACCGCCAATCATAAGGATGCATAAGCCAGGTACACTTCATGTTTCAAATTTGTTACACAACTTTAACCATACGTGCATGCTACGGGATTTGCTAACTTCAACACAAGCATTCTTTAAATTCACAACTACTCACTAGCATGACTCTAATATCACCATCTTCATATCTCAAAACAATCATCAAGCATCAAACTTCTCTTAGTATTCAACACACTCATAAGAATTCTTACAAATTTTGTATGCTTAGCATATTAGTATTATTAAGCAAATTACCATGCTATTTAGGACTCCCAAAATAATATAAGTGAAGCATGAGAGTTCATATATTTCTTCAAAATAAAACTACCACCATGCTCTAAAATATATAATTGAAGCACTAGAGCAAACGACAAACTACTCTGAAAGATATAAGTGAAGATCAATGAGTAGTCGAATAATTATGCAAGTATGTGAAGAATCTCCCATTTAATAATTTCAGATCTTGATACCTTATTCAAACAGCAAGCAAAGCTAAATAAAACTACATTGCAAGGATAGCACAACTCAAGTGAAGAAGCAAAAACTTAGGCTCAACCGATACTAACCGATAGTTGTTGAAGAAGAAAGGTGGGATGCCTACCGGGGCATCCCCAAGCTTAGATGCTTGAGACTTCTTGAAATAATATCTTGGGGTGACTTGGGCATCCCCAAGCTTGAGCTTTTGTGTCTCCTTAATTCCTCTTATATCATGGTTTCTCTTTTTATCAAAAGCTTCATTCACAACAAACTCAACAAGAACTCGTGAGATAGGTTAGTATAAACCAATGCAAAACCTTATCATTTCCTACTGTAAAAAATCACTAAAATTATTATTCAACATTGCATACTAAATGCCTCTGCATATTTAATACTCCTATCCTCAAATAGAATCATTAAACAAGCAAACATATGCAAACAATGCAAATATAACAGCAATCTGTCAAAACAGTATAGTCTATACAGAATGCAAGATTCATCATACTTCCCTAACTCCAAAAATTATGAACTAAAATTCCCACTGTAATAAATTTATCATAGCTCATTATTCAAAATGATTCAACATTATACCACTCTCTGGCTTTTCTAGGGAATTTTTGCAACAGCGGTAAACTTTCTGTTTTCAAACAGCAACATGTATACTAGCAAAATAAGCATGGCAAAGGCTATCCTTGAAATTTTTATTGGAACTAAAGATGCAAAACATTATTATAAATAACAGCAAGCAAAAACTAACAACAGAAAATGACGCTCCAAGCAAAACACATATCATGTGGTGAATAAAAATATAGCTCCAAGTAAAGTTACCGATGAACGAAGACGAAAGAGGGGATGCCACCCGGGGCATCCCCAAGCTTAGGCTCTTGATTATCCTTGAATATTACCTTGGGGTGCCTTGGGAATAACCAAGCTTAGGCTCTTTCCACTCCTTATTCCATAGTCCATCGAATCTTTACCCAAAACTTGAAAACTTCACAACACAAAACTTAACAGAAAACTCGTGAGCTCCGTTAGCGAAAGAAAACAAAACACCACTTCAAGGTACTATAATGAACTCATTCTTTATTTATATTGGTGTTAAACCTACTATATTCCAACTTCTTTATGGTTTATAAACTATTTTACTAGCCATAGATTCATCAAAATAAGCAAACAACACAATGAAAACAGAATCTGTCAAAAACAGAACAGTCTGTAGTAATCTTTAACTAACGCAAACTTCTGGAACTCCAAAAATTCTAAAATAAATTGGTGGACCTGAGAAATTTGTCTAGTAATCATCTGCAAAAAGAATCAACTAAATAGCTCCATTAAAAAGTTCTAGCTAATCTCGTGAGACCTAAAGTTTCTGTTTTTTACAGCATGATCATAAAGACTTTACCCAAGTCTTCCCAAAGGTTCTACTTGGCACAAACACTAATTAAAACATAAAACCACATCTAACCAGAGGCTATATATATTATTTATTCCTAAACAGAACCAAAAAGCAAGAAACTAAAATAAAATTGGGTTGCCTCCCAACAAGTGCTAACGTTTAACGCCCCTGGCTAGGCATGATGATTTCAATGATGCTCACAAAAAGATAAGAATTGAAACATAAAGAGATCATCATGAAGAATATGACTAGCACATTTAAGTCTAACCCACTTCCTATGCATGGGGATTTTGTGAGCAAACAACTTATGGGAACAAGAATCAACTTGCATAGGAAGGTAAAACAAGCATAACTTCAAGATTTCAAGCACATAGAGAGGAAACTTGATATTATTGCAATTCCTACAAGCATATGTTCCTCCCTCATAATAATTTTCAGTAGCATCATGAATGAGTTCAACAATATAACCAGCACCTAAAGCATTCTTTTCATGATCTACAAGCATATAAAATTTACTACTCTCCACATAGGCAAAATTCTTCTCATGAATAATAGTGGGAGCAAACTCAACAAAATAACTATCATGTGATTGAAGATTAAGATCAAGATGACAAGTTTCATGGTTATCATTATTCTTTAAAGCATACGTGTCATCACAATAATCATCATAGATAGGAGGCATGTTTTCATCATAGTAAATTTTCTCATCAAAGCTTGGGGGACTAAACATATCATCTTCATCAAACATAGCTTCCCCAAGCTTGTGGCTTTGCATATCATTAGCATTATGGATATTCAAGGAATTCATACTAACAACATTGAAATCATGCTCATCATTCACATATTTTATGCCAAGCACTCTATGTAATTCTTCTTCTAGCACTTTGGCACAATTTTCCTTCCCATCATACTCACAAAAGATATTAAAAAGATGAAGCGTATGAGACAAACTCAATTCAATTTTTTTGTAGTTTTCTTTTATAAACTAGACTAGTGCTAAAACAAGAAACAAAAAGATTCGATTGCAAGATCTAAAGATATACCTTCACTTACCTAGCCTCCCCGGCAACGGCGCCAGAAAAGAGCTTGATGTCTACTACACAACATTCTTCTTGTAGAGGTTGTTGGGCCCGCAAGTGCACAGGTTTGTAGGACAGTAGCAAATTTCCCTCAAGTGGATGACCTAAGGTTTATCAATCCGTAGGAGGCATAGGATGAAGATGGTCTCTCTCAAGCAACCCTGCAACCAAATAACAAAGAGTCTCTTGTGTCCCCAACACACCCAATACAATGGTAAATTGTATAGGTGCACTAGTTCGGCGAAGAGATGGTGATACAAGTGCAATATGGATGGTAGATAAAGGTATTTGTAATCTGAAATAATAAAAACAGCAAGGTAACAAGTGGTAAAAGTGAGCGTAAATGGTATTGCAATGCTAGGAAACAAGGCCTAGGGTTCATACTTTCACTAGTGCAAGTTCTCTCAACAATAATAACATAGATAGATCATATAACAATCCCTCAACATGCAACAAAGAGTCACTACAAAGCCATTAATAGCGGAGAATAAACATAGAGATTATGGTAGGGTACGAAACCACCTCAAAGTTATTCTTTCCAATCAATCCGGTGGGCTATTCCTATAAGTGTCACAGACAGCCCTAGAGTTCGTACAAGAATAACACCTTAAGATACAAATCAACCAAAACCCTAATGTCACCCAGATACTCCATTGTCACCTCAAGTATCCGTGGGCATGATTATACGATATGCATTACACAATCTCAGATTCATCCAACCAACATAAAAGTACTTCAAAGAGTGCCCCAAAGTTTCTACCGGAGAGTCAAGAACGCGTGCCAACCCCTATGCATAGGTTCATGGGTGGAACCCGCAAGTTGGTTACCAAAACATACATCAAGTGGCACGTGATATCCCGTTGTCACCATAGATACGCACGGCAAGACATACATCAAGTGTTCTCAAATCTTTAAAGACTCAATCCGATAAGATAACTTCAAAGGGGAAACTCAATTCATCACAAGAGAGTAGAGGGGGAGAAGAAACAAAAGATCCAACTATAATAGCAAAGCTCGGGATACATCAAGATCGTGCCATAGAGGGAACACGAGAGAGAACACGAGAGAGAGAGATCAAACACATAGCTAGTACATACCCTCAGCCCCGAGGGTGAACTACTCCCTCCTCGTCATGGATAGCGCCGGTATGATGAAGATGGCCACCGGTGACGGGTTCCCCCTCCGGCAGGGTGCCGGAACGGGCTCCCGAGAGGTTTTTTGGTGTCTACAGAGGCTTGCGGCGGCGGAACTCCCCATCTATCTTCTGTTCTGGAAGTTTTAGGGTACGTAGGTATATATGGGTGAAAGGAGTACGTCGGTGGACCGAAGGGGGGGCCACGAGGCAGGGGGGCGCGCCCCAGGGGGTGGGCGCGACCCCCACCCTCGTGAGCACCTTCCTTCTTTCTTGACGTGCAGTCCAAGTCCATCGGGTGGCTTTCCTTCCAAAAATAACTTCTCCAGTTGATTTCGTTCTATTTTGACTCCGTTTGATATTCCTTTCCTTGAAATTCTGAAATAGGCAAAAAACAGCAAATCTGGGCTGGGCCTCCGGTTAATAGGTTAGTCCCAAAAGTAATATAAAAGTGGATAATAAAGCCCAATATTGCCTAAAACAGTAGATAATATAACATGGAGCAATAAAAAATTATAGATACTTTGGAGACGTATCACATAGTCACACAACCATATCTTGAACTCTACCAAAGAACCAAACTTGATGCCTTTCTTCAAATGAGCATTCTCATCCTCATTTTGTGGTCGAGGATCACTGAATTTGGGGCACGGCGTTGGCTCAGACAACCAGAATCTCATCCCACCATCAACGACGGCATTGTCCGCAAGACTCACATCCCTAAACAAAGGCGGCCCTCTCTCCTTGCCGGTCACCTTCTTGTAGATTTCATTTTCTTGCGCAGTCAACCCATCCTCATCCAACTCTTCCTCCGGACCCTCGTCATCCGAGTTATACCCACACATACGGTTATAAGGGAGGGTACGGTCCATGTCTTGTTGCCGCACAATGACATTCAAGTTACCAATTGGATTGTAATGGATCTCTTCATTCTCCGAGTAAACATCCTCCTCTAGAGCAACGATAGCATCATCATCAACATGACCACTAGCATCTTCTTCAACATGTGGAATAGCATCTTCTTCAACATGAGGAATAGCATCATGACGGAGTACTATGGCGCTAGCATTGATATGATCTTCGTTGGGTTGGCTACTTGGTGGTTGGCTAGAACAATTGGGGACATACACCTCGGCACTATCATCATGCATGGGGGAGGATGCATTGCGGTTGAGATCAATTTGCAAAGGAGGAGGATCAACCTTTATGGCAAAGATCTCAAGAGACTTGTCTTGTGATGCGTCTACTTTTTCCTTGTACACATTCCAATGCAATTGGGAGGTGATGGGCATACTCTTTAATCGGGACTTTACTCCCAATCCAACGTCATACCTCCCAATAAGCTTAACCTCGGCATTTGGGTCATTCCAATGTAAGACGCTTCTCACTTGAACTACAAGATCATCAAAGCTTGGACTTGTGTCAAAAACCATAGCCTCTTCCCCTTCATCGTCATTTCCAAGCATAAATGTCAACTTGTCCAAATAATGAACGTTTACGAGCTTATGCATCTAAGAAATTGGAAACAATATAATCAATCCATATATGTCATCCAACCAACACAAATGGACAAATGAACGAAATTTTGCATAACTACTATTCATACTAAAGTTAACCTAACCATTAACCCTAACCCTAACCATAACCCCTAATATAACCACTATAACCCTAACCCCCAACATAACCACCAACATAACCCCCAACATAAATACCATAACCCTAACCCTAACCCTAACACCAACCCCTAACATAATCATAACCTAGTCATAAATGCAACATAAATGCACACAACAAGATCAACACCTAGGGTTTGCAACCAATTCACCAAATGCACACAAAACAAAGATTTCAACCAATCAAAAGGAGGGGGGATGGGGGAGGTACCTTGGGTGATGAAAATGCTCCGGATCCACCAATGAAATCTCAAGAAAATGGAGTGGATCTAGGGGGGTTTGTGAGGGGGAGAGAGGGGGAAGAGGAGCTGAGCACAGGGAAGAAGATGAGTGGGAAAGAAGAGTGGTGGTGGGGCCCACAATCCAGCCCCTCCCCACCTTATCCACAACACAGGACCCTACCGCCAGAGGGTATGGCGGTAGGCTTCAGTAACCTACCGCCGTAGATGATGGCAGTAGGCCCTTTTCCACGTCAGCAACTGCCAACGGCCGTCAGTCGCCGTCAAAGGACCTACCGCCGGAGGGGCCGGCGGTAGGATGCACAACCCTACCGCTAGGACGGCTGGCGGTAGGCAAAAGGGTCAGATCCCGAAATTTTTTCGAACTGGGGTCAGATCCCGATTTTGTTTGCAAAAACGGTCAAAACACAAAATTTAGCCTCCGGCCGTGAGACGTGTGGACTATTGCTCGCCGTGTCCGCCGCCCATCGGCTATCCACAAGATAAGACCCAACGGCAAGTAGTGCATGCCCATTCACCTTTCCATCAACCGCGTTCGCACCGCTGCGTTGACGAGCCACGTCGGTCCTCCTCCTCCTGATTAGTGCGCTCGCCATTGCTCAACCTCCCCTCAGTCTATTATCACTGCTGTCTTCGATCCACAGCTTGCTACTTTCTACGTCAAAAAAAGCTATCCCAAGCTTGTTTTTCAAATGGATGTATCTAGCACTAACTTGATGATAGATACATCATCAATTTGAGGGACAAGCTTTTTCGGATGAAGGGAATACGCTCTAAAGTCTAGAGATACCCTTGTATCAGTTCCTCTTCATGCTGCACTTCAGGATCTAAGTTGCCCATGAAATTCCTGATTTTCTTTTTGTAGCAGGAAGATGAGTCATGAGAGTGTTCTGCCAAGGCATCTCTCGTATGATTTGTTAGAAGAAATTACTGATGGTTTCTCCAAAGACCGGGAGCTTGGTAGGGGCAGCTACGCCACAGTCTATCTGGTACAATTAATTAGTACTCCTCAAATGCAGAATTAATTCTCCAAGGAGTATGTTATTTCCAGTTACATTTCATACTCTACAACTGTAGATGGACGGAAGGTGGTCGTGCAAAACTTCTGGATTGAGACACTCCATATTAGACCGCCAACGAATCATTATTTGGATTTGTTTTTTTTTCAGAAACCTCTCGTATATGGTGGTGTTTCTTTTTGGACAAAAGGTGCATTTTATTGGCTTAAAATGAAGCATCAAGATAATCAAACATAATAAGCACACACTTGACATCTGCACAACTATTAGGATGTACACAGTCAACACACAGAAAACATGCTGACAAATAATAAAGTCATGTAAGACAAAAACTATTATAGGTGAATAAAAAAGAAACATAAATCATAATAGGCGAACGTTCTCTAGGAGGGCAACCCTAGCAAACGCCCTCCCTACCGTTGCGTGCATCTTAATGTGGAGGGAATGCCTGGTCGGACGGCTGCCTGCGTTCATTGTCTGGCTTTTTCTGGTGAACTCTTATTTTCCGTTTTCCTTTCAAAAGGTACGTAACACGGGCGCGGGGGAGGATTCAAACTCGTCACCTCTCATGTCGAGCGGTGGGGCTCCTACTACGTAGAGCGTGCTTGTGACCATTTGTATTAAAACTGCTATATTATTTATAACATGGCGTTTTGAAAGTTTTGGTTTTTTAATTCGCCCTAAAAATATATATTTTTTACTTTCTCATCGGATATTTTTATCATAAGCGGATGTCATTTTTATTATTATTACATGATGCCATTTTGATTATTGAGAGAATGGCAGTTTTTTTAACGACGTGATAATTTTATTAATTGGAGGATGACATTTGTATTGATGGGAGGATGGCGGTTTTGTTTTTAAGGACATGGCAGTTTTATTAATAAGAGCATGACATTTTATTAATCATAGAATGTCAATTTTATTATTACGATGATGACATTTTTTTATCATTGAGATGATGGCATTTTTAATACTGAGAGAATGCCATTTTTCTAATTTTTTAGTGGCAAGGTATTTTTTATTTATAAAAGGATGCATTTGTTTAATCGGATGAAGTTTTTAATAGTGAGAGGATGTCATTTTTTATTTGTAATGGCGTGGCAGATATTAATGACAGATTTTATTTGTAATAGCATGGCATTTTATTATTGTGAGGATGTATTTTTTTAATATGGCCTTTTTTAATATTGAGATGTGGCATCTTTTTCGGCCATTTTTTCACACAAGTTTTTTGGGTGATGACTAGGAACATGTCAACTATTGTGGCGTTTTTATTTTATTTTAGTTTATGTCATTATCTAAATAAAAACTCTCAGTGGGCCTTTGGGCCAGGGTCGGCTGGCCAGGGCCTCGAGTGGGCCCTCGCCCACCTCATCGACCAGCCTGAGACCCTGCACAAGCTGCGCCGCGAGATCGACGACGTGGGCGACACCGGCGGCCGCGGGATGCTCTCCAGCAAGAGCCTTTGCAGCGGCATGCCGTACCTGAACGCTGTGGTCCTCGAATGCCTTAGCATGCACCCGCCGGTGCCGGTCGTCTTGCGCAGCGGCCACGGCGAGGGCGCCAAAGCGATCAGCGGCATGACCACTGTGCCGGTGGATGGCCTGAACGTGCGGTTCAATTTAGCCGACATCGGAAGAGATGCGAAGAGGTGGACCGATCCTGATAAGTTCCGGCCGGAGCGGTTCCTTGCCGGGGGCGAGGCGGAGGACATCGGGCCGGCGCCGGGCCCGAAGGAGATCAGAATGATGCCATTCGGTGCGGGACACCGGCACTGCCCTGGCGTGAACATGGGAATGTTGCACATCAAGTGCTTCTTAGTGGCGCTCGTGCACAACTTCGACTGGGCGCTGTCCGCCGAAAACTGCAGCAGCGGTGTCGACATGACGGAGCAGGATGGGTTCATCAAAATAATGAAGAAGCCACTCTCCACGCATGTCACTAGACGCACTTGATTTCTTTCCAAATCTTTGACAAACTTGTGTCCGGTCTTCTGAAAGTGTGGTTCTATTTTTCATGCACGTGTGGTTCTATTTTGTTGAAGTTTGTTTGAGATTGCTTACCACACAGACATGTGTGGTATGTGTGATTGTACTTCTTGTTGCATCAAATAATAAGAGATCGTGTGCTTCTTTAGTTTTGTTTGGTTGGCGGGGTTGTGCTTCTTGTTCCATCAAAATTAGTTTGAATTAAAATAATATGTTTTTACTTTCTTATTCAAATGAAGGTTGAGGATCAAACTTATTTATTGGAGGTTGTGCAATATTGAAAAACCTACCTATATTGGAACGTAGTAACAATTTACTAACAAGATGCTTCCTTTCCGAAATCAAAATCTATGCCCAATAGTGAAAACCATAGACCTGTATTATAAACTGAAAAAAAAATTGTGTGAAAAAATAGATAAATAATGCACCTCCTCTGTCTCATAATATAAGACGCTTTTTGCAAGCTAACACATCTATATGCTTGTAAAAACCGAAAATACACAGGTGAACATGTTTCCATGCGCACCCATCTGAATAGTAAATTCGAACAAAAATACTAGAAAAATCAACAAAGTCTGAAATTTGGGGATATCAAACTTGGTTGACCATTCTACTCGCACAAGAAATTTCGTGAAGGAATGGCATCGGATGTTCTGAAGTGAAGAAAATACAATCCGACCTTACTATTCCTTCAAATGGTCTTTTCGAATATAGCACATATTTTATCTTTTTTCGCCCAGAATGTCATGGGTGTCATTTATTTGTGAAACTTCATATTCGAGTAGAATGGTGGGCCATGTATACTACAAAAAAGATTTAGATTTTTACGATTTTTTCTAGTATTTGTTTCGAATTTACTATTCATAATGGGTGCATGTGAAACCATGTCTCAATAATTCCTGTCCTGTAAAAACGTCTTATATTATGAGACGGAGGGAATAAATATGGTAACAGGCTGGTAAAATTTGATGGGTATTTTATTGCTGTGCTTGCACTCCTCCGAGCATCATACGCTGTGAGGCTATGGATGCAAGGTAACAGGAGGAAAACATAGCATTATCGGATCGCCCATCTTCATACGGACAGTACTCGTTTGGATCTCCGCACTTCACCGAGTGGCAGCTTGATTTGCATGTGCAATAATTTCTCTAGCTACAAAGCGAAATGGCCGCTCCAATTCGTCGTTTGCTGAGATCCGTGATGCCTCCACCGCATGACTGGAGCTCCGATGCCCATACACTCACGTCGCGTGATGGCTCAAAGCCCACACGGATCGCCGCTGCTCACTCCACTGCTACCCGAACGGACGTCCAGCATTCTCCGACGATGTCAGGTGGCGTCCAGGCACGGTACGGGGCTGGAGGATTGAGGCTTCCCTGCTCTGATCAATCTGCTTCTCCCTGCGACTGACCCGACGGATTGGGGCCCCTTTGCTCGGATCTGGCGTCGGTGGCGGCTCAGAGCAATCTGCGTGGATGATTCCGATGATCTCACGCCACAGCTACAGCTTGGGTTGTGGGGCTCCGATCCGCCGCGATCTTGCCACCCATGACGTGGCTGCTTCTCGTCAGCGAGGGAAAACCAAGCCGGCGGCCCTGGGCAAGGTTATGGCCAGGGGCGGACCTAGAGAAAATGACCTGGTGTTTTTGGCTTTTAGCATATGATCACTTATATTTTTTATCTTAAAGGTGAGGTGTCACACACATATTTTGCATAAAACATACAAAGAAAACATTTTGTACCCGGTGTCCTGTGCACCCAGGTAGCTCAACTTGGGTACGCCCCTAGTTATGGCACCATCTTGCTCCGGTGGCGTAGCTAGGGGTGGTAAGGGTGGTCCATGGACCTGGACCACCCTGGAATTTCCCTGTAGCTTGTATATACTGTAGTAAAAAAATATTTATTTGAAAATAAATAAACTTATGTAAATATTTCTATTGATGGACCACCCTGGCTTATTGGGCTAGCTACGGCCACTGTCCTGCTCCTCCCTTGTATAGCGTTTGGACATGCGGTGCTGACCTCCATGGATCTGGTGCCTTACTTCTGGATCTACCCGTGGTCGCGCCTAGTTATTAGGCAGTGATCACTCCGACAAGCGTCGGCGCAGCCTGGCTGCAGATTGTGGTGGCCATCGAAAGTTCTTCATGAGATTTGTATATCTTTACATCAAATGGTTGACATAGGCGATGCAAACTATTCACAATGACTTGACGCATTAATTTATACAAACTTATTATATAAGTATCTTGTTGTGATTTGTGCCACCTTGTCGGTATTGTCTCTCAGCTTCGTTATAAATACAAGTCAGGTAAACAACTATCAATTGTTGTCCAAGTAAAGTACACATTAAGTGCTTAGATGGTTGTATAACTGACACATATAACTAGAGAGGATAGGAGGACTGCCTACTAGCTCCCAAAGGTTCAACACTCTATACTTCCACATTGAAAGTGATACAATAACCCCTTCCACTTGTGGTTTATTCAAAGCCTATGTCTTGTTAATCATCTAGACAACCAAGACATCTAACATCACTCTCAAATTCCCATTTATCTCAATTTCATGGCTAGTAGTTAAGAACTATATTGACTTCTACTATGATGAAAAACTGACAACAAGTCTTTCCAACGTGTTTCAGCTAAGATTTTGTTGTTTTCAACCATGTTTGAGTTGACAGTCATAAAACCAATGGATTCAAATAATAGTTACACCTATTCAGTCATGTTCCAGACACCATTCATAAATATTTCAAATATGTTTCGATAAATCCCACTTTATCCAAAACATTTTAGTGAATGTACATGAATACCAACGGATTTCAAACATGTTTACATCTATTTTAATCATGTTCCATGCATCATTCACAAATATCTCACAGTGAATGTTCAAATCAATTTGAGAAACATTCCGTCATATTGTAACTAATTCAGTCTTGTATTGATTCATTTCAGAAACATTCAATAGACATTACCACAACTTTACTTATCTTATTCTTATTTCATGATTTCAGATATACATTTCACAAGAAAATCTATTATGTTTCAACATGTACCAACATATCCTACAAATTGCTTAGAGCTTCTTCTCTCATTCTATCCACGTAAATTGATTAGTTACATTTCACAAGATCCACATACTTATTGACATAGCAATAAATGGCTTGTATTTTGTAATTGGCGAAGGCTACCACGTACTATTCCTTTTATTACTTGTGGAGGAAGAAAACATATTGACCATTAGATCAGCATTGTGCAGCAGAGAAGCATCAAGAATTGTGCTTGACAAGTCACTCAACTGTAATGCAGTTGGATAATTATATTAACATCTTAAAAATGGGATATACTTTTTTGTGGGAATAAAATATTATGACAAATTAGTGCTCTATAATATTAACTGCCTTTTGTGCTAAGTACATATAAACAAAAAAAATAGAATACTCACCGAAACAGGCACCGCTTTATAAATAAAGCAACCACCGCATACATACAACAAGTTCATACTCCGGAACGAAAACATAAATAGTCTCGGGCATCAACACGAACACGCCCAAAAAACAACTACAAAAGAAAGTGGAAAAAAGACCACCAAGTGGCCGGTAGCTCGGGAAATCAGCAGCAGAGCGTGACAACATGTGTCAACAGTCATCGCGCCCATCATATGACCAAGTGGATCGTGATCCCGCTGTCTAGAGAGTGGGTGCTAGTGCTGCAAAAATGCAAGGAATTTGAAGATAAAGTAAGAGGCCCGCCTAAAAAAAACTCGCTCAATAACCATCTTACACGCCGTTCATAGGGTCCAAGCAAGTGCGGCAAACACAAGAAGAAACGTCTTCCCGGTCTGGTTGGCACACGGGTTCGAAGAAACCCTATCAGGTCCAGGGCTTCTCAGTCAGGCCCAGTGCCTCACGGACAAAGCTTCAAAGAAATCTCTCCCTGGTGCAAGAGAATAAGATGTGTGTGCCTCAATACAAACATGAAAACACACACAGATTTTGCAAAATGATAATTATTCTAAAAGAAACGTTGATTGACCCTCCGGCTTCATCCATTTGGGTAACAAATTACATGGCGACACCGTGTATCAAACCATCAACTGGACAGATTATCTTTCGGCTCACTTAGTTCATCACTGTTTCCGCCCCTATATTTTGTGACGCCCAGTCGACATGGCCCCTTTGCACCCTCCTTGCGGCGGACTCCTGTGGACGACTTGATCTCGCCCAGCCAGACATCGGCGACGTGCCGGTTAGCCGCCTCCGTCAGGTGGACACCGTCCTAGTATAGCCGAGCAGACTGATCTTGGCACGTCGTCACGGCTGCATCGCCGCATACACTACCAGAATAACTAGCGATGCCGACGGCCGAACCTATGCCGACGGCCCCCGTCGGCATAGATTGGCCTATCCCGAAGGCACAGCCCAGGCCGTTGGCATAGAAAAGCCGTCGGCGTATATCCATCTATGCCGACGGCCCCCGTCGGCAAAGCTCAGCCGTCGGCGTCGCGAGAAATATGCCTACGGTGGCCGTCGGCATAGAGGAGACCGTCGGCATAGCACGTGGGCCCGGCTACCCGGACGGAGACGGCCTTTTGACGGCGTCAGTCTACGCCGACGGGCTAACAGCGGCCTTCGGCATAGACCCCACGTCATCGATCCGCTTTGCCCGCCACGTCATCGATCCGCGTCGCTCGCTGGTCCGTGGAGTGGCAAATCTATGCCGACGCCCTGGCCGTCGGCATAGGCCTGGCCCAGGGATGTTGCCACGTCATCGATCCCCGCCCTTAGCCACGTCATCGATCCGTGGCCATGTGCGCAGGTATGCCAACGGCCTTGCCGTCGGCATAGCTCTATTTTTTTATTTATATTATTTACTTTTTCCTGTTTTTTTCACAACATAAATGTGCCTTATCTAACAAAAAAACATACCCAGATGGTATATCGATTGCCCCCCTCACGGACGTTGCTGCCGCCGTGCCCCACAGCGACGCCGGTGATGGGGGGCACACCCCGGAGCTGCGTGCCAGATGCCTGCGCCAGCCACCACGCTTCCACAACCATAGGAGGGCCCAAAGCAACACCTAGCGGCATTGCTACCCCCCAGGTACACCCTCCGGTCTAACCGGGCCCTCATACATCCGGGGCGGTGTGGTGCCATGTCTGAAGAGGCGGGACGGGGGCCCTGGGGGGATAGCAATACCACCGGAGTGTCGCACCGGGCCCTCATACATGCGGGGTGGTGTGGTGCCATGTCCAAATTAGAGGCGTCGCACATCTCCGGGGTGTGCCCCCCTCACGGACGGCGTCGCCACCGGCACCTGGAGGGGGGAAACGGACGCGTCGGGTCTACAAGAAGGGGATCTTGCTGTGGGTTTGGCGAGATCTCCTCCGTGTAGACCCGAAGCGTCCGTTTCCCCCTCCAGGTGCCGGCGCGCCGCCATCCGTGAGGGGGGCACACCCCGGAGACGCGTGACGCCTCTTCGGATATGCCACCACACCACCCCGCATGTATGAGGGCCCGATGCGACGCTCGGGTGGCATTGCTACCCCCCCAGGGCCCCCGTCCCGCCTAACCCTATCACTAGTAGAAAAGGGGGCAATGGTCCAGGCCCGGCCAGCCCATTAGTCCCGGTTCAATCCAGAACCGGTACCAATGGGGGCATTGGACTCGGTTCGTGAGCCCCGGGCGCCGGCCGGGCCACGTGGGCCATTGGTCCCGTTTCGTCTGGACCTTTTGGTCCCGGTTGGTGGGACGAACCGGGACCAATGGGCCTCGCTCCTGGCCCACAACCATTGGTCCCGGTTGGTGGCCTGAACCGGTACCAAAGGATGCCCTTTAGTCCCGGTTCTAGCCACCAACCGGGACCAATTAGTTGCCTATATATACCCAGTGCTCTGTTTTTCGTGGCCGGTGAGGGGAGAGCTTTGTGGTGCTCTAGCTCACCTACTATGCACACGAGGTGTTCAATGGAATGCCCGAGCCACACTACTTAAGCTTTCTCCTCTCAAAGCTCGACCTCCAAGCTCCATTTTCCTTAATATTTGTCTAGGTTTAGCGGTCCGTCACGTCCCGTTCCCGTCTTCACCGCCGTCGATCGCCCGCGCCGATCTCGTCGCCGGCACCACCGTGGTGAGCCTCTTGTTCTTATCTTCTTTCTGAAAGGAAAAAAAATTCTTACTTGTATGTTTATATAGATACTTGTATACTTTTCTTACTTTTATTATTGCATCTTATATAGTGCGATGGTTTTGGTATCCACCCCCGTCGGCCCTCGTTGTGTCTGTGATTCGGATGTGGTATATATTATCTTTTCATAACTATTGGTTCATTTATTGTTTATGACAATTATACCGACCAACGTGACATAGATTTTATTTATCTAGGAGGTTGTTGAACCGGAAATTCCAACCGACCCTATTGTCGAGAGGTTAAATTTAGTTGAAGAAGAAAACAATTTGTTGAAGGAAAAAATTAGAAAAATTGAGGAGGAGAAGATGATATTGGAGTTGCATGTTGCGGATGTCGTCGATGATCACAAGATCAAGATGGATGCAATGCGCTTGAAGGTTAGAAAGATTAGAAAATATGCCATTCATACCGAGGCTTGGTATCATTATGCCGTTGGATCAGTTGTTACATTGGTTGCGATTATGATCACATTTGTTTTCGCATTGAAATGTTTTACATAGTTTCAGTGTATGGTTTAATTAATTTAGATGCTCTGCAGAGCTTTATGTTGTTATATGAGAACTATGTAGGTACTTTGGTTTTAATGTGATGATGAACTTCTATTAATTTGGTCACTTAATTATCTATTCATGATGTTCTGTAATGATTTTTGACACACTTAATTATATATAATGCACGCAGATGAACCGGCAATGGATGTACGGTGACAAACAGACCTCTGAGTACATTAAGGGCGTGCATGATTTTCTCGAAGTGGCTGAGGCAAACAAGCAGAATGGTTTTATGTGTTGTCCATGCCCTATATGTGGGAATACGAAGTCTTACTCTGACCGGAAAATCCTCCACACCCACCTGCTTTACAAGGGTGTCATGCCACACTATAATGTTTGGACGAGGCACGGAGAAATAGGGGTTATGATGGAAGACGGCGAAGAAGAAGAGTACGATGACAACTATGTGCCCCCTGAATACGGTGATGCTACTGAACATCAAGAGGAACCATACGATGTGCACGATGATGCTGCAACGGGCGAAGCTGCTGAAGATCAAGAGGAACCAGATGATGTGCCCGATGATGATGATCTCCGCCGTGTCATTGTCGATGCAAGGACGCAATGCGAAAGTCAAAAGGAGAAGCTGAAATTCGATCGCATGTTAAAGGACCACAAAAAAGGGTTGTACCCCAATTGCGAAGATGGCAACACAAAGCTCGGTACCGTACTGGAATTGCTGCAGTGGAAGGCAGAGAATGCTATGCCTGACAAAGGATTTGAGAAGCTACTAAAAATATTGAAGAAGAAGCTTCCAAAGGATAACGAATTGCCCGACAGTACATACGCAGCAAAGAAGGTCGTATGCCCTCTAGGATTGGAGGTGCAGAAGATACATGCATGCCCTAATGACTGCATCCTCTTCCGCGGTGCGTACAAGGATCTGAACGCATACCCTGTATGCGGTGCATTACGGTATAAGATCAGACGAGATGACCCTGGTGATGTTGACGGCGAGCCCCCCAGGAAGAGGGTTCGTGCGAAGGTGATGTGGTATGCTCTTATAATACCACGGTTGAAACGTCTGTTCAGAAACAGAGAGCATGCCAAGTTGATGCGATGGCACAGTGAGGACCGTAAAAAAGATGGGAAGTTGAGAGCACCCGCTGACGGGTCGCAGTGGAGAAAAATCGAGAGAAAGTACTGGGATGAGTTTGCAAGTGAGCCCAGGAACGTATGGTTTGCTTTAAGCGCGGATGGCATTAATCCTTTCGGGGAGCAGAGCAGCAATCACAGCACCTGGCCCGTGACTCTATGTATGTATAACCTTCCTCCTTGGATGTGCATGAAGCGGAAGTTCATTATGATGCCAGTTCTCATCCAAGGCCCTAAGCAACCCGGCAACGACATTGATGTGTACCTAAGGCCATTAGTTGAAGAACTTTTACAGTTGTGGAATGGAAACGGTGTACATATGTGGGATGAGCACAAACAGGAGGAATTTAACCTAAAGGCGTTGCTGTTCGTGACCATCAACGATTGGCCCGCTTTCAGTAACCTTTCAGGACAGACAAACAAGGTATACCACGCATGCACGCACTGTTTACTTGACACCGATAGTATATACCTGGCAAGCTACAGGAAGAATGTGTACCTGGGCCATCGTCGATTTCTTCCAACCAACCATCAATGTCAAAATAAAGGCAAGCATTTCAAAGGCGAGGCAGATCACCGGAAGAAGCCCGCCATGCGTACCGGTGATCACGTACTTGCTATGGTCAATGATTTACACGTAATCTTTGGAAAGGGTCCCGGCGGACTAGCTGTTCCGAATGACGCTGAGAATCACGCACCCATGTGGAACAAGAAATCTATATTTTGGGACCTACCCTACTGGAAAGACCTAGAGGTCCGCTCTTCGATCGTCGTGATGCACGTGACGAAGAACCTTTGTGTGAACCTGCTAGGCTTCTTGGGCTTGTATGGGAAGACAAAAGATACACCTGAGGCACGGGAGGACCTGCAACGCTTGCACGAAAAAGAAGGCATGCCTCCGAAGCAGTATGAAGGTCCTGCCAGCTACGCTCTTACGAAAGAAGAGAAAGAAATCTTCTTTGAATGCCTGCTCAGTATGAAGGTCCCGACTGGCTTCTCGTCGAATATAAAGTGAGTAATAAATATGCCAGAGAAAAAGTTCCAGAACCTAAAGTCTCATGACTGCCACGTGATTATGACGCAACTGCTTCCGGTTGCATTGAGGGGGCTTCTATCGGAAAACGTCCGATTAGCCATTGTGAAGCTATGTGCATTCCTCAATGCAATCTCTCAGAAGGTGATCGATCCAGAAATCATACCAAGGCTAAGGAGTGATGTGGTGCAATGTCTTGTCAGTTTCGAGCTGGTGTTCCCACCATCCTTCTTCAATATCATGATGCACGTTCTAGTTCATCTAGTTGACAAGATTGTCATTCTGGGCCCCGTATTTCTACACAATATGTACCCCTTTGAGAGGTTCATGGGAGTCCTAAAGAAATATGTCTGTAACCGCGCTAGGCCAGAAGGAAGCATCTCCATGGGCCATCAAACAGAGGATGTCA
Organism: Triticum timopheevii; assembly: GCA_963921465.1. NCBI lineage: Eukaryota > Viridiplantae > Streptophyta > Magnoliopsida > Poales > Poaceae > Triticum > Triticum timopheevii. The sequence goes on along the minus strand of OY997274.1, from coordinate 632,454,610 downwards.
TCGGGTTTTGTGTTGACTTCATTCCTGGCCTCCCTAAATCGCGGTATGAGGGGAGACTGACTAGAAAAGACACGCTTGGAAGGGACTCAATAATATGCAGGGACGGATATTCTTGGTCTCAAGCACACTACACAGTTCTACAGAACTCTACCTTGGTGACCCCGTATGTCGATGAACACAAGAACAGTTTGCGCTCCAAACACCCGGAGCAGTGCGACGACTGGACTACATGTGAACACATCAGGACTTTCAGCAGTTGGTTGGAAGCACGTATCAGAGGTGACAACACTGTTTGTGATGAGCTGTACTTGTTGTCCAGGGGACCATCTTTGACTGTATTGATTTGGAAAGGATACGAGATAAATGGGAATACATTTTACACGATTGACCAAGATCAAAAGAGCACCAACCAAAACAGCGGTGTCCGCTTTGATGCAACAACCGAGAGGGGAAAGGACACATATTATGGTTACATAGTGGACATATGGGAACTTGACTACGGACACGATTTTAAGGTCCCTTTGTTGAAGTGCAAATGGGTCAATCTGTCAGGAGGCGGGGTACAGGTAGACCCACAGTACGGAATGACAACAGGGGATCTGAAAAATCTTGGGTACACTGACGAACCGTTCGTCCTAGCCAATGATGTGGCACAGGTTATCTATGTGAAGGACATGTCTACCAGACCGAGAAAGAGAAAAAATAAGGAAGCGAATATATCATACGATGAGCCAAAGCGCCACATAGTTCTTTCAAGAAAAAGGGACATCGTGGGAGTGGAGGACAAGACAGACATGTCTAAAAATTATGAAAAGTTTCATGAAATTCCTCCCTTTAAAGTCAAGGCTGACCCCAGCATCCTGATAAACGATGAAGATTATCCATGGTTACGGCGCAATAAGCAAATGGCACAAGCGAAGAAAAAGTGAAAACTTTCTCCCGCAACTATTATGATGATACCATGCCAACTTTGTAACTGACGAGTATGATACCATTGTCCGTTTTGTACATGCACATGCTATGTGGGTCAATTTATGATACCATGCCAACTTTCAACTTTTTCAGAGTTCATTTGAAATGCTTTAATGCCTTATGGTTCGGCCCTCGTAATAATTAAAAATAGCAACAATAAGTATTTTGTTGTAAGTAGAAACAAAAAAATAAATAATGCAAGAAAGAAAACTAAAAAACAAAAAAAAGTGTTTTCAAATTTGAAAACTAATGGCACTAACAGAAAGTTTATAATTTTCCTAAAACTAAAAGCAAAAAGAATTGAAAAATAAAGCAAAAAACAAAAGAAAATAAATAATGCAGAAATCAAAACAAAAAAACAACAATAAGTATTTTGTTGTAAGTAGAAACAAAATAAAATAAATAAAGCAAGAAAGAAAACAAAAAACCAAAAAAAAGTGTTTTCAAATTTGAAAACTAATGGCACTAACAGAAAGTTTATAATTTTCCTAAAACTAAAGGCAAAAAGAATTAACAAATAAAGCAAAAAACAAAAGAAAATAAATAATGCAGAAAACAAAAAAAACTGGTAAAAAATAAAATAGCAAAAATAAGTAAAGAAAACAAAAAAACAAAAAAAATGCCTCCTACTGGGCCCCCAAGGCTTGAATACTACTAGAAACCCTACTATGGGCCAGGATTCAGGCCCGCAGTAGGCCCAGAAGGCCCATTAGGCAAAGCAATAGCAAGTAGGCCCGAAAGCCTGCGGTGGAGAGGAGCTGGAGAGGGGTGCAGCAGTGGGGCTTATAAACCACTGCATGCCCCTCTCAACTAGCGAGGTGGGACTAAACTTTGGTCCCGACGCGGGCAGCACAGGGGCCTTTGGTCCCGGTTGGTGGCACCAACCGGGACTAAACGGGGGGCATTGGTACCGGTTCGTGGCACCATCCGGTACCAAAGGCCGCCGCTTCCCGCCCTTTGGGCTGCCGAAAAAGAGGCCTTTGGTCCCGGTTGGTGGCACCAACCGGGACTAAAGGGTGCATTAGTCCCGGTTGGTTTAACGAACCAGGACCAATGGCTTTGCTATATAAGCAAACACTTTGCAAAAATTCAGAATCTCATCGCCAGTTGCCCCCGACGACGCCGACCCTCCTCGACGCCGCCAGGTTGCTCCACCTCGCTGTCGCCGCCGCCGCTGCCAAGGCCGTCGCCTCCCCGAGCCCGCGCTGTCCTCGTCGCTGGCCTCCCCGAGCCCGCGCCGTCCTCATCGCCGGCCTCCCTGAGCCCGCGCCGTCCTCGTCGCCGGCCTCCCCGAACCCGCGCCCCGTCCCGCCCCCGCGCGCCGCCCCGAGCCCCTGCCCCGTCCCGCCCCCGCGCGCCGGCGCTCTCGCCGCCCCCACCGTCGCCATCGTCATCTAGCCGCCCCCGCTGTGACCCGCCGCGCCGCACCGACTTTGTTTTTTTTTTTCATTTTTATTAGTTTAATTTTTTTGTTCAATGTATATGTGTATGTATGTGGCTATATATATATATGCGGCTCTGTTTTTTTTCATTTTTATTAGTTTAGTTTTTTTGTTCATATATATATATATATAATGTATATGTGTATGTATGTGGCTATGTGTATGTAGATGTTCAAAATGTATAAAAAAATTGTTCAAAGCATGTTTTTGTTCATATATGTATTTTTTGTTCATATGTGTATTAATGTTTTCATATATTTGCAAAAGATAGACTTTTAGAAAAGTCAGGTTTTTTTTTCTGTTCATAGATATTTTTGGTGATATTAATTATTGTAGAATATGCAAATGTTTGTATATTCATATGAACAATGCATTAGGCAAAACCTTTGTTTTTTTTCGAAATTTTCTATTTGAACATTTTTTTAAAACAAGCAATACTAAAAGAATGAGAGGAAAAAGGAAAATAAGAAGAGGAAGAAAGGAGAAGAAGAGGAGAGGAAGAACAGGAGAAATAAATAAGAAGAGGAAAAAAGAAGAGGAGAAGAAGAAAGGAATGAGGAGAAGAAGAAAAATAGAATTTTCTATTTTTCTTCTTCTCCTCATTCCTTTCTTCTTCTCCTCTTTTTTTCTTGTTTTTTTTCTTCTTCCTTCTTCCTCTTTTCTTCCTTTTCCTTATTTTCCTTTCTCGAGGGAGAAGAAGAAAAAGAAGAGTAGTAGAAGAAGAAAGGAATAGAGGAGAAAAGAAGAAACTTCAACACGAGGGGGGGGGTACCGATACCCCCTCCCCGAGAACATTATTTTCCCATGTATATGTATGTCGCGTCGTTGTCGATATAACCCCCTCGAGATAACTTCGACATGGGGGGCAGTCGATATATATACCCCCTCCCGCCGCGCCCCTACCCGACAAATTAACTCTCTTGAGGCCACCCAAATTTACCAAGTTAAAAGAGCGTTGTCGTAGAGGCCACCCCAAACCCTTGAAGCGTTGTGTCGAGGCGACCCCAAACCCTAGAGAAGCAGCGTCGAGGCCACTAACGTGATTCCTTATTGTGATTAGCTAGCTAGTTCTACGTTTGCCACTTATATATATATATATATATATATATATATATATATATATATATATATATATATATATATATATATATATCGATCCATCTGTACCATGTTTGAATAATAATTGACATGTTGTAAATATTTGCAGAAACTATGGAGCACTCCCGAGACAAAGAAACAAAAGCGATGTTGGGGCACATAATCGCACAAGGAAGTGATGAAGTTGCGTCATTTCTCAATGACACCGATGGTCAGGAACGACTGGGTGAAGAAGAGGGCTATATTCATGATGGCTTCGACCCATTAATGCCGGTACAAGAAGAGAACTATGTTCATGATGGCTCCGGTGACACAATGGAGGTACAAGAAGGAGACCGTGCTGACTGCTCCGGTGACCGAACCGAGTCCAGCCAGGTATATATATATATTAGTTAACCCGTGCTGACTAGTTAATTGATGCATCCATTGTTTTGGTATATGTACACATATTAATTACTCTCGTCTTTCTTCCTTATAATTTCTAGCCCTCCGGATTGAGCACAACTTCGGTAAGGAGACGAGGCCCGAAGAAAAAGTTGAGCTTGGATGAAAAGTTTGAGATCATAGAAATCACGGCCGACGGCGAACCGATTGAACCCACCCGGACAAGGAAGGCATTTTCTGCTCAGTGCGGGGTTCTTGTTAGGGACAAGATCCCGATCAGCATCCATCAATGGTATAAGCCTAAGAAGGAAGACCCTGAGGTGTCTTATGTCAATGATATGCAGAAAGAAGATCTTTGGACTCAGCTGAAGGCAAATTTCACCCTACCGCCAGAGGAGAATCCGGAGAAGCCAATTAAAGAGCAATTAATCAAGTCTTGTGCTCTTAAGAAGATGGCAACCCTAATGAGGAGGTGGAGGAAAGAGCTGAACCAGTTTGTCGAGAAAGAAAAGACACCAGAATTCATCGGCAAATATGAGAAGATCAAAGATCACTGGCCCGCATTTGTGGGCCACAAGACATCTGAAAAGAGTAAGAAGATGTCGGCGACAAACAAGCAAAATGCTGCGAAGAAGAAGCTTCACCATCGCACGGGGTCAGGTGGCTACCTCAAAGTCTGACCTAAGTGGTCCAAGGCTGAGCATGATCTGCTTGAAAAAGGGATCAAACCAGAGACAATGTACTGGCCAGACCATTGCCGGACTTGGTTCTTCGGGGCTGGCAGAACCTTGGACCCTATAACAGGAAAGTGCCGGTGGACGGACGAGCAAATGAAAATACCATTAAAGAACCTTCAACACTATATCGATGCTGCGCAGCGAGGGACGTTCCTTCCAAACAGGGAGAAGGACGAGCTCACAATGGCCCTTGGGAATCCTGAGCACCCTGGACGGACACGAGGCACACCAGGCTCCATTCCGTGGAAGGTTGGTTTTCCAGACGCAGGGGGTTACAAAACCCACGAGAGGAGGAAGAAACTGGAGCAGGACCAACTGTATGCGCTGCACGAAAGGGTAATGGGGCTAGAGGAACGAGAACAGGAACGAGAAGCAGCAGATCGCAGCAAACGACCTCCGAAGCTTCCCCCGAAGCTACCCCGCCATCTCAGCGGAGAAGCAACGTGGCTTCCACCGAGCTGCTTCAGCCGGAGCATGTCTTGATGGCTCCTGCCAGCTATCCCGTGGATGGTATCACGGAGTCTCAAAATTGCCACATTATGGCGCGATGGATGAATTTGAAGGTCAAGGCGGCTGTTGGCCAAGTTTATCCTAGTGGACCCGGCACAACTTATCACTGCCAGCCGATTCCAGAAGGATATGCTAAGGTGATGGTGGATGAAATAACGAAGGGATTTGAGGACCTCGTGCTTGACCACCCTACCGGTGAAGGGGAGACTAGGCTGGGTTCTGCTCTGAAGACTCCATGCCTATGGCGGAAGGAGCTCATCAACCTTCCGAACTGGACGCCTCCGCCTCCTCCTCCTCCTCCAGCGAGTCAGGGCACTCCGCCTCCTCCACCGCCTCCTCCTTCGGCGAGTGACGATCAGGGCAAGCGTGGCGGCACTCTGCCTCCTTCTCCGGCGCGTGGCGGCACTCCGCCTCCTTCTCCGCCTGCGCCGGCGCTCCTGAGCAGCCAGCAGCCTCCTCCTTATCCGCCTTGCCAGCAAGGGCGGAAGAGACCCGCCGCCGCCCCGGCTGCTCCGACGCATCGTAGTCCTTCTACTCCGCCTCGTAAGCAAGCACGAAAGAAGACAGACGCCGCAGCCGCCCCGTCTGCTCCGGTGTCTAGCAGTACAGCCAGAGGCGGGAGGCAATACAGATACAGTCCTCCTCTCAAGCCTCTAAAGAAGTTACCATACGAGAGGACCGAGGAGGAAAATGCGAAGATCACGCAGACCGAAGTGGATGACTGGTTTGCAGGGTTGAAAGCAAAGAGACATCCACCTCCGGAGGAGAAGGTAGATCCGGTGAAAGCGAAGCGCACTCTGGCTGCCCTGAGGAAACCGGCAAAGTCTCCGCCGAGAACCAACTATGAGCGCATTACTGAACAGACATATCTCCAAGCGGAGCGGTTGGGAAGTACTGTCAGACATCAAAGAGCAAAAGAACGAGCAGCTGCGAAGAAAAAAACTGACCAGCTCGGCGAACAAGCAAACCAATCATGCCCCCCGCTCAATGTGTCTAGCGGCAACATCGTCACTAATGTTCCGGGGATGGTGGCCGGTTATGGCAATCTACAAGATTACCTGCCTGATGATGCACTTCCTGAATTCATGTAGGTGGAAGAACACAGATACGAGTACGGGAAGCCTCTCGTCAAAGATGAAAAATCTCTAACAACGATGATGCGAAGATTCCATACTTGGAACATGAAAACCTGTAGAGATTCTGGGGGGACGAATAGTTTGTATCTGCACATTAAAGAGGAGCACGACCTTGTTGGAACTGATCTGTTGTGTGTTCCATTTGATGAGTTCTTCACGTTCTTCAATCAAAAGGCCCTCGATAAATTAATGGTCTTTTGCTACTGCCTGTAAGTACTATTTTTGTCATTAAGTCTCTATATATAGCTCAGCTCTTTCATTGCATGTATTTATAATTAATTATCCTCAATATATTATGCAGATTGAAGATCGTCGAGTGTAAAATGAAATCTATGATATTGGGTTCATTAACACAAATATCATAGATGTATTTCTGGTTGAAAAGCACGTCAAAGAGGCCGAGGACAACTTTCTACAATCGTTGATCAAAAGTCAAAACAAAGATACCATACTCTTTCCTTACAACGGCAAGTGAGTGTTACTGATCGTTTGCATATTCGGTTTCCCTTATTACTCGAGCGAGGTTATAGTAATGTAATTGATGAGTTATGCATGCATGCGCAGGTACCACTATATTCTTCTGGAGATTAAGCTTGAGCGTGGACTAGTAACCATCTTAGACTCGAGACGAAAAGATCCCAGCACCTATGCGGACATGACTGAAATGCTCAGCAAGTAAGTTCAATCGATCATTATCGCACCATAGCGGCAACTTTTTGTTCGTTTCCTGATATCTCAAGTAATAATAATTATTTTCTTTGTCTTGCAGGGTTTGGAAACAGTTCGCCGCACAAGCTCCGGGACTGCCGAAGGAGCTGCGATATACATACCCGAAAGTAAGTACTATTGGCTAGCTAGTTGTGCGCATCTCCCGTTGATTCTATAGCTATACTTTCATCAATGCCATTTATAATGCTTCATTATCAGTTTGATTGACCTCTTTTTCTCGTAAAGTGCTTGTGGCAGGAACAAGGGAATGATTTCTGTGGATACTACGTGTGCGAGTTCATCTACAAGGCGACTTTGAAAAATAAGCGGGGCTACTCTCACAGACAATATGAAGTGCATAAGCAATTAATAATATTCACAATTTCATTTTATTACACCATCATTTTTGTTGAGTTTCATTCATATATATATGTATTAATTAACCCCCTTCTTCAAATTAGACGTGGCAGATGCGGAATGAACTCCTAGAACCAGATCGCATTAAAGCAATTCAAGAGGAATTGGCGGGATTCTTTCTTGACCACATCATCATTAAAGCCGGAGAATACCATGTGGAAGTTGATTTCAAATGCTAGGGGACTGTAATTTAGAGATCTTATATATTGTACATGTATGTAGCCAGTAGCGTCGGATGTACATGATACGAAAACTTGTTGTTTGACCAATCTCTCGGAGAAGGAGAGGTCGATCGATCATTTCTCTCGGTATGCATGACGAACTTCTGTACTCGATGGTTCCCTTCATTTTCTTACTAACTAGCGTGTCGAGGGCTATATGTATATAGTACGTAGTGTCGACCAAGAACGGACATAAGAGAGGAAACTTCTCTATATTATTTAGCTAGCTAACACAATATATGAAACACCTAAATTAACCCCCAAAACCCCCAACCCCCCCCCCCCCTTCAAAAAAAAGAAAAACCCCATCCACTAGAATGTTGACGCGTGGATGCCTTTTGGTCCCGGTTGGTGCCACCAACCGGGACCAAAGGCCCCCCTGCCTGGGCTCGGCGCACCGGCCACGTGGAGGACCATCTGTCCCGGTTCGTGTTAGAACCGGGACTAAAGGGGGGAGATATTAGTAACGAACCATTAGTCCCAGTTCATGAACCGGGACTAAAGGCCCTTACGAACCGGGACTAATAGGTGTTTTTCTACTAGTGTGTAGCGTTTGACCACGAGATCTAGCCCTTTGACTTTGCACGGACGGGCTTTGAGCAGTGGACCTATCCACCCGGTTGTGTTAGGTCAGACCATAGGAACACTTTAGATCAACATCCGGGCCAGACCGATGGAAAGATCCCCTCCGTGTAGACCCGACGCGTCCGTTTCCCCCTCCAGGTGCCGGCGGCGGCACCGTCCGTGAGGGGGGGGGGGGGCACAACCCGGAGACGTGTGTCGCCTCTTCGGACATGCCACCATACCACCCCGCATGAATGAGGGCCCAGTGCGACGCTCGGGTGGCATTGCTAACCCCAGGGCCCCCGTCCCGCCTAACCCTATAGCGTTTGACCACAGGATCTAGCAAAATAACCATTGGATAGACATGTCTTTTGACAGAGGAGGGAGAGATTTTATTAAAACTTGGCAAGGATAGGGCCATGCTGCAAATAGTTCTGTATTACGCCAAAAGAAGTAATACCTGCAGCTCGGGGAAGATTTGGTTCTCTTTATGCCGCTGTAAGTCATATTCTTAGTGGTCATCTTGCTGTGCTTGTAGACCATGCAGATCTTTCCTCTCGCAGATAGTCCCTTCGAGGTTTTGGTGGCGCTGTAGTAATTGCTAACTGATTTGAAATGAACATATAAATGAACTGCGCAAAAGAACACAAAATCCAATCACCTTGTTACCATGTCGTTGACTTCCATCAAGTCACTTTCCATGTGTACTCTGGAACATCACTTTAGCCTGGTATGTCCTAGGAGCATGCTCCATAAACTAAGCATATTGCACTGAGAGAAACCACTGTTCTCATCATCTAGTCTATAATGCTTATTTTTGTTTCTTCTTTCTCTGCACATGAACCATAAAGAAAATAAGCTCAAGAAGGAAAGGCCGACTAATCTTTTTCTATACTATATGGGAGTACGGAATTTGTAATACCTTGTTTCCATGTCAATCCATGTCTCATATTTTCAGTTGTTGGTAGCCAGCAAGTAATCCCTAGTCCATAGTGCCTCTTTCTCTGTCCTGGGATGGCGTTCACATATTCTCTGTAGTAGCATTATCAACAGGTAACAATAGTCCACAACATATATAAGATATATTTTGATGCAAATGTACCCAGCTAAAATCTCCATGAGCGTACAAAATAGAGACTAAAGGTTCGTCAACATAGTTTGAGGATCTGGCTAACAATGTGAAAAATTTGGAGTTTTCACACTGAAAACAAAAAATACTGGTAGCTTCACTACTAAAAACGAAATATAGACTGGGCAGTACCACTCATGGCTCTTTCTATTTTTAAGACTGAGTTCAGCAACCTCTTTGTCAGGTATTACGATATCACGGACTAATAAGTTTACAAATTTCTAAGAGCTTTCTTGCAGTTTGTACTCTGTTTGTAAAGAAGTACCATGTCACCTTTGATAAGTGTGTCATCGTTTCATTTATGTCAGTGTTTCACCTCTTCAATTCTCATGCAGAAGTAACACGTAAGAAAGATAAGAAGAATCATACTCCTATATAGTAATTCTGGCCAAAACATTATATAAAAAGATTCTATTAGATTAGGCGAGCCTCAGAGAGTTGTGTATAGACCAGTGAGCCTCGTTATAAACAACATTGGGCGGCCAAAGAAATTCTTGAAGTAGTATACACAGCCAAGCTATCATTTGAGTTGCGACTATCCAGAAGTACTATGAACCACATGTGATTTTACTTCTATCTTGGTCTGAAATATTAAAGCAACATAAACACGTGAGTTGTTTGCTTCATATTACAAACAGTGGAAAGGAAGAAACATGAATCAAGTACTCCCTTCGATCCAAAATAAGTGATGTACTGGATACCAAAGTGCAAAAAAAGCTAACCCTAAATCAGAAATCGGGTTGCTCTTGCTCACTTGCCCGCTTGCTGCCGCCGGGGACCGGTCACTGCTGACTGAGAGGGAGGGCAGGGACTGCCGCCGGCTTTGCAGGGAGGCAGGGCGGGGCAGGGCAGGGGCGCCAGGAGGTCGGGGAAGGGGCGCAGCCAAGCCCGCGCAGAGCAGGGGCGCACGCAGGGGAGCGCGTCCGCGCGGCTGGATCCAGGAGGGCGGGAAGGAGGGGCGGGGCGGCTGGGCTCCGGTCGGCGAGAAACGGCGAGCTCGAGGGTAGTGGGGTGGTGGGGCGGCGGGGTGCTGGGCGGGGCGGCGGGGTGGTGGGGCGGCGGGTGGTGCGGGCACGGGCGGCGGGGTGGTGGGGTGGTGGGGCGGCGGGGTGCTTGGGCGGCGGCGGGTGAGATGCGTGGGAGGGAGGGAGAGGAGGGGACAGAGGGAGGGGATAACCCCACAGTTTTTTTTACCTAGAAAAAAATAACCCCATCTCTTTACCATCCGCCAGCAGATGGCAAAGAATCTTTGCCGTCTGCTGGCAAATGGCAAAGAGGTGGGGCCGGTACACCGTTACACGTTTGACGGTCAAAGGATTTGCCAACCTCTTTGCCATCTGCTGGCAGATGGCAAAGATTATTTGCCATCACTAGCAGATGGCAAAGAATTGGCTGATGGCAACCATGTTCTTTGCCGTCTGTCAGTTCTTTGCCATCTGTTTTTTATAAGCAGATGGCAAAGACATTCTTTGCCATCAGCTGGCAGATGGCAAAGAGCTGGTTGATGGCAAATTCCCTGTTTCCCTTAGTGGTGGTGGCTGCGCGGGCTGGACGCGTTGATCATGCCGCGGATGCTTTCAGCACCGAGCTGGTGGCCGTAATAAAGCTAAATGCTTGCCCTAAAAAAAAGCGGTCCGGTTCTTTTGGCTGTTTTTCAAAGAAACGGGAACTATATCTTTTTGACGATCGTGATTCTCAGGAGACCTAAGTGTTGTTACGCAACTTACCTTAGTTTTTTTACACCATACCTTACCTTTGCTAAACTCTCGACGCCCCCCCCCCCTAATATTCAACCAGGTGGGTCCCCTCCCTTGATTTCCACCAACCGAAGAAATCTATACGTGGATATATGCCCGGGTTGTTACGATCCCTATAAATAGGGATCCTTTGAAACCTCATAGATCATAGTTCGTCCTTCTGCGCCGCCTTTACTCATCAAGACCGAAGGATGGAGCAACCCAGGAATCCAGCAAGACCGAACGACGGAGCCAAACATGAATCCTCAGGTAACTCCCGACGATCTCCTGCTGCAGCCGCTGCTATTTTTCGTGCCACGATCTTAATCCCATGATCTCTTGCTTCAACCCCACTCGTTGTTTGCATATTCATGTAACTCAGCATGTTTTTAAACAAATTAAGTTGGGGGGCGTTAGGGGAGGGCGATAGGATTTGTTTCCTACCAGATTGGCAGTTCATTGATTAATTCCAATTATGGCAGCGGGCGCTTGCCTTCTTTTTTCCTTCCGCACGAGTTATGGAAGGCATCGATGGCCCATGTTTTAATTCCATACTACTGACCATGATTTTATTTTCGAATCTTGATTTTATTTCACATCAATGCCTTGCAATGGAGATTACCTGATATGACCGTTCAGACGTAACCAAGCTGAACCTAATGCTAGTATTTGCACATTCATGAAACTCAGCTTGCTTACTAATTACCTCATGAAGTAGCGTAGAGCACAATTTTTATGTTGGTATATATAAGCTGTATTCATCTGTATGAGTGTTTAAATTGTATACCATGCTGAATCTAATCACACTTGCACATCCATTGAACCCAGGATGCTTCTTTGCCGCCATATGAGGAGTTCATAAAGGGATTAAACACGCAGCAAAGGATGTACATCCAGTTGATAGGACTGGGTGGACTTCTCAAGACACCTAGCATCAAAATCAGACGTGTACTGTGCATGGCCATCGCAAATTCATATGATGCAGAGGAGGATGCCTTTATCATCAACGGGAGACCATGTAGGATCACACTAGAAGATGTAGCGCATATAACAGGCATGCCCTCCCATGGGAAGAAGCACGCCCCTTCAAATCTTGATGATAATATGGAGTTGTGGAAGAAACTGAAAGACCGTAATGACACCAAAATAACTTCCAAAGGATTGCTAGCCAAGATGAAAGGCGATAGCACACCAAATTTTGTCAGGCCATTTGTCTTGTACACCATAGGAAAATTTGTATGCCGAACAAAAGAGGAGTATGTGGATAACAAATATATTGGGATTGTTAGAAACGTTGAGACGATAAAGGGCACAAATCTTGGACAGCTAACGCTTGACTATCTTATGGATAGCGTGAAGAATTTTGTAAATGGTGAGGCAATTCTGGAGGGGAATCTACCACTACTGCAGGTAACTTGTAGTGGTACAATTATCACTTACCTAACATACATTACATAATGTACGAGAATATTTATAAACTGGTTTTGTTGTCATGCAGACATGGTACTACGAGAAGTTCAGAGTGCACCAATTGGACTCTAGCATCTCGTATGAATCAAGGTTAAGGCCGCTGATCCAGAACTGGAGCAAGGAAAAGGCAAAAAAGGTTGACACTATAATCCAGAATAATTATCTGGGGGTTGGAGAGGTAAAATGTCAGCACATTGCCTGGATTATGTAACATGTATATTTTCTAAATCATACTAACGACACTAAACTGCAGTATGTTGAGGACCTGATGAGGCCTTTCATTCCAGCACGAGATGGTACGCTGGCCAAACCAAAGACTGGCGGTCAGGTAAATGAGTTACATCAGGCACCCAATATATATTGTAATATTGCAACTAGTATGAAGTTATATGATTCTAACTATTTCAAAGTCTCAGATTAAGGTACTCGTCGGACGTGTATTGACTGATTTGCAAGAAGTTGCCTCCCTCGTGCGGGAGGCTGGTGCACAACAAGTTGATAGGATGTGCACCCTTGAAAAGAAAATGGATGAGTGCCTTACGCGTACCCATACAAATGGCAAGCTCACAAAGGACCTCATCAAAGAATTGAACGTAAGCCTAGAATTATGAGATTAGTATATATAATTGGAAATTTACGTGTAAAAGGTTTTTTCTAAATTAGTTTACTATGAAAACACCCCAGACTAACATGTATTTTTTAAAGACAAAACGCGACGGAATATTTCCAGGACTGGAGGACATACAACTTTCTGACCTCGGGGCACCTTCACACCCAATGGAGGCCTCTGTTGAGAATGCTGAGCAGGCTTCTGACCAGGGGAAACAAAATGATGTCACGGAGGTCGCTGCTAAGCACCATTGTAAGCAGGGAATAAAAAATGATGACATGGATCCCCCAATGAAGAACCTTGATGAAGAATTTGACGTACGCATGTTAACTTAATTATGAAACAATCATTGTTGTTTCAGAAATAACATGTGATCTTCCACGTACAGGATGAAGCATTTGAAAGAGCTGATAGAAAAATCAAACAGGATCTCAGTGGTATTCATAAGCTTTTGAAAGAGCTGGATGATATCCAGGGTGCTCCTAGTTTGGATAAGCAAATGCATTCCAAAGCCACCACAAGCCTTGAAGAATTCCAGGTGATGCACATTTTACCTATAATTGAGGAAGAATCTGCTAAAGGCTAACATGCGGTTTATTTCTTATGACAGATTCCGTTCAACATATGGAGTAAGCAGCACTCTGTGAAGGCTACGGGATCGAGAGTGCCCGAAGAGCCCCGTGCCTTCGCAGATGATGACTGCCATGATGAATCCTTTCGAAAGCAGCAAGAAGTAAGTGTGGTTGAATCGATGCCACCAAATCATGGGGGCGAAAAGAAAAATGTGGTATTGCAATTATTTAAGAATGATGAGTACGCTTCGTATGATACTGAGAAGAAAAAAAGGAAAAAGAAGACTCCATCAGAGTCTACAAATGATTCCGAGGACACGAACAATAAAAAGAGGAAAATCGGCTATAGCAACTTAAAAAAGAGGTCAGAAGTTACTGAAACCCAGAGGGACCAGCTAGATGTGGTTCGACAGGATTTCGTGGCGTCACTGATCAATAGTACAAATCATGAAAACCTAATGGTCTTAGTTGATGACATTGTCGTGCTATCGAAGCATTTGCAATGCCTCACCCAAAAAGATGGATCTGAAGAAGCCGTATGGTTGGGTGACGAAGTAAGATATTTCATAAATTAGTTTATGAAGTTTCATTTTTGTACAATACAATTAACTTGATTATTGTTGTAGGTGGTTGATGCTGCGATCCAGTTCATGCGTCATGATGACCCAATTGACACAAGGGACGGCCAACTAGTTTACATTGAGAGGGTGGCCGGCGTCGCTAAGCTCGAAAGAGATGGTAGGATAGAGGAGTGCTACGAGGACGCTTTGGCAGGCATTCCTGGAACAACGCAAGGCACCAGCTACCTGAAACATGATATGGTATTTTAACCTGACTTTGAACAGATTTTTTTATTGCTATATATGTTGATCAAATTATCTGTGCAATCCAGGTTTTCCTACCTACGAACAGCAAAAGCGTCCACTGGTTACTTGTGGTCGTAAACCCCAGAAGGAAGGAGATTCAGGTTCTTGATTCACTTTTCCACTGTATGGTACCCAAAGAAGTACATAACGTGGTGATAATTTCAACATATTTAATTATAACAAAGGATTTGACATCGTATGTTAGTATTAGTCGTAGGCAACTTCTCATCCCATTGGGCTTGCAGGTACGTGGGATGGAAGCACATCTAAGAGCAGCGAGGCGAGTCAATGGGATAGAAAGCAATGCATGGGAAGACATTAATGTGACGCAATGGCCAGTACGGGACATTAAGGTGCCAAAATCCGATGAAACGTCAGTCAAAAATATTAGCTTTTTTTTGTTTTAGATTGTTAATATGTGAAATGCTGATCTAACAACATAAAATGTTGCAGTTCTTGTTGTGCACTGTACATGCTGAAGAACATCGAATTATTTACGGGACTAAAACTGAGCAAGCAGTATGACGAAGTACGTAGAGTAACACCTAAAATTTTGTCATTTTCTGAAGGTAAAGGAACGATACTAACATATCCTTGCATGCAGGCGTACATCGAGAAATTCAGAAAAGAGTTACCTGTTGTGCTTCTCGATTCACCCTACAACAAAATGAAGTACAGGAATAGGTTCAAGCAGTACCATGCTAGGCTATCGGATGCAGCTGCGGTTGAAGACGACGAAGATGCAAGCAGTTAGTCCAGCAGTGTGGAGTGTTTACTTGGCCATAAAGCGATAGAGTAGGGTGTGGTTGGGTTTTAGTCCTGAAGAAGGTTTCCTAGCCGTGTTCTTAGTCCATTGCACATGATTCAAGTTGTAAAACTTCATAATATTGGTTACTATATTTTGCTTGAAATAAATTTGGTCTCTACGGTATCTCGTAGAAATCTATATTTGCTTTTTAGTACCATGTGACAGTAATGGTGCCTGGGGCAACCCTAGAAGAATAGTGGATTATGATATGTCTATTTTCATACGAGAGAAAAAGCAATCCCAGCTATGTCTCGTAGGCAGGCCGCAAAGCCAAAAAAATAGAGCATATGATAACAAAAGTAAAGCACGTACCATAGGGGGCCTCTGCAGGTGCTGCAATGCTGAATTGAAGCGATCACCTTCAGGAGCACAGTGGTGTGGCCATGGTACATCCATCCTGCCTCAGGGAATCACATAGCATGTTCTGTCATAGCCCTGCAAAACAGAGGAAAAATTACTACTTGTACTAACCTTGTCAAGTGTGTGCATGTAACTAATGTTGGACATAACTAAACACGGAAGAATGAAATGCAACATATGGAAGAATGGAATGCTCATTCCTTTCTCTCTGCTTTTTGCGAGGACCATTACTCTCCCTTTAACAAGGCTAAAACATCATAATAAGAATTAACAGCAATCTTGAAAAGGTGGATATCCCACGTGAATCTAATTTTTCATATAAAGCAGATGCCAAGTCTGTTGATCCCAGTCCAGCAATTGCACAAGAAGAAGCGAGCATCATAAATATTGAGCAACATATGCTATGAATTGTTTATAGTACATTCTAAATTAATAGCTTATCATCCCTATTGATCTCCAAATCTCACCTATCAGCCAAATTGAAAGAATACATGTTGAATGCAACGATTGAACGTTCGTAGATCATGCAGTCGGGGCTGGACGAATGGGGCTGGCCGTCGAGGCCGGCGGCCGGCTTCATCTAGTCCCTCAGAACATGATCCATAATGCATGGCCAGATCAAAGCTGTAGCCATGGCTGAGAAATGATATGTAGAGGACGCAAATTAACAACCAATTGGAGGACCCGCATGGAGGACTGGGAGGTGGGATGGCGCCGACTCTTCGCCGGCGGCCGCCGCGTGGAGGGCAGTGGGCCTTCTCTAGTGTTCGTTGAAAAGGTGGTGCGAGATCGCGAGGGAGTTAGATCCTGAAGGCGACGAGGGAGGCAGGGGCCGCGACGCGCGGCTAGATCCTGCCGGCGACGAGGGAGGGAGGGGCCGCGACGCGGGCTAGATCCTGCCGGCGACGACGCAGGAAGGGGCCGCGACGAGGAATAAGAACGGGATAAAACCCTAGCGGCGGCGAGGAATAAAAACGGGATAAAAACCGAACCGAAAAAAGCCCTGAAATTCGTACCGAGAATACCCTCGAAATATTTGGGAGGGAAAATCAGATTATTTCGAAATATTTTCTCTCCCGAAAATGCCCCTCGGGGGTTTGATATAACACATATGACATCAGCGTATTGCATCGATCTGGACCGTCGAATTCGCTCCGACGGACGGTCCATATCGTCCGGATGCACCGTAAAATGACTCTTGATATATCCATATTTAAAGAAATCTAAGACAAGAATTTTAGGACGGAGGGAGTATTGACGAACATAACCAAATCTAAGTCGACTGGGATTTAGCAAGACTTATGTGCACGGGATGGAGAAGTGAAGGCGCACACGTCGGCAATAAACCTTCTATACCACCATCCATCTATCAAGACAAATCCTGGGTCACCAACGAACCGGCACAACAAACGTCCTGGTTCAAACTTACCAATTATTTGCGGGCCCATCTTACCCTACCACTCTATACATGGTCATCAATACAGCAATTCCTACGCACATGCATATGAGATGAAAACTATTTTGGCATAGATCTGCTTGGCCTCTTCAACAGTCAAGATTTCAGGACTAGCTGGACATGGGAGCCAAAACGCTGCTTCCACAATCTTTGTCTCTTTTCTCTAAACTTTAGTTTATTATGTGTGTTTGTTGTTCTGTAATGCTTAGAGTTGCTTTAAGTTCGGCATGTTTATGGTAATTGGTGGACATGTTTTAAATTTTTATGGTGGTGTTTTGTCTTAATAAATGTAAATCACACAATTTGTGAAACATATAGATAAATCTTATAAATTCATGTTTTTGTGAATTGTCAATAAACTCTAAACCGCCATGCATGAAAAACTCGTCCTGTGGGTGTGGTTCAAGACAAGTCCTCGTAGGTTCGGGATGGCTTTCCACCCTAATCCGAGTCCAAGTACAGGGAGCAACCTAGGCAGGATCCAATTCCAGCCCTACTCTTCTTCGACTCGGATCCACCCCTAGCACATGCTCGTCGCCAAGTTTAGGCATCAGAGCACATAGTCGAACCTTGATTTAAAGAAGCCGGCTAAAGATGACGAGGACAATGGCAGAGTCAGCTATAAAACGTCGACGGATGTTGAACGGGCCGACGGACAAGCACATGGCGCCAGTACAGGACAACCCGGTAAGATGAGTTCGGGACGACTTTCTGCCCTGCTCAGAGCAACCCGATGCGGAGATGAGAGGTGGAGTTTGCCCTTGCTGTTGAGTGCGATGCCACGATTTGATGCGGCTTTCTCTGCCAAATGGGCAGCTTTCCTCCTACATTTGTTGCTCGTGCACTGCCAGCGACAGGACGACGAGGAAGGACCCAAAGGCCGCAAGGGCCTGGGGGCTTCGAAAAGGGCAGATGCAACTGAGAAGTAAGGCAAACTACAACCGATAGCGACAAACAGAGAGGGTGGCCATCAAATGGGTTGTGTATTCGGTCCTAGTGGCCGGCATTTTATAGAAGCAAATAGTGGCGTCGGGTAAAGCATGAAGGACACCAGGGAGTGTTGCATGATAGGCATGGGCAGGTAGTGTGCAACAGATGCCATTAACCCACAACGAGCTCTGTGCCACGGGCATTGGAAACCGCAATAGAATAATGTTGCATTGTAGATTGCACCATTTTTTTAGCATCAATGCAGACACAAACGCTCATATACACGCGCATACACTCATCCGTATGAACGCACACACGCACACCCTATTTCTATGAGCACCGACCAAAGACTGAGCCGACATATCATCTTAAAATTTACGAAGTCACCGTAGACACCTCGTCGTCGACCGGAACGTCTTCTCTCATTGAATGCGCATCGCCGGAAATACTGAAATAAATTAAGGAATAAATGTGAACACTAGGATTTGAACCCAGTGAGTTAGGGATATCACAGTCCCTCTAACCATCCAACCACGGGTTGGTTTCTGTAGATTGCACCGTTGATCCCTAAACTTGGTGGCAGTGTCCAGAACGGTCCTCAAACTTGCTAAGTGCCTGAATACGGTCCTGGAAGTTGCCAATACTGCTACTATACCGTCCTTGAACTTGTCACGCCAGTCCTGGTCTACATATCACGGTATCAGGGTATGTGCTGCGAACACCGCAGCGTACCACAGTCGCCACGTCAGCCAAGGGCCCGCACTCAAAGAGCCTTGCCGTCAACTCGAACCACCTCAAGGGCGCCATCCCGAACTCTGTCAGCAACCTCACCGACGCTACGCGAGCTCATTATCTACGACAACTAGCTCGAGGGTGCTATCTCGAGGTACTCCGCGGCGGCTGCAACAAGAGCCTCCAGGACGCGCTCCCGCTGGAGATGGCAACTGCTCCAACCTCACCATGCTCAGCCTCACCGATCGAGACCAGCATCTCGGATCCCCTCCCGCCGAGCCTAGGCCAGCTCAAGAACCTCTACACGCTGGTCACCTACACGGCGCTGCTCTCCGCCCCGATTCCGCCGGAGTTCAAGAAATGTGTCAGCCTGCAGAACATCTACCTTTACGAGAACGCGCTGTCGGGCTCCATCCCGGCGAGTCGGTGACAACTCGCTGGCCAGCGTGATACCGGCGAGCAACGGTAAGATTCCAGCTCAGATTGATTTTGACCTGAGCTGCAATGGGCTGTCAGGTGCGATGCCAAAGGAGTTCGCCGGGCTCACGCGTGCTCGACGTCTCGCACAACAAGCTATCCAGCGACCTCCAGTTGATATCCGCTCTCGAGAACCTCGTTGCGCTCAACATCTCCGGCCGTGCGCCGGAGACAGCGTTCTTCGCGAAGCTGCCCATGAGGGACATTGGAGGCAACCCAGTGGTCTGCCTCTCCTGGTGCCCGGGCGACACCAGTGACCTTGAGCGCACGACGCAGCATGCCCCTTGCGTCTCCACAGCCGTCCTCCTCACTGCTCTCGTGGTCACCTGATTGTCATGGCGGTCGTCCGACCCGGCCGCCGGCGCCAGCGCTCGGCCATCCAGGTGGTTGAAGTTGACAGGGAGGATCTCCGAGGGTGCGATTGGGGAATGCATTTTGACCAGGAACGTCCAAATCTTCTGTCTATAGGCCCCTTAGCTGACGTGGCGACTGTGGTACACTGTGGCGTACGTGTTGTGTATGCACATACTTAGCCCAGGACGGGCCTGACAAGTTCAGGGACCGTATGGTCGCAGTATTGGCAACTTTTAGGACCGTATTGAGGCACTTCTCAACTTCCGGGACCGTTCTGAACACTGCCACCAAGTTTAACGACCAAGAATGCATTTTACTCCTCGTAAGGGCATGTACAATGGTGCTTTTATGGTGATTTCCCTACAATTAATAATGTTGTAAGACAATAAACGTTGAGGTGGAGGATACAGAAATCATAAGAAAAAATTTGTTTTCTCTTATTTAAGAGATGATCTTCTAGAACAATATATTTCATTTTTTTTAGAAATGGCTAGTTATTGAAGATAAATTTAAGATAATTCATTGTAGACATTTATTCTTATCTCTAAACTATATGCAAGACTCAAAATAAGATTGTCTTATTAACCATTGTACATGCTTTACTGCATATATTTTCTGGGGCAGCTATTCACACGTACTCTAAGAAATCCAACGCTCTTTGCAAGACGTGCAAAAGGAATCGCGTTAGGCACGAGGAAAAACAATATTTAGCATGTCATCTTATATATACAGGACACGTGACGGGCATAATCACAAATACATGCGATGGCATCCAAAAAAAATCTCAGCGGCCCAACCGTCCAATCAAACATGCACGTACATTTTTTTGAGACAAAACATGCACTTACATGTAAGAGCATTTCCAGCCGCGTCCCCAACAGCCCCCAAGATCATTTTTTAGCGTCGGCGCCGAAAAATCAGTCCAGTCACGCTCCAAGACCTTGTTTATCGCTGGTTTGGGCCGAAATATCAGCCGGCGAACCCGAGCCAAACCCAAACCCCCGGGGGCCGCCTAGAGGCGCCGGCTGAAGCATAAAGGCGCGTGGGTCCGCTCTGTCGGCGAGAGACGGCACTTTTTCCCGCCGATCCCCTGTTTTCCCCCTCCATTTTCCCTCCATCCCCCCCTTCTGCTCTCTTCTCCCGCCATTCTCCCCCCTCTTCCCGCCATCCGGCCGCCATCCAGCCATGCTGCCAAAGAAGTATAAGGCCCCTCGCGCTGCTGCCGTTGCCGATGCCACCCAGCCGAAGCAGAGAAAGCCGAGGGCGCCGCTGTCAAAACCACCGGGCATGTCAAATGCCGACTGGAAGGCGGAGGTTCAGTGCCGGGGGGCTGTCACCACCGACCGGCAAAACATGCTCAATGCCAAGAAGGCCCGAGACAGGGCAGCGGCGGCGAAGCAGGTAGAGGCGCCGTCTCGCGCGGGGATGATGAATCCACCCGGTGATCACGGCCCGCAAGCTGCCTGAAGCCAGCAGAGCGTCGGGTCGCCGGCCAGCTTCTCGCCGTCGCTGCAGCCCTGGGGGTGCGTGTCGGTGCCAAAACCGGCCGATCTTGTGTAGGGGTCCCGAACTGTGCGTCTGATGATCGAAGGTAATAGGAGATGAAGGGGACACGATGTTTACCCAGGTTCGGGCCCTCTTAATGGATGTAAAACCCTACTTCCTGTTGGATTGACTTTGATGAGTATAGGGATTACAAGAGTTGATCTACCTCGAGATCGTAATGGCTAAACCGTAGCTGTCTAGCCTATATGAGTTCTGCTTGCCTCTACAGACTAAACCCTCCGGTTTATATAGACACCGGAGGGGCCTAGTGTTGTACAGAGTCGGCTTACAGAGAAAGGAATCTATACATCTGGACGCCAAACTTGCCATTCACACAAAGGAGAGTCCCATCCGGACACTAGGCAAGGCCTTCTACCTTATATCTTCACGGCCCATCAGTCCAGCCCATATCACACAGCCCGGACACCGGAGGACCCCATAATCCAGGACTCCCTTAGTAGCCCCTGAACCAATCTTTCGATGACGATATGTTCGGTACGCAAATTGACTTCAGCATTGCAAGGCGGGTTCCTCCTCCGAATACTTCAAAGTAGTCTTCTGAATAAGAGAACTGTATCCGGCTCTGTATAACAGCCACAACCCTCAATCACAAGGGCAAGATACTTAATCAAAATATGGTCTGTCTAATGAAAACTTTTTTGGAGAAATGTTACATCTGCCCTCTTTATCATTTCAAACCGTTTTTTAGCCTCCCGCTTCGTGTTTCGAGGCGCAGCCTCTATTGACATGTCTTGTCAAAGCAGAGATCGTGTCCCCTTATTGCGGGATTCCCATCAATACGGGTCTGGGTAATCCAACGGTGCCATTTGCATGACCCCTTGGGAACAGGCGAATTTTAAGGCTTGAGGGGGGCGTTTGATATTCACTACCTATATAAGCGAATAAAGATCCCTTCTTTTCACCTCACGCCTTCTTCCTCCTCCTGCTTTCCCATCCTCAAGCTCCAGCGCCTAAGCTTCGTTCTTTCCCACCGCCTCCAACCTCTCCAGCCATGTCCGGATCCGGCTCACAGGGCAAGTGGACGACCTCCTCCATTACGGAGAAGGACGTCAAGGAGGTCCGGTAAGCGGGGTACCCGACTGCGAACGTCGCGCACAGCCTCCCTGCCAAAAAGCAAGCCATCCCCACTCCGGAACCCAGCGAGAGTGGTGTTTATCCCCCACTTCCTCCGCGGACTAGGGTTTCCTCTCCACCCTTTTGTCCGCGGCGTCATGTTCTATTACGGGCTAGATTTCCACGATCTAGCCCCAAATTCCTTCCTTCACATCTCGGCGTTTATCGTCATGTGCGAGGCGCTCCTCCGCATCCCCCCACTTTGGCCTATGGCTCAAGATTTTCAATGTGAAGCCGAAGGTGATCGACGGGCAGCATGTAGACAGCGGTGGTGCCATGGTGAGCAAGCTCCCCAACATCACCTGGCCCAAAGGGGCCTTCGTGGCCCGATAGTCAAGATATGGTAGCAAGAGTGGCTCTGCATCACCGAACCTCGCGGCGCCACATGGGCAGCCACTCCTGAGTTTAGATCTGGACCCCCAATGCGGCTTGTGTCGTGGACCAACAAGGGTCTGGACTGGGGGTCGACCGACGAAGTGACGATGCTGCAAAAGCGCATCAAAAATATGATAGGGAAGAACACCAGTCTCACTGATGTGATTCAGGTGATGCTTTTCCACCGGATCCTCCCCTTCCAGTGCCGGCCTCTCCATATGTGGGAGTTTAATCCGGAATGGCCACGAACCCTGTAGCGATTCTTCGGCACAACTCGCGAAGAGATCTGGAAGCTGCTCTTCAAGGCCTAGAAGACGTGGCCGGCGACGACCGACAACATCGGCCTCGACAGCGCGCATCCGGCCACCCCAGTAAGCATTTAGTTTCCGAACATAACTTCATTTTACAAATCAAAGGGTATGCTGAGCCTTCCATCCTTCAATCAGGGCTGGACAAAGAAGGCGGAGCGGATCAAGTGTCCGGCTCCGCTACCCGAAGACCCAGCCATTCCTTTGCTAACGAGGATGCTGGTCCCAGCGACGTATCAGGCGCCAGAGAATAAGGCCAAGAAGAAGAGCAAGGAGGCCACAGGTGGCCCCCGCTGTAAAGGTACTTCGGACACTATGTCCAGAGAGACCGAAGCTCCCTCCTCCCACAAGGGAGATGAAGACGAAGAGGAGTAGGAGGCAGAGAGCGATTCTCCCCTTAAGGGAGGGGGGCGAAGAAAAGGGCGGCCTCCGTAGACCCGGAGGCGGAGGCGTCCAAGAGAGGGAAGATATCCCTCTCGGACGGCTCGGATTCGGATGCCGAAGCCATCCCTGAGCGGCGCCCCAGGGTGAAGCCCCAGGCCGCATCGTAAGTATCCGAGGATGCTTTACATATATCCGGTCTTTGTAGGATAACATATTATATTATGTGTTTCAGTTTGGCCTGCGACCTCCCCCAACTATCATCATCTGAGGGGGATTCCTTGGTGTCGGAGAAGGTGGAGAGCGAGACGTCTCTGCGAGCTTCTTCGCTACCCACCGCAGATGACGCCGAGGTGTTATCCCAAAGGACCTCTCCGGGCCACGGAGAGGTGCGGGAGGCCTCCAAGACGGCGCCAAAGGATAATGCCTCGGAAGCAGGGAACATGGGGGGCGCAACCCCCATGGAGACTGATGACGGGGGCCCTGACCAGTGCGGCCCCCAGCCGAACACCATTCCGGAGACCCATGTGGCTCCGGAATCGAGTGAGCAACCCCCTTCAAAGGAGGGGGGAGCGCCAACTCCGGCGGCGACCTCCATTAATCCGGAGGCGCCGAACACTTTGATGGAGGCACTACGACATGTTTCCATCGTGGAGGAGCACCCAACCCTGATGGGTGTGGTGGTTGAGAACATTCGGTCCGCCAAGAGCGGGTTGAGCGAAGCCTTCACCAGACTACTAATAGGCTTTGAGGTATGCGATGTAATATTCTTAGCTGCTTTTTATATGAGAAATATGCCTGTGTATAGATAGTAGACCCTGAGACTCTGTTCGGTTTTGAAAAACGACCGAACAGAGGATCAAATAATAATCGTAGGAGGTAACGTACTGCTCTATTGGTAAATAGGCTTCCCTGTTAACGGTGACCGCCCAGCCGATGAAGTTTTCGAACTCAAGCGGAAGCTGCAGCTGGCCGATGATGATATCGTCCGCATTAACAAACGGTTCGATGAAGCGCAAGGTATGTTTGAAGAATTATTTACACACCTGAAGTGATATGCCAATGTGGAGTCTAAACTCCTGTGTTGCCCTGATCATTATGGCAGGTAGTGCGGCCGAGGTCGAGACCCTAAAGAGCGCCCTCGCCCAAGCCAAGGAGCAGGCACGGGTGAGCAAAGCGGCCGCTGACAAAGCGGCCGTTGATTTAAAGGCCGAGCAGGTCGCCCGCCGCCGGTATGAGGAACGGGTGACCGATGTAGAGCAAGAGCTCAAGGACGCCGCCGGCAAGTGCGAGGCCTTGGAGGAGAAGAATAAGGCCCAAGCTATCGATCTCGCCAAGGCTCTCTCGGGGGCCAAGGAGGCGCGGACGGAGTCCAGGGTGGCTCGTGAGGAGATAAAGCAGGCCGAACAGATAGCGGCTGGTAAGCCCTTTCTTTTACAGAGTAAATTTGGTAGTCAGAAATTCGCCTTGCTCACCCGACTATGGAGTTCTCCAGACGCCTTTGCGGATCTTCCGAAGAGCGCTGTTGACGCCCCACGGTTTTTCCGGGCCCAAGAGGGGAACACGAGGGAGAAGCTCTTCTGGTCACAGTACCTGGCGCCGGAGCATCCAACATTGTTGAACAACCAGATGATGCAGCTGGCGGAGCTGCATAGGATGTCCGGCTTGGCCATGAAGGACCTCATAGTCCGGTTGTGGCCAGCCGAACCCATTCCAAGCCGCTACTTCGGCCTGGTGAAGCGACTCGCCGACGCCCTGCCCCGAGTCGAAGCTGTAAAGCGCTCGGCGTGCATAGAGGGTGCGCGGATGGCCTTTGCCCGTGTCAAGATGCACTGGGCTAAGATGAAGTCCTCCGTCATTGTGACCTAGGGCCTGCCCGAAGGCAAGGATCACCACAAGCCGAAGCGATATTTCGACGATGTCCTTGAGGGTGCCTGGATAGTAGAGGGCCAGTGCTCGAAGAATATTGTGTTCGAATGAATGTATCCGGGTTGTTTGGCCCTTATTTTGTGAACCAAGGCTTTGTAATATATTTATGCCTTTATTCTGAAAGTATTTACCTCCTGTGCGGCTGTTTTTAATTCTGAGAGTTTACCAGTCGTTGGCTTTAGCCCCCACGTAGATGCTACGGGGGTGTTCGGAATAGCACATGATCACACTTGACCTAACGTCTTGGTCCGTATAGGAGGTGTCTGCGCAACGAACCAGGCAAATAGACTGTGCGGCTTTATCGCTCTCACTTAGCCATAGGAGTTTGATAATGGGACTAGGAGCTAGCCCCTGGTGCGTGTGCGGTTATCCGAACTTGGATGCCTTAGGCGCGTGACTGGATGAAGGCCAGTCCTTTGTATAATATGGAAGAAATCGCTAGAGATTTACGGTATGTCGCCGAATCGCTGATCAACTCTCGCCGTATAATGACAGTCAGTTTTCGGATTTCCCTACTGAGGTGCTTAACCGGACGAACCAGAAACACAACCGTAGTAGTTCTCCCTTTACCACCTTAGCCGAACAAACGGAACGTAAGGTAGCAACCACAGGAGCCGGTCAACCCATCTATTGACCATAGACACGATTCGGAGCTGGTGCATATAATGCAAATTTTTGGGACGCCGAAGTGTACTCTAAAAGTATTCGGACTTCTTTTTTTAAATATGAGTGGCCAAATAGAGCCCCTGTTATTGAAGCTGTACCAAAATGTATATGTGGCAGTCTTAGCACAAAAGAGGAATGCAGATTATGAAACAAACCAAGACCGAACGAGGGTTGGTAAAAAGTTGTTTTCATTAATCTGTTTGATACGTCAAGACGTGCTATTGCAGATAGTGCCAGGGCTATTTTACATGGCAAAATTTGTACACAAGGGAAAGCTATATACGGGGCCTAAAAGAAGGTCTTGAAGATCTCACTGATGCCCTGCCGCACTTCTGCGTCGCTTTCGCCTTTGTGGAAAAGATTCCTTGAGAGGAGCGGTCCATGGTCGTTTATACAAAAACGTGCCCGGGAAGAGTCCTTGCACGACCGTGGAGTAGCAAGGTTTTAACGCACCCGTGGTATGAAAAAAAAGATCAATGGAAAAAGGTCAAGGTCACATAGGGTCGAGCTGCACTATAGACCTGTCTGCTGATAACCCACAAGTGTAGGGGATCGCAACAGCTTTCGAGGGTAGAGTATTCAACCCAAATTTATTGATTCGACACAAGGGGAGCCAAAGAATATTCTCAAGTATTAGCAGTTGAGTTGTCAATTCAATCACACCTGGATAACTTAATATCTGCAGCAAAGTATTTAGTAGCAAAGTAATATGATAGTAGTGGTAACGGCAACAAAAGAGTAATGAAAGCAAAAGTAGTATTTTTGGTGTTTTGTAGTGATTGTAACAATAGCAACGGGATAGTAAATAAGCGTAAACCAGTACATGGAAAGCTCGTTGGCAATGGATCGGTGATGGATAATTATGCCGGATGCAGTTCATCATGTAATTGTCATAACATAGGGTGACACAGAACTAGCTCCAATTCATCAATGTAATGTAGGCATGTATTCCGAATATAGTCATACGTGCTTATGGAAAAGAACTTGCATGACATCTTTTGTCCTACCCTGTCGTGGCAGCGCGGTCCTAACAGAAACTAAGGGATATTAAGGCCTCCTTTTAATAGAGTACCGGACCAAAGAATTAACACATAGTGAATACATGAACTCCTCAAACTACAGTCATCACTGGGAGTGGTCCCAATTATTGTCACTTCGGGGTTGCCGGATCATAACACATAATAGGTGACTATAGACTTGCAAGATAGGATCAAGAACTCACATATATTCATGAAAACATAATAGGTTCAGATCTGAAATCATGGCACTCGGGCCCTAGTGACAAGCATTAAGCATAGCAAAGTCATAGCAACATCAATCTCAGAACATAGTGGATACTAGGGATCAAACCCTAACAAAACTAACTCGATTACATGATAGATCTCATCCAACCCATCACCGTCCAGCAAGCCTGCGTTGGAATTACTCACGCACGGTGGTGAGCATCATAAAATTGGTGATGAAGGATGGTCGATGATGACGACGTCGACGAATCCCCCTCTCTGGAGCCCCGAACGGACTCCAGATCAGCCGTCCCGAGAGGTTTTAGGGCTTGGCGGCGGCTCCGCATCGTAAAACGCGATGATTTCTTCTCCTTGATTTTTTTCTCCCCTAAAGCAAATATATAGAGTTGGAGTTGGCGTCGGAGGAACTCCAGGGGGCCCACGAGGTAGGGGGCGCGCCCTAGGGGGGCAAGCACGCCCCCCACCCTCGTGGACAGGTGGTGGGCCCCCTGTCCTTCATCTTTTGCAAGGATTTTAATTATTTTTGAAAAGTTGTTCCGTGAAGTTTCAGGTCATTCCGAGAACTTTTGTTTCTGCACATAAATAACATCATGGCAATTCTGCTGAAAACAGCGTCAGTCCAGGTTAGTTCCATTCAAATCATGCAAGTTAGAGTCCAAAACAAGGGCAAAAGTGTTTGGAAAAGTAGATACGACGGAGACGTATCAACTCCCCCAAGCTTAAACCTTTGCTTGTCCTCAAGCAATTCAGTTGATAAACTGAAAGTGATAAAGAAAAACTTTTACAAACTCTGTTTGCTCTTGTTGTTATAAATATGTAAAGCTAGCATTCAAGTTTTCAGCAAAGATTATAACTAAACACATTTGCAATAATTCTCAGGTCTCATGTTTACTCATATCAATGGAATAATCAACTAGCGAGCGATAATAATAAATCTCGGATGACAACACTTTCTCAAAACAATCATAATATGATATAACAAGATGGTATCTCGCTAGCCCTTTCTAAGACCGCAAAACATAAATGCAGAGCACCCTTAAAGATCAAGGACTGACTAGACTTTGTAATTCATGGTAAAAGAGATCCAATCATAGTCACACCCAATATAAATTAATAGTAATGGATGCAAATGACAGCTGTGCTCTCCATCTAGTGCTTTTTAATAAGAGGGTCATGACTCAACATAAAAGTAAATAGATAGGCCCTTCGTAGAGGGAAGCAGGGATTTATAGAGGTGCCAGAGCTCGGCTTTGAAATAGAGATAAATAATATTTTGAGCGGCATACTTTTATTTTCAACATAACAACTAAGAGATGGGGATATCTTCCATGCTACACACATTATAGGCGGTTCCCAAACAGAATGGTAAATTTTATACTCCCCCTCCACCAACAAGCATCAGTCCATGACTTGCTCGAAACAACGAGTGTCTCCAACTAGCAACAGTCCCTGGGGGAGTTTTGTTTGCAATTATTTTGATTTAGTTTGCATAAAGCATGGGACTGGGCATCCCGGTGACCAGCTATTTTCTCGTGAGTGAGTAGCGGAGTCCACTCCTCTTGAGAATAACCCGCCTAACATGGAAGATAAGGGCAGCCCTAGTTGATACATGAGCTATTCAAGCATACAAAACAAAATGTTTATTTGAAGGTTTAGAGTATGACACATACAAATTTACTTGGAACGGCAGGTAGATACCGCATATAGGAAGGTATAGTGGACTCATATGGCATAACTTTGGGGTTTAAGGAATTGGATGCACAAGCAGTATTCCCGCTTAGTACAAGTGAAGGCTAGCAAAAGACTGGGAAGCGACCAACTAGAGAGCGACAACAGTCATGAACATGCATTAAAATTAATAAACATTGGATGCAAGCATGAGTAGGCTATAATCCACCATGAACATAAATATCGTGAAGGCTATGTTGATTTGTTTGAACTACATGCGTGAACATGTGCCAAGTCAAGTCATTTAAATCATTTAAAGGAGGATACCACCCCATCATACCACATCATAACCATTTTAATAGCATGTTGGCACGCAAGGTAAATCATTATAACTCATAGCCAATCAAGCATGGCATACGCAACTATGTTCTCTAATTGTCATTGCAAACATGTTTATTCATAATAAGCTGAATCAAGAGCGATGAACTCATCATATTTACAAAAATAAGAGAGGTCGAGTTCATACCAGCTTTTCTCATCTCAGTCAGTCCATCATATATCATCATTATTGCCTTTCACTTGCACGACCGAATGGTGTGAATAATAATAAGTGTGCACGTGCATTGGACTAAGCTGGAATCTGCGAGCATTCAATAAACAGGAGAAGACAAGGCAATATGGGCTCTTGGTTAAATCAACAATAATGCACATAAAAGCCACTTCAACAATTTAATCATGGTCTTCTCCTATCGACCTCCAAAGGAAAGAAAAGAAATAAAACTATTTACACGGGAAAACTTCCAACAAGCAAAAGAAGAACGGGAAATTTTTTTGGGTTTTTTTTTATTTATTACTACTACAGCAAGAAAGATAAACTATTACTAATTTTTTTGGTTTTTCTTAAGGTTTAACAAACACATAAGAGGAAAGCAGGAAAAAGAAAATAATCTAGCATGGATATTACAGTGAAAGAGTATGAGCACCGACATCTAGCAATGAGTGTGTGTAAACATAAATGTAATATCGGTGGGAAATACGTACTCCCACAAGCTTAGGCTTGTGGCCTAAGTTGGTTCATTGCCATGGATGGTCTGGCGGATGGCGGATACCCGTAGGTGCAGTTGCGGTCGTACTGAGATGCAGCGGCTATCGCCTCCTGAGCTGCAGTGTGGCGTCGAACTGCCTCCGCTCTCCTCTCGTACTCATCTGTCTCCTCTCTGGTAATAACATATCTTCCTTTTGCCTGATAATCAAAGAAGGCAGGAGCAGGGAGAGTAATACGGACAACACACCGTTTATCAAAGATTAGTCGATACTGGAGAGGTGATTCATTCCTCTCGACAAACTGGTGGTGGACCATAGAATTAAAGTCTAAATAAGTAGGAGGCAACTCCATATCATCCTCACGAACGTCCACATCAAGAAAATCAGCTAAGCGGGTTGCATAAATTCCTCCAAAGAAATCTCCATTAAATCTATTATGATGCAACCTACGTGCAACAATGGCTCCCATATTATAAGATTGGTCTCCCAACACAGCACGCCTAAGAATATTGAGATCAGGGACACACATGTGACATGCTTCATCTTTACCGTTTATGCATCTACCTATGAAGAGAGCAAAATAATGTATAGCAGGAAAATGGATGCTTCCAATGGGAGCTTGTGTTATATCTCTAGATTCCCCCACGGTTATACCAGCAAGAAAGTTTCTAAATTCAGATTTACGGGGATCACTAATACTACCCCATTGTGGAAGTTTACAAGCAGAAGTAAAATCCTCTAAGTCCATGGTATAAGATTTTTCATAAAGATCAAACATGACTGTTAGAGAATTACGTGAAGATAAAAATTCAAACCTCCTCACAAATGAGCTAGTGAGTTGATAGTACTGGGGGCATTTGTCTGCCTCAAAGCTCACAAGATCGGCGTTACGCAAATATGCATTAAATTCTTCTTTGATCCCCGCTCGATCCATAAAATTTTCTGAAGGCCACCACTCTTCAAGGGTGCATGACCATAAAAGGTATTACTCATATAAATAGAACAACCATTATTCTACGATTTAAATGAATAACCGTCTCGCATCAAACAAGATCCAGATATAATGTTCATGCTCAACGCTGGCACCAAATAACAATTATTCAGATCTAAAACTAATCCCGATGGTAGATGTAGAGGTAGCGTGCCGACCGTGATCACATCGACTTTGGAACCATTTTTCACGCGCATCGTCACCTCGTCCTTAGCCAATCTTCGCTTAATCCGTAGTCCCTGTTTCGAGTTGCAAATATTATCAACAGAACCAGTATCAAATACTCAGGTGCTACTGCGAGCATTAGTAAGGTACACATCAATAACATGTATATCACATATATCTTTGTTCACCTTGCCATCCTTCTTATCCGTCAAATACTTGGGGCAGTTCCGCTTCCAGTGTCCAGTCTGCTTGTCGTAGAAGCACTCAGTCTCAGGCTTAGGTCCAGATTTGGGTTTTTTCTCTTGAGCAGCAACTTGCTTACTGTTTTTCTTGAAGTTCCCCTTCTTCTTCCCTTTACCCTTTTCTTGAAACTGGTGCTCTTATTGACCATCAACACTTGATGCTCCTTCTTGATCTCTACCTCTGCAGCTTTTAGCATTGCGAAGAGCTCGGGAATAGTCTTGTCCATCCCTTGCATATTATAGTTCATCACGAAGCTCTTGTAGCTTGGTGGCAGTGATTGAAGAATTCTGTCAATGACACTATCATCAGGAAGATTAACTCCCAGTTGAATCAGGTGATTATTATACCCCGACATTTTGAGTATATGTTCACTGACAGAACTATTCTCCTCCATCTTACAGCTATAAAACTTATTGGAGACTTCATATCTCTCAATCCAGGCATTTGCTTGAAATATTAACTTCAACTCTTGGAACATCTCATATGCTCCATGACGTTCAAAACATCGTTGAAGACCCGGTTCTAAGCCGTAAAGCATGGCACACTAAACTATCGAGTAGTCATCAGCTTTGCTCTGCCAGACGTTCTTAACGTCGTCAGTTGCATCCGCAACAGGCCTGGCACCCAGCGGTGCTTCCAGGACGTAATTCTTCTGTGCAGCAATGAGGATAATCCTAAGTTACGGACTCAGTCCGTGTAATTGCTACCATCATCTTTCAACTTAGCTTTCTCAAGGAACGCATTAAAATTCAACGGAACAACAGCACGTGCCATCTATCTACAACAAACATAGACAAACAAAATACTATCAGGTACTAAGTTCATGATAAATTTATGTTCAATTAATCATATTACTTAAGAACTCCCACAAGCCAAGGGTATTTATTCAACTAAGCCACGGTAAGCCCTGCGCTTTTTCTCTACCCTTTTTCACTCCTCTTACACATGCATCCTTCTTCTGATGCAGTTTGCTTTTTGTAGGACAGGCACCGTACGTGCAGGCGCAGGCATCGCACAGCCACACCGAATACTTCTTTGTTCTTCTCCGGCCGGTAGGTAAGTACGGTACTGCACGTACATATGCATGGTTCCATGCATGTTTTGTATCATGAATTTACTTGCAAGCGACACGGCTCGCGATCGATAGCGCGGCTGCCGGAGATTGAAGGTCGGCCGGACCCGGAAGAGGCTGATAGAAGAGAGTGAGCACACGGAGGAGGACGGCATGGCAGCGATGCTGTGTCCGGCGCGTGCTCTCTCTTCTTTCTGCCGGCCTCTTTCATGCCAGCATTTGGGACCCGATCTGCATTACTCATCGATGGAGAGAGGAGCTAGCAAAGAGCGACGCGAGTGGCGGGGGACGAGCCAAGGTCTCTGCCGCACTGGAAGTTCGTCAAAGCTGAAATAATGCGTGTGACAGTGCCAGCTACGGCCCAAGCGTGTGGTTGTGAGGACGCTGCACAAGTGTTCTTAAGCCCCTGAAGGACCCGAGCTTGCTTCAGCATCCAACTCACGTACCAGCACCACCATACGACGAACTGGCGACGACCATAGCAGAGAAGGCTATCGTGAGGTGCGCTCCGGCCGAGCAAGGTAGCGGAGGTGCGTATCATCTCTCCTCCTGATTACTGGTACAGGCACAGCTGGTATACTCAGTAATCATCTTGTACTAGCTAGTGCCTTTGGGATAGGCCGTCGGGATTAGGCGTAATTCCGGTAGTGACTTTGGCTTGTGCCTTGCTGTGTAGAACTTAGATTGTTAATTGGATGAAACTTGTTGTGCTGAAACTGCTTCATGCCTTACCCGTTGCAGGCGACGGACCTAATTGATGGGCACACGGCGATCCCTGGTACCAAGCACGCTTGTGCTACCAGCAATACTATTACTGCTGTTGTATGGAGCTCGTGACTCCTACTGCTCCCTGGTTTCAGATAACAGCACGGATCGACTTTCATTGCTCGATTTCAAAAAGGCCATCACGAAGGATCCGACAGGAGCCCTTCGCTCTTGGAACGACAGCATCCACCATTGTATGTGGCCGGGAGTCCACTGCGGTACAAGGCACCCAGGACGTGTTACGTCGCTGGACCTCCATAGCTTGAGTTTGACCGGCCAAATCACACCCTCTCTAGGAAACCTAACCTTCCTTGAAAAACTTGACCTAACTTCGAATTGCTTCTTTGGCCAACTGCCCCCTCTTAATCGTCTTAGAAAAATACACTACCTTTATCTAGGCGGCAACTTGCTGCAAGGTAACATTCAAGATGCACTTACTCCGCTTGCAAATTGTTCCAATCTCTGGTGGCTAGGCTGTCGTTGCCGAATAGGCGATCGAGCGATGAGCCTTGAGCCGAAGAACACACACGCACGCGAGAGAGAGGAGAGTCCTTTTGTGCCGCAACTAAGAGCGCAGCATTTTCTGTCTCATTCCTTTTTCCCTTTATCTGTTACAACCGATCTGCTAACAACCTCCCAGTGGACGCGCTATGATCCGCGACGGCCGCGCCATCCCACGGCCACGTTCACAGCGCATGCGTCCACCAGGAGGAAAAGAAGGAAGAAGTGGTCAGTGCTTCGAACGGCATCTGATCCACAGCTAGCTACGTGCATGGGCAGGTCACATCACCTGCGTGCATGCATTATTCAAAGGAAAAACGAAAACAACTATCCTAGCAACGTGAGCTTAACAAGGCCAACAAATCTCCCCCTTAAGCTGAGCGTTCACTACAGACTTCTCTGACCCCAACTTTCTGGCGCAGCTCGATGAAGCGCACTCGCCCTATTGCTTTGGTCAGTGCGTCCGCCACTTGATCATGAGTCCCAACGAAGTCGATCTTCACTTGTCCAGTTTCAACGCAGTCACGGATGAAATGAAACTTTACATCTATGTGCTTACTGCGATCATGATGAACCGGGTTCTTCGCCAAAGCAATCGCGGACTTGTTGTCAACCATGAGCTTGAACTCCGACGGAGCTTGTCCCCTCATCTCCGCCACCAGCCTGCTCAACCACAAACCTTGACAAGTTGCAGCTGCCGCGGCTACATACTTTGCTTCGCAAGAGCTGATCGCAACTACCTTTTGCTTCTGCGATGTCCAGGAAACAGGGTTGTCCCCAAGAAAGAAGATCTGCCCAGAAGTGCTCTTGCGGTCACCAACATCCCCGGCATGGTCGCTGTCACTGAAACCAAGCAAGGTACCACTGCCACCACGCACATATTTGCACCTATAGTTCAGGGTCCCTCGGACGTACCTCAAGATTTGCTTGACAGCAGTCCAGTGAGTTGTGGTTGGCTTCTCCATGAACCTGCTCACAATTCCAACGGCATGTGTGATGTCTGGTCGTGTGTGAACTAGGTACCTGAGACTCCCGATCACGCTGCGATAGAGGGAAGCGTCGCACGCCTTGCCTTCATCTTCTTTTCTCAGCTTGAGCCTACACTCCATGGGCGTATGACTGCTGTTGCACCCGCTCATGCCTGCCACTTCAAGTATTTTCTCTGCATAACCACGCTGACATAGAGTGATCACATCCTCAGACTGACTCACCTCGATGCCCAAGTAGTAGCTCAAGAGCCCGAGGTCACTCATTTTGAAGAGTTGTTGCATTTGATCCTTGAATGCTTTGATGTGAGGCTTGTGAGTACCTGTGATGATCAAGTCGTCGACATACACCCCCACCAGCAGGTAGGACTGATCATCACCTCTGCAGTACACCGCATGTTCTAGCGGGCTCCTGTCAAAACCAAGTGAGATCAATGTTTCATCAAGCTTCGCATATCAGGCCCGTGGGGCTTGACGAAGCCCATAGAGCGCCTTGCTAAGCTTCAGAACCTGTTCCTCGCCTCCATCAGCAACATATCTGGGCGGCTGCGCGACATAGACTTCCTCGATCAGATCACCATTGAGAAAAGCGGACTTTACGTCCATGTGATGCACCTCCCAGCCCGAGTGCGCAGCCAACGCGAGGAAGAGTCGCACGGTCTCCATGCGTGCCACGGGCGCGAACACTTCTTCAAAATCCACGCCCTCACGCTGAGCATAGCCCTTTGCCACCAATCTGGCCTTGTGTTTGATGATCTTGCCGTTGGGGCCTCGTTTAACCTTGAAGACCCACTT
Organism: Triticum timopheevii; assembly: GCA_963921465.1. Taxonomy (NCBI): domain Eukaryota; kingdom Viridiplantae; phylum Streptophyta; class Magnoliopsida; order Poales; family Poaceae; genus Triticum; species Triticum timopheevii. The sequence goes on along the minus strand of OY997274.1, from coordinate 632,419,109 downwards.
CAGCCCGATTGCCTTTTGTCCTCGAGGGAGAGAAGCCAGTTGCCAGGTTGAGTTCTCGGCAATAGACTCCATCTCTGCATCCATGGCCCCCTTCCAGTTGGGGTCCGCCAGCGCGTCCTCGACGTTCGCCGGCTCCTCAGCACTTAGCAGGCAGTGCTCCATCGCCTCTCGCACGGCCTTCCCTTCGGTTTCATCTAGGATGCAGGAGACACGGCGATAACGGATGTTGCCCGTGTCCACATCCCGACGATTCTCGTCATGGCTGGGTGGTGTCGCCCACCGGATCTCTCTGCCCTCCACGGGTGTCGCCGCCTCGGACTGTGGTGTCCCGAGCGCGCTCCCCCCAGACGAGGTTGATCCGGACTGTGGCGTCCCATGTGCGCTCCCCCCAGGCGTGGCCGCGCCGGAGCATGCACCCGCTGATGCAGGAGTGGAGGGGGACGCCGGCGTGCGCGGCGAGTTGATGTTGACGGGCGTCCCGCGGTCGATCTCATGGACGCCATGGTCCGTCGTATACGCCCACGGTCTACTCTCCTCGAACACCACGTCTCTGGACACTTGCACCTTCTTTGTTGCTGGGTTGTAGACGCGATAGGCCTTGGAACCCTCTTCATATGCGACGAAGACCATCGGCGTCGAGCGATCGCTGAGCTTGGTGATGCCAGGGCCGACATTCTTGACGTGGACTGTGCACCCAAATGTGCGCAGATGGTGCACCGCGGGCTTACGGCCGTGCCACGCCTCATAGGACGTGACGCCCTCCAGGCTACGGGTGGGAGCGCGGTTCAGGACATACACCGCGGTCCTCACTGCCTCAGCCCAGAAGAATGCCGGCATCTCCATGCTCTTCATCATGCACCTCGCCATCTCCACCACCGATTGATTGCGCCGCTCGACAACCCCGTTTTGCTGCGGAGAGTATGGAGCGGTCGTGTAATGCTTGACGCCCAGCTCCTCGCAGTACGCCTTGAACTCGCCAGAGTTGAATTCTCCGCCGCGGTCCGACCGGAACGCACGCAGTTTGCAGTTGTCACTCGCCTCGGCATGCGCCTGGACCTTCTTGAAGCGCTGGAAGGCTTCGTCCTTTGTTCTCAGCAGCTCTAGCCACATGTAACGGCTGTAGTCATCCACTATTAGTAGGAAGTACTTGTTACCTCCCGGCGTGGTTGGCTCGATCGGACCGCAAAGGTCTGTGTGCACAAGCTCCAGTCCGCGCTCTGCGCGGTACATCGAGGACTGTGGGAACAGCGAGCGATGTTGTTTGCCCAGTGCGCACCCGTCGCAATATTGCTCGACCCGGTCGATCACAGGCATGCCACGGACCATCTGCTTCATGGACATGGCACGGAGGGCGCGGAAGTGGAGATGGCCCATTCGGGCGTGCCAGCGCCTGGTCGGGTCGTCCCCTTGCGCCAGCAGGCATGTCGGCGCGTCCATCGCGAGAACACCGGTGTACAGGCGGTTGCCTGATCGCCTGACACTCGCCAGAGTGCGTCGGGCTGGATCTTTGATGACCATGAGCCCATCTTCAATGTGGATGACGCACCCGGCCTCGTCCAGCTGTCCCACCGAGACTATGTTCGTCCCGAGGCTCGGGATGAAGTAGACACCCGCGAGCGCGCGTTGGTCACCACCTTGGCAGCGGAACACCACCGTGCCGCGACCACGAATGGCCACGACCGAGCCATCGCCGAACTTCACCGTTCCATGCACGGTTTCGTCGAGAGATGCGAAGACTCCCCTGTCGCCCGTCATATGGCTACTGGCTCCTGTGTCAAAGAACCACACGTCATCTGGGGAGGGCACAGGGAGCACTTTCTCCTCGTTGAGGTACACCACTTGGGGTGCCACATGTCGTGTCGCGTCGATGGTGGTGACCACGGCCATTTAGAGACCCTGATCATGCTCGGCCTGGGCTTCAGCTAGATGTGCCTGCTCCTGCTTGCCTTTCTGCTCCTGCTCACGGAGCCATGTCTGGCACTCCTTCTTCCAGTGCCCGGGGATGCCGCAGTGATGGCACTTTCCTTTCTTCTTCTTGGTGCCGGATCCGCCCGCGCCCGCGCTCCCCGGAGCACACTTGCCGCCGCCGTGCGACTTGCCCTTTGCAGGTGACTTGCTCTTGCCAGCATTGCCACCGCCACCTCCTGATGATGAGCCACCGCCTCCGCCCGCCTTGTCGCGGGCCAGCCACTCCTCGTGAGTGAGCAGGAGGCACCCGGCGGGCTGTGTGCCGCCGTCTAGATCATAGTGGTCCTCGCACGCAGAGAAGCGACCGACGAGTTCCTCGATCGTCATGGCCTTCAGATCGAGAAGGGACTCGATCGCCATCGCCATCGGACGATAACGACGCGGCACCACCCGGAGAAATTTCTGCACGGCCTTGTGCTCGGTGACGGGGTCGCCGAACAGCTCAAGATCGGAGATGAGGGCGGAGAGCCGCAGCCCGAAATCTTTGATGGACTCTCCGTCTTTGAACCGGAGATCCTCGAATTCTTGCCGGCGCACCTGCGCCTTGGCCTCGCGGGAGCGCACGCTGCCCATCCTCATTGTCTTGATCGTCTCCCAAGCCATCTTGGCCGTGTCCTTGGCGGCCAGCACGCGCAGCAGCTCCGGCGGGACGCCGGTGAGTATTATCTGCAGCGCGCGCCGATCGTCATTCTCATCGGCGCCGTCTTCAGTCACCGCGCTCCAAACACGAGCGACCTGCAACTTGACTTGCATGAGGAGCGCCCACTCTTGGTAATTGGTGCGGGTGAGCATCAGCGACGATCCCGACTCCTCGCGCACGACGCGCTCCACCACACGGATCTCGCCGCTGCCGCTGCCAGTGAGGCGCGCGACCAGCGCCTTGGACGAAGGCGACTGCGGTGGTGATCTGGCGCCGCCCTTGTTCTTCACGCCAGACTCGTCGCCCGACGTCGCTGCCGCGGATCAAACACCGCCGGCAACCGGAGGATCGCACACCGCCGGGCTCTGATGCCAATTGTCGTTGCCGAATAGGCGATCGAGCGATGAGCCTTGAGCCGAAGAACACACACGCACGCGAGAGAGAGGAGAGTCCTTTTGTGCCGCAACTAACAGCGCAGCGTTTTCTGTTTCATTCCTTTTTCCCTTTATCTGTTACAACCGATCTGCTAACAACCTCCCAGTGGACGCGCTATGATCCGCGACGGCCGCGCCATCCCACGGCCACGTTCACAGCGCATGCGTCCACCAGGAGGAAAAGAAGGAAGAAGTGGTCAGTGCTTCGAACGGCATCTGATCCACAGCTAGCTACGTGCATGGGCAGGTCACATCACCTGCGTGCATGCATTATTCAATGGAAAAACGAAAACAACTATCCTAGTAACGTGAGCTTAACAAGGCCAACATAGGCCTCTCCGCTAACATGCTAGTGGGTTCAGTTCCCCAAAACATAGGTTCCTTCTCCAATCTATTGGGTTTGAGTCTTTCCCATAATAATCTCACTGGAAACATCCCGCCAACCTTCAGCAACATCACTCACTTAGAAGAAATATACCTTGAACAGAATCAGCTCGAGGGAAGCATTCCTGAAGAGCTTGGGCAATTGCCAAATATGTCAATCGTAAGGCTAGATAGAAATAGGCTATCGGGTAGAGTTCCAGCAATATTGTTCAATCTATCCAATCTTCAACAACTAAACTTGAGTACAAATATGCTAAGCGGGACATTGCCATCTGGCGTTGGTAATATGCTGCCTAATCAGTTTGAAGGCCACGTCCCAGATTCACTGTACAATGCTTCAAAGCTGGAAGAGCTAGATATGTCATCCAATTATTTCACCGGACAAATTCCTAGTTGCTTGGGTAAACTTCATAAACTACGGTATCTAAACCTGGACAAAAACAAGTTTGAAGTGCGAGACAGTCAAAGCTGGGAGTTTTGAAGTGCACTGTGCAATTGTCCTGATCTATGGACACTCTCATTATATGGAAATCAACTACAGGGAGTTATACCACATTCTGTTGGTAATCTATCCATCATGCTTTATAGACTAAGTTTCGGTGCAAACAACTTGTCCGGGACGGTGCCGCAGAGCATTGGGGCCCTAAAGAACCTATACGATTTAGATCTTGGAGGAAACAACTTCGTTGGACCAATACCGTACTCCATTGGCAATCTGTCAAAGTTAGTTAAGGTCAATCTTTCCAATAATCATTTCGACAGTTGGTAGTCCATCGGCACTTCTTGATACCCAACGGCTTGTTGCGGAGTGGTTGGCCAAGCCCGTGATGTCGTGTGTTGTGCAACAAGCCGACGGGAAACCTCTCTACCTCCCCTGTTCAGCAGTTCTGTCGGCATGTGTGGTTGCTGTGCAGTCATTTTAGGTGGTTGCTCTGTACTGAATTTTATTTTCTTTCTGGATTCCCTAGCGACTTTCTATTTCGGCGCTGGTTCGTTCTAATGTACTCTGTGTGTGTGGCACATACGGTGCAGCTGTATGCACCCTTTTCTGGTATTATTATCGTCGTGTATGTATACATTGCGAGTAGCGCTCTAAGTACGCTCTTAAACGCTTGTCCATGGTGACATTCTCTCTTTTGGGATGCCAAGAGGAAATGCATTTATGGACAGTAGCAGCTGGTAGATTTTAGTCTTCGTAGTAGTTGTCTGAACTGTTGGTTTCTATTAATGGAAACCGGATGGGGCAAGCGTTTCTTTTATCCAAAAAAAAACATTGCGAGGAATCAATAAAAGGGTTCCATCAGAAAATAAAGGGCACTGATCTGTGCCGGCGCACCGGCCCAACTGTTGGGCCAGTCGAGCAGCAGCCGTTCGATGCGCGAGCCAGGGTCGTCAGATCTGCGCGAGACCCCTTCGAGAAAATCCTCCCGCACAGCACCCGCCCCCTCGCCGCACCGCACCGTGGGACACCCCCGCCGGCCGTTGACCTCACAGCAGGCTGCACCTCGCCGCACCAGCCCCGCCACGGATGGCAGCTAGCCACCTCCGCTGTCGGCCCCAACTGGATGATGAAGCCGTCACAACTCCGCCGCCGCCGGCCATTGACACATGCAACACTCGCCACGGTTGCAGCTAATCTGTGAATGGACGTAGCAAAATTCAAAGACAGGTGTAGCAAAAACGCCGCCGGAACTCGCCGGCGCGCTTGAAGCACCATGGCCTCGTGAATGGATGTAACAAAACACGTCTCCAGTAGTAGCCAAAATCAAGGTTGTTGCAACAAAAATATCGTCTTCGTCGTCGCCGGTCACATCTAGTCGTAAAAAAGCACCACGGCTTCATGAATGGATGTAGCAAAACACACAGACGGTAGTAGCAAAAATTTGACACGGTTGTAGCAAAAATGGCCACCATCACCGCCGCCGGTCGCAGAAATGGCCGCCGTTGCAAAATCGGAAGATGGTTGTAGCAAAAATCCAGGCTACTTCCAGCAAAATTAAAATACGATAGTAGCAAAACTTGGTCTGATCTAGCAAATCAAAGAAGATGGTAGCAAAAAATGTTTCCGGTTCCAGCAAATCATGACGCCGGTACAAGCAAGAATAAATGCCGGCTATAGCTCATGGTTTGCCGGTTGTAGCATGTTGGAGTCGCCGCCGATGTTGGTTGTAGCTCATCGCGTTGTCGCTTCCAGCTTCTCTGACGGCAGGTTCTTTCTGTCGGGTGGCGGCCTGCGGTCATCCTTGGTCACTGCCGTCGCGCGCCACCGGTTGCCACTCCCTCTCGACGCCATTGTAGCATGGTCGCCGCCGTTTGAAGCACCCTATCCCATGCCCCAAGTTGGGTTGCCGCACAGCCGCGCTGATGGATGGGCGGCCGCTCGCCCGAGTAGCGTGGGGCGGGTGGATGGCAGCCGCTCGCCGGAGTAGCGCTGGGGTGAGTGGATGGAGGCCGCTCGCCGGAGCAGCGGGGGCATGTGGATGATGGCTGCTCGCGACATCGACGGCGGTCATCACCGGCAAGAGTTTATTTGGGGGAGCAACGGGGAGAAGACGGAGAATAAATGGTGGAGTGATTTGCGCGGGATAATAGAGACAGGCTTAAGCGATGGTGGTTGGGCCTGTTGCCAGCATGGACTTGACCGGTGGAGTTTCAGCCGGTCGACCGGCTTTAAATGTTTCCCGAAAATAAAAGGGAGGTGTGGTTGCCTTACAAATTCTGTACCCGTACGTGGGAAGAACCTAACCGCATGACCTTCGAGGGGACGTTGAGAAAAATGCCTTGGTGCCAGGTGCTGGGCTGGGCGCGATGCTCAAAGAAGAGAGATGCGGAGTGGCGATGATCACACCAGTAGTGCAGCCCCGTACTGATGTGGCACGCCCTGAACACAGGGCACGACCGGCGCGCCGCGCGGCGCTCTGGGATCATGCCGTTAGCTTCTGCTGGGCCGGCGCTGGTATGACGTCAATACTGCCGCCGTCCATGCACCTGGATAATACCCCAAGGTTCTACGAGAAAATAAGCCAAACTCTCCGTCTGGCCTTCCTCTACCCCATTCACCTCTCGTGCATCTTTCCTCCTGCTAGCTCCCGTGTGACGGCGGCCACCATGCATGGATCGGTCAGGCGAGCAGCACGTCGGATAGACGTTGACCATGGTTCAGTCGAACCTATTGTCTATGTTGTACGATTTAACATTTTATTACATGTGAATCTGTGACATTGCATGCCAACTGTATTTTTTAACCAACCATGCATGAATCCTCAGGAATAGACATGCATGTCCACTATATTTTTTAACCAATCATGCATGGATCCTCATGAATACTGTCTAGAAATCAATGATGTCGAGCGTAGATTCGGCTGAACCATGATTCCGTAAAACATTCTCGCAGCATGTCGTTCGTTTGTTCTACTCTGGTAGTACACAGTGTGCTCGTTCCATATTCCGAGCCAGCGGGAGATTGACAGAAGAGAGCGAGCACACGGTGGAGGTCGCCGTCGTGGAGACGACGTGCGTCCGGCCCGACGCGTGCTCCCTCCTGGCCTCCTCTTTCTGTCGGCCTCCAGCGGTCCGGCCCATCAGGCATCGTTGCATCGATCAGGGAGTTGACCATACCGACGGACAGCAGGAGCTAATAAAGAGGGACCGGTGAGTGATACAAACATGCATGATCGGCGTGGTTTAAATTACCCACCCTGATCTCCTTGTTCCTCTCGTGGTTTGGTTCGTCGTTTGTTTTCTTGGGGAAACAACTAGAGGAGGATTTGTTTTTCTTTTTTAGGTTATAACTTACTTATTACTATGTGTTTATTCAAAAAATTTGGAAATCTCTGAAGCAACAATATGCAAAATACAGTCTGGTGGAGCATCAACCCAAACCTTACTTTTTGGCCAGTGTTAGGCGCCGGTGGGCCGGCCCAAATTTTTCGGCCGGTCACACGCTAGCCGTCGAATTAATCGCCCCCTAACCGTCAGATCTGGTCAACGCTTGTTCTATTCTCCGCCCAGGTCGCGTCCTTCGCTGGTGTGTTGCGTCCTCCAGCGAAAAGAGATGGTGGTCGTGGTCCGCTGTGGTCCACCAGGCCGCGCGTGAGGTCGCCGCCCATCCATGATAGCACGGTGCGGCCGGCCTGGCTCGTCGTCGTTGACCTGCACCGTTCCAGCAAAGAGCCCATCTCAACTAAAAAACAGACTTCAGTGGTCACTTGAAGCAAAATTAAAAACTGGTTGCAGCAAAAACAATCCATTTCCAGCAAAACAATCTTAGCAACTACGAACTCCAGTAAAAGGTTTGAAGCAGAAATTCACTCTGAACCTAGACAAAAATAGCTCAGGTTCAAGCTAAAAACATGTTCAGCAACAACAGAACCCTGTAGCTTCCAAGAACGTTGTTGGTCATGTTAGAGGATCCACTTCCCTTGGTCAGATGAAGCAAAACAAAAACTTAGTTCCAGCAAAAACAAACTACAGTTCTAGCAAAAATGACACGAGCAACTAGAACTCCGGTAAAACATTTGAAGCAAATATTTACTCAGGTTCCAGCAAAAAAACCTCAGGTTGTAGGAAAATTCGTGTCAGCAAACAAAACAACCTTGTAGCTCCCCAAAACGCTGTTGGTCAGATGAAGCAAAACCAAAAACCAGTTCCAGCAAAAAAAAAAACTACAGTTCCAGCAAAAACGACACGATTAACTAGAAACTCTGGTAAATGTTCGAAGCAAAAATTTACGCAGTTCAGCAATAAAAATCTCCGCTTCCAACAAAAAACTCGCATCGCAAAGAAAAAAACCAACCTTGCAGCTGCCAAAAACGCCGGTGGCAGCTCCGGCGTGCACAAATACAACTCCGTCGTCGAAGGGCACAGCTGATTGCAGCGCCAAAAGCTCATCCGCCTCATCGCTGGCTGTGGCAGCACTAACCCCAGCGCTGAGGAAGTAGGGTTGCACGGCCGCGCTGCGCAGCTCGCAGTACTCAAACGTCAGGCGCCGCGGCGGCTGGTTCACCGGCGATGGAAAACAGAGCTGCGTGCCGCGCCGGCGACTGGGTAGCAAAAGAAAAGAAGGAGCACGGAAGTGTTTGGGGGCAGAAGAAAATGGGTGGAGGAGAGTGCACCGTGATTAGATAAGGTAGCGTCAAGCGGTGTGTGGGTCCTAGCGCTTTGCACTGCGCGAGCCAAGCGACCGGCACAAAGTTCAGCCGGCGCGCCGACCCGAAGCGTTTTCCTTACTTTTTTAGGGACCCAAATCTTACATAATTCATTAGAGAATCCCTCTCTCTCACACATGATGCAGAGGGTGGGGATTATTCTCCTTTTTGAAAAAAAAAAACTGAAAGACGCGCCAGGTAACCTTTGGGTCTTGTAAGTTGTTATGAAGCGTGGCTTTGATTTCTTCAATCACAGGCCTGACCACAGCTCGATTCTTCTCCTTGTCGTTCAACATGCCCACCATTGCTCTGTTGCTTAGAACTACACACCTCATTCATCAGAGAAGAAAAAAATGTATGTCGATCGATCTGCACATGTTCTTGATCTCTTTCTCCTTTTGTTTAGGAAACAAACTCTTTATCTCTCCATAACTAAAACCTAATTAAATAGGTATATTTGCTCCATGTCTTTGAGAACAAAGGCTCAAGATGAGGCTGACTTTGAATTAACAAAGGCCACTGCTAGGCGTCATCGAACTAATTTCCTGGAAAATTGGTCGGCTGGTTAGCCGTTCGATCTGTTCTATGTAGCCGTCTGATGGGGTAACGCATCATTGCTATCTTCTATCCCGATTCATCTAATGCAACAAACACGCACACCATGAGTACGCACAGCGTCGCCGCTCACGCAGCACAGCACCACGGCTCCCACCACACACAGGGCCGCCGTGCATCAAGACCCCCCGCATCCCAATTTCCCACACCGTCAGTGGTCTATATGGCTGCTGACGGCTGGAAGAAGTACAAGCTGGAAGAAGTCCCGACCAGTTCCATCTCGTCAATTAGTTTTGAGCTTTGTAATCGTGTTCTTTCTGCTTGTTTACGGTATCTTATGCTCTTTCACAATATGGTGCTATCGTTTCAGCAGAATTACCAACATCATATTATATCATTGACAGTCCTTTCCCACAATTTTTTCTATTTTAGCCTAAGAATATAAAGTGCATATGTAAAAGGTCATGACAAAGGGTACAATGTGCTAATCTACGGGTAGTGTCCGCCTTCCTCAATGGACTTCTGTTCTGAAAACTTCCGTCAAGTTTGTAGTAATGAGCTTGATTTTGGCTATATTTGATCGGCCACTATGATGTGTATTCTTCAAGATCATTCGTACATAGTTGCAACTGTGAATTCAAATCTAGTGTTTGAAGCAGGGAGTTCGTTTTCATAGGATCTAGCTTCTCCAAAGCATCTAATTTTCATTCCATCTATGTGTCACTAGATCCACATTGTATTTATGACGCACACAACCATTTTTATTAGGGACATTTACATTTATGCTCCTAACTCGATCCCACTACTCAGATTTGCCCCTAATTTCGAAGGGTGCTCAAATTTGCCCCTCTGCCGTTAGTTGCCCTTATAGAAATGCCCTTCTGCGATGTTACCGTCTGGTCAAAGGGCAACAAAGGGCTTTGACCGTCTCAAAAAAAACAACCAAAATTTAAAAAACTGAAATTTTGTGGGATCGAAGGTACTCAAGTCTGCAAGGTGCCTGCAAATTTTCGTGTTGTTTGGACACTCTACGAGCTCATAAAAAAAGAAAAACAGTAAATCTGTACGCACGTGGATAGTAAATTAAAAAATAGCAAAAAAAATTTAAAAATATATGAAATCTTTTGGCATCCAAGATGCTCGGGTGCGCAAGGTGTGAGCAAAATTTTGTTGTGTTTGGACATTGTAGGAGCTCCTCGAGAAAAAACAAAATATGGCTCCGAAAAAACTTTGAAAAAATACACTATTTTGTTTTTTTTTTGCTAGAGCTCCTCGCATATCATTTGATAATAAAATTTTCCACACACCTTGCGCAACCGCCAAAAAAATCATATACTTTTGAATTTTCTTGCCATTTTCTTTGAATTTACTATTCACATGCATACAGATTTATTATTTTCCTTTGGCATGAGCTCCTGGGATGTCTAAACATCACAAAAATTTGCACGCACTTGCGCACATAAGTATCTTTGATGCCACAAAATTTCAGATTTTTTGGATCTTTTTTTGCTATTTTTTCGAGACGTAATAGCGCAGAAGGGCATTTCTATAAGGACGGCGGAGGGGCAAATTTGAGCACGCTTCTAAAATGGGGGCAAATCTGAGTAGTGGGATCAAGTTAGGGGACAAATGTAAATGACCCTTTTTATTAATAATTAAAAAAATACAGAACAAATGTAACCGCTCCTGAACCATTACAAGATATGAAAAAAACCCTATGACTAAGTCGAATTCTTTTAACAAAAATGACGCCTTCAAGAAATCATGAACATCTTCATGCCGTCTTCGCCACGTACGGCCAAAGATGGCCTGGACAAGGGTTTTCATCCTGGATACCGAGACCAGCCAACGTAGACCAGCTCAACAATAAATAGACAACACCTTCAATAAGGTAACGACACAAATTCGCCGTTGCTCAACCCAACCAATAAAGGTAAGAATAAGAGCTTCCGCCACAACCATGAAGTGGTGCTCCAATCAACAACTTGTAGATGGATCTTTCATATTCACATTCATTAGTACTCCATGCCATGCCGAAACAGCACTAGCAGATTGGTGATACTGTATGCCACCTTTGCACCCGGCAACGATCGTCAGGGCCGGCCAATGTCTTGGTGCAGAACTAGCCGCTGCCACTCCACACCGGTACAAGTCAAACTTCAACATCCATAGTACCATCGGAGCCGTTACTCTAGATATTGACCGCTGCCGTTGGCGCCACGAACCTCTTCGCGAGAAGCCCGCTGTCCTCAGACTAGGCATAAATTCCCTTTGCACCGCCAGCGGACGCTCACAGCACAGCAGGCAACCAATGACATCATACCTGCATATACCGATGCGCCTGCAGAAGTGCAGATGCGTTATTGTGAACCTTGTCGCAGCCATCAAGGGCCGCCACCCTCGCCGCATTGAACCGCGGGAGCCGCCGTCACCGCCAAGTCTAGGTTGTGTTAGAAGGGAGAGAGAGGATTGGTGGAATAGTTTGTTGTATTGCTTGAGCCTCATGGGCATATATATATAGGAGTAAATGATCAACTTGGAGTAAAAGACAAGCCAGAATAATTCCTAGTCTATCTTATGTTTCCTAACTAATCACGATACTCAACATCCCCCCGCAGTCACAGCGGTAGCGACGCAGACGGTGAGACTGGAGAAGAATCCGAAGGCAAGCCGACGGACACCCTACCACAATCGTAACCGTCGACGCATCGCGGAGTCATGGCTGGAGTGGCAACCGACGAGGTTGCTCAAGCAGGCGGTAGCCCTTTGTGCCGTTTGTTGATGTAGTAGCCGAGAGCGTACGTGGTGGAGCCGTGGTCGAGGTAGCCGTGTGAAAAATGCCGTGGTCGATGTCGAGTCGGGGTCGCCGGTGTCGAGTAAGTCGCCGTGGAGCCGCGGGCGCAAGGAGGCGCCGAGTTAGCATGGGCGCAGTGGTGTCGAAGTAGTGGTGCGCCGGGAAGAAGATGTTGTTGACGACGCGTCACGGCGGGTTTGCCAAGCCCGGGGATACATCGTGAAGGCACGCACCGGTGTTGCCAGCACCGGGCATGTGTAGACGGACGAAGACGAAGTTGACGAAGCGCCGACCAGGCTTGCCAGGCCCGGGGACACGTCGTGGATGAAGGCACACATCGGTGTTGCCAGCACCGGGCATGCGTAGACGAGGGACCTGCACGAGCTGTACGCCATGTTGGAGGGGCCAGCAAAGAAGAACTCGACGACGATTGCGGCATCCATCGGCGCGGGGCCGATGTCACCAACGGTGGTCGGAGTAGACGAAGTGGTCGGCGACGGGCTGGTGCTTGGACGAAGACGAAGGTGGTGGACGGGCGGCGACGGCGGCTACGTGGGTAGCGGCGGCTGCGGCCAAAGAAGAGCAGCGGCGGCGGCCTGACGACGGCGGCGACGGCTAGGTTAGAAGCGCGGCGGCGGTGCTCGAAGTAGGTGAAGAACCCGACAGTGTGACAAAGACCGGCGCGGACAGTGGCGTTCCCGCGCCAAGGGAGATGGCGCAGCGCATACCACGGGAGGTCGACGCGCGGTGAGGCGGAGTGGACCGCGGGCCGCGGCGCTACGGCCCGAAGGGGCGATGCAGCGGCGGTAGGCGGGTCGGGGCGACAGCGGGAAGACCTCGGGGCGGCGGCGGGGACCGCGGGCCGTGACGTTGCGGCCCGAAGGGGCGACGCAACGGCGGTTCACGAGTCGGTGCAACCGCGGGGACGGCCTCGGGACGGCGGCGTGGACCGCGTGCCACGCTCGCTACGGCCTGACGGTGCGACGCAGCGGCGGCGCGAGGGTCGATGCAGCCATGGGACGGCCTAGAGCGGACGCCCTCGGGGCGGCGAGGGACCGCGGGCCGCGGCACTACGGCCCGAAGGGGCGACGCAGCGGTGACGCGGGTCGAGACAGCCGGGTGAAGAACCACGGGGCGGCAGCGCTGCGGCCCGATGGGACAACGCAGCGGCAGCCCGATGCTCGATCGGTGGAGAGGCGCGCTGAACTCGGGGACGATCTTCACGGGGCCTGCGGAGGCGCGCGCAACTGACGGGCCAGGTCGGTCGCACGACGTAGATGAGGCGGATCGCGGTGGCGGGCGGGTGATCAATCCGATCTCGCGCGAGATCGGGGACGCCGCTCGGTGGACGCGCGGTGGCGGCGGAGTCTAAGATGAAGCCGGCGGCGGCTGGCGGCAGGGCGGCTATGATTGGAGTAGGGCGGTGACGGCCGGCATAGATCGACGGGCGGGCCATCGCGCAAACGGCGGCGGTGAAGGGCCGCTGCATGATGTGAGGCCGCCGGGTCGGGGCGACCGGCGGGCCGACGCGCAGACGACACGCGAGGCCGCCGAGTCGGGGCAACTGACGGGCAGACGCACGGATGACGCGCTAGGTCGTCGGGTCGGTGAAGAAGCCGGCCAATCGCGTCGGTGTTGGAGTAGAGGCGCACGGGGTCGACGGCGGCGGCGGGCGACGCAAACCGGATCACATAGACCGGAAAACCAAAAAGTAGACGCCGATCAAAACGACCGGCGAGAGAGAGAAAAACCCGGATCAAAGGATCGGGAAAAAAGACTCTTTAGGGCAGCCGGCCAACACGGCCGGCGGACGAACCATAGGTACGGGCGGCGCGCCCCTGGCGGCGGTCATGGAGGCCGACCGTCCCGGGGGCGGCGCACGGGTGCGGAAGCAGCGGCGGCTAGGGTTTAGGACCGACTTGCGATAGATACCATGTTAGAAGGGAGAGAGAGGATTGGTGGAATAGTTTATTGTATTGCTTGAGCCTCATGGGCATATATATAGGAGTACATGATCAATTTGGAGTACAAGATAAGCCAGAATAATTCCTAGTCTATCTTATGTTTGCTAACTAATCATGATACTCAACAGGTTGGAATCCACCAATATCTGCCGCGTGCAGGGCCACAGCCGCTGGTGCATAAATCAGCGCAGCCCAACTTGTCGCACATAGTCGTCGTTCCGCACCGACCGCGTGCATCACGCCACCATCCTTCGGTCGACGTCTACAGCACCGTGCTCTCAGTCGAGATCGTTTCTCCTTTATGTCATCGTGGTATGTGTTAGAAGGGATAGAGATAATGATGAAATTGTTGTTTTATTATTTAAGCTTTGTGGGCATATATATATATAGGAGTATAAAGACCAACTTAGAATACAAGACAAGGTAGGATCGAATCCTAGTCTACCCTATACTTTCTAATAATCAATATACTCAACATCCCCCACAGTCACAACAGTAGCGACGCATACGGTGAGACTGGAGAAGAATCCGAAGACAAGCCGATGCACAACCCCACAGTCGTAACGGTCGATGCATCGCGAAGTTGTGGCCGACGAGGTTGCTCAAGCAAGGCGGTAGCCCTTTGTGCTGTTTGTCAAGGTAGCCGAGAGCGTATGGTGGTGGGGCCGTGGTCGAGGTAGCCGTGCGAAAAATGCCGTGGTCGATGTCGAGTCAGGGCCGGTGTCGAGGATGTCGCCGTGGAGCCGCGGGCGCAAGGAGGCATCGAGTTAGCATGGGCGCAGGGGTGTCGAAGTAGTGGTGTGCCGGGAAGAAGACGTTGGCGCGCCGTCCCGGGGTTGCCAAGCCTGGGGACACATCGTAGACGAAGGCACACACCAGTGTTGCCAGCACCGGGCATGCGTGGACGGACGAAGACGAAGTTGACGAAGCGCCACACCAGGCTTGCCAGGCCGGGGACACATCATGGACGAAAGCACGCTTCGGTGTTGCTAGCACCGGGTATGCACTACTAGAAAAAGGCCTACTAATGGCGCACCGGTTTTGCCTACTAATGGCGCACTACCGGTGCGCCATTAGCATCACGCCACTAGAATTTTTTACTAATGGCGCACCAGTGGTGCGCCATTAGTATCTGGTATGCTAATGGCGCACCAGGCAGTGCGCCATTAGTATGTAAAACCATGCGCCATTAGTATGCCTCCCGGGGGGGCATATGTAACCATGTGCTTTGTCATACTAATGGCGCACTCTGTCTTGATGCGCCATTAGTATCCTTTGGCATACTAATGGCGCACCTTGTGGTGATGCGCCATTAGTATGAATATTTGGTTTTTTTTACTTTTTTGATTTTTGCACAGGTTACAAAATATATTATTGGACAGAATATAGACAGTAGCACACAGCAACAGCAGATTCATCAAATACAATAGAAGATTAGTCTCCGAATACAATTCATCATATTGGTCTCCGAATTCAAAAGACCGAACAAAGATAAAACATTACAAGTCTCAAGACCACGAGTATCGAGTTTGTCTTCACATTACAAGTCGATATCGATCATCTAAACTACCATCACATAGAAGAGAGCTGCGGTCATCACGATGAGCATCATCGCGATCAAACTAGTCTTCATCCGGTTCCTCCCACGGTCCCTCCTCTCTCCCGCTAGATAGCGGGCGTATCTAGATTCGGCCTCCGCCCTAGTGGTGTACCCTTTGTAACTGTTACCGCTGAAACGGTGAACCTGTCTCCGACACTCCTCCCAGTCGTCGTAGACTCCGGGAACCTTACCCTTGTACATGACATACGACGACATCTCTATGCACAAGCCAAACAACAGACAATACATAAGCAATATGTAAGTATGCAACAAAAGGATCGGAAGAGAAAAGCAAGACATTAATAGCACGATTCATGGTCCTACTATTAAATAGCATCGATTACATCTAAGTTGAA
This sequence comes from Triticum timopheevii, assembly GCA_963921465.1. NCBI lineage: Eukaryota > Viridiplantae > Streptophyta > Magnoliopsida > Poales > Poaceae > Triticum > Triticum timopheevii. Next base: position 632,403,267 of record OY997274.1, on the reverse strand, counting down.
CGACTGTCCAAACCAAAGAGACATACGAATTCATTAAAGTTTAATTACAACATGAGCCAATCAATGTTTCAGAACTACGCATCACTACTTCCGACTCGACTCATCGGACAGGAGCGTGGATGAAGCCGCCGTCTGTAGTGATGGTCATGAAATCGCGGTCGTTGACACCCTGCATTTGTAGCGTTTCATCTATCTCACTGTTGGACGGTTGATATCTGAGGAAGAACTGCCCCGAGGTATGAAGGACATCTTGATGGATGATGTCCGCAAACTCCGACTGGATGCGAAAGAATTCTTGTCTGAGGTCCGCGTCCTGGATTGCCGACAAGTTCGCGGCCCAATCTTTGAGATTATCTGGTAGCAGAAGGTGATGATGGTCCCTTATGATCTCCCGCATGTGATGGAGGGCATATTAGGCATCCTTCTGACCGCCAGGCGGCTGCTTGACGCAGCAGTACTTCGTATTGTGTGAGAACATGTGCTTGTCGTACTTACAAACTGCCCTGGTGAAGGTGCCTCCAGATTTGGCGTAGCCGGGGAGAACATCATCAAGAACTTTCTTGACATTTGTGTAGTCTATCTTGGAGTTACGATTCGGGTCGAAATACGTGGCCATGGAATATTTCGGGCTTCAGAGGATGAGTGTGCAATGTGTGTCACTGCACAGAACACGGAATGTTAGAAAAGAAAAAGAACAATCAAAATCTAAGAAATCATATGTTACGGGGCGGTTAAGGGATGACTTACTCGGGAAAGTAAGCCACAAGGAAGTTATCCTTATCTGGGTTTGCCAGAATGATGCCTTCGAGGTGTGAACTCGCAACTTGGCGGTCCCCAGCGCTGCTCAAGTGCTTGGCACGCATGTAGAAGGGGTCGACTATCACGATGTCCGGGGTCTTGTCTCTAATGATCCGCATCTCCATACTCAGCGAAAACAACCGAACGAAGGTGTAGTGCAGCGGATGAAGGTTAAACATAGGAAAGATGTCATCAAACCGCAGGACGATCGTACCCTCGATGTCGCCATCCACAAAGCCCTTTCCCTCTGGCACCTTGGCCACGAAAACCGGGTATGCCACATCCTTCTCTCTGAGACGCCGCTTCTCCAAAGAAAGAACACTGTCGTGCAGACTCCGCATAGCACCGGTTGCAGCATTCAGCATATTTGGCATTAGCATCGCCCTACCCGCCACATGCACCCTCCTCGAGATATCCTTAGGTGAAGGTGGCCCATCCTGAGCATGGATCGAACTCGGTGCCGGCTGGCTCGCACTGGCGCCCTTGTTAGTCTTTCGTTTCCGTCCCTTCTTCTTGATCTCCTATAATGGGACCGAGTTCTGCTCACAGACCGCCTTCTTGAGCGTGTTGGGGCTGATAATATTTCGCACCTCAGCTATCTGAGGCTCGGTGAAGGCGGGAGCTGGAGGCGTGTCCTGAGAACTGAACGCCAGACGACGCCTGTTGCAATTGGATTTCTCCGCCGTACCAGCTAGATCGCGGTCGTCTTGGTTGGGTTCTTGAGAAAGAGGCCCGCAGAACTCGTCAGCGTACCCATGTTCGGCAAAGTACTTATCAACTTGGGTAAATGTACCGTCGTCGTTGTCGTCGCCGTCCGGATCCTGTGCCATAGGGCTGTCCGGATCCTGTGCCATAGGGATGTCCGGCAGGTCCGGTAGCGTTGCGGCGTTCTTGCCATGGCTTGGCGCCGGCACGACTGGCGGTCTTGTCTGTGGGGTGGTGTCCCCCGTCCCCAAACGAATCTGGCTCTTCGGCCAAAGCAGGGGCCAGTTTACGCAGGCGCTGAGGGTTATCTCATCTTCTTCGTCGGCCCCAGCGGGTCGAATCGGAGGTAACAGCTCGTCGCAGCCTGGCAGCACCCGAACCACTTCAACCCTATACACTGTGGGTGGCATCGGATTACTGTGGAACATGGGGTTGCCCGGTTGAACGATTCTGCCCTTGGCGACATCAACCAACTCGCCGCCCACGAAGTGCAGAAGAGTGCAAGGAACATCGGCGGCGCCCTGCAAAAATATGTAGGGCGTGAGGGATGCCCAGTCAAAGGCAAGGAGATGAAGTCATTGGCCGAGAGGCTTAGTTACCGTGATGCCGTCGAGCTCCGCTAATGTCGAGGCACCGCCAACGGCGAGCGTGCAACTGACGGAGGGGCCGCTTGCTGGCGAGGTGCTGGCCCGCGTACACCCAGGTGCATTAAGCTCCAATGCCCGTGCCGGCGCCGGAGACACGAATACCGCCTCCGCCGGAGACACCAATGGCACCGCCGGAGACTGCAATGGCGCCGCCTGCGCGCTGTGCGAGTTGCTGGCCGTGAAGCTGGGAACCGGGGGAGGCCCCTGTTGGCCGCCCGCAATCCACGTCGTCATCCCATGAATCGACGTAGGCACCATGGCGTTGAGCTTTGTTCCCAGTTGTTGTTCCACTTGCTCTTGGACAAGCTCCGAAATCCGCGCCACTTCAGCCTTGAGTGCTTCAACCTCGCGCGACTGGCTTTCCGAGCTGGTCTTTTTCTCCTTTTGCCCACCAGCGGTATAGTATGGCGACCATTTTGTGGACAAGCATTTGCCGACCACACGACCAGCTGACGTCGGCTTACTGAGCTTATCCTTGTTTTTCATTACGTTCAACGCCCTGTTTAAAGGGGCGTCGAAAGGGGAGCTCTGAGACGACCCCGCGCTACTGCTTTCAGTCTCCTTCGCCAGAACAAGCTCAAGCGCCCTGGTCTTCGGATCCGTGGTAAGCTCCTTTGTTATTGGGTCATCCTTGTACCGGGCCCTGACATAGTTCCTGGTTTGCTATTCACTGCTGTATTTCTCGAAGCGGGGCGGTAGGCCTTGCTCGGCACGCTCCGCGTCCTCCTTGTCCCATATAGGCTCCGCCACTCTGTAACCGTCAGGACCGAGTTTGTGTTCCCCTAAGTTCAACTCCCGCATTTCTTTCCCCCACTGACTTGATTCGGAGGTTGCACTGCTCTCGCACTTGATCTTGCACTCCTTGTAGTCCTCTTCGCTGATCGAAGGATTTTTCGCCTTGATCTTCTCATAACTATCACCTTTCTCAATCATTCTCTTCACCACGCTTCTTCAAGTAGACAGGGTCGCGCTCATCCTCATGAGGGCGGCACTGTTCACTTTATTCCCTGAGAGGTGTGTGTTTTCAAATTCAGCGGGGAACTTGTATCGTTCGTGCAGCTTCGTGAAGAGGAGGTTGCGCAAATTCCCTCGGTCCTTATGCCTAAGGTTCTCGGTGTTGATCGAGATGGTGCTCCGGAGAATGCACCCGAGCTGAACCGAGTACCCCTTGACTATATGTTTGGGCTCCGTTGGATGCCCGTCGGAGTCCACTTGAGTAAATTCCTCCTTGACGGTGCGGAGCGCGTTCGGGCGCCGGTCCTTCCATTGCTTCCTCGGTTGGCTGCCATCTGTGCGTGCGCTGCCATCATCAGTGGTGGCATCCTCGGCGGCACCATCAGTGGTGTCATCCCCGACGCCACTAGGGGTTGTGTAGTCAGGATCGGTGTCTTCCGCGGCATCCTCATAGCGGTGAGGTTGTTCCTCCAACTCCTGGGACAGCTCCCAGAATTGCTTGCCGCCCGAACCGCTGGCCTCATCGTTGTGGGCCATGTTTGGCTCTAAATAGGAAAAAAGTTTGGTCAGAAAGTTGGTTATTGTCAAGGAACAAGATCATGGTCTCATCATTTAGGGTTTGTCGACACCGAGGCATCCTAAAAGCTAAGCTTTTATCATTTAGGGTTTGTCGACGCCGAGGCACCCTAAAAGCCTAAGGGTACATCATTTAGGTTCCCATCGACACCGAGGCACCCTAAAAGCCAAGGTTTCATCATTTAGGGTTTGTCGACGCCGAGGCACCCTAAATTCTAAGTTTTCATCATTTAGGGTTTATCGATGCCAAGGCACCCTAGGTTGGGCCTAATCACTTGGCACTACTCAGTTGGCTCTATTGCCACCTATGTTGGGTTTATCATCTAGGGTTTATCGATGCTGAGGAGAATTTCTAAGTTGGGCCTAATCACTTGGCTCTATTGCCACCTATGGTTTAATGCAGCAAGAATAAAGGGGCAGTTGATCCTACTTAATTAAGTACTAAGATACCCCGGCCCATGCATTAGTAGCAAGTACCTCATATGTCCGATTTTTAGCAAAGTCATGCTAAAATTCACGGAAAATTTCAGCATGACCTTTGCTGAAAATAAGACATATGGAGTACCCAAATTTGTCGGAACGGAAGTTAATCGACATTCCGGCAAACTCAAAGGCCTCTCGGGGTACCTGCAAAATCATTATCCCCGCGTAATGAAGTCGCCAATGGGTCATTTCAGAAGATCACAAGTAGCATCATCACAACTACAACATCATCACAAGTACAGCAGCAGCAGCAGTGAATACAGGCATAACAGCAGCAGCAACAGGTTTATTCTTCTTCTTCATAAACATTAATTGGTGTGGGTGACTCTATCTGCCCTCTAATGACTCACTCAACTTAACAGGACAACCCACAAGCATTGTTTTGATTCCAACAGCTGCTGTAAAATACATCCAGCAAACTGTACCTAACTTCATTTTCAGGGCACATTATGGCCATTTTCTTACATGATGCTAACTGTACCTAACTGAACATATTTCTCACCTTGGAGGTGTTGCTGCTGCTGCACTGTCTGAACTTCACTTCCTTTACCTCCTTGAAAACCTGAAATATGCAGATGTATATGATGATTCTAAGAAAAGGGAAAAGGTGTATCAAGAACAGATTCACATGTGTCGCTGTTAGCCATTACAAACTTAAATTTATCTATTTCTGTATCTCACAAACTATCATAAATGAATAATAGTACACTTAGGAGCTCACTGAAAAGCAATGACATATTCATGATCTAGTTTAGCAGCAGGTTGCAAATACTTAACTGTCTAGAACATCATAGCATGCACAGTAATAAGAATAACGTAAACATTTGGCTTAGTTATAAGCATAATATACTTCTTATAAACTGAAAGTGGAACTACTCACAATGAAGAAGTATTAGCAGATAGTTTGTCAACTCATGAAATAACATTTTTTTTAGCCCAAAATGGATGCCATTTTATAACATATAGATGAAAATGGATTTGTTGCTACAGTAATTACAGTTCTAAGGAAAGGGAGTTACAGTTTAACATCATCAAGTAGTGTTACATAATATAGGTGCAAATTACAAAAGCAGAAATACAAGTCCTCAGTAAGTGTAAGAGAAGTGTACTAGAGCTGTAAACAGACTTAAAAAACCCAACTACTGGACACAGTAAATCATGGTCATTTTAACTGTAAAAAGAGTTCCACATGACAGTAGATGATGGAAAGAGCTCAAATACTAGTACAAAGATAAACTTGAAAGATGATCAACAACAGCCGCAGAGATACTATTGTGAAGCAAAATTTGAGGAAAAGAGGAAATTCAGAACATGAGAGACAAAACTCTATTTTCATGACAGAACATGCTCAGGGCTTCAATTTGAAATACTACTGGAAGATAACTAACTAAAAATATGTGGAAGTGGAGCATTACTACTCTACATAAAGATAACGCAATGTAACAAAAGTGTAGCTCTATCTATCTACAATGAGTGGAAATGGCCAAGCCTAAACAACTTACTACTTAACCAGCAAAAGCACACACCCAGCCCTCACAAGAAAATTTGGCAAGTCCAATGTAAACAACTAATGATCTACATGATTGATGATGATCTACATGACAAGTCGATTTTTTCCTCCTGACTGATGATCTACATGACTACGGCCCAATGGCCTCTAAGACCTGATGCGGTCACGGTGCGGTGAGCGCGCCTGGGCGGGGCTAGGGGCCGAGGGGAGCACGGGGCCAGGGGCCAGGGCGCGGCCAGGGGCCGAGGGGGGAGGGGAACCGGTGCAGCTCACCGAGAGGAAGACGATGGCGAGCTCGTGCGGGGCCGGGGTTGACGAGGTGACGTGGATCGACGGTGAGGCCGCGGTGGCCGGAGGTGGAAGAAGGCACAGACGCCGTAGACGGTGGAGGCGTCGGTGTCGTAGAGGCGCCGGAGACCTTGCCCTGCGAGACAGAGAAGGGGTCGTCAGTTGCGCAGGCGGGGGGCAAGGGGAGGAGGAGGAGGGGCAAGGGGAGAAGGAGGGTCAGGGGGGCGTACGGTGCTGCGTCGCTGCTCGGCGCCGACGGCGAAGAGGAGTCCGACGAGGGTTGGGGCGGCGAGGGTGGGGCCGCGGGGGCGGCGGGGGTGGGGGCGCGGGGGCGCGGGGGCGGCGGGAGTGGAGTCCGGCGAGGGTCGGGGCGTGGGTGTGCGGGGGCGGCGGGGGTGGAGTCCGGCGAGGGTCGGGGCGGCGGCGTCGTGGGTCGGGGCAGCGCACGGGTGGATCTGGTGGCGAGGGAGAAAGGGTCGAAGGGGATCTGGCGAGGGAGAGGGAGGATACCTAGGGGGAAGCTTACTAATGGCGCACCCCGCAGTGGTGCGCCATTAGAATGTTTTTTATTACAGTTCGAGCAGATGTTATATACCACCTAACACTATCTACAACAGAACCCGCCCATTAGCCCGACTGGTCAGCACACAGCACACACACTAGGAGGTCCTGGGTTTGATTCCCAGGCTCCCCAATATTGTTTTTATGCATTTTAAATCCTGTTTGATATTTATTTGTGTTTAAATATGTTCAAACTTGTTTAAATCATAACAGTAATGTTTTTTTTATAAAAACAGTAATAATTTTTTAAAAAATATGTTCAAATTTGTTACTTGAAAATATCATCGGCGGCGGCGGTGGAGCGGGGGGAGGGTGCGGGGGGCCGGGTGCTCGTCGGCGGCGGTGAAGCATGAAATTTAAAAATATTCATGATATCAAAAAGTGCCCATGAAATTTAAAAATATTCATGATATCAAAAAGTGCCCACGAAATACAATCGGGAAATGAAGACTACGATTTAAATACAATCGATCTTATCTAGCTATCTGTTCACAATCTTCTTGCCCTTTTTTTTCGCAAATGGAGTTCTTCTGTGGAACGGACGTCCTTTAGGTAGGGTGGTCCTGCTTCTTCTTGTGGTGTGTGCTGCTACTTCATCGTCGTCGTCATGTTCGATCTTCGGGTCGCTGTACTTGTCGAAGTCTTGCTCATTGGCTACTCCATCCATTCCGATGATCTTCCTTTTGCCTCTCCTCACGACAACACGACTGGGCTTTGACGGGTCGGTAATGAAGAAGCATTGGTCCACTTGGGAAGCCAGTACCCATGGCTCATTTTTCGCGGTGACGTTTGCGCCCTTGGTCTTGGATTTGGCATCGGGTATAACCATGGTGGTAAAATACCGGTCTTCTTTTAGGACGCTCTTGGCCCATCTGATACGGAACATCGGGATCTTCTCTCCAACGTAGCTCAGCTCCCAGATCTCCTCGATCCTTCTATAGTATCTATCCTTATCGTTACCGGTGTAGGATTCCATCGTTACCCCGGAGTTCTGATAACCATCGCTCTTCATGTCCTTGTTCTCAGTGTAGAATGTGTAGCCGTTGATATCATACGCCTCATATGTCATCAGGTTGTGCTCGGCGCCCCTGTGACAAGGCGAATATGAGTTGTTCTTCCGCGGAAGAATCCTGATGTAAAGGGTACGACAGAAGCTTCTGCTTGAACCAACGCGTGGAACATGAGTTGTGCTCTTTGATTATATCTCCGTCCGTCCTCTGTTGGCCTCGGTCATTGTACGTCTTCTCAATAAAGGTTTTGTGCTCTACCACCCAAGGATCGACCACGTTTATGTGTTGTAGCGCGACTAGGTTTGCTCTTTCAAAGTCGGCGAGTCGACCGTCGAAGTCGACATGCATTTCGCGGCGACCCTCAAGGTGACCCCATCCAGCGAGCCTGCCGAGGTGCCTGGTGACGGGCAGACCAACGGGGTTCTCGATGCCTAGATAATTCGTGCAGTAAGAGATGCACTCTTCTGTCAGAAAGCCCCTGGCTATACTTCCCTCTGGACGTGACATGTTGTGAACGTATCCTTTGATGACACCATTCATTCTTTTGAACGATATCATGCTGTGCAGGAACGTCGGCCCGAGTTGGATGATATCCTCCACGATATGGACCAGCAGATGCACCATAACGTCGAAGAATGCGGGCGGGAAGTACATCTCAAGCTCGCATAGTATCACCACGATCTCTTCCTGTAGCCTTCTGAGTTGCCTCACGCCAATCGACTTCCGAGAGATGACGTCGAAAAAGTTGCATAGGCCAAATAGCGTTTCACGGACGTGCGCGTCCATGATCCCACGGATTGCAACTAGAAGTATATGCGTCATCAGCACGTGACAGTCGTGAGACTTCATCCCGCTGAACTTCTGCTTCGCTGGGTCTAGGTATCTGCTTATCTTCCTCGCGTAACCGTAAGGAAGTTTTACTCCTACGAGGCAGGTGAAAAACTGCTCGATCTCCTCCTGACTTAGAGTGAAGCACGCGGGAGGGTAGTCATTTCCGGTCTTCTTGGCCTTTTTGCCTTTGCGACGAGTTTCCGTGTCCTACTTCGCCTCATCATCATCATCATCATTAGCGTGAAGCTCCTGCCTGATGCCCATTGATTTCAAGTCTGCCCTTGCTTTCGGCCCATCTTTGGTCCTGTCTGGCATGTTGAGCAGGGTACCAAGCAGACTCTCGCACACGTTCTTTGTGATATGCATGGCATCAAGGCTGTGAGGCACACGGTGGATCTTCCAGTACGGCAAGTCCCAGAAAACAGACCTCGTTTTCCATACCTTCAGCAGCGGCTCTGGAGCCTTTCGCTTCTTTCCCGGCTCTGGTGCCTTTTGCTTCTTTCCCGGCAGTGGGCAATCTTTCCAATTTTTCAACAGCTCGTCTATTTCCTCGCCGCTCCTTGTACGCGGGCGTTTTCGGGGTTCGGTTTCACCATCGAACAGATCCTTGCGTTTCCTCCACGGGTCATCGTCGCGAAGCCACCTTCGATGTCCCATGAACACGGTTTTCGAAGACCCTGGATCTCTATCTAGCTGGCGATACATTGTGTCATCCATGCACCTTACGCATCCAGAAAATTCGTGGACTACCTGCCCCGCGAGATATCCGTAATCGAGATAGTCGTGCACCATCGTGAGCAGTGCGGCTCTCATAGGGAAATATTATTTCTCTGTGGCGTCCCACGTATTGGCTGGCGTTTTCCACAGCGTGTCTAGCTCTTCTTTCAGCAGCCCCAGATACAGATTGATGTCGTTCCCTGGTTGTTTCGGCCCTTCAATTAGCATAGTCATGTGAATGTACTTCCTCTTCATGCACAACCAGGGGGAAGGTTGTACATCCACACAAACACAGGCCAGGTGCTATGTGTGCTTCTCTGGCAGAGCTCAAAAACCTATTCACGATGCCTTCGGTCATCGTGCGGACCATGGTCGCCTGCGTGGTAGAGCAAAACGATATTCTAGAACCAAGAAAAAAAATTGGCATGACCTTCCCTAAAAATAGGACCAAAAAGATTGCATAGTGCCAAAATTCTCGCCGAAACGGAAATGAATCAACATTCCGGCAAAATATTGGCAACTATCGCATTTCAAATACCGGTACCTGCAAACACAAACATGTATGCAACACCACAAACACATGCAACACCACAAACATACATAGATCTAGCTAGGCCATAAAAAGTGCATGTGCACGTTGTTGGAGCGAGCTAGGGAGAAAAAAAGTAGATCTACATCATGAAGATAGATTTCTCCTTACTTACCTATCAAAAAAAGGTAATTTCACCACTTAATTTTGATGAATCTATGGTGGAAATGAGGTGAGGAGAAAGAGGCAGCCGAAAGCTTGGAGAAGGAGGTGGAGGGAATGAAGTGGGGAAAGTGAGTGGGTAGGTGTGGCTGTCCAAAATATCTTGTTCGGGTCCCAGGTTACTAATGGTGCACCACCTGCAAATGCGCCATTCGTAACCCTGGTTACTAATGGCGCACCTGCAGATGGTGCGCCATTAGTAGTTTTGCAAAAAAGTAAAAAATATATATATACTAATGGCGCACCTGCAGTAGATGCGCCATTACTAGTTTATACTAGTAATGGCGCACTGTGACACGGTGCGCCATTAGTAGTTTTGTCAAAAAAAAAAGAATAAAAAAAATTCATTACTGGCGCACTCCGTGGCTGGTGCGCACTAGTAATGACGCACTTCGATCGGACGCGCCATTAGTATGTATGTAAAAATGAAAAAAAAAATTATCACTAGTGGCGCACCTTTTGTCTGGTGCGCCATTAGTGTCTTCCACACTAATGGCGCATCACTAACTGGTGCGCCATTAGTATATGGTAGTGGCGCACGGTTTCCCTGGTGCGCCATTAGTGTGCATCCCATCTTTAGCCCTTTTCCTAGTAGTGATGCGTAGACTGGGACCTGCACGAGCTGTACGCCAGGTCGAAGAAGTTGAAGAAGCCAGTAGAGAAGGGCTCAACGACGGTTGCGGCGTCCATCGGCGCGGGGCCGATGTCGCCTACGGTTGTCAGAGTAGACGAAGTGGTCGGGGTAGATGACGGCAACGCTGGTGACAGGTTGGTGCTTGGATGAAGATGAAGGGGGGGGGGGGGGGGGGGACGGGCGGCGATGGCGGCTACGGGGGTAGCAGCGGCGGTGGCCGAAGAAGAGCGGCGGTGGCGGCTAAGTTAGGAGCGCGACGGCGGTGCTCGAAGTAGGCGAAGAATCCTGAAAGCGTGACGAAGACCAGCGCGGACGGTGACGTTCCCGCGCCAAGGGAGGCGGCGCAGCACAAACCACGGGAAGTCAACGCATCGGGACGACGGAGTGGACCGTGGGCCATGGCGCTACGACCCGAAGGGGCGACGCAGCGGCAGCAAGCGGGTCGGGGCGACGGCAGGAAGACCTCGTGGCTGCAATGGGGACCGCGGACCGTGGTGCTACATCCCGAAGGGACTATGCAGCGGTGGCGCGCGAATCAGTGCAACCGCAGGGACGGCCGCAGGTGGCAGCGGAGACCACGTGCCACGCTCGCTAAGGGCCGATGGGGCGATCTAGCGGCAGCGCGAGGGTCGGTGCAGCCACGAAGACGACCTGGATAGGATGGCCTCGAGGCGACAGTAGACTGTGGGCCGCGGCGCTATACGTCCCGAAGGGGCGTTGCAGCGGCAGCATGTGGGTTGGTGCTGCCGCGGGAAAAACCACGGGTCGGCGGCGCTGCGGTCCGATGAGGCGACGCAACGGTAACCCGATGCTCTATTGCTGTAGGGGCGCGATGTACTCGATGACAATCTTTACAGGACATACGAAGGCACGGGCAACCAACTGATCAGATCGGTCGTGGTGCGGATGAAGCGAGTAAATAGCATAAAGCTACTACTTTACGGGTTAGGGTTCCAAAAAACTACCAAATTTATTTTTTCGCTGATAACTACCAAGTCAGGGTCAGCTGTTTCAAAAAACACAAAACGCTCGGTGCTTTATAATTGATCATGATTATGACAGTTGGGCCCGGATGTAAGAAAACTGATAAGAGTGGACCCTTAAGTTGCACATTATGACAAATGGGACCCATGTGTCAGCCTCACAAAAATCCCCAATAAAGAAATCCCTAATTTCTCTACTCGTTCTTGTCTTCTTCCTTCGATCTGTCTTCTTCCTTCGATCTGTCTTCTTCCTTCGCTCAGATCGGGAGACAGAGAGGATCCCACCCTCCCGATGTAGTCGCCCGTCGCCAGCCTGCGGCGCGCCGCCGCGCCTGGGAGTCACCGGATCTACTCTGGCCCTTCGCCCTGCGCCTCCCCGCCGTTCCTCCCCTCGCCGGGATACCAGCGCCACCGGCCACCGGCCTTGACCCGACGAAGTCGAGCGGCATCAACTGCTGCGCCCCTGCATCGAGGCTTGCCGGAATCAGGTCGCTGACCGCTGGCCTCTCCCCTCCATCCTCCCTCGTTCTAGAACGGGAGGAGCCGGCTAGGTGGAGGGTGGAGACGCTCCGGCGTCGGGCGGAGCCCTCCTTGTGAGCCGAAGAAGGGGCTGGCGAGGGAGCTCAGCCTCCACCTCCTGGTGCCCCAAGCTCCGGCGTGCTCTCCCGGGTGCGTGGACGAGGGCGCCGGTAGTAGGCGGCTCGATGTCGATGCGGGGCAGGGGTCAATGTGGCGATGCGAAGCGGTTGCCGGCGACGTGCGACGACGCGTAGGAGACGGGAGTTCCAGTGGCAGCGCGGCAGTTTGTGCGGCGGCCCGTCCCACGGTCGGACCTGGCTTGCGTGCGGCAGGTGGTGGAGATGCGGTGGTGGAGGTGGTGGAGAAGGGAGAGAAGAAAAAATAAGAGGAAGAAGAGAGAACTTACACGTGGGTCCCACATGTAAGTTAACGGTCAAGCAAAACAGTCAAACAAACAGAATGTTTAAGAGTGGGTCCGCCCTGTCAGAAAACGGCTTAAATCGCTAAAAACAAGCGTTTTGTGTTTTTCGAAACAGCCGACCCCTGACTTGGTAGTTATCAGCGAAAAAAAATAAACTTGGTAGTTTTTTGGAACCCTAACCTGTAAAGTAACCTGTAAAGTAGTAGATTTACGCTATTTACTCGGATGAAACGGATCCCCTACGCTCGGATGATCAGTCCAATCGTCCGCGAAGTCGAGGTAGCTGCTCGGAGTAGGTCGCGCGTCTGGACAGACAGAACCTGAGCCACCGGATACACGCGCAGCACACAGATGCTGATCGCACGTGTTAGTGCCACGAGCCAAGCACGAGGTGCAACCGGGTGCACCAAGTGCCAATGGCCAGCACGGGGGTGCCATGCACCCATATGAGCGATGGAGCTCCACACTAGATAAGTGCAGCACTAGCGCACGACAGATGAAGTGGCAATGCCGCGCGGCACCATTGTCAACGCACTGCACCAGCAGGACGCGTCGTGAAGCAGCGTGATGCAATCGAGCTGTATGGATACGGGTCGGTGGAGTAGTCCGGATCAGATCAAAGCAATGACAGACGGCGCAGAACAACAGCGGACGGATGCGCGGACGCCAGCCGCTACGGGCCGCCGCATCACGCAAGGCCGGCATGTCGGAGAAGAGGACGGTGTAGTCGATGCCGAAGTCGGAGTAGAAGCGCCCGAAGGTCGACGGCGGCGGCGGGCGACGCAAACCGATCTTAGATCGAAAAACCAAAAAGTAAACGTCGATCAAAACGACCAGCGAGAGAGAGAAACCCCGATCAACGGATCAGAAAAACGACTCTCTAGGGCAGCCGGTCAACACGACCGGCGGACGAACCCTAGGTACGGGCAGCGCGGCCCCCAGCGACGGTCATGAAGGCTGACCGCCCTGGCGGCGGCGCGCAGGGCGGAAGCAGCGGGCGGCGTCTAGGGTTGGATCGGTTAGACTGATACCATGTTAGAAGGGAGAGAGGGATAATGATGAAATTATTGTTTTATTGCTTGAGCTTCGTGAGCATATATATAGAAGAATAAATACCAATTTAGATTATAAGACAAGGCAGGATCGAATCCTAGTCTATCCTATACTTCCGAATAATCAATATACTCAACAGTATGCCGTCCTCAAGGTTCTGGTCCGGACGTCTCGAACGTCTTGGTCATCACCCCGTCGACGGCCACCACCACCGCAGCACGCGGCGCTGATCCTCTGCCTCCATGCACCAGCCACTGGCAGGATCTGGAGGAGCGGTAGGCGTACTGGCTGGAGCCCGAGCCATGTCCATCGAGGAATGGGAGAGTGCAGAGTCGCCAATCCGCAATCAACATCCTCATAGAAGTCCATGCGACCGACATCCTAGTCACCCCGCCCGTCATAGTAGTCGTCGTGAGCCCAAACGTATGAGAAACTCCCGCTGGAGTAACCCGTGCTGCCGATATATAGACCTATTCCTAGTCTTCATGTCGTTTTACTTTGCTTTTTGGATGTTGCGGTGACAACTCCCCTTGCTGGGTTTTGCGCTTGCTGGATTTGCTGCGTTGCCTAGTGCGGTTCCTAGTAGCTTTTGGTTTTATAGCACAAATACCCGTGTGTTGCAATGGGATGAAAAATTATAAAAGACAGTTGGTAATGTCAATGAAACGTACCACTATTTCCTTGCTAATCTTCCATAAAACATCCTGTGTGTGGTTAAATACTACCAGTTCCTCTCTACCATCTCCATGACCAAACATAATAGGATTTGGCATGACCAGGCATAAACATACTCAAATAGTACGTGGTAATTATGAAAAGTTCCTATATACATGTAATCCGTAAAAATACCTGATAAACTAAAAATATGATAAAAGAGCAATCTATCAATTATGCATATGTAAAGTGGTTTATGGCCTGGATATACTAATTCAGATTCAAAATAGAACCATAGTTAAAAGAGAGCGATTTATTCCCTTTTACCTTCATGCTTCAAAAATAAATAAATTGCAAAATTTCACCTCTGACTCTGCTCGCGAAGCTCTGCCAGCAGACAGTTTCCACCACGTCATTCTCATATGGGCTAATTTCAAGAAACATCAAGGTTTTGGAGTATCCGCTTGTAGTGCCTTGTGCATTCTAGTTTGTTACATTTTGATAAACCCTCTATTGGATATATTCCTTTCAAAATTAGAAAGATTTCAAATGAGAAAATTCTAGTTGAAAGAACAAAAAAAATATGGGGCATTCGTTAATTCTAAGCCGGACTAAAAAAATATGCATGTTCTCTAAAAACAAACCGATAATGACCATCACACAGGAGAAGAAAAATATATACCTGAAAAGGGGCTTGTAGGCAGTGGCGGACCTAGGGAGTATTTTGACTGGGGGCAAACTACTTGAGTGGGGGCATGTTCTATAAAATTTTAAAGAATTTATGTATATTTTTCAAAAACCACAAGCAAAACCCACTGGAATTTCAAATTTTGAGTGGGGGCCTGGCCCCCACTCACCTCTACATATGTAGCTGATAGAGTGTGGATTGCTTTTACTCTCTCGTAGTCTAGGTTTTTAGGTTGTTCATCGTCTTTGTTTCGGCGACGACGATGACAATGCTGAATAAAGATTCTTCGGATCCTTCCCTGACGAGGCCATTGGTCCTATGGTTGGAGATGGATTTGGAAACCAGTCTGTTCAACCAAGGATGGCGTGGCGGCGGCGGCATCCTCGTGGTGGACCTGTGTCCTCGGGCTCCGCCGTTGCGTCGGCGTTCGCTCCAGCGTCGGCGTGGAGCTTGGGAGGTAGTCCAGGAGCGGATGCAGATTGTGGTCTGCATCGACGACATCTGGAAGACGGAGCATGTGCTGGGCTCGTGGTTCGTGGATGGCAGATATGGTTTCTTCCTTCGGCGTTTTACTCGTGGTGGGGTGCCAGATCTGGAGTTCGATTGCGTGTCTAGGGTGTTGCCCCGGTCTGATTCGTTCAACGGTAAGGGCTTCACTTTTGGTCAGACACCTTGGAGGTCCGCAAAGCTGCATATCAGCGATGGAGCCGCGTCGAGCTCGCGTGAGGAGGTGATTCGTCATTCTTTTCTTCGCTGGCTGCTGTGGTGGTGCCGGAGCCAGGTGACGGGCGTTGGTGTCAAGCTCAGAGATGTTCTGCTATCCTTTCAGTTTTGTCATGTCGGTCTTTACGTGACTTGTACTTTGTTCTTTATGATATGAATGAGACACGTATAACCATGCAAAAAAAAAGATATGTTATTTTTTTATAGTAAACCAATGCACGTAATAGGAGGTTCAGTGCCTATCATTGTGAAAAAGCCTCGCTGAGTTATTTTATGTAATGTAAGAAAACATGCCGGCATGAGCCCCTGCCTACAAACTCAAGTTTGACACCAACTAAACTCTAATACAACACTGATTATTTTTCATTGAGTTGAGGCTCTTGATATACAAAATAGCATACCTAATTCTTGACGGTCGACGTCTGCTGCCCCTAGCTTGTTTCCGTTTGTCCTTGGTCTCCACATGCACCATCTGTTTGGAGGTTATGTTTTCCTTGCAGCGCAGTAGATAACTTCAACCAGAGAGAGCCATTTAGGAAAGGCAGATGCAAAGGTGGACTATTTATTCTGTTAACAAACTTGTTTTATAAACATGAGCGGAATATGAGAAAGTTGGCCTGAAAACATCTCCTACGAAATGAATAAATAAAGGCCCATGCGAAGGCACAGCTGAACGACGGACGCCATAATTCTCATACTCACGAACATATATAAATTGATGAAATTAGGTGCAAAGTAGCAAAAGTGGACTATTTATTCTGTAACAAAATTATTTTATAAGCATGAGCAGAATCTGAGAAAATTGGCCCGAAAACATCTCGTACAAAAAAAAATTAAGGCCCATGCGAAGGCACAACTGAACGAAGGACGCCACGCGCAATCGAGCGAAGGCTCCAACCCACGCTTTGCATTAATTCTGCTACAAAAATTCATAGCATTATTTTTAAATTTATTAGGATCTCGTGGAAGAGACCACACACGCCACAACCAGTTCAGCTAACGAACGTTGTTGAACAAATAGCAGCGTAAAGCTTTAACAACCAACATCCAGCACATATCCGACATATTTCTAGAATTTCAAAGGCAATGAAACAAAACTGAGTGTTCTATGAAGCACAAAAAATTTCAGCTTTGTAAACAATTTTTAAAAATGATTTTTTTTCAAAAAAGGGAACATTTTCTGAATTTCTGAACAAATTTGGAAAAAAAGAACATTTTCTGAAATTCCCGAACATATTTTAATTTGAGAAAAAATTCGAAACAAGATTTTGTTTTAATTTGTGAACAATGTTGGAAAACAGGAACATTTTTTTAAAATTTCCAATTTTTTTTATTTGTGAACAAAATTTTAGAACATGAAAGTTTACTAAATTTTTTAACAAATTTAGAAAAGGGGAACATTTTTCGAATTTCGAGAACAATTTTAGAAAATGATTTTTTTAACCCTGAACAACTTCTAATTCGTGAACAATATTTTATAGTGCCAACATTTTTTGAATTTATAAAAAATTTAACCCGATTTTTTTTCATTTTGAACAAATTTTGAAAACTGGGACATGTTTTTGAAACCGAACATTTCTTGTTTGTGAAGAAACTTTAAAAAGGCGAACAATTTTTGAAATTCGGACCATTTTTTTAAAATAAGCAAACAATTTTTGAAATTGTAAAATTTTATGAAATTTCTGAACAAATAACTAAAAACAGGAACAATTTCAAATTTCTCAATCATTAGTTGAAAAAGGAAAAAGAAAAAGAAAAAATCAAGAAGAAAGAAAATAAAAAATACAAAAGATAAAAGATAAAAAATAAAATTAAAATAAATACGAAAAGGAAATATAAAAAGAAAAACATGTTCGAAAACCTTCTAGAAGGTTCCCAAAACCGGAAAAAAAACCGGCTTGGAAGATGATAGAAGCTTTCCAACACCGGGTATGGCTAAACGCTTAACAGGCCGGCCTACCCCGAGCTCTCTCAGTCGATGGCGTGTGTGCGTAACCCCGAGCGCCGTAGAGAGATAACTGGGCTTCTGAAATCCCATGAAGCTAGCGTAGTGCCAAGCCTAGAAATTTTTATGTACGCTGAAAGAAAAAAAAGGACCTTTTTTGGTAATTATTAGTACCACATCGGATAGCAAAAAATTTAAAGAAAATTATAGGTGGATGGACTAAAACTGACAAAATTACGGTGGTAAGAAGCTTTTATTATAAGGTAAGATAAGATCTTTGTGACAAGATAACTGGTACTTGTAGTTTGCTAGGTTTTCCTTAATGGAAATCAAAGGGGGAAACCCTTCTTTGATAAAAAAAAGCATCGCCGTAATACACAGTCTCCACCTTGTAGTACTCAGTAAAGCCTCGGCCGTGGAGCTCACCAGCATCGACGTAGCAGTAACTCTTCTGTTTGCCACCGTCGTATCAGCGGCTAGCGCCGTCGCCTGCAAGGCTATCGTCGGGGTCGTAGCTGAACTCCGTCGGAGGCAACCAACCTAATAGTTGCCAGCAAAGGCTTGGTGGTTGGAGATGGCCAGGATCGTGAGATCGTCGATCCGGCTTTTACAGGTCGGGAGGTTCCTTTTTTCTCCAGCCACACATCCTCAAAATCGCACGGGCAATTATGTAGTCAAAGGCGGCAATTGTTGCGGCTATCCGTCAGGCTGGCGTCACACAAGGCCTCATCAAAGCACTAAGTTGCCTTGGCGCTGGCACCGGTAGAACCGCAGGGTGTGTGGCCGCCACATCCTTCGCCGGCCAGCACGGAGCTACGGGTCTCCACCAGCAAGGATGAGTTCGTCAAGGTGGACGTTTAGCGATGGCGGGGCTCGATTACGTACTCCTCGGTTACCCCTCCGGTTGTCATAGATATACTAGATCATGAATGGCGCGCGTTGCTGCGCCTGACTATTTTGACAATAGAATGGTAGAAGTTTGTATAAATATTAGACATACTACCAAACAATTTAACTGGATGCATGATTACCGATAGATTAGCTGATATATTAGGGATGTCAGCATTTATAATTTGACAATGTAGTGAATATTGTATAGAAATATGTTAGATGGCGGAAAAAGAATTTTTGAGTGAATACATTTTGCAAAACCGTATTAATTATCATATGGTATTCGTCAGAGCTTGAAACTAAGGAGGGCTATGTTTCTTTCTTTTTTGACCTAAAAGACTATGTTTCTTGATTTCTTAAAGGTGACAATCAACGAAAGCTAAACAAAGCAATAATAACTCGTCGTCAAACAGGAATCACTGGCAACATGCTAGCAAACATAGCATCTATAAAGAATCCATATTAGTTAAGATCATTGGCTAAAAAATTGCAAGGACATTAAGCAATACAGAACAAATGACTGCACCCAGTCTCATCTTTCAACAAAAATAGTTTTTGAAATGGCACTGTAGTACAAACATTGGTTCAAAATGGATGCTATCCTACATCTGTTTTTGTTCCATCTCTGTTTTTGATTTTTAAGCACAACCTGCAAAGTACATAGAAGTTAATCTAGGCAGAATACAACAAATAAACTACATATCATTGCATTAGAAGGAAATCATATCATTGCATTAGAAGAAAAATATGGAGATCACTCATGCCAATTTCATTTGGTTATATATGTAACATATGTGTGTCTGCGAACACCACATGCGTAAAAATTAGAATAAGACTGAGGAAAATGGAGCTGCCTGGCTAGTCAAGACGAGTGTTACTTCCCTTGCATCATTTAAGCATCATTACAGAAACATGTACCTGAGAACGAGAAAATTAAGATGTCTGGTCAATATGAGTGATGGTAGCTTGCTCAAGCATCATTAAAAACAAAATCAACCGAACATCATTAGAAAGACTATCATATTTAGTTTGGACAAAGATGAACTTTGCTAGATTATGATGGCGTACGTACCTGGCCGCACCCATCCATTTTTACAATAGCGATAGTAATTCCGTAATACTATATGACAGCACAAAACATGCAATCTAAATGTCCAGGGAGTTGTTGTAAAGTACTCCCTCCGTCCGGAAATACTTGTCATCAAAATGAATAAAAGAGGATGTATCTAGACGTATATTAGTTCTAGATACATCTCTTTTTATTCAATTTGATGACAAGTATTTTCGGACGGAGGGAGTAGTAATGTAGTGGAAGAGGATGTCTCATGGGATTGAACTTGGTTTGAGCTGGCCGCAAGTGTGTATACTTTTAATTAGAATAGTTAATGGTAAATGTAGGCGTTGTGGCAGATGCCCATATGTACAATCTAAGATGCGGAGGAATTTAGGACTTCAATCCAAAAGAGTCATTGCATAAGTGTTATGTTAGATGGCTTTAGAAAGTGGGAAAAGACGACCGATGACAATCGTATCATAGAAGCGAGTTGGGCTAGTTATATAGCAAGTGCTCCCTACAATTTAGCAAATGGAGCATGGTTTATGTACTGGACATCGTGGCTTTGAGAGTTATTATCGAGCCACTGAGCCGCAAAAATATGTACAGAGTACAGTGCAAAATTTGCAGTTCCAAATGGGTGAGTTTATGGTGTCCAAAAATATCATTTAGTTGAGTTGCTTTAGATATAATGGCCTAGAAATTCAGTACATAAGCCACAATGTGTTGTTAGCTCCAACATAGGAATTAATACCATCAATAAGTTGAAACGTGAAGTCATGCCACTTAGTACTCAATTTCATATGAGATGCTCCTTTTTAACTTTCTCAGCAATATGTTATTGTTCTAAGCATCAGCATGCATGATAGTTTATTAAAGTGGTGTAGAACATTACCATCATTTATGAAAATTATTAAATCAAATGAAAGAAAAGTATGCCAAAGTACCAAACTAATCTCCCCTCTCACTCTGCACCTGCCCAGGCGATGAACAGAATCAGAACATGAGCAGAGCAGAACATTGTTAAAGGAGATTTTTCTCTTGCATGCTGCACACCAGACAAAGAGAAGAAATAATTGGCTACCCATGTACGTACATGAAAAAGAATAGGAAAAAAATCGGTATGCCATTGCAAAGCACTACACAGACCACAAAAGGACAGGAGATGCCAAACATATTATACATATCACTCCTCTTCTGTTGCACTACAAGAGTAGATGATTAGAATTCAACACCCAAGAATGACATGAAGCATATTATATTTCCAAAAAGAATGCAAGACGGTGGTGTAAGCTAGTGGGTCTTAGAGTGAGAGCTCGAGGTGGAGGGAGCGGTCGACCTGGTGGTGCTGGACTGCTGGCCAAGGAATAGGCGTGGGACGAGTAGTCAGCGCCTGTTGTAGCTTGTCCGGAAAGTGGAGGGGCAAGCACCGCTGGCCTGGTTGCCAGATGTATGGCCGCTGCCACTGCCTTGTCACCGTCATGAAGAAGGCACTGTTTCTGCGGTGTGGTGGAAAAGGAGACAGGCAGTTAGCCACAGCCCAGAGCCCGCCCAATTAGGAGGAATTCAGCGCATGCGGCAGGGCCGGCACAAGGATTCATGAGCAGGAGGCACGGCGAAGGCACTTGCCTGGGTAGCGCGAGGCACGACCGACATCAAGGGAGCGGCCGCCTGACATATAGTTCCCAAACAAACAGTTGAAGTTGGAATTGATTCACCTAAATTAAATAACCTGTAATGATGAACAAACTGATAGTGTAAACTTTGGTATATAAATCATTTGAATAGCCTGCAAGGTATCATTAGTTATCTATAAAGATGTAAAAAGCTAATAGCTGACCCGTAACTATTATATTCCCAAGCTTGTTAAAATACAAACTAAAAGCACACCAAATACATTTATCAATGATTTTTTAGGAATAGTTGACTGATTTCTCAATTAGGCTTGAGTGACCAGCCAGTATGCTTGATTTGGCACCTACATTAGTCAAGCAAACACACCAATTTAGATTGACATGACCAATTTGCTCAAAGAAACAAAACAATGTCCAAATACTCTGAAGTCTTAACTGTATACCCCTGGATAGCCGGCTGGATCTTCATCTTTCCCTCGTACCTCAGATGGATTGATGCATTCCCTATCGAGGATCTGCATTTTCTTCTTCACAGAGACATGAGCAGTCCTCGGTTACAGAAGTGGGCTGTCTGAGATGGAGATGACCACAGAAAACGGGCCAGACAAGCCGATTCAGACCCGATTAACCAGAGCATAACGCTGAAGAAGATGTAGATGCTAGAGTAGGGCGTGCATACAAAGCCAGAGAGGGAAGCACTATATAGGACCACTGCGCATAAGAAAGGGTTGCAAATTTACCAGCCATGAATGAATAATACGCCATGATTGCGAGGAGGCAACAGCAGTTTCCACAGAAGGGCCATGATTGCGAGCTTCAAGAGGGCAGATCAGTTTCAAGTAGGGGAAGAGTCGGCCATTATCTCCCTCGCCCCCACCTTTCTTCACGCGCTCGATTGGATTGCCTCGACCCGGATCCTGCTCCTCCGGTCGCAGGGATCGGTCCCATCCCTCACCCCGTCTTCAGTTGATGGAACCGGCCGCACCGGCTGCTCCTCTCCTCTGGTCACTGGGAACGACCGGCAGCCTCGATCGGGATTGGGCGGGTGGATGGATCGATCGGGATTGGGTGGGTGGATGGATCGAAGCTGAGGGCGGGTGGATGCGGTCTCGATGGGGGGCTTCGGGAGTGGATGGACCTCACGCCTAGCTTGTAGGCCTCCCTCCTTCAATTGGGCTGCTGGCTCGCGAAGGCCCAATACACTAGAATCGTCTGTTTCAGCTCGTAGAGCAGCAGCCCACAGGATAGCTGGACCAGATTAGCCCCACTGCAGAACAAATCGCTTTTCACGTTAAATCAGACGGCCAGGAACTCCCAGGTCGCGAAAACGGACGGATGAAAACCCAAATCACTGTGAGAGCTCGCTTTAGGTGCGGTTATACTATCCTTAATGTGTGATTATAATCAAATAATATTATAAGAAGATACGGGTGTGCGTGTGGATGGGTGGGGGCTGTTGCCCCCCCCCTCCCATACACACACGCACCACCACCACCCCAATTTGATAGAACGTACTTGTTTCTACCTAGTATTTAATGTATCTAAGCGTTGTTTGTTCTGATTTGATATGTCACATGTGAGACGTTGTTAGGAGAGCTGCTGAGTTGTTCCCCACCTCAGTTGTGAGTAGGAGGTCTTTGGAGAAGGTATTACGGAGTGGTTGATCATATTGTTTGTGAGTAGGAGACCTTTACTACGGAGTGGTTGGCCTTAGTGTTTGGAAAGTTTACTTATTTGCCTGAATTAACCTAATGAGTTTTGTCGTTTATGTGCAGGTGAAGGCATTTGTATGTCAAGATGAGCTACACTATTCTAGCAGTCATGGATGGAGATCAAGACCACCTCCGCGTAATCCCCTCGCGCAACACCTCATGGTAGCCTCCCACCTCTGCCTCATCCCCTCATCCACCTCTTGACGGTCGAACAAGGTTGTGCCACCGCTGCGAGCGCGACGGAGTTGACGGCCCTTCTCTCGGCTCCACTATGGTAACCACACTGTTCCGTTCCTCGTCCTAGCATTGCTCCCAGCGTCAATCATCACCCGCGCTGGAGCACACCATGGTAGGCACTGTAATTTTTCTCTGAAACTGTATGTTCTTCCTGATCTCCAGTTGAATAGCACACTACAGTAGATGCTAGCAAATATCTTCTTCTTATTGCATGGTATATGTCTCTTCTTCTGATTAATAGATTGGTATCGATACTGCATCAAAACAATATAATGTCTATTCCTGAATTTTCATGAGTGTATGTGTGTACTTGTAAGCAGTTGAGAGGACATGATTGATATTGTTGATGCCGCAGCTTTAATGATTTCTCATTGGTTTCATAAGCACTTGAGATTAACTGGCATGCATGAGCACTTGTCCTAGAAATCCTTGGCTCCATAGTCTTTACTGATACATCTGGAGATTTAGTGCAAGCTATGTATCTCCATTGTATGCAAAATTTAGGACAACCAACAGAGTATAATTGGGTAGCAACAGCTCTTGCTCTGTTGTATAGGCAATTGAGCATGTGCGCTGAGAAGGAGATACTAGAAATTTAGGGCCATTATTGCTTCTACAATTATGGCCTTGGTCCTGTTTGCCACTTGGTTATCCTAAAGTCATTTTTGAGAAACCCAAAGAAGGAGAGGAACCTGAAGAAGAGGAAGATGAACAAGACGTACATTTGGATTATAACCCTATTTTTGGAGCAAAGCGGTGTGCTGCACATGCGTTTGATGTCCCTCATAATGCTGGTATTGTATTCTACTAACTAAATTTATTACACATCATTTGCGCTACCACAAATAATTTTATTAACTTGCAAATGCAATATGTATAGGTACTGAATATTATCGGAATCCATGTCAATTATGTTCAAGAATACTATCGCGTTCAAGCAAGTGTGTTGCCAGAGGAAATTCCCCTCGATGTAGCTAGTTTACCTGATTATAGACATTGGTTCCAACAAAATGGTATGTACACATTATTCTTCGATTCTCAGTGCTTGGGCGGCCTAGGTAAACCTATTCAATCACTACAAGAAATATGTCAACTAATGACCTTTTGTCAGTGACCCTGGAAGAATTGGTCATAGATCTATGACCATTTCAGACCAATTGGTCAAAAGCTGTTCGGGAGGCTCCAAACCCTAAACCATTGCGACCATTTTGGTCAGAAAGGTCGTAATTTCCTTACACGAAATGGTCACAAAGCAAGTAGTGCTAGTCCGCTGCCTTATTTCAGTTGTTAATGACCAATATAGATGGTCATACCCTTGTAGATTGTGGTGGGTTGTGATGACTAGGCGCCATCTCATCAGTTTTGCCTATGTGTCATGTCCATGTGGCAGTTTTTGCCCTAGGTTGTGAAGCAACCTATATTTCTGTTATTCCAAAAATTCCAAAAAAATTCTCATAAATGTTTTGGATCATATCTTTATCAAATATGTCAAAAATATTCCTTGCCTAGTTCAAAAATAATTCAAAAATATTCATTTTCCTATTCTATTCAGAGCAGCACTTTGTGAAGGAAGTACCACTTTGGCATGTCCAAATGGTATCCATTTTCTACAGTACTTTCCTATGCCCAAATAACCATCCTCCACCAAATGCCAGCTCAATCCATTCATTATTTTGAGCCCAGCTTCAACATTCGTATTTATGTCCAGTGTGGTACTTTGTAAAGCAAGTACCACCTAGGCTCCTCGTTTTGAGGTGAAAATTTGTGAAGACGGTCTTCTTAGTAACTGATCATCCTCAGACAAAACTCACGCCTATTAGCCATGTGCATTTCCCGTACCACAAATCAAACACTTGGCTGCTTATTCATGTTTGAGCATCGATCGGTCTCCTCGTGAGAATCTTATGTTGTGATTTTCTTCCTAGCACCTACCTGGGGAGTGCCCAACACACTAAACATGCCTAGGCCGCCCAGAACACATGGCAACGCCACGATCACGCGGTGACCACGCGGTGGGCATGCGAGCTTACGCGCTCTAGAGTTGGGGCCCTCGGCCACCGTGCAAACCTCGATATCTCGGCATCAAACCATGTATTTCTGATTAAATAGATACTTATTTACCTATAAATTATTTTTGAAAAAAATAAAGAGCAAACTATGAGGCGGCTACAGTTCAAATTTGACCCGTTTCCAGCTGAATCGATGACAATATTTCTTTTTCACCAGAGGTGGATCAAAACTTTTTTCACCCAACCATTTTGTCAATTTTGCATTATATATGGCCTAGTATTTTATAAAATTGATTTGGTCCATTTTTGCAACAATTATTTGGTAGTTCCTTCACAAAAAAACCTCCTTTTGGGCACTTGGAAAATGAAAAATGAATTTTCTGTGCAAAGAAAATGAAAACTCCCTTAGGCAACATTGTTCGGAATTCCAAGATGTACCCTTGTGCACAATATGAGATCATTTGAACAAACTATGCCATGAATGTGGCCATAAGATTGATCATTTGGCTTGAAAGCCATGAATCTTCACGCATGATAGCTTATTTCTGAGAACACTTTTTTAAAATAATTACCATATTACAAGTTTATTATTTTTCCTGAAATCTTGGACACATATAATGACATAATGCGAAGGTTTTCTAATTTTTTGTTTTTTTTTTAATTTTTATGCCCGTTTCAAAATGCGGTCAAAACGGCGGGCTTGACCGTTCCTAGCTAGTGGTTGAATCTTGGAAATTTTTTGGTGTTTCTATGATTAAATAGATACTTATGTACCTAGAAATTATTTTTGGAAAAAATAAAGAGCAAACTATGAGGCAGCTACAGTTCAAATTTGACCCGTTTCCAACTCAATCGACGGCAATTTGTCTTTTTCACCAGAGGTGGATCAAAACTTTTTTCACCCAACCATTTTGTGAATTGTGCATTATATATGGCCTAGTATTTTATAAAATTGATTTGGTCCATTTTTGCAACAATTACTTGGTAGTTCATTCACAAAAAAAACTCCTTTTGGTGTTTCTATGATTAAATAGATACTTATGTACCTAGAAATGTTTTTTGGAAAAAATAAAGAGCAAACTATGAGGTAGCTACAGTTGGAATTTAACCCGCTTCCAGCTGAATCGGTGGAAATTTGTCTTTTTCATGAGAGGTGGATCAAAAAATTTCACACTCAACCATTTGGTCAATTTTGCATTAAATATGGCCTAGTATCTTAGAAAAATGATTTGGTCCAATTTTGCAACAATTATTTTGTAGGTTCTTCACAAAGAACCTCATTTCGGGCACTCGAAAAATGATTAAAAATAGCTAGAAAGATCAGAAATGCATACAAATTGGTGATCACCCATAAAATCTGGTCTAACTTGAGTGAAACATTTAGTTGTGCCATTTTGCAAAATACTTTGAAAGTTGCTTCACAAAATTTCCCTAGTTTTAGTACTTAAAAACTATTTTAAATCACGAAATTTCTGAACCAATCATGGCTCTTCTCACGGATCACTCCACTGTAGCCGATCTGACCCTTCGGCATCCGAAGGATCCAACCGTCCGCATCACAGATCACCTCTCCCAACCCAACCCAAACCCTAGCAGCAACGCAATCCCCCTCTTCCCCTGCCGCCGCCTATCTCTCCCCCTCTCCCCGATCCAGATCGACTGCCTCCGTCGCCTCCCCGAGACCGACAACCCAAGCCGCTCTCCTGAGTGCGTCGAGCCGCCGCTATCACTGCTGCTTTGTCCCTCTGCATCGCCCGCATCCAGCCGCTCCATGGCTTCCTGCGTCGCCGGATCCGACCTCCACCAGTCTGCCACCGCGCCAATCAGGATACCACCACCGTGCAGGCCCTGACCCCGCACCCCACGGCGGCCGGAGACAATGGCGAGGAAGGGCCCGGTCCCCTGACGAATCATCCTCCCTCCATCACCCGGGCTCGACGCCCAGGCCCAGCGTGCACCACCGCCATGGACTCTGCCGCGGGGAAGGATCTGGGGAAGATCGTGGGCGTGTTCTACCAGGCCGAGGACAGGGAGCAAAGCGACGCCTCATCGCTCTGCTCGCCACCTCCCTCGCCGTGCTCGACGCCATGCAAGGTCCGCCTCTCTCTCCTCTTACTGGTCTCTCTCTATTGCATGGTTTGATTTTGTTGATGGGATTTACTTCCTCCCCTCCCTAATGCATGCGCGCAGGTGCACCGCCTAGTAGGAGACCACAACTTCGTTTGCTTCTTTTGTTGCTGTGTGGTCGACGATGACGACGCGGCCGTGCGGTCGGTGCCCTCTGACGCCGCCCGACGCAATGGCTCCCACCAAGAAGGCGGTACGAACCCTAATCGGTCCCCACCCGCCGCTCCTCCCATTTCAGCCTGATTCGTTCTCTGGTGGTTATCTCGCCGTGTCTTTCTTTCCGAGAGATCTTCTCACTGTTTTTCGATTGATGGATGCGCTCTGCAAAAGAAGAGCGGGGAGAACATCAACAACAAGATGCAGCTGGTGATGAAGAGCGGCAAGTACACGCTCGGCTACAAGATCGTCCTCAAGACGCTGCGCAGCTCCAAGGGTATGGATCTTTTTGTCACTGTTGATTGATTTATCGTTGTGGCTGATCTGCTAGTTCCTTTGTCTGCTGGATCCGAAGGGTAGTACTATAACATACGCTCGGGACCGTGTTAATTCCTGAGATTCGTGATTAGCTTTTGTAGAATGAGGTGGTTAATATCTGTTTTGTGGCTGTTAATTGCTTGTTGTACTTATTTGTGAGATAAGCTGAACTGTGTACATATTTTCTTCACGTGTGTAGTGATACCCGCTGAAGTTTGTAGCACTGAAACTTTTAGTTCGTAGAATTGGGACTGAAGTTTACCTCATTGACTTGCTTTTGTCGTGCCTTAGAGGCGAATGCATTGTCTAAGGCAATTGCATCTTTGTTGGGTAGTCTGGAGTTTAAAACTGGTATAGCAAGATGGATTTTGCTTGCCATTTAGGGCATTCATAGATAGTTTGTCCGAGCTCTGGCTGCTGCAGCAGCCCATCTCCGGCAGTTGAGAGGAGGTCTGTTTGGCTGTTCGGTAGCTGCCTGCATCATTAGTTACCTTTCTATCCCATACTGTGAACTTGTGAAGACTATGCCCCCTGTGAAGATCATGTTCAGTACACTGTTTGTTTTATCATCTTCCTGCAAGAACTAGTGCTACTGCCATAAAAAAGAATAGCGCAACTGCACCTGGAAACTTGATGCGGAAACAACATCATGTTTGCGCTTCTTTGCTCTGTATTTTCGTGTGAAATAAGATATATTCAGAATTCTATTTTTGAGTTTTTTATACCACGGATAATGCTGGAGCTTTCCTGTGGTTTCGAGCTTGCCATGGAAGCATTCATAGCATAAACTTTTGCAAGTTAACATTCATCCTCACTTCTTCAGCCCCTCGGACACTAAAACTTCTGCATTCCAGGGTGTCTTGTGTACGATTTTTACCTAAAAATTACTTTGCTGCTGTTATAATTTACTAAAAAAGAACTTTAACATCTGATCACAATACATAAGTTAATTTACCTACCCACATAGTCACGGCTCCTATCCGGTCACCGGGTTAAAGTGCTACTGCTATTATTTTTTATCCATCGTAGAACTTGTGGTGATGTTGTTTAGATTGCAGCAAGCAAGAATTATGATGTCATTCTCTTGCACTCTGCTATGCAGCTCTTGTTTACCTTAAATGCAACTATTGGTGCACTTGTTAAATGCCATTATTTGTGCTGTTTGCTTCCTTTGCATGCATGGATATACAGTTTGGTGCCCCCATGGCCTGAAATACATTGAATTGTGGGCCTCTGCTTGATATCTTGTTGCTTAGGGTTTTGTTTCGGGGTTTCTTAATGTACTCGTGCTTAATAGACTGCACCACAGAGGTCACCCTCATATGGATAATGAATCATTATCCTTTTTCTTGTATACTTGAGATGTTCCTAATGAATAATTTACTGGACAAACAATCTATTGTCTATGTATGCTTCAGTTAATATGGACCTGAATGTCAAGGGCTAGCCAACCTGCTTAGCTAGATTAACATAACAGAAACAGTACACAACCAGCCAGCTCGTGTTTGCATTGCTGCCACATCGGCTAGCTAGATGTGATTGCCTAAGGGCTAGTCAACACATTTTACAGCATTCTGTGTTGTAGCCAAACACTTGCTCTGTATTCTGAATACTCTAAAAAAAACTCTGTTAAATTAAAACCATGGTATTGTGTACCTGCCAACTAAATTACCGCAATTTTTAATACTTTGTTTTATTTGATACTTTGCTGTTAGATTTACTTTTATTTTGTTTCTAAACATTTTGTTCTACAATGTGCAGATGCTGGCCTTTTATTCAGGACAAAAAAGTGGGATGAAGCATAGTTTTACCTCATTGAGCTACTTCATTTTGTTCCGGGAGTAACGAAGACTTGTAACAAAACTTGTATGTGTGCTAGTTCTCGGAGCTACTTCATTGGAATAATGTTGATCCTCTAGCAGAACTTGTAGGGCTCCTGTGATAGTCTCATGTGATAGACTTGGGCTGATACACTTGGGCTGTATGTCTATTATCTGATTGTAAACTTGATGCTGATCACATTTGTATGTGTGTTATATGATGTAGCACTTTGATGGTTGATAATATTTGAAGTATTTCGTGTGTTTTCTATGTGCCAATTTAAATACCAGGTATTTATTTGCGTGAAATAAAAAATGAAGAATATTCCCCTGGTGGCTAGGACCTAGTACTAGAACCTGACAATGGGGGACCCACATGACTAGTGAACCCAATTTAGAAAAAAAGAAAAAAAAATAAAACTGTTGAGACAAAAAGGCCATGGGCCAAAAATAAAAAGGCTGCAATGTTGGGCTTGGTCCATGAAGCTGACAAAAAATTCACTTGAAAAAAAATATAGAAAGGCCGAATTCTTGGGCTAGGCCCATGTAGAAAACCGAATTGGATTAGGCTGAATCTTGTGCCACATCAGCTTGCCACGCTGGATGCCTACGTGGCCTGGGGAGGTTGCTAGTGACCAAAATGCCACAGTGGACATATTTTGGTCATAAACGTCTTCGACCATTCCAGAAGAAAGGTCGCTATTGTCAGTTTACAACCGCCAGCTTTTGACCTTCTGTTTTTGGTCACAAAAAGGTCGCAAATGAAAAACCATGACCTTTCAGTGACCAATAGTGGTGGTCACAAGTTGACATATTTCTTGTAGTGAATATTCTCGAGATAGCATCGAATGGACTAGCTACATGCCTAGTGGTCCGCCATTGGCTCGAATTGTAAGTGTGTGCAACATTTTCACTATATTATTTGCATTATATAGTAATAAATGTGTCATGCAATATTTGTTTTATCACTTGCAGGGGTTACGTGGGATAAAAATGCCACATGGGGGATCAAATGTGCTACTACTAGTGGATGCAAGAAGACAGGGAAATCTGTATTGAGGTCTTGTGTAGGAAATTTGTTAGATCTGAACTTTGAGCCTAGGCTGCAAAGCATGCTCGCTGAGGCTAGGTTACCATTGAAGATTGAAGCTATTCCAACTGATGACGAGGTTTCCTACATTGCACTACCTTTGTGATTGCCTTTCAATTATTGGTATGTTGCTTGCACCACTAACTTGGCTCAACATGTCTTGATTTGGTGTGATGTTAACATATAACTAATCACTTGCCACGTTGTCCGGAACTTGGTCTTCTCAATAATAGTGTTCCATCCTCTTTCCTCATATATTGTAATTAACTGAAGATAATGTGGTCCAGGTGCTCTAATATCAAAACGAGCTTGGATATTCAGGTTGGTTTGAGCACTGACATTAACATGTCCAAGTCCTCTACATGTCTCACTCTTGATATCTGCAAAAGTGGTTTTCTCATATGCTATAAATGTTAATTTGGGAGGAACGTATACTCCACACCCATGGAATGATTAACATGTTCTTATATCTTCAAAAGTGGTTTTCCACACCCATGTCTCACTCTTGATATCTTCAAAAGTGGCTTTCTCAGATGCTATAAATGTCCATTTGCACTTCACCGTCCACGTAAACCAGAAATGATTGACATGTTCTTATATTCACCTACAAAAATGAGCATGCAGCAAGTGGATTTCACAACTTCTCATAGACTAGCAAATTAAGGACCATAATCCAGAAATAACAATCCATCTGCTTGTAAACCATTGAATTAATTGCATAGAAGATTCGGACAAAGGAGGTTCAGGACCATACAAGAACTAGCATGAACCAAGCACAAAATCAATTGGAGGATCCTAATGACGAGCAGCCCATGAGACCGGGCTACTCATGTGATGATCGGCGTTCTCGGTTGCCAGAGGTTAATGATCGGCGTTCTCGGTTGCCAGCAGCCCAAGAGTGAAGATTGCATGCGTACTAGGGTTTACAACCTCAAGGAACTTCTATCTGTCATTAGGAAATGACTCGGTTCAGTCTGGGTGAACCACTTGAGTGGACGCAATTAGTAATAGCGTCCAGACCTGGACGCTGTCCTTGATAGCATCCAGTCACGGACGCCATTGTGCATTGCGTCCTTCCTATTTCTAAAATTTCGACCTAATTACTGGATTATTAATTATTAATAATAAAAATTTCGGCTTCGAGACACAAGTTTGCTATGTTCTTAAAATTAAAACGTTCGGCAGTTATTGGGTGTTTATATTATTGGGTGTTATTGGGTGTTTATAATAGACCCGTGGTCCATCCACATAAGTCAGAATCGCCTACTCGAGGAGGGGTGATCACAACGACATATGTGGCCATCACTCCCGCCGCTTCTGCTCAATCAGCACACGTACTACGTACCCGTACTGTCGTTGTCCATGCACGGAATTTAAATTTCGCTGAATCCTGCAAGAAACGAAAGCGAACTCTCCGTCCGGCATTTCGCCGTCCCCTTCAGCCCTCTTGCATCTTTCCTCCTGCTAGCTCCCGTCGGTGGCCGCCATGCTGTTGGCGCCGCCTCTCCTTGCAGCACCGCTTCTTCTTCCTCCTAAGCTACGTCTCACAGCTCTCTCTCTCTCTCTTGTGGTTTCTCTCAAACACACGCCATGGAAGAAACTCTCAGGAAACACACACACACCCACGCATGGACCAAGGAAGAAGGAGGCAATAGCTTTGCCAAGAGACACCTTCCTCTTGGTCAGCCGTGGCTACATCTTTTTCTCAGCCCTCGCGGCTTCTTTGTTTTCTCATTCATCTGATCACTTTATATACACACGCAGCTCAGCAACAAGCTGACCCACCACTCACGCTACTAATCCATCCATGCACTAACCCACTAGCACGTTCACCGGCCACAAGCACGTACACACGCATGACCCGGCCATCACAACCGGCCACTAACAAACTCACCCATGAAGCTAGCTAACCACTTCCATGCATCTAACTAGTCCATCCAACCAGCCGGTTCGCTTTGCCGTCCATGCTCTTGTCGCATCACACGACTTTGCTGCCTCACGTAACACCGCAGCTTCACACTGCCGTCGGCATCTTGCCGTGCTCGCCGCATCGCACGGTAGTTCGGCATCTCGCCTTCTTCGTACGCCTTCGTCGAAGCAACACCGGACTAGCTACTCTAGACCATCTACACTATATGCAAAACTTAAAACAAATATGCAGATACAAAACATCAAGATTAGTTCTAACATTCACCCCCCTAATCTTGATGTCAGTCTTCGACGCGGATCACCCGCAGCTTCTTGTCGACGCCATCGCAGCGCCGCAGACCACCGCACTCCATCTTATTATGGACGATGCCATCGCAGCGCCAGTCACAACCACGCACCATCTTATCGTGGTCGACGGCGTCAAGCGCCCATCACCACGTCCTCTTGCCGCACCCGGCGACCACCTCTTGACATGGACGACGCCTTGGTGACGCCGATCGCCACGTCGTCTCTTCACAACCGCTTCGCGCCGTCAAAGCCACCAGCGGCCTCACACCGCCACCGACCTCCTAGCGGTATCGCACCGCAACCTGCTGTTGGCGGCATCACACCACCGACTGCCTTCTTCTCACGCCGCCGGCCTCCATCTCGCATGGAGTCCGCCGCGCCACAGCCGACGCCGTCGCAGCGCGGGTCACCATGGACCATCTTGTCGTGGATGACGTCCTTGCGACGACCGACCACCACACCATCATCATCTTGCGGCATCACACCGCAACCGGCCGCTCGCGGCATCGCGCCGTCGCCGGCCTCCTCGCGCCATCGGCCTCACCTCACATGGAGTCGACCACGCCGCCGTCGCCGCCTCGGATCAACCTGGCTCTGATACCAATTGTTGGCGCCGCCTCTCCTTGCAGCACCGCTTCTTCTTCCTCCTGAGCTACGTCTCACAGCTCTCCCTCTCTCTCTCTTGTGGTTTCTCTCAAACACACGCCATGGAAGAAACTCTCAGGAAACACACACACACCCACGCATGGACCAAGGAAGAAGGAGGCAATAGCTTTGCCAAGAGACACCTTCCTCTTGGTCAGCCGTGGCTACATCTTTTTCTCAGCCCTCACGGCTTCTTTGTTTTCTCATTCATCTGATCACTTTATATACACACGCAGCTCAGCAACAAGCTGACCCACCACTCACGCTACTAATCCATCCATGAACTAACCCACTAGCACGTTCACCGGCCACAAGCACGTACACACGCATGACCCGGCCATCACAACCGGCCACTAACAAACTCACCCATGAAGCTAGCTAACCACTTCCATGCATCTAACTAGTCCATCCAACCAGCCGGTTCGCTTTGCCGTCCATGCTCTTGTCGCATCACACAACTTTGCTGCCTCACGTAACACCGCAGCTTCACACTGCCGTCGGCATCTTGCCGTGCTCGCCGCATCGCATGGTAGTTCGGCATCTTGCCTTCTTCGTACGCCTTCGTCGAAGCAACACCGGACTAGCTACTCTAGACCATCTACACTATATGCAAAACTTAAAACAAATATGCAGATATAAAACATCAAGATTAGTTCTAACACATGCGAGCAGGCGGGCAGCACGTCGTTCGTTTGTTCAACTATACGGCATGTAGTGTGTTCGTTCCATCCTCCGTGGCCACCGGAGACTGACAGAAGAGAGCGAGCACACGGCGGAGGCTGGCGTCGCCGAGACGCCGACCTTGGTGCGTGCTCCCTCCTTTTTCCGTCGGTCTCCGGCTCATCGGCACCGGGGAGTTAACCATACTGATCGAGGGAAGGAGAAGCTAATTACGAGGTAACGGTGAGTGAGACAAACATGGTCGACGTGACCAGCTCATCCTGATTTGCTTGTCACTCACATTGTTTGGTTTGCCATTTGTTTTCTTGGGGAAACTGCAGGATGACGTGGCTAGTCTTGTACGCCTTCGGCGATGAATTTCGATCCTAAATTTTCATTATCATTTTTTCAACTGCATTGACCGGCCACTTTTATATCTGTTTACGTTTTGTTTCAGACCATTCGGAAGACGTTGCCAGGCATTATGACTTCAAATCTTATGTTTGAAGCAAATAGTTTTTGTGTCAAAGAATCAAGCTTCTAAGAAGCATCCAATTTTGGTCCCTCCACGTGTTCAACGGATTGATCTATGCATTGAACGGGGTCAAGTGTCTCTGTCAGGATGCACGCTTCTTACCAACTGAACTGATATTTAAACAGACCGCAGTTGGAGTACTAATGATTCTTTTCATAGACCTTTTCCTTTCTTTTCTTTACCTTTTCCCAAAATCTTATAGCTGCCAAAGGTATGGCCCCTAGCAGATTTGGACAAATTCTGTCATGTCCAAAAACTGCCTTCACATGCATGCTTGGATGCTTACCAACAAACATGTGACATTACCTACTACTACGGGGACATCTTAACGGTTTCCTAAGATGCATTGCGTGGCACTTTAGCTCCAAGAAGCAATGGCTTTCACACACGCTTGTGTTGTTCGGAGGAAACAATGGATCTACCTACCTTTGCACTGCAATGCATGCATGTTAGTTTGTTCCACGACGATCTTCGGTCGCCATCAGGTAACAAACGGCTGTTGCACAGGGACCAGTGGAGTCATGCCAACATCAAGCATGGGTCTATTTTACATACCAGTAGTCTACCACCAAACTTTACAAAAAGTTAACTTGACACGCTCAACCATATAGCCTGCCAAACTTGCATATTTCAGCTTAAAAGGGATGGTTGAAGGAGGAATCTAGGAAAAAATATCGACTAGCTAAATAGAGTATGGTTTGCCATCCTAAAGACCAAGGCGGGTTGGACATTCATGACCTTGAGGTTAAGACTAGGGCCCTCCTTTGCAAATGGTTGTTTAGATTACTGACCGAAGATGGTGTATGGCAATCCCTCCCGAGGAGGAAATATGTGGGTTCCAGGGCGATATCCCAAGTATAATGGAAGCCTGGGGATTCTCACTTTTGGGCGGGTCTAATGGCCACGAAGAAATATTTTTTCTCTTATGGATCCTTCTCGATTAAGGATGGCTCGGAAATTAGATTCTAAGAGGACAAATGGCTAGGAAATACCACACTCTGGGAACAATATCCGGCTCTATACAACATTGTACGTCACAAGGGTGATATTATCGCCACGGTAATGCAATTATTTTCGTCAAATGTGACATTCAGAAGAGATTTAATTGGACCCAGACTTCAATCGTGGTACATCCTGCTCCAGCGGTTATCCACGGTGCAATTGTCACATGGGTCTGATATATTTTGATGGAACCTACATGGGAATGGACAATTCTCAGTGGAATCTATGTCTAAAGCATTAACCAGTCTAATGTGCCAGTTGATAATAACAAAAAGATCTGGAAGATGAAGATACCTCTTAACAATAAAATGTTTGCGTGGTATCTTTCTTGTGGAGTCATTCTTACTAAAAATAATCTTATTAAGAGAAATTGACATGGAAGTTCGCAATGTGTCTTTTGTCACCATGATGAGACAATAAAACATCAGTTCTTCCAATGCAAATTGGCTCGTTCTATATGGTCAGTCATCCAGATAGCTTCTGACTTGTATCCTCCTTGTAGTGTTGCTAATGTATTTGACAACTGGTTATATGGGATTGATCACAGGTTTAGAACTCTTCTTAGGGTGGGAACGCTTGCCGTTATCTGGTCGCTTTGGCTAAGTACTTCTCTGATGCAGGTTATCTACAGATGTACCAGGACTCTTCCTTTATGGTCCTTTCTACAACGTGTGGAGAATCGGGACCTGTTTACGGAGGTGTGTACACGATTGGAGGATACGTCGAGAGATACTTTTACCCAACATGGGTGGCAGCATGATCTTAGGATTGGTCCACCTCCGCTTTAGGCATTATACGGACTCTATATGTTTCTTTGTATTTCGCCTTTTTATTTTTTTATTCGTGCGAGAGGATTTTGTTTGGCTGTCTGCATCTTAGTTATGCAGAAGTCGGGTGTCATGCTTAAACATTTTAAGTAATAAAGCGCCCCTTTTCGTAAAAGGTAATCTAGTTTGGTCATCACCTCGTGATTGGGGATAGTTTTTGAATTAAGAAGGTCGTTTTTTTCTTTTGTGATATATAATACACACGCGGACACTCAGAACACACACGCACATCCTATTCTTATGAGCATCTATGAGAGAGGAAACGCAGAAAATGATAATCGACATGCATCCGCACGAAGTATGCGTTCACCCGGATTCTAGTGATAGGATCCACATGTATGTTTGGATGGTGACAATTTTTATCGCTTTTTTTGCTATTGTTTGGATGGTTTTCAATATTTGACAATTCCGGTGGACTCTAGCGAACTCCAATTCATTCTTTTCGTCAATGTTGAATACAATTTGCGCGACCAAAACATTAATCGAAATATTGGCTAGCATAATTTTTTCGGATGGCTAGGGTTGAAAGAAAACACACTCTAGGTACCAAACCATTTTATATCAAAAACAAGTACCGAACTATTTTTGCCAAAAATATTGACGTGCTTCTTAGAAAAAAAGGGATATTTTTCTATGCAACACTGGGAGGAAGAAGATGGTGGCCCTTGAGTTCTTGTAGTGCTGATTTTTTTTCAAGGGTACTCCTTGTACCAGTAACATATAAAAAGAGTCAAGCAGCTGATAAGTCTTTCGGCATACAGTTCACAACACCACGATTACAACTACGAAAACAACTCGCCTAGTCCATACTCAACCCAGAAATGGCGATGAGGCAAGACACAAAGATCAAGGACTGCGTCTCGACCAACACCAGATAACGAAAAGCGCAACCCCTGACCGGAACTTAGGTTGGGTGAACGCACTCTCCACCCATCATGCATAGAAATTGGCGAGTGTACAACGCAAACCAGCCGGATTCAAAGAATGTGTCATCCAAGAGTAACTTGTAAAAGTGTACATTGCACCCCAAATGTCCATGCCCGCAGCAGAACCATCACCGAACGACACATCACCCCAATCCTCACCTAGTGCTTATTTATCTATAATACCTAAATAATTGATCCCCACTATCTCAATTCTCTCAACATGCAGCCCTTCCACATCATCAACTGTACCACATCAGCATCCACCAATATATTTCTCAAATTTTTCACTGGAGAAAACCATTCGTTTTTTATCTGCTGGCGTGATGTCTGTCAGAAAAAAAGAAAAAGTTAAAGCTTTGGCTGCAGCGGTGCAGCCCAGCCGTCTCCTCAATTACTCCCCCACAAATTGATTTCCTGGTTCTCTTCATCTTGTGCGCCTAATCCTCTTCGTCCACAGAAAAGTAATGCAAGAGTAAAGGATAGATCTCTTCTTCCCTTTATGAAACGGATCCATTCTTCTCCCGTAGCATCCACCACAAACACCAAGCCTGATGGCAAGCGAGGACTGAATCGCATTGCTGTTTTGATACGTGGATCGGCAGGCATAAGCGCGTCTTCCTATCCTGCTTTCCTCGCTCCAAAATTCACCTTCCCTCCGACCTCAGGGATCGGGCTGTGGAGCACGCAGTCACCTCCATCCATCTGTAGCTCAGGGCACCAACTCGAGGAAGGGAAGGCAGGATTCGCTAGGGAGGCTACATATTAGAACATGGAGCCCATTTGTTAACGAGTCAATTCAGCTAACTCATTTTCAGGATTTGGTTGGCAAAAGTACAGGAGTGTAGCTTCCTGAACCGACGCATCTGGACGGAGCGCCAACGGCCTAGGATCCAGACTGCATGTCGCCTGCTGTGTGGCCACGGTCGACGCTGTGGTGTGATCTCCAGTGACTCCACCATAAAGAACCGTGCTCTTGCCCGTGGCATCATATGTACAAGTCCCCCCACTCTTATCTTGCCGTCGATGGCACTGGAGACAACGGCTGTGAACAGGTGAGGTAACTAACCCCTTGTGTTAATCCTCCATTATATCTCCTAAATTAACCTCTCCTTGTCACTAATTTGCTCCATGCATCTCTATTTCATCTGATACAGATTATAATGCGTCGCGATATTTGGAGATCCACTGCCTGCTGGTCTTCCCTCACGGCATCTATATCACGTAGCACGCTGTTTGTGATTCTTCCATGGCTCCATTCCGAATCCTCTACTATATTGCTACATTAGCATGAGCTTATCCCACATGATTTGTTTATTATTTGGGGGTTTGCTATTTCACATCTAGATGTGAAATATTATCTCACATCTAACTCACTCACCCTTGATTTTTTTTTAAAGTCTTCCACTCACTCACCCTTGATTTTTTTTAAAGTCTCCCATGGATTTTAAGGATGAGGGAGTTAGATGTGAGATAATATCTCACATCTAGATGTGACATAGGCAGACCCTATTATTTTTTGCCATGCCTTTCCGTAGTTATATATGTTATAGATGGATGGACGCTCGTATTATTTGTCATCACAAGGATACACGCCTACCGATTCATGTTCTTGATTGTTTTCAAATTTTGCTACAGGGTTTCCTATATTAGAACAACCAAAGCATAGATGCTTATAGTACGTGAAGGGTTGGGGGATCATAATTTATTTTGATTGGAAACATTAGGAAATGTTCCTTATAAAAATAAATTGATCATTTGTTCTTGGAAAAATAGATTTATCAATAACAAGCATGCACAAGATTAAATAAGAAAAAAGATTGCATCAGATCGTCAAGCCATTCTCTGAGTATAGTGGGTTATTTTTCTAGCTCTACGGGACAACTTCATAAATAAGTCATGTTTAAAAGTTCAATTGTCCAAGGACATGTTGCCTCAGCATCATGCCTCGGTTTTACCAAGAGACCTTGCAGCCTAGCCTACCCATGGACGATCTTGATGCAATGGTTATGAAGCAAAATATGAAGAGACCATTATCTAAGTGTTTCCAGTTATTTTCCCAACATTTGTTCTTTATTTTAGTTTCTTTCAAGACTTCCAAGGAAAACCCAATTAAGTAACAAATAGTTGTGTACCCTGTAATTAAGCCTGATGTGCGAAAGACATGTTGTCATGAAAATTATATATTAACTAGATGCACAGATCATGTAATTGTCTCATTATATGGTTAGCTAGATTTCCATATGTTTGTACAAACATTTATTTGTAATTAGTTCCTTGCTCCGTTTCCACATATCTCATTTTTTTCGAGGGATATATCTGTTTTCACTTTCCTTGAACATATATACAAGCTGGAAAGTACCGCTGCAATGCGCGGGGAATCATCTAGTTTAACTAGCAGTGTGACCCACACATTTACGTGGCTAGACTTTGTACAATGTTTCATAATCATATTGTATTCTAACAAATATTAGATACAAAAAGTAGCATGTCTAAATATTCTCTCTTACTAGAACATGTCATAATTTCCATTTCTCGACAGTCATGCCAATGTTATTTGAATACAGTTCTAATAGTTACTGCAACTGTAATAATTGATTATGCTATCAATATGATTTGTTGCTCCTCACATTTACCACTATTGTATTGTTTTTGTATTCCATACTCACTTGCACATGTAACACATTCTTATTATTTGAGTCGTGCATGGTTGATCTGTTATGTATGCTTGCATAGGTCTTTCACGGAGAACCCCGCGCTGCCCACACCCAGGGCGGCAAAGGGGCGACCCGCCCTACTCCCTCGGCTCACGTCGCTCTATTCCCCGGCAGCCGCTGCCGGGCGAAGCCCGCGTGTCCGATGGCGGTGGCGGGGCACTTCCTCGTGGCTGCTTCGATCTGGTGGCGGTAGATCCAGCTGACGCGACGTCTTAGGTGGGGTTGGCGGCCGATCTGCATCTAGCCGTGGCGCTCGCGGCCACGCATGGAGCGGACGTTGGCGGCCGGTGGTGCGGTGGCTTGCCGTCCTGGTCACGTGGGGGTATCCACTCCTGTGGTGCCTTCAATGGACGTCCCAATGTGGTCGCCAGGCTACAGCAAGGTCAGCGATTGTATCTGTTTGTCCGACGGCTGCAGTCTCGATGTTGTCTACCGTCGACCCGGGCGTGGTTTCCTGATTCAGATCTAAATGGCTCGGTGATTGTGATTGTGATGGACTTTGGCTGTGAGATGCAAACTACGGACGAAGATTTGACGCAAGGGGTTGGTTGTGCAGCAGTGGCAATCGCTCATTGCATGTAGCTGCTGAGATCGCGAAAAAACGGTGGTGACAACATGAGTGACTTTGATGGTGTGCTACGGGCACCTAGTCTCAAGATCCAGGGTGAAATCCTAGGTCTGCCGGAGTTGGTTATGCCTGGCAGTGGCGATGTTGTTTTGCGTTGTTACCTTGTTAAAGGCATTGCTCGGATTCTCCCGGACTGATTCTTTAGGGTGAAAACCTAAATTCTGACCTTGGTGGTTGGATCCGGTGATGGCAGCATCCGAACGTCGCTTCCTTCCTGAAGGCGTTGTTGTTGAAGAACTTCTTTATCTGTGTGGTGTCATGAAATAGTTGTTGTGGATATAGTCATCTCTATAGTTTTCCCATCACGGGTCTGATTGCTTTTGGACCTTTTTCTTTTTCTTGCCTACACATAACTTCGGTCTTATATGACTTTGCTAGTTGTCGATGTGTTTTTGTGTGTGTTGGTGTTGGCTGTGTGCCTCCTCACTATGCAAATGCCGGATGTGTGCTCATGGTATTTGTATCCGCTTCATGCTTCATTTTGCGACAATAAAATACACCCTTTGTCAGAAAAAATGCATGCATATATTATCTGGTTCTCTTCATTGTAATACGTCTTGGCCTAATTTGACGTTGTGAACACCAAGGGTGAAAAGAATTTATTCATGAACGATTTAGTTTGCCTCCTGGACAGAGTCAGAGTCACAACTCATTATTCAGTCGGCTATACCTGAGTGGTTGTTGGAAGCACAACAACAAGATCGACTATTATTGCAAGCCAAGAAGTGCATTCGAGAAGGGAAGACTAGAGAATTTACTTTGGATGCCTTTGGAGCTCTTCGATTTCGAGGCAGGCTTTGTGTGCCGCCGAAATCACCGGTAAAGGAAGATATTCTAAGAGAGGCACCCCGTACTCCATATACTGTACACCCAGGTGAGAATAAGATGTATCAGGATCTGAAAGAAAAGCTTTTGGTGGAAGAGAATGAAGGTCGATGTGGCTAAGTATGTGGCTTCACGTGGTGTGTTTTTTTTTCGAAAAGGAGGAATACCTCCGGCCTCTGCATCTGGACGATGCATACGGCCAATGTATTAATTATTAACACAAGACCTTACAAAGTCGTACAACAGTAAGACCAAAGCCACCATCTTCGCAACCTCTGTCGCTACTCCTGTCTAATTGATCAAGGGGCGCTGATGGTCTGGGCCTAATACCAAACAGACCTCGCAGCCAAACCTAACATCTAAGACCTGAGGTCCCAACCAGGACGCCTGCCGGGTATGGGCACCCACCAGTCCGGCGTGCTCTTCAACCAGGACCCCTGCCGGGTATGAGGCCGCCGCAGCCACGTACCATCAATCCATCTTCAGAGTTGTACTGTTGCATGAACCGTGTCAGGTCTCTCTGCCATCGACGCCACCACGACGCCAAACAACGCCACCATCCTGCGCCCGTCCATCATCACACGCCCACCGGCGAAACCCCCACTGCTCCATGCCGCTGAGACTCGCCGTTGTCAACGTGCCAGATGCCACGCCGCTCCTCCGACGCGAACACCAAAAACAGGAAACGCCCTAAAGATACAAGGGGCACTCTGCACAACATGAAAGCCGCCGCGAGCAGCTGCAGAGAGCTAGCCGGCGGCCAAAGCCCCCACCTTCATGAGCCCACACCCGAGTCCTAGCTCCCCAGGCAACGCCTCCAAGGAGGAGATGACGCCCATGGCGCCACCGCTGCCCAATCCAGGCCGGATTTTGGGTTTTCACCCGGGAGAGGACCGGAGGTGGCAAGAATAAGGACCACGACACCGCCTTCAGGAAGGATGCGTCGCCCGAAGCGGACGCCGCTGTCGAGCCGAACCAGCCGGCCTAGGGTTTCCCCCGGTCCCAATCTCCACCACCATCCCCAGAAGCACCGGAACCAGCAGCCACCGGCCTCAAGCGCAAAGGGGAAGGAGCGGGAACGGGGGAGCAGCAGGCCTCCAGATCTGGCGAGGACGAAGGCCCCCGAACTGCCGTCGCCAAGCGCCGACTCCCCACCACCCGAGCGGTCGAGGACGCCGGGCAGAGTCCGCGCGCACACCGTCCAGGGCGCGAACGGCGGCGCCGAACCAGTAGGGGCCGCCGCCCCGTGGATCCGGATCTCCGTGAAGGGACGACGAAGGCCCCGCCGCCACCTTCCTCGGCAGCCGCGCGACGCATCGGCGGCTCCTCTGTTGGCGACGAGGAGGAGAGGAAGGGTAGGGGAGTCCGCCGGCGGCGGCTAGGGTTGGCCGCCCATGTCGCCCCTGTTGGAGCGACGCGGGGGCGAGGGGAACGGTTGGAGCGATCCCAGGGGGCTTCACGTGGTGTGTGGCAACAAGTAAGGCCAAGCATAAGAGAGCGGTGGGGTTGTTACAATCCCTAGAGGTCCTAGAGTGGCCATGGGATGACATTGAGATGGATTTCATTGTGGGCCTACCTCACACTCGAAGAGGGAAAATGC
This sequence comes from Triticum timopheevii, assembly GCA_963921465.1. Classification (NCBI taxonomy): domain Eukaryota; kingdom Viridiplantae; phylum Streptophyta; class Magnoliopsida; order Poales; family Poaceae; genus Triticum; species Triticum timopheevii. The sequence continues at coordinate 632,360,189 of OY997274.1, read as the reverse complement.
TATCTGGTTGGTTGTGGACCAACTTACCAAAGTGGCCCATTTTATTCCTTTCCGTACGACAGACTCAGCGAGCGATCTGGCACCCATATATGTGCGTGAGGTGATAAGGTTGCATGGAGTTGCGAATACCATTGTTTCTAACCAAGATGCTAAATTTGTGTCAAATTTTTGGGAGGGCTTACAAAGTGCATTGGGTATAGACACTAGTAGAAAAGAGGGCTTTGGTTCAGGCCGGATCAGCCCATTAGTCCCGGTTCAGTCCAGAACCGGGATCCAAGGGGCATTGGTCCCGGTTCGTGAGCCCAGGGGGCCATTGGTCCTGGTTCGTCTGGACCTTTTGGTCCCGGTTGGTGGGATGAACCGGGACCAATGGGCCTGGCTCCTGGCGCACCACCATTGGTCCCGGTTGGTGGCTTGAACCGGGACAACAGGCTGCCCTTTAGTCCCGGTTCGTGCCACGAACCGGGACCATTGAGGTGCCTATATATACCCCTCGCCCGCGAGCAGAGCACTCCAGTGCTCTGTTTTTCTCTGGCCGGGGAGGGGAGGGCTTTGTGGTGCTCTACCTCACCTCCTATGCACATGAGGTGTTCGATGAAATGCCCGAGCCACACTAGTTAAGATTTCTCATCTCGAAGCACGACCTACGAACTCTATTTTTCTCGAGATTTGTCTAGGTTTATATTAGCGGCCCGTCACGCCCCGTTCCCGTCTTCACTATCGTCGATCGCCCGCGCCGATCTCGTCGCCGGCACCATCGTGTTGAGCCTCTTGTTCTTATCTTTTTTCTGAAAGAAAAAAAATTCTTGCTTTAGATAGATACTTGTCTAATTTTCTTACTATCTTATTGCTTGTTATTATATAGTGCGATGGTTTTGGTATCCGCCCCCGTCGGCCCTCGTCCTGTCTATGATTCGGATGTGGTATATGTTATCTTTATAACTATTGGTTCATTTATTGTTTATGAAAATTATGCCGACCAACGTGACATAGATTTTATTTATCTAGGAGGTATGTGAACCGGAAATTCCAACCGACCCTTTTGTCGAGAGGTTAAATTTAGTTGAAGAAGAAAAGAATTTCTTGAAGGAAAAAATAAAAAAAATTGAGGAGGAGAAGATGATATTGGAGTTGCATGTTGCGGATGTCGTCGATGATCACAAGATCAAGATAGATGCAATGCGCTTGAAGATTAGAAAGATTAGAAAATATGCCATTCATACCGAGGCTTGGTATCATTATGCCGTTGGATCAATTGTTACCTTGGTTGCAATTATGATCACATTTGTTTTCGCATTGAAATGTTTTACATAGTTTTAATGTATGATTTAATTAATTAGATGCTCTGGAGAGCTATATGTTGTTAAACGAGAACTATGTATGTACTTTGGTTTTAATGTGATGATGAACTTCTATTAATTTGGTCACTTAATTATCTATTCATGATGTTCTATAATGGTTTTTGACACACTTAATTATATATAATGCACGCAGATGAACCGGCAATGGTTGTACGGTGTAACATTCCAAAATTCTAAATTTTAGAATGTTATATTAAATAGATAGATTTGATTGTTTGCTTGATTGTGATGAGTAAAATTGAGTGAAATTCGAAACTTTTGAAAGTTAAATGAGAGGGAATAAAATGACTTTCCCAAACTTTCACCTTTGCTTTCTGGTCTCCATGAATTCAAGTTCTTTTCATCACAAAACCCTGGAGAGAAGATGACATGATTTCTTCCATTTATACAAATGAAAGGGGGTGTTGAAAATATTTGAATTTCATCTGGAAATATTTCAAATTCAGAAACTTCAAGCAACTCAATGATTTTCACGAGAGAAGATAAAATGACTTCTTCAAAACATATGAAATATGAGTTGTGAGTTTAAAAGGATCAAATTTAAAGTCCTTTTGGAAACTATTTTCAATTTGGAGTTATTTGGGTTTTAATCAAATTATTTTTCTCCAAAAATAAAATATATGAAAATTAGGGTAAAATGATTCCCTACATTAGAAAATTGGAGAGAAATAAATTTGAATTAATTTTGGTATTTTTAAAATGATTTATATTGGATTTTATTTAGAGCAGTAGCACTGTTTGAATTATTGGAATTTTTGTAGATTTTATTTGAAGCTAGAATAATGTTCATCTTGTAGGAAATATTTTTTTGAAAATTTTGATATATAAAATGCCTATAGTATATTTTAGTTTATTTAGGTTTATTTCTTTTTCTTAGAAATAAATGTTTTTTTAAAAAAATCCTTTCCCCTTCGCCTCTGGGCCAGCCCAGCGCCCGAGCCAGGCCGCGACCCAGCCCAGCGCGCCGCCCTCTCCTTCCCCGAGCGGAACTCCCGCTCGGGCACGCCGTCCGCCGCCGCCATGGCCGACCCGGCCACCTCCGCGCCGCCTTGCCCCCTCCTCCACGCAACCCCTCGCCCCCCTCTATATAAGCTTGCGCCGCCGCCGCCTTTTCCTCTCTGCCGCACCGCACCGCCGCCCTTGCGCCGCATCTCGCCGCCACCAGCGAGATCCACTGTTGACCACGGCCGACGCCGCCATCCTCCTCGCCTCACCGCGCCTATCCTCCCCGACCCCTTCACCGCCCTCCTGGACGACTGGAGCCGCCGCCCCGGCCGGACCCGAGCCGCCACCGCCGTCCTGTCTCGCTGGAAACCGCCGCCGTCGACAAAACCTTTCGAACCGGTATAAAACCGCCGGTCCGATCCGGTTTTTCTTTTAACTTCGATTTTTTTAAAACCCTAGACTAGATCTATTTTTTTTGTTTTTTTTAAACAGCGAACGTCAACTGTTTAGATCTTATAAATGAACGTTCGTTATTTAGTTCTTTTCTTTTTCTGTTAGTTTTAATCAGGGACTTCTTTGTAGATGTTTTATTTACAATTTAGCCCCTGGACTTCAATCGAGCACAACTTTTTACTCGTTTGTCCAAATTCAACGAAACCAACGCCCACCTCTTCGTTATGATTCCCTCTATCCAGTAATCCAACTCAAACATGTTTTTGAAAGTTTAAAATTTTAATTAGATCAGATTTGAATTTGAACTTCGTTTGATCATAACTTGAGTTTCGTAACTCCGATTTAGTTGATTCTCTTTGCAAATCGAAGCTCTTGACCTAAACTTTCTGATAAGGCCAAATTCACATAATTTTAGTACTATTAGAAATTGTTTTATGTTGCAAGAGTTATTTGCTTGGTTTTGATGTTTTCTGAATTGTTTTCTTCGTTCTTTCCGATCTTTTGAGTGATTGCTTATGTGTGGTTACTATTGCTTGCTTACGATAGATTGACCGGGGTGTGACGAGTAGAACTATCAAGAGTTTTGAGTGCGAATCATCTTCGTCAACATTGCAGGCAAGTTTACACTTTGATCATATCCCTTTCATACCCAGTTTTTATGCATTAGATCAATCCTCGAACATTGCATGATTAGGATCTAATTAAATTGTGGGTTTTGGGAAAGTAGATGAGGTAGTACCTATTACCTGTTTTATTATCAACCCTTGGGAGTTACTTCTACGTTTGCTTATTATGCCATGCTATGCTAGTAGACGTGGATTGGGTGAGTGTATCCATGACAGATGTGAGATTGTTATTTAATGGTTTATTTAAGGTGGAAACTTAAACACACATCTGGGTGGATTGAGGTACCTGGGTATTCCAGGATTGCCTGTTTTTTTTGGACCACCACCCAGGCTCAAAGGGATCATGAGATTATTCATGCTAGAAACTTCCGTGTGCAGCCACAAGCTACTATGGGCTCTAGCATAGTTGATAAAGTCGTGCGAACTCTTACAGTGGTAGACTAGCAGATGTAGGGGATTTAGGTGTAACTGTCTACCCATCGTAAGGTGCTAGCGCTTCTGAAAGACTGTATCTCGGTCATTCGTTTCTCAAACATTAAGTAGTGCGAGAATCCCAACGGAGGAGATCGAGTCTTGTGGGGAAAAGTGCACAAACCTCTGCAGAGTGTAAAAACTAATCATGGTCAGCCGTGTCCCCGGTTATGGACATCTTGAGTATCTAGTACTTGGATTATCATGTGAATCTCATCATGTTACTTTAAATAATTTTGTTGGGTTAAGGATGATATTTTTAATTGGGATTGAGATTGCTGTCAACCATTCTCAATGTTTAACAACCACCATGATAGTTAAATAAAATTTATTCCTTTGCAGTAGGAAAAAATTGGCTTTTCGCAAAAACATTATAACCATAGAGCTTTTCCACCAGCCAAATATGCATGTAGTGATAGCTTTTATTCATGGGCCATTTGCATTTCTATCCCTAACTCGAACCACCTAATCAGATATGCCCCTAGTTTCGAAGCCTGCTCAAATTTGCCCCTCCGCCGTTAGATGACCTTATAGAAATGCCCTTCCGTGCCGTTTCCGTTAGGTCAAAGGCCTTTGACCATCTACCGGACGTTTTCTGGACATTTTGCCCTTGCCTTCGTGTGTCACTTACATGTGGGACCCTCTCAAAGAAAAAAGAAAAGAAAAAACGCTTTCTCTCACAAATAAAAGAAAAACCTCTTTCTCATCCCTCTATCTCACTTGCACGTGGACCCCACCGAAAATAATTAAAATAAAAAACTCTCTCTGTCTCTCCCTGAGATGGACATGGCGAGCGCGGCTCGGCCGGTGGCCGTCGCCGGTGGGGGGGGGGCGCCTGCGAATGGCAGAAGATGACGACGCCTGGACTTGGCCTTCACCGGTGAGGGGGAAGCGCCTGCATATAGCAGCGGATGGCGACGCCGTGGATGTCTCCATCGTCGGAGGCGGCCGACAGAGCACCGATTCGAGGCAGGAACGCTCGGGGTCGCGGAGATCGGGGAGGACAACGCCAGAGTCTTCGGTAGGTATTGGCTAAGCCTAGGTATGCAGGGAGGATGGGCTGGGTGCTACGTCGGAGGAGATCAGGTCATGGCGGAGCTCCACCGAAGCCAATGAGGATGAATGCAATGGCGAAAATTGAGGCCATTCGGTCTCGATTAATTCTCTGGAGCGACGAATTCGACCGAGAAGAATCTCCCAGGCATGGTCTTGGGCCTCGGGGAGCTCTTCGGCCGCGCAAACGACAATGTTGATCGCGGCAGGTGCGCCCTGGACGCTGTGCTCGTTCTCGGTTCAGAGGAAGAGAGGGAGATGGACCCCTTGGGGTAAATGAGAGGCATGTCTAGGGGAATCAAGTGGCGAGGTTGCAGCTCATATGGTGGGCTATGCCGGCGGCAATCGTTGACGGAGGCGGCGGCCGAGACGGACGATGAGCTCGATTCGTTTAGCTCGGGACAGACCTCGCCCAGAGGAATTAGGTAGGAAGAGAGAGGGGTGCGGGGAGGGAAGAGAGGTTGGAAGGGGCCGACGCTGCGGGGCACCTCACCCCGGCGAGCCGTCGTTGGCTGCGTGTACCGCCGCCGGAGGGGTGAGAGAGAGCGACAGAGAGGAAAAGAGATTTTATATATTGTTTTTTATTTACTAGTTTCTAAGGTGGGTCCTAGATGTAAGTGATAGAGAATGGGGTTGAGAGAGAGATAGAGTATTTAATTGTTTTTGTTGGGCCCACCTGTAAGTGAGATAGAGGGGTGAGAGAGAGTTTTTCCTTTTCTTAAGAACGGGCCCACATGTAAGTGGCTCATCCAAAGAGGGGCAAAGATGTCCAAATAACGTCCCGAAAACAGTCAAAGCCCTTTGACTGGACGGTAACGGCACGGAAGGGCATTTCTATAAGTGCACCTAACGGCGTAGGGGCAAATTTGAGCAGGCTTCGACATTAGGGGCAAATATGAGTAGTGGGTTCGAGTTAGGGACACAGATGTAAAAGACCCTATATTCATCATTATCCTATGGGGTGAATTTGCCAGTACATTCAATGCATTGACCCTTTGTGGCTGCAACGTCTCATGTTGCAGGATTTCTTACGACGAGTAAGTGATACGTTAGGGTTACGATTTCTACACTCAACTTTGCCGTTGGTGTTGATGGGAATCCACAACCTTGTTACTTCCGCTATTTGGATTGAGGTAAAAGTATTTACGTTACTTTATACATGTGATTTACCTCTGTTATAAATCCTCGAGTACTATGTGTGTCAGCATACCAATCCAGGGATGACACTTAAGCACAGAGACTTGATCCATTCGGGTCGGGTCGCTACATACGGTGACAGACACACCTCCGAGTACATTAAGGGCGTGCATGATTTTCTCGAAGTGGCTGAGGCAAACAAGCAGAATGGTTTTATGTGTTGTCCATGCCCTAAATGTGGGAATACGAAGTCTTACTCTGACCGGAAAATCCTTCACACCCACCTGCTTTACAATGGTTTCATGCCACACTATAATGTTTGGACGAGGCACGGAGAAATAGGGGTTATGATGGAAGACGACGAAGAAGAAGAGGACGATGACAACTATGTGCCCCCGAATACAGTGATGCTGCAACGGGGGAAGCTGCTGAAGATCAAGAGGAACCAGATGATGTGCCCAATGATGCTGCAACGGGGGAAGCTGCTGAAGATCAAGAGGAACCAGACAATGTGCCCGATGATGATGATCTCTGCCGGGTCATTGTCGATGCAAGGACGCAATGCGAAAGTCAAAAGGAGAAGCTGAAGTTCGATCGCATGTTAGAGGATCACAAAAAAGGGTTGTACCCCAATTGCGAAGATGGCAACACAAAGCTCGGTACCGTACTGGAACTGCTACAGTGGAAGGCAGAGAATGTTGTGCCTGACAAAGGATTTGAGAAGCTACTGAAAATATTGAAGAAGAAGCTTCCAAAGGATAACGAATTGCCCGACAGTACATACGCAGCAAAGAAGGTCGTATGCCCTCTAGGATTGGAGGTGCAGAAGATACATGCATGCCCTAACGACTGCATCCTCTACCGCAGTGCGTACAAGGATCTGAACGCATACCCGGTATGCGGTGCATTACGGTATAAGACCAGACGAGATGACCCTGGTGATGTTGACGGCGAGCCCCCCAGGAAGAGGGTTCCTGCGAAGGTGATGTGGTATGCTCCGGAGAGGCATCTTTCTTCTCCTACTCGTCCTTGTGGGAGGAGTCCGCCTCGGAGTCATCGGACAATGAGTCCGATACCACCAGACGCCGGGAACTCCTTCGGGTTCCCGCGGCCTTCTTCTTGGCCTTCTTCTCCGGCACTACGTAAAGTGCCGGGACCAGCAGCCCTGTCAAACGGGCATCCGCTGGGTCTTGTGGAAGGGTAGCCGGACAGTTAACCTGTCCGGACATCACCTGCCAGGCCTGTTAAAGGTATTGGGAGTTTAGATCCCGCATAAAGTCAAAACATGAAAAGCAAGTGTCCCATAAAGGATAACATGGCTTACCTCGCCAGCCGGACGATGCGAGCTGAATCCGCGATCTCCGGTAGCGGATGCGGGAGCTTCGGCGCCCTTGAACAGCACCCTCCAGGCATCTTCGTACGTAGTGTCGAAGAGCCCGCTCAAGGTCCGGTGCTGTGCCGGATCAAACTCCCACAAACTGAAGTCCCGTTGTCGGCAGGGGAGAATCCGGCGGACGAGCATGACCTGGATCACGTTGACCAGCTTGAGCTTCTTGTCCACCAGGGTTTGGAGACAGGACTGGAGTTAGGTCAGCTCTTCCGAACTACCCCATAGCAGGCCGTTCTCTTTCCAGGAGGTGAGCCGCATGGGGATGCCAGATCTGAATTCGGGGGCCACTGCCCATTTAGGGTCACGCGGCTCGGTGATGTAGAACCACCCCGATTGCCACCCTTTGATGGTTTCCACGAAGGCGCCCTCGAACCAAGTGACGTTGGGCATTTTTCCCACCATGGCGCCTCCGCACTCCGCTTGGCTGCCCTTCACAACCTTCGGCTTGACATTGAAGGTCTTTAGCCACAAGCCAAAGTGGGGCTGGATGCAGAGGAAGGCCTCGCACACGACGATAAACGCCGATATATTGAGGATGAAATTCGGGGCCAGATCGTGGAAATTCGGGCTGTAGTAGAACATGAGCCCCCGGACAAAGGGGTGGAGTGGGAAGCCCAGTCCACGAAGGAAATGGGGAAGGAATACCACCCTCTCATGGGGCCCGGGGGTGGGGATGAGCTGCCCCTCGTCGGGGAGCCGGTGCGTGATGTCGCTGGACAGATATCCGGCGCTGCGCAGCTTCTTGATGTGCCCCTCTATGACGGAGGAGGCCATCCACTTGCCTCCCGCTCCGGACATGATTGGAGAGGGTTGAGGTGAGATCTGCGGACTTGGGCGCTGGAGCTTGAGTGCGCGGAGATGGATAAGTAAAGGAGGAAGAAGGTGCAGGTAAAAAGGTGGATCCTTATCCCCTTATATATGGGCGGACGAAACTATGCGTCCCCACCAGCCTGGTAAAACTCGCTTATCTCCCAAGCGCCGCAATCAATGGTGCGGTTGGGTTACCCACGTCCGTATTGATGGGTATCCCGGAATAAGGGGAACACGATCTCTGCTTCGACAAGACGTGCCAAGGAAACTGCTTCGCTAAACACGCTGAGGTGGTATAATAAAAACGATTCGAGTAAAGGCTTGGTTGTGGTGTGACGTCACACCACAAAATACATCAGCAGATTGAACTTGTGTAAATATTATTCTCTCTACGGTGGTATGTGGAATTTATTTTACAGAGCCGGACACTATCCTGGTGTTCACAATCTTCTATAAATTATTCGGAGGAGGAACCCGCCTTGCAATATGCGCGCTAGACTCGTCGTCATTGAAGCCTGGTTCAGGGGCTACTGAGGGAGTCCCGGACTAGGGGGTGTCCGGATAGCCGAACTATCATCATCAGCCGGACTCCAAGACTATGAAGATACAAGATTGAAGACTTCGTCCCGTGTCCGGATGGGACTTTCCTTGACGTGGAAGGCAAGCTTGGCGATACGGATATGTAGATCTCCTACCATTGTAACCGACTCTGTGTAACCCTAGCCCTCTCCGGTGTCTATATAAACCGGAGGGTTTTAGTCCATAGGACAGAACAACAATCATACCATAGGCTAGCTTCTAGGGTTTAGCCTCCTTGATCTCATGGTAGATCCACTCTTGTACTACCCATATCATCAATATCAATCAAGCAGGAGTAGGGTTTTACCTCCGTCGAGAGGGCCCGAACCTGGGTAAAAACATCATGTCCCTTGTCTCCTATTAGCATCCGCCTAGACGCACAGTTCGGGACCCCCTACCCGAGATCCGCCGGTTTTGACACCGACACTCCTATAATACCATGGTTGAAACGTCTGTTCAGAAATGGAGAGAATGCCAAGTTGATGCGATGGCACAGTGAGGACCGTAAGAAAGAGGGGAAGTTGAGAGCACCCGCTGACGGGTCGCAGTGGAGAAAAATCGAGAGAAAGTACTGGGATGAGTTTGCAAGTGACCCAAGAAACGTATGGTTTGCTTTAAGCGCGGATGGCATTAATCCTTTCGGGGAGCAGAGCAGCAATCACAACACCTGGCCCGTGACTCTATGTATGTATAACCTTCCTCCTTGGATGTGCATGAAGCGGAAGTTCATTATGATGCCAGTTCTCATCCAAGGCCCTAAGCAACCCGGCAACGACATTGATGTGTACCTAAGGCCATTAGTTGAAGAACGTTTACATCTGTGGAATGAAAACGGTGTACGTACGTGGGATGAGCACAAACAGGAGGAATTTGACCTAAAGGCATTGCTGTTCGTGACCAGCAATGATGGCCCGCTCTCAGTAACCTTTCAGGATAGACAAACAAGGGATACCACACATGCACGCACTGTTTAGATGACATTGAAAGTATATACCTAGACAAATGCAGGAATGATACGTCCATTTTGCATCATGCTTTTATATCAATATTTATTGCATTATGGACTGTTATTACACATTATATCTCAATACTTATTGCTATTCTCTCTTATTTTACAAGGTTTACCATGAAGAGGGGGGATGCCGGCAGCTGGAATTCTGGCTAGAAAAGGAGCAAACGTTGGAAACCTATTCTGCACAACTCCAAAAGTCCTGAAACTCCACGAAACAACTATTTGGAATTTTTAAGAATTTATGAGCAAAAGAAATAGGCCAGGGGGCCCACACCCGGTCCAGGAGACAGGGGGCGCGCCGGGCGCGCCCCCCTATCTCATGGTCCCCCTGGTGGGCCTCCGGCGTCCATCTTCTGCTATATCATCACTTTACCCTGGAAAAAATCGTGGGCAAGCTTACGGGACGAAACTCCGCCGCCACGAGGCGGAACCTTGGCAGAATCAATCTAGGGCTTTGGCGGAGCTGTTCTGCCGGGGACACTTCCCTCCGGGAGGGGGAAATCATCACCAACGTCATCACCAACGATCCTCTCACTGGGAGGGGGTCAATCTCCATCAACATCTTCACCAGCACCATCCCCTCTCAAAACCCTAGTTCATCTCTTGTATCCAATCTTGTATCAAAACCACAAATTGGTACCTGTGGGTTGCTAGTAGTGTTGATTACTCCTTGTAGTTGATGCTAGTTGGTTTACTTGGTGGAAGATCATATGTTCAGATCCTTTATGCATATTATTACTCCTCTGATTATGAACATGAATATGCTTTGTGAGTAGTTACGTTTGTTCCTGAGGACATGGGTGAAGTCTTGCTATTAGTAGTCATGTGAATTTGGTATTCGTTCGATATTTTGATGAGATGTATGTTGTTTTTCCTCTAGTGGTGTTATGTGAACTTCGACTACATGACACTTTACCATTATTTCGGCCTAGAGGAAGGCATAGGGAAGTAATAAGTAGATGATGGGTTGCTAGCACTACTAGGGAAAACCTTATACACAGATATTTAGCAACAACGCAGGTCATAAAAGGGCGCTAGTGTTAGATAGCAGCAGTGGTTGAGAAAAAACCGCGCTCCAGATACAGTTGTAGCAGTAGCGCGTGTGGCAGTAAAAGCGCTACTACTAATATTCCCATTGGTGGAACGATAGGCTACGCATAGCAGTAGCGGGCTTGGAGGAAGCGCGCTACAACTAGGGCATGAGTAGCAGCGTGTTTCACAAGAAGAGCGCTACTGCTAACGGAAATAAAATAAAATGAAAAACAAATAGAAAAGTAAATGAAAATGAAAGAAACAGAAATGGAGAAAGAAAAAAAATAAAATGTAAAGCAAAATAAATGAAAAAGCGAAAAAATATAGAAAGGCATAGCTGTAGCGTGTGTTTGAAAGAGGCGCTATAGCTAACATAGCTGCAACGCGTTTCCTAGACCCCCGCTGTAGAAACAGAAAAGGAAATAAAAAAGGGAGAAATTTACATAGCCATAGCAGTAGCGCGTTTCGTAAAAAGCGCTATAGCTAAGCAAGTTAGCTATAGCGCGTTTTGCGAAACGCGCTACCGCTACTTTTGACTTAGCCAAAAAACTATTTCCCCCCGGCCACCACTTGCCCCCAAATCTCTCGACCCGCACCCCGCTGCCATCTCCCTGATTCGCCGCCGTCTCCTGCCGACGTCGACGCCCCCGGAGCCACCAGAGCCGTGCGCCATCGACGCCACCGGAGCCGCCCCCAACGCCACGGAGCCGCGCAGCCTCATCAACGCCGTCGGAGCCACCGTCGACGCCACCGGATCCTCCCTCGCCACAACTGCCTCCCTCGCTGTCACCTGAGACGCCCCTGCCTCCCTCGCCACCACCGGAGCCATCCTCTGTAAGCCCCCACCCCTCCTCTCTCTCTCTCTCATGCATAGGTTAATTATCTAGGTTATTTAGGCAAAAATTTAGTTAGGGCTTTGACAGAGAACTAGTCAGGTTAACTAGTTTAATTAGGTTAATTATCTAGGTTATTTAGGCAAGTTTTATTTTAAAGATGATCCCTTCCTAGACTTTTATTGTTGATTATATCTTTTCATTGAAGTGGTCATGTTATATCTTTTCATTGAAGTGGTTCGATTGTGCCCAAGTGGCTTTGTTGTTTAAATGAAGCTGAGTGGCCTATATATGTTTTGCCGGAATGTTGATTCATTTCCGCTCCGGCAAATTTCAGGTTCTCGATTTGTCCACTTTTTAGCAAAGGTCATGCCGAAATTTTCCGTGAATTTCGGCATGACTTGTGCTACAAACTAGGACATACCGAGTGCCTGAGATTTGCCGCACCAGGAAGGAGTCGACGTTCCTGCAAAACAATAGGCCTTTTTTATGTCATTATTCATTTTATTAGGTCTAGAATTAATTGATTAGATTTAATCATAGGAAACATGGCTAGCAACAATGAAGGACAGGGTTCTGGTGATTGCGACGACGTCTACCGGGCGGCAGACGAATTTTTTAGCCTTACCGACGATCAACCGATGTTGTTGCTGGGCCGACCGGTGGCATCGGGGACTGAGACCGACACGCAGACTGGTGCTGAGACTGAGACCGGCGCTGAGACTCAGACCGGCGTCGAGACCAGCGCTGAGACTGAGACCGGCGCTACCTCGGGGAGCGGAGCCGGTACTGTAGAACCAAAAGCAAAGAGGCAGCGGCTTCCTAACAAACTCAGGACTACTAGACTGGTGGTCACGGAGGTGGACGACGGCAATTTTGAGCCAAAGGCGCCCGAGGAAGCGCGTCGATGCTACGGCAATCAAATAGGCTGCATCGTACGGACAACCGCCACCATCAACGATGAGAAACTACAGAAGATAGAAAATATGAGGAGCTCCCTCCTAAAGAAGTTTCACCAGATATTCTTGTTCCCGGGCCGAAATGAGAAGGATTATGAAGATCCAGACGAGGACCCGGAAATGAAGAAGATAAACAAACACGCCATGACCAAGTTTAGCGATGTGTTGGCCGCCTGGAAAACTCGAGTGAAAGCAAAGATCATCGACAAGAAGGAACCCTACTCCGAGATTGTAAAGGATAATCCGACAATCACGGAAGAGCTATTTCAAATATTCAAGGAGGCTTGCAAGGCCGAAGCTCCAAAAAAAAGTCTAAGTACATGAAGGGGCTTCAAGAGAGCAACATTGGGAGCCACCACCTCGGAAGCCGTGGTTACGGCGGAAAGAGGTCCAAATGGGCCCATGAGGACGCGGAAGCCGCGAGTCTGGGCATCCCAGACCCCTTGGCAGATTTCACCATCCCGCAGGAGCGTGATGTCCTGAGGGCCCGGCACCGTTGGGACCCAGTGAAGAAGGTTTACGAGACAACACCGGTCATTATGGAGTTCATGAGACTGTTGGTAATTTTAGTTTCTGATCAATTCGATTGCACACGTTAGTCATATTTGTAAACGATCCTTGTGCCTTTTGCAGGGAGAGCAACACCGGATTGCGGCCGAAAGCGACTCGCCGTCTGAGGCATTGGCGAGGCCCAAGTGGGACACTCCATTCAACCGGGCATTGAACATATTGAAACGACAACCGGTGGATACTCGACCATCGTATGGACGCGTGCACGGTGTCGGAGACGGCGCCACGTGGAAGAAGTACTACCGTGACACCACGGAGGAGAGAAAGGAAAGACGGAGGTTAACTGAAGAAAACATCGACAAGAAGGTTGAGATTGCAGTTGAGAATAAATCATCTCATACAATCGCAACAGTGGTAGCTGCCACAAAACAGGTGGTTGCAGATTTGTCTTCTTCCTTGGTGATGGGCGTTTTCACTTTTAGAAGTAAAAATCCAGAAGCAAATGCAGAGGACTTTCCCCTTGCTGACTTCTTGGGAGCACCTGCTCCCGCACCTGCTCCCGCACCGGCTCCCGCACCGGCTCCGGCACCTGCTCCCCCACCGGCTCCCGCACCTGCTCCCGCACCGGCTCCCACACCGGACGTGCTCAGTGGTGCTTCGTCTTTGGCTGAGCTCGACGCCCTCACGGTATCTGTCACACCGGCCCCCTTCAATATAAATGTATAATCTCCGGTTTTCGTTGCCTTTCGGATGTCTCACGTCGCAGACTTTTCTTTGTAGGCCGACGAAACCCCGTGCACCATATTGTACACCATCGGCGACCAGAAGGTGGACGTGGGGAAGGCGACGATAATGGAGCCGAAGGAACCATTGTTCCACAGCCGACCGATCCCCCCGAACGTCTTCAAGGTTTCCGTGGCCAGTGTCGAACCGGGCCACGAGAATTTGCCTCCTCCAATACTACTGGTGGATGACGAGGAGACACCGCGGCGGCTTGGTGATTGTTGCAATGGGTGGGTCCTGTTGTGGCCAAAGGGTCTGCTTCGTCAGGAGGCGGTCGGGAGCACACCCACGAGCACGCAGCCTCAGCAAGGTATGAACATCAACACCCCACCTACCCAATTAGCGTCGGGTGTCGGGTTGGGTGATAGCGGACGGGGTAAGGAGGAGGCTCCATTAGTCGCTGATGACGTCGCCATGGATGAGGATGAGGACGACGGTGGCGCTGAACAGTATGTCTATACTGGCGCCTCCTCAGGGTTTGAGCGTCATGAGTCGGTGCCTGAATTGCCGTCTCAACGTATTATGGACGACCTTCCGGTAGTAAAGAAGTCTAGGAAGAGAGGGCGGAAAGGCAAAAAAGCTGATTCTATGATCCAGCCGCCTCAGCAGCCTCGGCTTCAGGACCGTAAATGCGGATAAATGGCATATCCCCGGTCAACCAATCCTACCTGCAAGAGCGCTAGGGGCCAGATTCGGTGATCTAAGGAGACTTCATGATGATGTGCTGCGGGTAGAGAAAGGCCTCATCGCCTCGACAGATCCAGGATACCCACTCTACGTGGTTAACATTCCGCGGCAAATGTCGTACGTCGACAGCTTCCCCGCGGATAAGTTCTTCCTCCGATTCGATTACATATTTGACATGTTTCACGTGAAGAAGCTGGATTTTACGTTTGTCCGCCTTTATGCCTTGCACATGAACTACATCATCGGGGTTTAGCAGATATCTCATATCTGTGTCGCTGACCCGTACTACATGCATGAGGGCTTCTTGGGAGTCTGCGCAAAGCACCGTGAATACGCGAGGGATTACATCGTCAGTTTCATGCTCGCCAATAAGGACAAGGAGGCGATTCTCGTGCCTTATCATCCTTTGTAAGTCATCCGCGCTGCTATCCTTCCTTCGATTTCAATCATTCATTTGCACGGTGGAGGCTAAGTAATTTGAGGTGTACTTATTTTGCGCAGCGGTGGGCGCGCCGTCCTCATCATCCTATACCCCCGATTCTCCCACGCTCTTTACTTGGACTCGTCGAAGAACATTCACAAAAAGGATTACACCCACATCATGGATGTTCTCGACAGTGCTATGTTTTACTACCAAGCAAGGGGTGGAGAGGTTAGGGACAAGAAGAGAAGGGGCGACAGGCTCGCCTTCGGCCATAAGACCGACTTCTGCTGCATCCAGCAACCGAACGATTCTCTTAATGATGGATTCTATGTCCTACACCACATGCTGGAGTACAGACGGGATCACCAGAACCTTCCCATGTCACCTACATCCGGTGATGCCCATATTCTGCAATGGGAAAAGAACGTAGGAGATATCGAGGATCATCGACTTCGAGCCGAGTTCTATCACATCCAGCGCGAACTTGCCCAAATAATCATGAAGGAGGTCGTCGGAGAAACAGGGATGTTCTACGAAGAAGGACAAATGTCGCGGGAAGACGTCCGAACACGGGTAGCCGCTCAGCGCCTCCACCTGAAGCCTTTCACTAGGCTCGAGGACTATCTCCCTGACTTGGATGGATGGAACGACATGTTGGAGTGATTGTTGATATATGACAATGTGTCCGTTTAGTCCATACTTTCTGTATGACAAAACTTTGAGTTATGCACGGTGAAACTTCATTTGTGATGTAATTAAACTGTCCTCCTCCTTGACTAGCGAAAATCACTCTAGTTAGGGCATTTTGGGGTACGATGAACTTTGTTATTTATGCTTATGATATGTTGTTTCTATTTTTGCCAAGTTTGTCTCTTTCTGTTGCTCAACTATATATGTTGCATATCATCGACTCATGTGACGATGCAGGTGCATAGATCATCGATGGTGAGTAGTATATATAAGACAAGTGGCCGGAGTGTCAGGCCCAGGGGTACCGGTTTCTGGTTTTCGAGCGACAGGCAGTAGTTAGTTTAGGTTCACGCTAATGCGAGAGAGGGATACAAACTCATGTACTCAAAGTGATATCTCTTCTCGCGTATATCATTGTTTAGATGGATGACGATGTATTTGCAAGTAATCGAGACTTGTATCGCTATTTTCGAGATGATGACGAGAGACCACTTTGTGTTGGATGATGATTATGATGAGACTATTTGTATGTATATGCTATGATTACATTTGTGGTCTCGCAGACATTTGTATGTGTGTCATGATGACATTTGTATGTGCTAAAGATTCTTCTATAAAGCCTGTTTAAATACAAAACAAATATGCCGAAAAAAACCAAAAACTACTAAAAATAGCAGTAGCGAGTGTACAGAAGTTAGCAGCAGCACCGCGATAGCAGTAGCGCGTCCAGGAAAAGCGCGCTGGAGCTACTAGCAGTAGCGAGCTTCCACTAAGCGCGCTGCTGCTACACTTCTGTAGCAGTAGCGCTAGTTAGCACGCGCTACTGCTATGCGTTAGCTATAGCGCCTTATTAGTAGCTCCCCTCCCCGCGCTACTGATACACCTAAAACCCGCGCTGCTGCTAGCCTTTTCTCTAGTAGTGTAGAGTGACAGAAGCTTAAACCCTACTTTATGCGTTGCTTCGTTAGGGGCTGATATGGACCCATATGTTTAATGCTGTGGCTAGGTTTACCTTAATACTCCTTTTTGTAGTTGCGGATGCTTGCAGTAGGGGTTAATCATAAGTGGGATGCTTGTGCAAGTTAGGACAGTACCCATGTGTCGGTCCACCCACGTAACAAATTATCAAAGTACCGAATGCGAATCTTATGAACGTGATGAAAACTGGCTTGACGATATTTCCCAATGTGTCCTCGGGAGCTCCTTCTTCATTATTAGAATTTTTCCATGCTTATCCTTTGCTACATAAAGGATTGGGCCACCTTGCTGCACTTTATTTACTTTATTCACTTTTTGCTCGTTACTATTTATCTTATCACAAAACTATCTATCACCTATTATTTCAGTGCTTGCAGAGAAAACCTTACTGAAAACCGCTTATCATTTCCTTCTGCTCCTCGTTGGGTTCGACACTCTTACTTATCGAAAGGACTACGATAGATCCCCTATACTTGTGGGTCATCAAGACTCTTTTCTGGCGCCGTTGCCGGGGAGTGTAGCACTTTTGGTGAGTGGAAGGAAACATTTATATAGTGTGCTGAAATTTTCTGTCACTTGTCACTATGGAAACTAATCCTTTGAGGGGCTTGTTTGGGGTATCTTCACCCCAACCAGAAGAGCAAAGAGATGCTCCTCAACCTACTGAACTTTATGAAAATATTCACTTTGAGATTCCTTCGGGTATGATAGAAAAACTGCTAGCTAATCCTTTTGCAGGAGACGGAACATTGCATCCCGACTTACACCTTATCTTTGTGGATGAAGTTTGTGGATTATTTAAGCTTGCAGGTATTCCCAATGATGTTGTTAAAAGGAAGGTCTTCCCTTTATCTTTGAAGGGAGATGCATTGACATGATATAGGCTATGTGATGATACGGGATCTTGGAATTATAAGCGACTAAAGTTGGAATTTCACCAGAAGTTCTATCCTATGCATCTTGTTCATCGTGATCGTAATTACATATATAATTTCTGGCCTCGCGAAGGAGAAAGCATCGCTCAATCTTGGGGGAGGCTCAAGTCAATGTTATATTCATGCCCCAATCATGAGCTCTCTCGGGAAATGATTATTCAGAATTTTTATGCTCGGTTGTCTCTTAATAATCGCAACCTGCTCGATACTTCCTGTGTTGGTTCTTATATGCTGAAGACTATTGATTTCAAATGGGACTTATTGGAAAGAATTAAACGCAACTCTGAAGATTGGGGTTCCAACGATGGTAAGGAGTCAGGTATGACACCTAAGTTCGATTATGTTAGATCTTTTATGGATATCGATGCTTTTCGTGGATTTAGCGCTAAGTATGGACTTGACTCTAAGATAGTAGCTACTTTTTGTGAATCTTTTGCTACTCACGTTGATCTCCCTAAAGGTAAGTGGTTTAAATATAATCCTCCTGTTGAAGTGAAAGTAGTTGCACCTATTACAGTCGAAGAAAAGACCATTACATATAGTGATCCTATTATTCCTACTGCTTATGCCGAAAAACCTCCTTTTCTTGTTAGGATAAAAGATCATGTTAAAGCTTCGAATGTTGTTCGTAAGAGTAATACTAGGACCTATACACCTCCTGAGCAAATTAATGTTGAACCTGGTATTGCTATGATTAAAGATCTTTTGGATGAGTACTTAGATCGACATGTTATCTCTTTCATGGGTGAAACTGCTAATATTGCTAGACCCGATACTAAGACACAGACCTGTGGTAGGCATGCCTGTTATTTCTGTTAAAATAGGAGATCATTGTTATCATGGCTTATGTGATATAGGTGCTAGTGCTAGTGAAATACCTATTGACTTATACAAAGAAATTAAGCACGACATTGCACCTACTGAGTTAGGAGATATTGATGTCACAATTAAACTTGCCAATAGAGATACTATTTCACCAATGGGAATTGTTAGAGATGTTGAAGTCTTGTGTGGGAAAACTAAATATCCTACTGATTTTCTTGTTCTTGGCTCCCCACAAGATAGCTTTTGTCCCATTATATTTGGTAGACCCTTCTTGAACACCGTTAATGCTAAGATAGATTGCGAAAAGGATGTTGTTACTATTGGTCTAGGTGATATGTCTCATGAGTTCAACTTTTCTAAATTTCGTAGACAACACCTTGAAGAGGAATTACCTAGTAGGGATGAGATTATTGGTCTTGCTTCCATTGTTGTTCCTCCAACTGATCCGTTAGAACATTATTTGTTAGACCATGAAAACGATATGTTTATGAAGGAAAGGGAAGAAATAGATGAAGTGTTCCTTAAGCAAGAACCTATGCTGAAACATAACCTTCCCGTTGAAATTCTTGGGGATCCCCCTCCACCCAAGGGTGATCCCGTGTTTGAACTCAAACCTTTACCTGATAATCTTAAGTATGCTTATCTTGATGAAAAAGAAATATATCCTGTTATTATTAGTGCTAACCTTTCAAAGAAAGAAGAAGAAAGATTATTGAAAACTCTGAAGAAGCACCGAGCTGCTATTGGATATACTCTGGATGATCTTAAGGGCATTAGTCCCACATTATGTCAACACAAAATTTCAGTGGAGAAAGATGCCAAACCAGTTAGAGATCCTCAAAGACGATTAAATCCCAAAATGAACGAGGTGGTAAGGAAGGAGATTCTAAAACTCCTTGAGGCAGGTATTATTAATCCCGTTGCTGATAGTGAATGGGTAAGCCCTGTCCATTGTGTCCCTAAAAAGGGAGGCATTACCGTTGTTCCTAATGATAAAGATGAATTGATCCCGCAAAGAATTATTACAGGTTATAGGATGGTAATTGATTTTCGTAAGTTAAATAAAGCTACTAAGAAAGATCATTACCCTTTACCTTTTATTGATGAAATGCTAGAAAGGCTATCCAAACACACACATTTTTGCTTTCTAGATGGTTATTCTGGCTTCTCTCAAATACCTGTGTTAGCAAAGGATCAATCTAAAACTACTTTTACATGCCCTTTTGGTACTTTTGCTTATAGACGTATGCCTTTTGGTTTATGTAATGCACCTGCTACCTTTCAAAGATGCATGATGGCTATATTCTCTAATTTTTGTGAAAAGATTTGTGAGGTATTCATGGATGACTTCTCCGTCTATGGATCCTCTTTTGATGATTGTTTGAGAAACCTTGATCGAGTTTTGCAGAGATGCGAAGACACTAGTCTCGTTCTGAATTGGGAAAAGTGTCACTTTATGGTTAATGAAGGCATTGTCTTGGGGCACAAGATCTCCGAGAGAGGTATTGAAGTTGATAAAGCCAAAGTTGATGCTATTGAAAAGATGCCATGTCCCAAGGACATAAAAGGTATAAGAAGTTTCCTTGGTCATGTTGGCTTTTATAGGAGGTTCATTAAGGACTTTTCTAAACTCTCTAGGCCACTGACAAATTTATTGCAAAAAGATATTCCTTTTGTCTTTGATGATGATTGTGTAGAAGCATTTGAAACACTTAAGAAAGCGTTGATCACTGCACCTATTGTTCAGCCACCTGATTGGAATTTACCTTTTGAAATTATGTGCGATGCTAGTGATTATGCTGTAGGTGATGTTTTAGGGCAAAGAGTCGATAAGAAATTGAATGTTATCCAGTATGCTAGTAAGACTCTTGATACTGCCCAGAGAAATTATGCTACTACTGAAAAAGAGTTCTTAGTAGTTGTGTTTGCATGTGATAAGTTTAGACCTTATATTGTTGATTCCAAAGTTACTATTCACACTGATCATGCTTCTATTAAATATCTTATTGAAAAGAAAGATGCTAAGCCTAGACTCATTAGATGGGTCCTATTGCTCCAAGAATTTTACTTGCGTATTATTGATAGAAAAGGAGCTGAGAACCCCGTTGCAGACAACTTGTCTAGGTTAGAGAATGTTCTTGATGACCCACTGCCTATTAATGATAGTTTTCCTGATGAACAATTAGCGGTTGTCAATGCTTCTCGTACTGCTCCTTGGTATGATGATTATGCTAATTACATTGTTGGTAAATATATACCGCCTAGTTTCACATACCAGCAAAAGAAATAGTTCTTTGATGATTTAAAACATTACTTCTGGGATGATCCACACCTTTATAAAGCAGGAGTAGATGGTATTATTAGACGTTGTGTGCCTGAGCATGAACAGGAACAAATCCTACGCAAGTGTCACTCAGAATCCTATGGAGGACACCACGCTGGAGATAGAACTGCACACAAGGTACTACAATCTGGTTTTTATTGGCCTACTCTTTTCAAAGATGCTCGTAAGTTTGTCTTATCTTGTGATGAATGTCAAAGAATAGGTAACATTAGTAGACGTCAAGATATGCGTATGAATTATTCCCTCGTTATTGAACCGTTTGATGTTTGGGGCTTTGATTATATGGGACCTTTTCCTGCCTCCAATGGTTATACACATATTTTAGTTGCTGTTGATTATGTTACTAAGTGGGTAGAAGCTATTCCAACTAGTAGTGCTGATCATAAAACTTCTATTAAAATGCTTAAAGAAGTTATTTTTCCGAGGTTTGGAGTCCCTAGATATCTTATGATTGATGGTAGTTCACACTTTATTCATGGTGCTTTCCGTAAGATGCTTGCTAAGTATGATGTCAATCATAGAATTGCATCACCTTATAACCCGCAGTCTAGTGGTCAAGTAGAGTTGAGCAATAGAGAGCTCAAATTAATTTTGCAAAAGACTGTGAATAGATCTAGAAAGAGTTGGTCCAAAGAACTTGATGACGCATTATGGGCCTATAGAACTGCATACAAAAATCCTATGGGTATGTCTCCATATAAAATGGTTTATGGAAAAGCATGTCATTTACCTCTTGAACTTGAACATAAAGCATATTGGGCTATTAAAGAGCTCAATTATGACTTCAAACTTGCCGGTGAGAAGAGGTTGTTTGATATTAGCTCACTTGATGAATGGAGAACCCAAGCATATGAGAATGCCAAGCTTTTCAAAGAAAAAGTCAAACGCTGGCATGATAAGAGGATACAAAAGCGTGAGTTTAACGTAGGAGATTATGTGTTATTGTTCAACTCTCGTTTAAGATATTTTGCAGGAAAACTTCTCTCAAAATGGGAAGGTCCCTACGTTATCGAGGAGGTCTATCGTTCTGGTGCTATAAAAATCAACAACTTCGAAGGCACAAATCCGAGGGTGGTAAACAGTCAAAGAATTAAACATTATATTTCAGGTAATCCTATCAATGTTGAAACTAATATTATTGAAACCATAACCCCTGAGGAATACATAAGAGACACTTTCCAGAACGTTCCAAACTCCGAAAAGGCATAGGTACGTGGTACGGTAAATAAGCCGACTCCAAAACAACTCTAATTGCAATTTTTATCAGTTTTGGATTATTTGAGAATTTTAGGAAGAAAGAAGTAGTCCGAAAGGGACATGAGGCTCCCACGAGAGAGGAGGGCGCGCCCCCCATGTAGGGCATGCCCCCCTGTCTCGTGGGCACCTCGTGTGCCTCCCGGACTCCGTTTTCTTGTATGTCATGTATTTTGGCCGGTAAAAATTCATTATATATACTCCCGAAGGTTTTGACCACCGTATCACCCAAATATCCTCTGTTTTCGTTTCGAGCTGTTTCTGTTTTAGATCTAGAGCATCATGTCGTCTCCAAGCGCTCCCAAGGACAAGTTTTTTGAGAGAGTTATCAACCCCTATCTCGCGGAGGTGCTGCATCATCCTCAAACCATTGAGGTGCGTGACGGGGTGTTGCACATCCGCTATGTGGAGGGACCAAGGCGTACCGGGAGCGTGGAGACAAATCTCGAAGCCGTGGAGCAAGAAGTTTTCAAGTGTCAAGGGATGGTTGAGCATGGACTCAACGCCAACCAGATGATGATCACGGAGTTCACCAACAACCACCAGCTAGATGCCAAAGTCATTGGGGAAACCATCTTCAAACTTCAAGAGAAAATCGAGCACCTCCAAGCCCAGATCTATGACCTGCAAAACCAGAACTGTGAGTATGAATATAGATTCAAGTGAATGAGTTTGGCTGTAGATTTAAGGATCCCGGAGACTCGATCATCCTTTTATGATGTAGAGTCGATGCCCTGGAAGATGGACGACAAGCCTACATCATCAACAACTCCTACTTCACCACCTCTGAAGAAATAATCATATGGGTATGGGCACTCCCCTTGGCAACTGCCAAGCTTGGGGGAGGTGCCCCGGTATCGTATCACCATCACACTCCTATCTTTACCGCTTTATTTAGTTCGATCCTTTTAGTAGTATCTTGATCTAGTAGATTGAAGTTTTGATATCAAGTAGTTTTGAGCTTTGCTTTGTGATCTCTTTATGTAAGCGAGTCCGCGTGCTATCTATAATAAAGATTAATGTTGAGTCAAGGGCTTTGCTATGTTGCTATGATCTTGGGAAAGTAGAAAGAACAAAAGAGTTCATATTGATCTTATGGATAGTGATAACTTCACATATAGAAAGTATGAGGCATAAAAATTGTTGAGAGTTGATGAACATAGCCTTGGTCATCGTTGCAATTAATAGGAAGTGATAAGGAAAGAGGGGTTCACATATAAATATATAATCTTGGACATCTTTTATGATTGTGAAGCACTCATTAAGTATGACATACTAAAAGAGTTGATGTTGGACAAGGAAGACAACGTAATGGTTTATGTTTTCCGACATCTTAGTTAAAGTATATTGTCATTGACCTTCCAAAAATGTTGAGCTTGCCTTTCCCCCTCATGCTAGCCAAATTCCTTGCACCAAGTAGAGATACTACTTGTGCTCCCAAATATCCTTAAACCCAGTTTTGCCATGAGAGTCCACCATACCTACCTATGAATTGAATAAGATCCTTCAAGTAAGTTGTCATTGGTGCAAGCAATAAAAATTGCTCTCTAAATATGTATGACTTATTAGTGCAGAGAAAATAAACTTTGTACGAACTTGTTGTGGAAGTAATAAAAGCGACGGACTGCATAATAAAGGTCCACATACAAGGGGCAATATAAAGTGACGTTCTTTTGCACTAAGACTTTATGCATCAACCCTAAACGCGCATGACAACCTCTGCTTCCCTCTGCGAAGGGCCTATCTTTTAATTTATGTTTTACTTTATGCTTGAGTCAAGGTGATGCTCACCTTTCCCTGTTTATTTTTATCCTTTGGCAAGCTCCTCGTGTTTGAAAGATCATGATACATATATCCAATTGGGTGTAAGTTGGCATAGGCTATTATTGTTGACATCACCTAAAGGTGAATACGTTGGGAGGCAACACAATAAGCCCCTATCTTTCTCAGTGTCCGGCTGAAACTCTATAACCACAAGTATTGCGTGAGTGTTAATAATTATAGGGGACTACGAGATAGTTGAGTATGTGAGCTTGCTGAAAAGCTCTATTATTGACTCTTTCCGATGTTACGATAAATTGCAATTGCTTCAATGACTGAGATTATAGTTTGTTAGTTCCCGATGAAGTTTTTGAACCATACTTGACATTGTGAATTGCTTATTACTTGAGCATAGGAAATCATATGACAAAATCCATATATGTTGCTGTTATTAGAATGATCATCATGCCCTCATGTCCGTATTTTATTTTTATCGACACCTCTATCTCTAAACATGTGGACATATTTTTCGATTTCGGCTTCCACTTGAGGACAAGTGAGGTCTAAGCTTGGGGGAGTTGATACGTCCATTTTGCATCATTCTTTTATATCAATATTTATTGCATTATGGGCTGTTATTACACATTATATCTCAATACTTATGGCTATTCTCTCTTATTTTACAAGGTTTACCATGAAGAGGGGGGATGCCGGCAGCTGGAATTCTGGCTGGAAAAGGAGCAAACGTTGGAAACCTATTCTGCACAACTCCAAAAGTCCTGATACTCCACGAAGCAACTTTTTGGAATTTATAAGAATTTATGAGCAAAAGAAATAGGCCAGGGGGCCCACACAATGTCCAGGAGACAGGGCCCCCCCCCCCTATAGGGTGCGCCCCCTATCTCCTGGGCCCCCTGGTGGGCCTCCGGCGTCCATCTTCCGCTATATCATTACTTTTACCATGGAAAAAATCATGGGCAAGCTTACGGGACGAAACTCCGCCACCACGAGGCGGAACCTTGGCAGAATCAATCTAGGGCTCTGGCGGAGCTGTTCTGCCGGGGACACTTCCCTCCGGGAGGGGGAAATCATCACCAACGCCATCACGAACGATCCTCTCATCGAGAGGGGGTCAATCTCCATCAACATCTTCACCAGCACCATCTCCTCTCAAAACCCTAGTTCATCTCTTGTATCCAATCTTGTATTAAAACCACAAATTGGTACCTGTGGGTTGCTAGTAGTGTTGATTACTCCTTGTAGTTGATGCTAGTTGGTTTAATTTGTGGAAGATCATATGTTCAGATCCTTTATACATATTATTACTCCTCTAATTATTAACATGAATATGCTTTGTGAGTAGTTACGTTTGTTCCTGAGGACATGGGTGAAGTCTTGCTATTAGTAGTCATGTGAATTTGGTATTCGTTCGATATTTTGATGAGATGTATGTTGTTTTTCCTCTAGTGGTGTTATGTGAACATCGACTACATGACACTTCACCATTATTTGGGCCTAGATGAAGGCATAGGGAAGTAATAAGTAGATGATGGGTTGCTAGAGTGACAGAAGCTTAAACCCTAGTTTATGCGTTGCTTCGTTAGGGGCTGATATGGACCCATATGTTTAATGTTGTGGTTAGGTTTACCTTAATACTCCTTTTTGTAGTTGTGGATGCTTGCAATAAGGGTTAATCATAAGTGGGATGCTTGTCCAAGTTAGGACAGTACCCAAGTGTCGGTCCACCCACATAACAAATTATCAAAGTACCGAACGTGAATCTTATTAACGTGATGAAAACTAGCTTGACCATAATTCCCAATGTGTCCTCGGGAGCTCCTTCCTCATTATTAAAATTTGTCCGGGCTTATCCTTTGCTACATAAAGGATTGGGCCACCTTGCTGCACTTTATTTACTTTATTTACTTTTTGCTTGTTACTATTTATCTTATCACAAAACTATCTATCACCTATTATTTCAGTGCTTGCAGAGAAAACCTTACTGAAAACCGCTTATCATTTCCTTCTGCTCCTCGTTGGGTTCGACACTCTTACTTATCGAAAGGACTACGATGGATCCCCTATACTTTTGGGTCATCAAGGAAGAATGTGTACCTGGGCCATCGTCGATTTCTTTCGACCAACCATCAAAAGAAAGGCAAGCATTTCAAAGGCGAGGCAGATCACCGGAAGAAGCCCGCCATGCATACCGGTGATCACGTACTTGCTATGGTCAATGATTTACACGTAATCTTTGGAAAGGGTCCCAGCGGACTAGCTGTTCTGAATGACGCTGAGGGACACGCACCCATGTGGAAGAAGAAATCTATATTTTGGGTCCTACCCTACTGGAAAGACCTAGAGGTCCGCTCTTCAATCGACGTGATGCACGTGACGAAGAACCTTTGCGTGAACCTGCTAGGCTTCTTGGGCGTGTATGGGAAGACAAAAGATACACCTGAGGCACGGGAGGACCTGCAACGTTTGCACGAAAAAGATGGCATGCCTCCGAAGCAGTATGAAGGTCCTGCCAGCTACGCTCTTACGAAAGAAGAGAAAGAAATCTTCTTTGAATGCCTGCTCAGTATGAAGGTCCCAACTGGCTTCTCGTCGAATATAAAGGGAATAATAAATATGCCAGAGAAAAAGTTCCAGAACCTAAAGTCTCATGACTACCACGTGATTATGACGCAACTGCTTCCGGTTGCATTGAGGGGGCTTCTACCGAAAAACGTCTGATTAGCCATTGTGAAGCTACATGCATTCCTCAATGCAATACCTCAGAAGGTGATCGATCCAGAAATCGTATCAAGGCTAAGGAGTGATGTGGCGCAATGTCTTGTCAGTTTCGAGCTGGTGTTCCCACCATCCTTCTTCAATATCATGACGCACATCCTAGTTCATCTAGTCGACGAGATTGTCATTCTGGGGCCCGTATTTCTACACAATATGTTCCCCTTTGAGAGGTTCATGGGAGTCCTAAAGAAATATGTCCGTAACCGCGCTAGGCCAGAAGGAAGCATCTCCATGGGCCATCAAACAAAGGATGTCATTGGTTTTGTGTTGACTTCATTCCTGGCCTTAAGAAGATAGGTCTCCCTAAATCGCGGTATGAGGGTAGACTGACTGGAAAAGGCACGCTTGGAGGGGACTCAATAATATGTAGGGACGAATATTCTTGGTCTCAAGCACACTATACAGTTCTACAGAACTCTACCTTGGGGATCCCGTATGTCGATGAACACAAGAACAGTCTGCGCTCTAAACACCGGGAGCAGTGCGATGACTGGATTACATGTTAACAGATCAGGACTTTCAGCAGTTGGTTAGAAACACGTCTCAGAGGTGACAACACTGTTTGTGTTGAGCTGTACTTGTTGTCCAGGGGACTATCTTTGACTGTATTGACTTACAAAGGATACGAGATAAATGGGAATACATTTTACACGATTAAACAAGATCAAAAGAGCACCAACCAAAACAGCGGTGTCCGCTTTGATGCAGCAACCGAGAGGGGAAAGGACACATATTATGGTTACATAGTGGACATATGGGAACTTGACTACGGACAAGATTTTAAGGTCCCTTTGTTTAAGTGCAAATGGGTCAATCTGTCAGGAGGCGGTGTACAAGTAGACCCATAGTACGGAATGACAACAGCGGATTTGAAAAATCTTGGGTACACTGACGAACCGTTCGTCCTAGCCAATGATGTGGCACATGTTATCTATGTCACTAGTAGAAAAGGGGACAATGGTCCAGGCCGGGTCAGCCCATTAGTTCCGGTTCAATCTAGAACCAGGACCAATGGGGGCATTGGACCCGGTTCGTGAGCCCCGGGGGCCGGCCGGGCCACGTGGGCCATTGGTCCCGGTTCGTCTGGACCTTTTGGTCCTGGTTGGTGGGACGAACCGGGACCAATGTGCCTTGCTCCTGGCCCACCACCATTGGTCCCGGTTGGTCGCCTGAACCGGGACCAAAGGCTTCCCTTTAGTCCCGGTTCAAGCCACGAACAGGACCAATTAGTTGCCTATATATACCCCGCGAGCAGAGCACTCTCACTGCTCTGTTTTTCGTGGCATGCGAGGAGGGAGCTTTGTGGTGCTCTAGCTCACCTCCTATGCACACGAGGTGTTCGATGGAATGCCCGAGCCACACTACTTAAGATTTCTCCTCTCCAAGCTCCACCTCCAAGCTCCATTTTCCTCAATATTTGTCTAGGTTTAGCGGTCTGTCACGTCCCGTCCCCGTCTTCACCGCCGTCGATTGCCCGCGCCGATCTCGTCGCCGGCACCACCGTGGTGAGCCTCTTACTTGTATGTTTATATAGATACTTGTATAATTTTCTTACTTTTATTATTGCATCTTATATAGTGGGATGGTTTTGGTATCCGCCCCCGTCGGCCCTCGTCCTGTCTATGATTCGAATGTGGTATATATTATCTTTTCATAACTATTAGTTCAGTTATTGTTTATAACAATTATGCCGACCAACGTGACATAGATTTTATTTATCTAGGAGGTTGTTGAACCGGAAATTCCAACCGACCCTATTGTCGAGAGGTTAAATTTAGTTGAAGAAGAAAACAATTTGTTGAAGGAAAAAATTAGAAGAATTGAGGAGGAGAAGATGATATTGGAGCTGCATGTTGCGGATGTCGTCGATGATCACAAGATCAAGATGGATGCAATGCGCTTGAAGATTAGAAAGATTAGAAAATATGCCATTCATATCGAGGCTTGGTATCATTATGCCGTTGGATCAGTTGTTACATTGGTTGCGATTATGATCACATTTGTGTTCGCATTGAAATGTTTTACATAGTTTCAATGTATGGTTTAATTAATTTAGATGCTCTGCAGAGCTTTATGTTGTGAGATGAGAACTATGTATGTACTTTGGTTTTAATGTGATGATGAACTTCTATTAGTTTGGTTAGTTAATTATCTATTCATGATGTTCTCTAATGATTTTTGACACACATAATTATATATAATGCACGCAGATGAACCGGCAATGGATGTACGGTACAAGACACACCTCCGAGTACATTAAGGACGTGCATGATTTTCTCGAAGTGGCTGAGGCAAACAAGCATAATGGTTTTATGTGTTGTCCATGCCCTATATGTGGGAATACGAAGTCTTACTCTGACCGGGAAATCCTCCACACCCACCTGCTTTACAAGGGTTTCATGCCACACTATAATGTTTGGACGAGGCACGGAGAAATAGGGGTTATGATGGAAGACGGCCAAGAAGAAGAGTACGATGACAACTATGTGCCCCCTGAATACGGTGATGCTCCTGAAGATCAAGAGGAACCAGACGATGTGCATGATGATGCTGCAACGGGAGAAGCTGCTGAAGATCAAGAGGAACCAGACGATGTGCCCGATGATGATGATCTCCGCCGAGTCATTGTCGATGCAAGGACGCAATGCGAAAGTCAAAAGGAGAAGCTGAAGTTTGATCGCATGCTAGAGGACCACAAAAAAGGGTTGTACCCCAATTGCGAAGATGGCAACACAAAGCTCGGTACCGTACTGGAATTGCTGCTGTGGAAGGCAGAGAATGCTGTGCCTGACAAAGGATTTGAGAAGCTACTGAAAATATTGAAGAAGAAGCTTCCAAAGGATAACGAATTGCCTGACAGTACATACGCAGCAAAGAAGGTCGTATGCCCTCTAGGATTGGAGGTGCAGAAGATACATGCATTCCCTAATGACTGCATCCTCTACCGCGATGCGTACAAGGATCTGAACGCATGCCCGGTATGCGGTGCATTACGGTATAAGATCAGACGAGATGACCCTGATGATGTTGATGGCGAGCCCCCCCAGGACGAGGGTTCCTGCGAATGTGATGTGGTATGCTCCTATAATACCACGGTTGAAACGCCTGTTCAGAAACGGAGAGCATGCCAAGTTGATGCGATGGCACAGTGAGGACCGTAAGAAAGACGGGAAGTTGAGAGCACCGCTAACGGGTCGCAGTGGAGAAAAATCGAGAGAAAGTACTGGGATGAGTTTGCAAGTGAGCCAAGGAGCGTATGGTTTGCTTTAAGCACGGATGGCATTAATCCTTTCGGGGAGCAGAGCAGCAATCACAGCACCTGGCCCGTGACTCTGTGTATGTATAACCTTCCTTCTTGGATGTGCATGAAGCGGAAGTTCATTATGATGCCAGTTCTCATCCAAGGCCCTAAGCAACCCGGCAACGACATTGATGTGTACCTAAGGCCATTAGTTGAAGAACATTTACAGCTGTGGAATGGAAACGGTGTACGTACGTGGGATGAGCACAAACAGGAGGAATTTAACCTAAAGGCGTTGCTGTTCGTGACCATCAACGATTGGCCCGCTCTTAGTAACCTTTCAGGACAGACAAACAAGGGATACCACGCATGCATGCACTATTTACTTGACACCGATAGTATATACCTGGCAAGCTGCAGGAAGAATGTGTACCTGGGCCATCGTTGATTTCTTCCGACCAACCATCAATGTCGAAAGAAAGGCAAGCATTTCAAAGGCGAGCCAGATCACCGGAAGAAGCCCGCCATGCGTACCGGTGATCACGTACTTGCTATGGTCAATGATTTACACGTAATCTTTGGAAAGGGTCCCGGCGGACTAGCTGTTCCGAGTGACGCTGGGGGACACGCACCCATGTGGAAGAAGAAATCTATATTTTGGGACCTACCCTACTGGAAAGACCTAGAGGTCCGCTCTTCGATCGACGTGATGCACATGACGAAGAACCTTTGCGTGAACCTGCTAGGCTTCTTGGGCGTGTATGGGAAGACAAAAGATACAGCTGAGGCACGGGAGGACCTGCAACGTTTGCATGAAAAAGACGTCATGCCTCCAAAGCAGTATGAAGGTCCTGCCAGCTATGCTCTTACCAAAGAAGAGAAGGAGATCTTCTTTGAATGCCTGCTTAGTATGAAGGTCCCGACTGGCTTCTCGTCGAATATAAAAGGAATAATAAATATGGCAGAGAAAAAGTTTCAGAACCTAAAGTCTCATGACTGCCACGATTATAATGCAACTGCTTCCGGTTGCATTGAGGGGGCTTCTACCGGAAAACGTCTAATTAGCCATTGTGAAGCTATGTGCATTCCTCAATGCAATCTCTCAGAAGGTGATCGATCCAGAAATCATACCAAGGCTAAGGAGTGATGTGGTGCAATGTCTAGTTAGTTTCGAGCTGGTATTCCCACCATCCTTCTTCAATATCATGACGCACGTCCTAGTTCATCTAGTTGACGAGATTGTCATTCTGGGCCCCGTATTTCTACACAATATGTACCCCTTTGAGAGGTTCATGGGAGTCCTAAAGAAATATGTCCGTTACCGCGCTAGGCCAGAAGGAAGCATCTCCATGGGCCATCAAACAGAGGATGTCATCAGGTTTTGTGTTAACCTCATTCCTGGCCTTAAGAAGATAGGTCTCCCTAAATCACGGTATGAGTGGAGACTGACTGGAAAAGGCACGCTTGGAAGGGACTCAATAATATGCAGGGACGGATATTCTTGGTCTCAAGCACACTACACAGTTCTACAGAACTCTACCTTGGTGACCCTGTATGTCGATGAACACAAGGACACATATTATGGTTACATAGTGGACATATGGGAACTTGACTATGGACATGATTTCAAGGCCCCTTTGTTTAAGTGCAAATGGGTCAATCTGTCAGGAGGCGGGGTACAGGTAGACCCACAGTACGGAATGACAACAGTGGATCTGAAAAATCTTGGGTACACTGACGAACCGTTCGTCCTAGCCAATAATGTGGCACAGGTTATCTATGTGAAGGACATGTCTACCAGACCGAGAAAGAGAAAAGATAAGGAAGCGAATACATCATACGATGAGCCAAAGCGCCACATAGTTCTTTCAGGAAAAAGGGACATCGTGGGAGTGGAGGACAAGACAGACATGTCTGAAGATTATGAAAAGTTTCATGAAATTCCTCCCTTTAAAGTCAAGGCTGACCCCAGCATCCTTATAAACAATGAAGATTATCCATGGTTACGGCGCAATAAGCAAATGACACAAGCGAAGAAATAGTGAAGACTTTCTCCCGCAACTATTATGATGATACCATGCCAACTTTGTAACTTTGATACCATGCCAATTATGATGATACCATTGTCCGTTTTGTACATGCACATGCTATGTGTGGGTCAATTTATGATACCATGCCAACTTTCAACTTTTTCAGAGTTCATTTGAAATGCTTTAATGTCTTATGGTTCGGCCCTCGTAATAATTAAAAATAGCAACAATAAGTATTTTGTTGTAAGTAGAAACAAAATAAAATAAATAAAGCAAGAAAGAAAACAAAAAAACAAAAAAAGTGTTTTCAAATTTGAAAAGTAATGGCACTAACAGAAAGTTTATAATTTTCCTAAAACTAAAAGCAAAAAGAATTGAAAAATAGAGCAAAAAACAAAAGAAAATAAATAATGCAGAAAACAAAACAAAAAAACAGGAAAAAAAATAAAAATAACAACAATAAGTAAAGAAATAAAAAATGCCTCCTACTGGGCCCCCACGGCCTGAATACGACATGAAACCCTACTATGGGCCAGGATTCAGGCCCGCGGAAGGCCCAGTAGGCCCACCAGGCAAAGTTTAGCAAGTAGGCCCGAAAGCCTGCGGTCGAGAGGAGTCTGAGAGGGGTGCGGCAGTGGGGCTTATAAACCACAACGCGCCCCTCTCAACTAGCGAGGTGGGACTAAACTTTGGCCCTGACGCGGGCAGCACAGGGACCTTTGGTCCCGGTTGGTGGCACCAACCGGGACTAAAGGGGGGGGGCATTGGTCCCGGTTGGTGCCACCAACCGGTACAAAGGTCGCCGCTTCCCGCCCTTTGGGCTGCCGAAAAAGAGGCCTTTGGTCCCGGTTGGTGGCACCAACCGGGACTAAAGGGGGCATTGGTCCCGGTTGGTGCCACAAACCGGGACCAATGCTCTTGCTATATATACAGGACTTAGCAGTTTTCGCCAAAACCCATCTCTTTCTTCTCGCCCCGACGCCTCTGCTCCTCGTCGCCGTCACTGCCGAGCCCTGCCCCGACACCGTCAGGCTGGTCCAGCTCGCCGTCGCCGCCGCCGAGCCACTGCCCCGTCGCCGTCGCCGCGCGCGCCGCCCCTTCCCCGACCCCGTCGCCGTCGCCCCTTCCCCGACCCCGTCGCCGTCGCCGCGCGCGCCGCCCCTTCCCCAACCCCGTCGCCGTCGCCCCGACCACACGCCGCCGCCTTCGGTCCGGCCGCCGGCGCCCTTTCCTCTTTTTTTTATGTATGCAGAAGTTTATATATGCAAAAATTTATATATGCAAAAATTTATACATATATGCAAGTATATATGTATTTTTTTCATAAGTGTATTTTTTTTCATTGCATTTTTTTCATATATATAATGTATATATGTATGTGGTAGCTATATATATGATGAATGGATGTGGCTATATATGTATGTATGAATATAATGTTCATAGCATTTTTTTGTTTATATATGTTTTTCATATATATATATTAATTTTATATTTAGGTTGTTAGTAGATATCGATTTTAGGTTAGTGTAGAGGAGAAAGTAAAATAAGGAAAAGGAAGAAAAGAGGAAGAAGGAAGAAGGAAGAAGAAGAAGAAAAAGAATGAGAGGAAAAAGCAAAATAAGAAGAGGAAGAAAGGAGAAAAAGAGGAGAGGAAGAAGAGGAGAAATAAATAAGAAGAGGAAAAAAGAAGAAAAAGCAGAGGAGAAGAAGAAAGGAATAGAGGAGAAAGAAGAAAAAATAGAAGAAAAAAATTCTATTTTTCCTTCTTCTCCTCTATTCCTTTCTTCTTCTCCTCTTTTTTTTCTTCTTTTTTTCTTCTTCGTTCTTCCTTCTTCCTTCTTTCTCTTTTCTTCCTTTTCCTTAATTATTTTCCTTTCTCGAGGGAGAAGAAGAAAAAGAAGAGGAGAAGAAGAAAGAAAGGAATAGAGGAGAAAGAAGAAACTTCAACACGAGCTAGGGGGTGGTACCGATACCCCCTCCTCGATAACATTATTTTCCCATGTGTATGTATGTCGCGTCGTTGTCGATATAACCCCCTCTAGATAACTTCGACATGAGGGGCGGTCGATATATATACCCCCTCTCAACCATGATAACTTATACAACTGCAGCACCCCCCTCGGCCCTCTTGCTCGACCAAAACTCTCGAGGACACCCAAACCCTAGAGATAAAACGATGTTGGTCTCCTACCCCCTCCCGCCGCGCCCCTACCCGACAAATTAACTCTCTCGAGGCCACCCAAATTTATCAAGTTAAAAGAGCGTTGTCGTCGAGGCCACCCCAAACCCTTGAAGCGTTGTGTCTAGGCGACCCCAAACCCTAGAGAAGCAGCGTCGAGGCCACTAACATGATTCCTTATTGTGATTAGCTAGCTAGTTCTACGTTTGTCACTAATATATATATATATATATATATATACATATATATATATATATATATATATATATATATATATATATATATCCATCTGTACCATGTTTGAATAATAATTGACATGTTGTAATATTTGCAGAAACTATGGAGCACTCCCGAGACGAAGAAACAGAAGCGATGTTGGGGGACATAATCGCACAAGGAAGTGATGAAGTTGCGTCATTTCTCAACGAGACCGATGGTCAGGAAGGACTGGGTGAAGAAGAGGGCTATGTTCATGATGGCTTCGACCCATTAATGCTGGTACAAGAAGAGGACTATGTTCATGATGGCTCCGGTGACACAATGGAGGTACAAGATGGAGACCGTGCTGACTGCTCCGGTCACTGAACCGAGTCCGGTCAGGTATATATATATTAGTTAAGCCCGTGCTGACTAGTTAATTGATGCATCCATTGTTTTGGTATATTATGCAGATTGAAGATCGTCGAGTGCAAAAAACAAGAAATTTATGATATTGGGTTCATCAACACAAATATCATAGATGTATTTTTGGTTGAAAAGAATGTCAAAGAGGCCGAGGACAACTTGCTACAATCGTTGATCAAAAATTAAAACAAAGATACCATACTCTTTCCTTACAACGGCCCGTGAGTGTTACTGTCGTGTGCATATTCGGTTTCCCTTATTACTCGAGCGAGGTTATAGTAATGTAATTGATGAGTTATGCATGCGTGCGCAGGTACCACTATATTCTTCTGGAGATTAAGCTTGAGCGTGGAGTAGTAACCGTCTTAGACTCAAGATGGAAAGATGCCGAAACCTATGCGGACATGACTGAAATGCTCAGCAAGTAAGTTCAATCGATCATTATCGCACCATATCGGCAACTTTTTGTTCATTTCCTGATATCTCAAGTAATAATAATTATTTTCTTTGTCTTGCAGGGTTTGGAAACAGTTCACCGCAGAAGCTCCGGGACTACCGAAGGAGCTGCGATATACATACCCGAAAGTAAGTACTACTGGCTAGCTAGTTGCGCGCATCTCCCGTTGATTCTATAGCTATACTTTCATCAATGCCATTTATAATGCTTCATTATCAGTTTGATTGACCTCTATTTCTCGTAAAGTGCTTGTGGCAGGAGGAAGGGAATGATTTCTGTGGATACTACGTATGCGAGTTCATCCACACCGCGACTTTGAAAAACAAGCGGGGCTACTCTAGAAGACAATATGAAGTGCGTAAGCAATAATATTCACAATTCTATTTTATTACCATCATTTGTGTTGAGTTTCATTTATTCATATATATATGTATTGACCACCTTCTTCAAATTAGATCTTTCGGATGCGGGATGAACTCCTAGCACCAGATCGTATGCGAGCAATTCAAGAGGAATTGGCGGCATTCTTCCTTAACCACGTGATCGCTGAAGACGGAGAATACTATGTGGATCCTGTGTTCATATATAATTAGGAGAATATATTGTAAGAGATAATTATTGTATATATGTAGCCGGTAGTGTCGGATAGATATACGAGAACTTGTTGTTAGACCAATCTCTCAGAGAAGGAGAGGTGGTCGATATCACTTCTCTCTGTATGCATATGTTCATGATGATCTTCTGTTTCCTTCGTTTTCTTACTGGCTAGCTAGCGTGTCTAGTCCTCTCTATATGTATATAGTACGTAGCGTCGACCAAGCACGGACATAAGAGAGGACATCTCTCTATTAATTAGCTAGCTAACACAATATATGAAACACCTAAATTAACCCCCAAAACCCCCAACCCCCCCCCCCCCCTTTCAAAAAAACCCAGCCCCTAAAATGCTGACGCGTGGATGCCTATTGGTCCTGGTTGGTGCCACCAACCGGGACCAAAGGCCCTCCTGCCTAGGCTCACCGCACCGGCCACGTGGAGGCCCATCTTTCCCGGTTCGTGTAAGAACCGGGACTAAAGGGCCAGGGCATTAGTAACGACCCTTTAGTCCCGGTTCAACAACCGGGACAAAAGGCCCGTATGAACCGGGACAAATGGCCCCTTTTCTACTAGTGAGAGTTGAGGCATAGGCCGTGTTTGGTTCGGCTTTTATCGATGGATTCCGCTGCCGTGCAGCAGAATCTGAACCAAAGGGCGAACCCAGTAGAATCCGATTCCAAAAATCCACTGCCAAAATCTGAACCAAAAGTGGAAGTAGCCCAGGACGTGCTTTCCAAAATCTGATTCCGCTGCGGGCTAAAATTTGAAAAAGTTGTATCAGCTGGTTTGCCAAATGACCTACATCTTTTTCACATCAGATTTTGCACAGCTGTTTTTCCATAGCAGATTTTTCACAGCTGCTTTTAGAAATCCACAGCTGAACCAAACAGGGCCATAGTACAACATTTCACCCAAAGGCGGATGGACAATAGAGCGCACAATCGAAACTCTAGAGGACATGTTGAGGTGTTGTGTCCTATCCTGGCAAGGGACTTGGGAGGATCATTTGTCTCTTGTGGAGTTCTCATATAATAACAGCTATCATGCTAGCATACGCATGGAACGTTATGAGGCCCTGTATGGTAGGAAATGTAGATCTCCACTTTGTTGGAATGCATTGGGTGAAAAGGCAGTTTTGGGACAAAATTTGGTTCAACAAACTAAGGAGACGGTTGTTGAGATTAGGCATCATATGATGGCTGCACAGAGTAGGCAAAAGAGTTACGCTGATCCCAAAAGACGGTTAGTTGTATTTCAAGTAGGTGATGAGGTTTGTCTGAGAGTATCGCCTACCAAGGGTGTTGTGAGATTCAATATCAAAGGGAAGCTTAGCCCATGATACATTGGACACTTCCTGATAGTGGCACGAGTTGGGAAGCTAGCCTATTGTCTTAAGTTGCTCGAAACGATGAAAGGTGTGCATGACCTGTTCCATGTCTCTATGTTGAGGAAGTACTTTCGAGATCCATAATGATAGATGACCTTGGACCCTATTATTATTGAGCAAGATTTGACCTTTGAGGCTCGGCCAGTGAGGATTCTGGAGGAGGCTGATAGGGTGACGAGGCGCCAAACTCTAAATTTCATGAAGGTGCTTTGGACAAATCAAACTGTACGAGAAGCGATGTGGGAACTTGAGTCCAAGATGCGGGGAAAATATCCAGAGTTATTATGTGAGCAAATTATGCTTTGCTTAAATTTTAGTTGTTATTTCTGCAAGAAATGAGAGTAAAGAATTCGAGGGCGAATTATGTCTAAGCAGGGGAGAATGTAGCACCCCGGTATTACATGATTCGCTTCAAAGATAAGTTGGGGACGTTCACCAACCTTTGACCTTTTTATAACCGCATGGCATATAGAACAAAAGTGTGATATTTTGTATGTAATAGAACAAAATGCAATACCTTTTGCATGTAGGTAAAGACGAAATCTATAATCAAAGTGCTTTAGGATCGGTTAGACTCTAAATATGGCAAGTGCCAAATTTGACAACTGATTAGGCTTATTATAGACTTGAAACTGAGAGCCAACATTTTGGTGAAATGTTGATTAACTTTCGTTTCATCAAATTTCCGGTACTCAATATGTTCAATATTAAGCAAAGGTCATGGCGAATTTATGTGTTCTTCGGTATTAGCTTCTTTATTTTAAGGGATGGGGTTGCATTCGGGTCATGAAATTGATAGAGAATTCGTAGACCTTGGTACGATAAGCTAATTTATAAAGTGTTAATTGTGTTTTCTTATGTTTGACAACTTCTTGGGCTTATTGAAGACTTGAAAATGAGTGCCAGCGTTTTGGTGAAACGTTGATTAACTTTCGTTTCATCAATTTTCTGGAACTCGATATATTCAATATTAAGCAAAGGTCATCCTGAATTTTTGAGTTCTTGAGTGTTAGCTTCTTTATTTGATGGGATGGGGTTCCATTCAGATCATGGAATTGATAGAGAAATTCATAGACCTTGGTACGATAAGCTAATTTATAAAGTGTTAATTGCATTTTCTTAGCCGGTTCGTTGTCTCACTAATACTTTCATGTGAACCGTTTACAATTAATCACTGCTTCATGAGCATTATTGGGGACCTGAGGCATAAGATCTGCAAGGTCTGCCAAAATTCATGTATGGACAATCTTGAAACTGCAGTGCAGTTCGGGGTATTTTTGAGAAAGGGATTTGAAAAATCAATGGTAACGGTCTTTAACTTGAATTTGTATTGAATTCTGATAATTTGTTTAACTGTTTTACTGACTTCATTGTTGATTATTAACTGCTGCATAGTGTGTCCCATGTAACATAAGGGAGGACTTCAACAATTCATATAGTAACGTGTTGTACTGTGAGGATGATGAGGAGCACGAATTCGAATTGGATCTGCGCATAGGAAAGAATAAAACCATCATATATGGTGATGGATGGGAGTAGTACATTGTAGTGAACAATTTTGAAGGAGAACTCATAGCCTTTTCCTTAAAAGGAGAGGTGAAAAGGTTAAGGGCATTATATGTGAACAACGATGATGATGACGATGACCAAGATGACCAGGATGATGAAGATGAAGATGAATGTGATGCATTGATGTTTGTTTCTTAAGTCGAACAACTTTCAAGTGTTACTGAATTATTTGAGGGTTTGTTTTCAAAATGAATTCATTCTGCTTCAGTTATATTGAGAATCGGACGTGCTCATCCCTTTTGCGGGCAGAACTTCTGAACAGTAATAGCTAAGGTGGCAACTGTGGCGGGCAACTTAATCAAGCTGTGGCGGGCAGCACCGACAAATTGTTTGTTTGTTTGTTCTACTCCGGTACGTCGTGTGCTTGTTCCATGCCCTGTGGCCGCAGGAGACTGACAGAAGAGAGTGAGCACACGGCGGAGGCCGGCGTCGTGGAGACGCCGTCCCGAACACGTATCAATTTCATTACAGTATCAATTTTTCACTGGTGCTTAATTTCATTACAGTGAAAAATCCGACAACTACTGGTGCTTAATTTCATTACAGTATCAATTTTTCACTGCGTTGATCGGCCACTTTGATATATGTTTATGTTCTGTCTCAGACCATTTGAACGACGTTGCCAGGCATTATTAATCCAAATCTTATGTTTGAAGCAAAGAGTTTGTTGTCAAAGAATCTAGCTTCTCCAAAGCATCCAATTTTGGTCCCTCCACGTACGTGTTCACCGGATTGATCTATGCATTCAACGAGGTCAAGTGTCTCTGTCAGGATGCACGCTTGTTACCAACTGGGAACTGATATTTACTAATATTTAAAGACACCGCAGCTGGAGTACTAATGATTCATTTCAAAGACCTTTTTTTTTTCACCTTTTCCCTTGTCAATGTTTACTTGTGATTCTTTAACTAACTCCATTCTTCCACGCATTCCATCGCCCATGTTTATGCAAAATCTTATAGCTGCCAAAGGTATGGCCTCTAGAAGATTTGGACAAATTATGTCATGTCCAAAAACTACCTTCACATGCATGCTTAGATGCTTACCAACTAACATGTGGCATTACCTACTACGGGGACATCTTAACGGTTTCCTGTAAGATGCATTGCGTGGCACTACAGCTGCAAGCTTTCCAAAAGCAATGGCTTTCACACATGATTTGTGTTGTTCGGAGGAAAAGGAAAGACAGGATCTACCTACCTTGCACTTTTTTTAGATAAAAGGCCGAAGCCCGGCTTTATAGATAAAGCCACCAGGCAGAATTCAACAGACATAACGGACAACAAAGACGTTACTTAGAGTATCACCCAACATGGACGAGCAGAAGAAATAGCGTACATGGCTCCCAGGCCAGTACTCGGCACGCAGGCCGGAGGGACTACAGACGCCAAACATAGGACCAGCAACACCTAGCCGTCGGCACTGGGTGGAGATAGGGAGATAGCAGAAGATCGGATCTTGGAAATCATCAAATCAAGCGCATCCCTATCCGCCTCCTTAATGAATAATCTCCACTGCTGCAAGAATACGCAAGTTTTAAATAAGCAATCAGTAAGCTTAGTAGGAAAAACATGTTCAATAGTAAATTTGTTTCTAGTCGTCCATAGAGCCCAGGACATCGCAGCAAAGCACATCCAAAAAATTCTCCTCTGGGCCCCAACCAGATTCTTAGCCAGGAGACGAAGCTCAGAGAAGGAAGATGGACTCCAGGCTACATGTAGCCAGGATCTGATACAGCACCAAAATAAATTAGCAAGAATACATGAGAAGAAAACATGCATATTGTCTTCTCTCAGCCCACAAAGGGCGCAGCGATCAGACCCAGGCCCAGTGCGCTTGCGGATCTGATCACCAGTCGGAAGCCGCCCGCGAGAAGCTTGCCAGAGAAAGATTTTGATCTTAGGGGGAATACGAGCCCTCCAGATCCACTTAAATTTGGAAGTAGTAGAAGCTGAGATAAGTTTGCCATAAAGCGATTTCACCGAAAAGTGACCAGAAGACGAATGAGGCCACACCACCGAGTCCTCCTCCTCCGAGAGCACAGGGAAGAAGGCAACAAGCTGCTGCCAATCAACCAACTCTTCAGGAGAAAGTGTACGACGAAGATGCAGATCCCAATTATTAGAAGAGAGCTTAAAGATTGAGATCTCAGGGTCAGGACAGTAAGAAAAAAGAACAGGAAAAGCAACAGCCAACGTGGTCGAGCCACACCACCAATCGAGCCAAAATCTAGTGGATCTACCATTGTGAACGACAAACTTGACGGGGCTTTGAAAAGTAGGCCTCAACTTAACAAGATCTCTCCAGAACTGGGACGCTCCAGAAGCAGGAGCAAACATAGGTGAGGAAGTCCTGAATTAGGGGGTGTCCGGATGGCCGGACTATAACATTTGGCCGAACTCCTGGACTATGAAGATACAAGATTGAAGAGTTCGTCCCGTGTCCGGATGGGACTTTCCTTGGCGTGGAAGGCAAGCTTCGCGATACGGATATGTAGATCTCCTCCCATTGTAACCGACTCTGTGTAACCCTAGCCCTCTCCAGTGTCTATATAAACCGGAGGGTTTTAGTCCGTAGGACGAACAACAATCATACCATAGGCTAGCTTCTAGGGTTTAGCCTCTCCGATCTCGTGGTAGATCTACTCTTGTACTACCCATATCATCAATATTAATCAATCAGGAGTAGGGTTTTACCTCCATCGAGAGGGCCCGAACCTGGGTAAAAACATCGTGTCCCTTGTCCCCTATTACCATCCGCCTAGACGCACAGTTCAGGACCCCCTACCCGAGATCCGCCGGTTTTGACACCGACATTGGTATTTTCATTGAGAGCTCCTCTGTGTCGTCATCTTTAGGCCCGATGGCTCCTCCGATCATCAACAACGATGCGGTCCAGGGTGAGACTTTTCTCCTCGGACAGATCTTCGTACTCGGCGGCTTTGCACTGCGGGCCAATTCGCTTGCCCATCTGGAGCAGATCAAAAGCTATGCCCCTGGCCATCAGGTCAGATTGGAAGTTTGAACTACATGGCTGACGACCGCAGAGACTTGATCTTCGACGGGTTCGAGCCACAGCCGAGCGTGCCGCACTGTTGTGATGGGCATGATCTAGCTCGGTCACCGAACAGTGCCCTGGAGGCCGCACCCGTGTCCGCTCCGACCCTTAGCTTGGAGCCGACTGCACCAATCGAGGACGGGTGGCTGGACACCGCCTCGGGGGCTGCAATTTCTATGGCGATCGAGCCGAACACCAGCCATGTCCTCTGCGAAGCCTGTGACTCCAAGGTGCCGGACTCCTCTCCGGACTCCGAACCTTCCGCGCCCCTGCCAATCGAATCCGATTGGGCGCCGATCATGGAGTTCGCCGCCGCGGACATCTTTTAGCACTCGCCCTTCGGCGACATTCTGGATTCACTAAAGTCTCTCTCTTTGTCAGGAGAGCCCTGGCCGGACTATGGTCAGCAAGGTTGGGATGCGGACGACGAAGAAATTCAAAGCCCACCCACCACCCACTTCGTAGCCACTGTCGATGATTTAACAGACATGCTCGACTTTGACTCCGAAGACATCGATGGTATGGACGCCGATGCAGGAGACGACGAAGAACCAGCGCCTATAGGGCACTAGAAGGCCACCTCGTCGTACGACATATACATGGTGGACACCCCAAAAGAAGGGAATGGCGACGGAACAAAGGAGGATGATCCCTCCAAGAAGCAGCCTAAGCGTCAGCGTCAGCGGCGCCACAAATCCCGCCAAAGCAAAAAACGGCGATTCCAGCGCTGGAGATAATAACACCCCGGACAGTGCCGAAGACAACCCCCTCTAGCAGGATTCAGCACAGGAGGATGGAGAAGCCAACCCTCATGAGAGAGCGGCTGACAGAGAGGTAGAGGACGATAATTACATGCCTCCCTCTGAAGACGAGGCAAGCCTCAACGACGATGAATTTGTCGTCCCTGAAGATCCCGTCGAAAAAGAGCGTTTCAAACGCAGGCTTATGGCCATGGCGAGCAGCCTCAAGAAAAAACAGCAACAGCTTAGAGCTGACCAAGACTTGCTAGCCGACAGATGGACTGGAGTCCTTGCAGCCGAAGAGTACGAACTCGAACGCCCCTCCAAGAACTACCCAAAGCACATGCTGCTACCCCGACTAGAGGAGGAAGCACCTAAACCTACATCACCAGCGCACGACGCGGCCGACCGGCCACCTCGTGGCCGCGACAGAGAGGCCTCTCGGCCCTCCACTCAAGCCGCACCCCGGCATCGCTCAAAGAATACCAAGGCACGGGGAAATGCGCCAGACCTGCGAGATATATTGGAGGACAAGGCAAGGCAAACAAGATCGATCTATGGATCGCGTGGGCGCCCCATGACACGTGACGATAACCGTCATGCTGGATATAGCAAATCCGGCCGGGCCGAACACAGTAGACAAAGCTCATTTGAGCTGCGTCATGATATAGCCCAATACAGAGGCGCCGCACACCCACTATACTTCACAGATGAAGTAATAGATCATCAAATCCCCGAGGGTTTCAAACCCGTAAACATCGAATCATACGATGGCACAACAGATCCTGCGGTATGGATCGAGGATTATCTCCTTCATATCCACATGGCCCGCGGTGATGATCTACACGCCATCAAATACCTCCCACTCAAGCTTAAAGGACCAGCTCGGCATTGGCTTAACAGCTTGCCAGCAGAGTCAATTGGTTGTTGGGAGGACCTGGAAGCCGCATTCCTCGACAATTCCGGATGC
This sequence comes from Triticum timopheevii, assembly GCA_963921465.1. Lineage (NCBI taxonomy): Eukaryota > Viridiplantae > Streptophyta > Magnoliopsida > Poales > Poaceae > Triticum > Triticum timopheevii. Next base: position 632,316,690 of record OY997274.1, on the reverse strand, counting down.
AGAGGCCCTCGCAGCCTTCAAACATAACATCCGTGATGAGTGGCTTGCCCGGCACCTAGGACAGGAAAAGCCGAAATCCATGGCAGCCCTCACAACACTCATGACCCGCTTTTGCGCAGGAGAAGACAGCTGGCTAGCTCATAGTAATAACATGACCAAGAGCCCTGGTAATTCGGATACCAAGGATAGCAGTGGCAGGTCGCGTCGCAACAAGCACAAGCGCCGCATTAACGGCGACAATGCTGAGGATACGGCAGTTAATGCCGGATTCAAAGGCTCTAAACCCGGTCAGCGGAAAAAGCCATTTAAAAGAAATACTCCGGGCCCGTCCAGTTTGGACCAAATACTCGATTGCTCGTGCCAGATACACGGCACCCCCGAAAAACCAGCTAATCACACCAACAGGGAATGTTGGTTGTTCAAGCAGGCAGGCAAGTTAAGTGCTGAAAACAGAGACAAGGGGCTGCATAGTGATGACGAGGAGGAGCCCCGGATGCCGAACAATAGGGGACGGAAGGACTTCCCCCCACAAGTGCGAACGGTGAACATGATATACGCAAGCCACGTCCCCAAAAGGGAGCAGAAGCGTGCACTCAGGGACGTATATGCGTTGGAGCCAGTCGCCCCAAAGTTCAACCCGTGGTCCTCCTGCCCGATCACTTTTGATCGAAGGGACCACCCCACTAGCATCCACCATGGCGGATTCGCTGCATTGGTTCTAGACCCAATCATTGACAGATTTCACCTCACTAGAGTCCTTATGGACGGTGGCAGCAGCCTGAACCTGCTTTATCGGGATAAAGTACGAAAAATGGGCATAGATCCCTCAAGGAGCAAACCCACAAAGACGACCTTTAAAGGCGTCATACCAGGTGTAGAGGCCAACTGTACAGGCTCGGTTACACTTGAGGTGGTCTTCGGATCCCCGGATAATTTCCAAAGCGAGGAGTTAATCTTCGACATAGTCCCGTTCCGCAGTGGCTATCACGCACAGCTCGGACGAACCGCATTTGCAAAGTTCAATGCGGTGCCGCACTACGCATACCTCAAGCTCAAGATGCCAGGCCCTCGAGGAGTCATTACGGTCAATGGAAACACCGAATGCTCTCTTCGAACGGAGGAGCATACGGTGGCCCTCGCGGCGGAAGTACAAAGCAGCCTCTACAGGCAATTCTCCAGTCCGGTTATTAAACGTCCGGACACCGTCAAGCGCGCCCGTAGTAAACTACAACAAGACCTCCTGGCACGTTCCGAGCAAGCGTAGCAATGCGGCCCCAACCCCAGCCCTCGCGAAATTGCGAAACCAGTACTACGCGTACATAATTACGCTCTGGAAATACCATGGGCATAGGGGGAGGGGCACGACCACGGCATGCCCAAAATGCGGCTCAACCGCACTAGGGGCTCCCGATTTTGTCATTCTTTTTCTTACTTTCAGGACTCCACTCTCCGGAAGGCCTGTCCGGCAGTACAATCGCCGAACACACGATGCAACAGCTAGGGAGGTAGAAAGCTACGTCGAGTGTCCAGGTGGTCTCTATAACGAGCAGTATACATGTTTCACATATCATCCCGCAGCTCGCCCCTGGAGGGGGACATGTCAAATAGTCCCATCTCTTGCTTATCGCACTATTTGTATCGTTCTGCTTTTACCGCAGCCTTTTCGAATAAACAATACATAGCTTTTGTCTATTCTTGCATTCCTTTTCTTATCTATATATGTTCATTAATGACATGTTGCACCCGTACACTTTGGTACGGCCAAATAAACCAGGGGCTTAAGTACCCCAAAATACGGTGTGATAAGTCCGAACACTTTCACAAGTGCGGCACCCCAAACTTATAGCATTATATGCATCGGCTCTGAATCATGTCTTGGGTCAGTAGTTGGGTTTTCCCGGCTCCCATGTTTTGGTACCTTACGTTCCGTTATATCGGCTAAGGTAGCGCTGGGAGAACCACTGCGATTATGCCCTGGTTGAGCTGGGCTAAGCACCTTAGTGGAGAAAGCTAAAACTGACTGTCATGATAGGGCGAGAGCTAGTCGCTGTTCGAGAGGTTTTCGAGTCCCTAAAGACTTATGCCGCTTAGAGCGAGGACTCGTCTTTGTCCGGCCTAGGCATGGATAGCGCCCCGAACTCGGTGTCGGTGTCAAAACCGGCGGATCTCGGGTAGGGGGTCCCGAACTGTGCGTCTGGGCGGATGGTAACAGGAGACAAGGGACACGATGTTTTACCCAGGTTCGGGCCCTCTTGATGGAGGTAAAACCCTACGTCCTGCTTGATTAATATTGATGATATGGGTAGTACAAGAGTGGATCTACCACGAGATCAAGGAGGCTAAACCCTAAAGCTAGCCTATGGTATGATTGTTGTGATGTATGTTGTGTCCTACGGACTAAAGCCCTCCGGTTTATATAGACACCGGAGGAGGCTAGGGTTACACAGAGTCGGTTACAATGGTAGGAGATCTACATATCCGTATTGCCAAGCTTGCCTTCCATGCCAAGGAAAGTCCCATCCGGACACAGGACGGAGTCTTCAATCTTGTATCTCCGTAGTCTTGGAGTCCGGTGGACGATGATAGTCCGGCTGTCCGGACACCCCCTAGTCCAGGACTCCCTTAGTAGCCCCTGAACCAGGCTTCAATGACGATAAGTCTGGCGCGCATAATGTTCGGCATTGCAAGGCGGGTTCCTCCCTCGAATAATCCAGAGAAGATCATGAACACCAGGATAGTGTCCGGCTCTGCAAAATAAATTCCACATTCCACCGTAGAGAGAATAAAATGTACACAAGTCCAATCTGCTGACGTATCATGCGGCATGACATCACACCGCTACCAGGCTGTTACTTGAATCGTTTTTTTATTATACCACCTCAACACGTTTAGCGAAGCGGTTTCCTTGGCACGCCTTGTCGAAGCAGAGATCGTGTTCCCCTTATTCCGGGATTCTCATCAATACGGACGTGGGTAACCCAACCGCGCCATTGATGGTGGCGCTTGGGAGATAAGCGAGTTTTTCCAGGCTGGTGGGGGGCGCATAGTCTTCGCCCTGCCTATATAAGGGATAAGGATTCACCTTTTCACCCACGCATTCTTCCTCCTTTGCTCATCCACCTCCGCGCACTCAAGCTCCAACGCCCAAGCTCACGCATCTCGTCTTAACCATCCCCGACCATGTCCGGAGGGGGAGGCAAGTGGTTGGCTTCCACCATCAAGGAGGAGCACATCACCAAGCTGCGCAACGCCGGATACCTTTCCAGCGATATCACGCACCGGCTGCCCGACGAGGGCAGCTCATCCCTACCCCTGGGCCCCATGAGAGGGTCGTCTTCCTTCCCCACTTCCTCCGCGGACTGGGCTTTCCACTACACCCTTTCGTCCGGGGGCTCATGTTCTATTACGGCCTGGATTTCCATGATCTGGTGCCGAACTTCATCCTCAACATCTCGGCGTTTATCGTCGTGTGCGAGGCCTTCCTCTGCATCCAGCCCCACTTCGGCCTGTGGCTCAAGACCTTCAACGCCAAACCGAAGGTTGTGAAGGGCACGCAAGCGGAATGCGGAGGCGCCATGTTGGGCAAGTTGCCCAATGTCCTTTGGCTCGAAGGGGCCTTCGTGGACTCCGTTAAGGGGTAGCAATCGGGGTGGTTCTACATCACCGAGCCGCGCGAACCCACGTGGGCAGCGGCCCCCGAGTTCGGATCTGGCATCCCCACGCAACTTACCTCCTGGAAAGAGAAGGGCTTGTTGTGGGGCGATCCGAAGGAGCTGACGGGACTCCGAGCCTGTATCCAGAAGGTGGTGAACAATAAGCTCAGGCTCGTCGACGTGGTCCAAGTCATGCTCATCCGCCAGATTCTCCCATGCCAAGAACGGGCATTCAATCTGTGGGAGTTCAATCCGGAACAGCACCAGGCGCTAAGCGGGCTCTTCGACACGACATATGAAGGCGTCTGGAGGGTGCTGTTTAAGGGCGCCGAAGCCCCCGCATCCGCGACGGAAGATCGCGGATTTAGCTCGCAGCATCCAGCTGATGAGGTAAGTGATTCAACCCCTTTACAGGACACTTGTGGTAAACAGATTGATTCTAAGAGGGTTTCCATCTCTCTTTTCCTTTGGCAGGAATGGATGGAGAAGGCCGTGCAGCTCATCTGTCCGACTCACATGCCAGAAGACCCAGTGAACGCCCGTCTAGCAGGGCTGCTGGTTCTGGCACCGCACGTGGTGCCGGAGAAGAAGGCCAAGAAGGTGGCCACGGGGACTCGAAAGAGTTCCCGCAATCAAGCGTCCGACGACGAGGCGGACTCCTCCCCCGAAGACGAGGAGGAGGAAGAAGACTCTCTCCTGGAGGAGGGATAGAGGAAGAGGAAGGCTTCCCCAATAGGGGAGGCCGAAGGGTCCAAGAGGGGGAGAACTATTCCCCCGGACAGTTCCGCCAACACCATCGTTGGCGAGGAGGAGTGGCCTTCAAGGGCCAGGCCTCCGGTGAGATCGTAAGTATCCGGATCCCTGATATGCAATTTATTTCGCGTCACCTAGTGTCCTACTAATGCCGCATATTGTCCGCAGTCCGGCCAATGATGATCTCCCCGCTTCATTGAGAGGGTCGTTGGCCCCGTCGGATGTGGATTCACTTCCGACTGCCTCTACCCCCCGCGCCGATGAGGACGCTGAGGTGGGGTCCCAGAGAGGGACCCATCAGGAGGAGGCTCCGGAGGCGCCGCCAGGCAGCCTCCTGGACTTTGCGCCGGACTCTACATCGGAACCTGCAGTGGTTCCAGAGTCCGGCAGGCGGCCCCTTTGAAAGAAGGGCAAGACTGTGACACCGGTGGCCTCCGTCCAACCGGAGGCGCCGGACAATTTGTTGGAGGCGCTTAAAGGCGCTTCCATCGAGGAAGAACACCGCACTATCATGAGTGCGGTGATTCAGAAGGTTCAGCTCGCCAAGAGCGGACTGACCGAAGCCTGCAGCAGCCTTCTAACAAGCTTTGAGGTAAGAAGTTATAATTATGTAATGTAATACCGCATAGACAGTAGCCCCTGATGCTTAGTTCAGTGTTCGGGAAGAAAAGCCGGACTGAGGATCTAAGAAGATATACGCAGGGTTGCTTAAAATATGTCAATATGGGTTTGCAGGCTGCGCTGCTGACCTCTACCGCACTGACTGCGGAGGTCGGTGCGTTGAAGCAGGATCTCGAGCGGTCCGAGCAAGAGCTCGGCCATGCCAAGAAGCAGCTCGAGGACAAAGAAGGTGAGTAACACCACTTTGAATAGTTACCTTACAGAAAAGGATTTTGGTTGCAATAAAATTAACAAGGATAATATGGGTATTGCAGGGGCCAGGAACGAGGTGGCAGCCCTGAAGGAGGCTGTGTCTGCGGCCGAACGCAGTGCGGCCGCGGAACGGGCAGGGCGAGAAAAGCAAGAGGCACAGGTGGCGGAAGTACGGCAAGAGCTCCAGGCTCTCATGGAGAAGCATGAGAGCTTGGAGCGTGACTCCAAGACTCGAGAGTCCGAGCTTGCCTCGGCTCTCGAAAGTGCCAAGTCCGCCAAGGCCGAGGCCCGTAAGGCCCTTCAGGAGGTTGAAGATGTAAAGAAGATAGCGGCGGGTAAGGCATTTTTCATGCAAAGCAAGCATGTTAATGTAAACTACCTGACACTTACCCGCATTCGGAGCTCTCCAGGGGCGTTTGCAGATCTGCCGCGTAGTGTGTCCGATGCCGCCGCATTCTATCGTGGCGAGGAGGGGAGCTCGACAGAGAAGGTCTTCTGGTCTCAGTACGCTGAGGCCGGCCATCCGGTGCCCCCAAGCGACCAGCTGAAGCAGCTGGTCGAACTCCACAAGGTAGCTGAGGAGGCCATGAAGGGCCTTATAGTCTGGCTGTGGCCTGGACAGGCCATGCCTGGGAGCTACTTCGGCCTCGTGCGACGGCTGGTGGATGCGTGCCCCTGGGTGGAGGTCATCAAGTGCTCCGCCTGTATTGAAGGTGCTCGTCGGGCCTTGCCCGCACAAAGGTGCACTGGGGCAGGCTGGATGCGGAGAAGCTTCTCACTGACCCGCCACCACCGGGCAAGGAGTATCGTACGCCCGAAATGTATTATAAAACTGTCCTGAAGGGAGCCCGCGATATTGCGGATGAATGCCCCAGAGATGTAATTTTTGAGTAAACTCGCTATGTATTATCCTGTGCGCTGAAAACTTTGTTCATATGCGCTTTAAGAAACGCTTGTTTAATTTAAAATATTACCTTCTGTGCGGCCATTTATAAAATCTGAGAGATGGCAAGTCGTTGGCTTCAGCTCCGAGCCGCGAGTGCTGGGGTGTTCGGGATAAACTTGAGCACTCTTGTTCCCATTTTTGGGTCCATCTAGGGAGGCGCTCAACACAACGAACAAGGCAACCGGACTTATAATGCTTGAACACTCTCACTTAGCCATAGAATTCTATAATTTTAAATTTCGGCGAAGCCCCTGGTATTCGGAAGACCGAACCCGGGGTGCTATCCACGCCTTCGTCGGACATTTATCTGGAACTTCGCTCGAAGCGGCGTGAGTCTTTAAGGACTCGAAAAGACCTCTCGAACAGCGACCAGTCTCTCGCCTTATCATGCCGGTCAGTTTTAGCTTTCTCCACTGAGGCGCTCGCCCGGCTCAACCGGGGCGCAATCGCAGTGGTTCTCCCAGTGCCACCTTAGCCGACAGAACGGAACGTAAGGCACCAAAACGTGGGAGCCAGGCAAACCCAACTATTGACCCAAGACATGATTCGGAGCCGATTCATATAATGCTATAAGTTCGGGGTGCCGCACTTATGAAAGTGTTCGGACTTGTCACACCATAATGTGGGGAACATAAGCCCCTAGTGTATTAGACCGTACCAAAATATACGGGTGGAAGATGTCCTGTAATGAACATATATATATAAAAAGTAATGTAATTGCAGTCGAAAAGTGCTGCATTATTTATTAAAGAAAGTCTGCTATGAGTGCGGACTGATACAAATAGTGCGGTAAGCAAGGGATTTGGACTAATTAAACATGTCCCCCTCCAGGGATGAGCTGCGGACTTGGTGTATATAATCGAATTTAATGCTCGTAATTGAGACCACCTGAGTGTTCGTCGCAGCCTTCTTTCTTCCCTGGCTGTTGCATCGTGAGTTCGGCTGGTTCACCGCCGGACAGGGCCTCTGGTTAATAGAGTCCTGTGTATACATAGAAGGAAAATAATAATAAAAAAGGGTGGCGCACTTGCGAGCCCCTGGTGTGGTCGAGCCGCACTCTGGGTCCATTGTGATCGTGCCCCTTCCCCTGCGCCCATGGTATCTCCAAAGCGTAATGATGTACGCGGAGGGTTGTTCTTGCAATCATGCGAGGGCGGGGGTTAGGGCCGCATTGCTACGCGTGCTCTGATCGTGCTAGGTTGTCTTGGTTGGTATTGCTTCGGGCGCGTTTTGCTGTATCCGGCCGTTTAACGGCCGGACTCGAAAATTGCCTTAAAAGGCTGCTCTGTACTTCTACCGCGAGAGCCACTGTATGTTCCTCCGTTCAGAGGGAGCATTCCGTATTTCCGTTGACCGTGATGACTCCACGAGGGCCTGGCATTTTGAGCTTGAGGTATGCATAATGCGGCACCGCGTTGAACTTTGCATACGCGGTTCGTCCGAGCAGAGCGTGATAGCCGCTGCAAAATGGGACTATGTCGAAGATTAACTCTTCGCTCCGGAAATTATCCAGGGATCCGAAGACCACTTCCAGTGTGACTGAGCCCGTACAATTGGCTTCCACACCTGGTATGACACCTTTAAAGGTTGTCTTTGTAGGTTTAATCCTTGAGGGGTCTATGCCCATCTTGCGCACTGTATCCTGATAAAGCAGGTTCAGGCTACTACTGCCGTCCATCAGGACTCTCGTGAGGTGAAATCCATCAACGATTGGGTCTAAAACCAATGCGGCGAATCCGCCATGGCGTATGCTGGTCGGATGGTCTCTTCGATCGAAAGTGATCGGACAAGAGGACCATGGATTGAACTTAGGGGCGACTGGCTCCATCGCATAGACGTCCCTTAGTGCGCGCTTCCTCTCCCTCTTGGGTATATGGGTTGCGTAAATCATGTTCACCGTCCGCACTTGTGGGGGGAAACCCTTCTGTCCTCTATTATTCGGTGGTCGGGTCTCCTCCTGGTCGTCGCTATTTAGCCCCTTGTCATTGTTTTCGGCAATTAACTTGCCTGCCTGCTTGAACACCCAGCAGTCTCTGTTGGTGTGATTGGCTGGCTTTTTGGGGGTGCCATGTATCTGGTATAAGTGGTCGAGTATTCGGTCCAAGTTGGACGGACCCGGGGTGGTTCTTTTGAATGGCTTCTTCCGCTGACCGGGTTTAGAGCCTCGGAATCCGGCGTTGACTGCCGTATCCTCCTTATCGTCGCTGTTAATGCGGCGTTTGTTTTTGTTTTGACATGACCTGCCGTTGTGGTCCTTAGTATCCAGACTGCCAGAATTTTTATTGAGGTTGTTGCTGCGAGCTAGCCAGCTATCCTCTCCCGCGCAAAAGCGGGTCATTAATGATGTGAGTGCTACCATGGATTTCGGCTTTTCCTGTCCCAGGTGCCGGGCTAGCCACTCGTCACGGATGTTATGTTTGAAGGCTGCGAGGGCCTCTGCATCCGGACAGTCGACGATTTGGTTTTTCTTTGTCAAGAACCGTGTCCAGAATTGTCTGGCTGATTCCTATGGCTGCTGAATTATGTGTCTTAGGTCATCGGCGTCTGGTGGCCGCACATACGTGCGCTGGAAATTGTCGAGGAATACGGCTTCCAGGTCCTCCCAACACCCAATTGACTCTGCGGGCAAGCTGTCAAGCCAATGCCGAGCTGGTCCTTTAATCTTGAGTGGGAGGGACTTGATGGCATGGAGATCGTCGCCGCGGGCCATATGGATGTGAAGGAGATAATCTTCAATCCAAACCGCGGGGTCTGTTGTGCCGTCGTAGGATTCGATGTTTACGGGTTTAAACCCTTCAGGGATTTGATGATCCATTACTTCGTCAGTGAAGCATAGCGGGTGTGCGGCGCCTCTAAATTGAGCAATATCACGACGCAGCTCGAGAGAGCGTTGTCTGCTGTGTTCGGCCCGGCCGGGGTTATTGTATCCAGCGCGACGGTATTCGTCGCGGGTCGTGGGGCGCCCTCATGATCCTTAGATGGATCTGGATTGCCTTGCTTTGTCCTCCAATACGTCCCGCAAGTCCGGCGCGTTCCCTCTTGGCTTCGTACTTTTGGAGCGATGCCGGGGTATGGTCTTTGTGGAGGGTCTGGATGCCTCTCTGTCGCGACCACGGGGTGGTCGGTCGGCCGTATCATGCGCTGGTGATGAAGGTATGTATGCTTCCTCCTCTAATCGGGGGAGCAACTTGCGTCTGGGGTAGCTTTTGGAGGGGCGTTTGAGTTTAAACTCTTCGGCCGCGAGGACCTCGGTCCATCGATCGGCTAGCAGGTCCTGATCAGCTTGAAGCTGCTGCTGCTTTTTCTTTAGGCTATTTGCCGTGGCGATAAGCCTGCGTTTAAAACGCTCTTGGTCGACGGGATCCTCGGGCACGACGAATTCGTCATCGTTGAGGCTTGCCTCGTCTTCGGAGGGAGGTATATAGTTATAATCCTCGACCTCTTCGTCTGCCGCCCTCTCGTGGGGGCTTGCTTCTGTGTCCTCCTGCACTGAGTCTTGCTGGAGGGGATTATCTTCGGCACTCTCTGGGGTATTATTATCTCCTGTGCCGGAATCTCCATTCTTGCTGTGGCGGGATTTAGAGCGGCGCCGCTGACGCCGGCGCTTGGGCTGTTTCTTTAAGGAATCTGCCTCCGCTACTTCTTCGCCGTCCCCGTCCTTTGGGGTGTCCACCATATATATGTCGTATGACGAGGTGGTCTTCCAGTGCCCTGTAGGCGCTGGTTCCTGTTCGTCTCCGGCATCGTCGTCCATAGCGTCGATGTCTTCGGAGTTGTAGTCTAGCCTGTCGGTAAGATCATCGACAGTGGCTACAAAGTGGGTGGTCGGTGGGCTCTGAATTTCTTCGTCGTCCGTATCCCAACCATCCTGGCCATAGTCCGGCCAGGACTCTCCTAATAGCGAGAGATGCTTTAGCGAATTTAGGATGTCGCCAAAGGGCGAGTATTGGAAGATGTCCGCGGCGGTGAATTCCATAACCGGCGCCCAATCCGATTCGATTGGCAGGGGCGTGGGAGGTCCGGAGTCCGGCAAGGAGTCCGGCACCTCAGAATCATGAGTTTCGCGAGGGACAAGGTTAGTGTTTGGCTCCATCGCCGTGGAAGTTGAAGCCCCCGAGGTGGTGTCCATCCACCGGTCCTCGGTCTGGGCGATCGGCTCCGGACTAAGCGCCGAGGCGGATTCGTGCGCGGACACCAGGGCACTGTTCGGCGGCAGAGCTAGATCATGCCCATTGCAACAGTGCGGCGCGCTTGGCTTTGGCTCGAGCCCGTCGAAGATCAAGTCCCCGCGGATGTCGGCTGTGAAGTTTAGGCTTCCGAATCTGACCTGATGGCCAGGGGCGTAGCTTTCAATCTGCTCCAGATGGCCAAGTGAATTAGCCCGCAGTGCGAAGCCGCCGAATACGAAGATCTGTCCTGGGAGAAAAGTCTCACCCTGGACAGCGTTGTTGATTGAAGATGCCATCGAGCCTATCGGTGACGACATAGAGGAACTCTCCATGAAAGCACCAATGTCGGTGTCAAAACCGGCGGATCTCGGGTAGGGGGTCCCGAACTGTGCGTCTAGGCGGATGGTAACAGGAGACAAAGGACACGATGTTTTACCCAGGTTCGGGCCCTCTTGATGGAGGTAAAACCCTACGTCCTGCTTGATTAATATTGATGATATGGGTAGTACAAGAGTGGATCTACCACGAGATCAAGGAGGCTAAACCCTAAAGCTAGCCTATGGTATGATTGTTGTGATGTATGTTGTGTCCTATGGACTAAAGCCCTCCGGTTTATATAGACACCAGAGGAGGCTAGGGTTACACAGAGTCGGTTACAATGGTAGGAAATCTACATATCCGTATTGCCAAGCTTGCCTTCCACGCCAAGGAAAGTCCCATCCGGACACGGGACGGAGTCTTCAATCTTGTATCTTCGTAGTCTTGGAGTCCGGCGGACGATGATAGTCCGGCTGTCCGGACACCCCCTAGTCCAGGACTCCCTCACTCGGTCTTTCGAATACTAGGGGCTTTGCTGAAATTTAAAATTATAGAATTCTATGGCTAAGTGAGAGTGTTCAAGCATTATAGTCCGATTGCCTTGTTCGTTGTGTTGAGCGCCTCCCTCGAAGGACCCAAGAATGGGAAAAAGAGCGCTCAAGTTTATCCCGAACACCCCAGCACTTGTGGCATGGGGACAGAAGCCGACGACTCGCCATCTCTCAAATTCAATAAACGGCCGCACAGAAGGTAATATTTTAAATTCAAAAGCGTTGCATGGCGAATATGAACAAGTTTTCAGTGCACAGGATAACACGAGCGAGTTTACTCAAAAATTACATCCTTGGAACATTCATCCTCTATAAGGCGGGCACCCTTCAGGACGCCCTCATAATACATCTCGGGCTTGCGATGCTCCTTGCCCGGCGGTGGTCCGTCCGTCACAAGCTTCTCAGCGTCCATCTTGTCCTAGTGCACTTTAGCACGGGCAAGGGCCCTACGGGCACCTTCGATGCATATGGAGCGCTTGATGACTTCAAGCCATGGACATGCATCCACCAGCCGCCTCACCAGCCCGAAGTAGCTCCCAGGCATGGCCTCCCCAGGCCACAGCCGGACTATGAGACCCTTCATGGCCTGTTCGACCACCTTATGGAGCTCGACCAGCTGCTTCAGCTGGTCGCTCAAGGGCACCGCATGTCCGGCCTCAGCATACTGAGACCAGAACACCTTCTCCGTCGAGCTCCCTTCCTCGGCTCGGTAGAATGCGGCAGCGTCAGACACACTGCAGGGAAGATCTGCGAATGCTCCTGGAGAGCTCCGGACTCGAGTAAGTAACAAGTAATTCACTTTCACGTGCTTTCTTTGCATAAAGAATGCCTTACCCGCCGCTATATTCTTCATCGCCTCAATTTCCTGGAGGGTTTTTTGGGCTTCGACCTTGGCAGATTTCATGCTCTCAAGGGCCGAGGCGAGCTCGGACTCTCGAGTCTTTGAGTCAAGCTCCAAACTCTCGTGTTTTTCCACGAGAGCCTGGAGCTCTTGCTGCACCTCCGCCACCCGCGCCTCCTGCTTCTCTCGCTCGGTGCGCTCCACGGCCGCATTGTCTTCAGCCTTGGACAACGCTTCCTTCAGGGTCGCCACCTCGGTTGTGGCCCCTATAATACTTACGTTGGTCCTGTCATTTTTTTCAACCACATCTTTTTATATACTTGCATAAGGTATTACTTACCTTCCTTGTCCTCGAGCTGCTTCTTGGCAAGGCCGAGCTTGTTCTCGGACTACTCGAGGCTCTGCTTCAATGGATTGACCTCCACAGTCAGTGCGGCAGAGGTCAGCAGCACAGCCTGCATTCCCATATTGACATACTTATTTTAGACTCCTGCGTATATCTTTTAGATCCTCAGTTCGGCTTTTCTTTCCGAACACCAAACTGAGCATCAGGGGCTACTGTCTATGCGGTAATATTTTTACATATCTTAAATACATACCTCAAAGGCTGTTAGAAGGCTGGCACAGGCTTCAGTCAGCCCGCTCTTGGCGGACTGAACCTTCTGGATCACCGCACTCATAATAGTGCGGTGCTCCTCGTCGATGGAGGCGCCGTTAAGCACCTCCAGCAAATTATCCGGTGCCTCCAGTTGGACGGAGGTCACCGGCGTCGTAGGCTTGCCCTTCTTACTAAGGGGCCGCCTGCCGGACTCTGGAACCACTGAAGGTTCCGGTGCGGTGTCCGTCCTGGGGCCGGACTTAGAGCCCTTTGGGGTTTTATCCCCTTTGCGCCTGAGTTCGGGAGGTCGCCTTGCGGCGCCTCTAGGGCCACCTCCTCCTGGCTTGGACCCTTTTGGGACTCCACCTCGGCATCGTCCGTAGGACGAGGGGAGGTAGCAGTCGGGAGTGAAAGACTATTCACATCCGACGAACCAAGGGAGCCGCTCGACGAAGCGTCGAGCCCGGCCTAGGGCGGACTGCATGATTATATTCGGCGTCAGAAGATACTGTGCAATAAAGGAATGCCATGAGTTATTCTGGTATCCGGATACTTACGATTTTGCCAGGGGCTTGGCCTTGGATGGCCACTCCTCTTCGTTGTCGTCGGCGTTGGTGGAGTAATCCGGAGGAAGGGTCCTTCCCTTCTTGGACCCTCTGGCCCCCCATTTGGGGCGGCCTTCCTTTTCTTCTCTCCCCCCGCTGGGGGGAGAGACCTCCCTTTCCTCCTCCTCGTTTTCGCGGGAGGAGTCCGCCTTGGAGTCATCAGACGATGACTCCGACACCACCAGGCGCCGGAAACTCTTTCGATTTCCCGTGGCTTTCTTCTTGGCCTTCTTCTCCGGCACCACGTAAGGTGCCGGGACCAGCAGCTTCGCCAAGCGGGCATCTGTTGGGCCTTCGGGCAAAGGAGCCGGACAGTCGATCTGTCCGGTCTTCTTCTGCTAGTCCTGTCAAAGGAACGGGAGCTTAGATCCCGCATAGAGTCAAACTATGAAAAATAAGTATCCTGTAAGAGGTAAAACAGCTTACCGCGCTAGCTTGATGCTGTGCGCTGAATCCGCGATCCTCGGTAGCGGATGCGGGAGCCTCGGCACCCTTGAATAGCGCCTTCCAGGCATCTTCGTACGTTGTGTCGAAGAGACTGCCCAGAGTTTGGTGCGGGCTGGATCGAACTCCCACAAGTTGAAAGCCCGTCGTTGACACGGGAGGATCCGGCGGATGAGCATGACCTGGACTACGTTGACAAGTTTAACCTTCTTGTCCACCAGGTTTTGGACGCAGGTTTGGAGTCCGGTAAGCTCTCCCGAATTACCCCACGACAGGCCCTTCTCTTTCCAGGAGGTGAGCCGTGTGGGGATGCCAGATTGGAATTCGGGGGCCGCTACCCATTCAGGGTCACGCGGCTCGGTGATGTAGAACCACCCCGATTGCCACCCTTTGATGGTCTCCACGAAGGAGCCCTCGAGCCATATAACGTTGGGCATCTTGCCCACCATGGCGCCTCCGCACTCCACTTGCTGGCCACCCACTACCTTCGGCTTGACATTGAAGGTCTTCAGCCACAAGCCGAAGTAGGGCTTGATGCGGAGGAAAGCCTCGCACACGACGATAAACGCCGAGATGTTGAGGATGAAGTTCGGGGCCAGATCATGGAAATCCAGGCCGTAGTAGAACATGAGCCCCCGGACAAATGGGTGGAGTGGGAAGCCCAGTCCGCGGAGGAAATGGGGGAGGAACACCACCCTCTCATGGGGCCTGGGGGTGGGGATGAGCTGCCCCTCGTCTGGAAGCCGGTGCGCAATGTCGTTGGACAAGTGTCCGGCTTTCCTCAACTTTTTGATGTGCCCCTCCGTAACGGACGAGGCCGTCCACCTGCCTCCCGCTCTGGACATGGCTGGAGAAGGTTGAGGTGGGAAGTGCGGACTTGGGCACTGGAGCTCGAGTGCACGGAAATGGATAAGCGAACGAGGAAGAAGGCGTAGGTGAAAAAGGTGGATCCTTATCCCCTTATATGGGCGGACGAAACTATGTGCCCCCACCAGCATAGTAAAACTCGCTTATCTCCCAAGCACCATAATTAATGGCACGGTTGGGTTACCCACACCCGTATTGATGAGAATCCCAGAATAAGGGGACACAATCTCTGCTTCGACAAGACGTGACAAGGAAACCGCCTCGCTAAATGCGCTGAGGTGGGACAGTAAAACGATTCGAATAAAGGCTTGGCCGTGGTGTGATGTCACACTGCGGAATACGTTAGCAGATTGGATTTGTGTAAATATTATTCTCTCTACGGTGGTATGTGGAACTTATTTTGCAGAGCCGGACACTATCCTTGTGTTCGAAATCTTCTATGAAGTATTCGGAGGAGGAACCCGCCTTGCAATGCCGAAGACAATCTATGCGCCGGACTCGTCGTCATTGAAGCCTGGTTCAGGGGCTACTGAGGGAGTCCTGGATTAGGGGGTGTCCGGATGGCCGGACTATAACCTTTGGCCAGACTCCTGGACTATGAAGATACAAGATTGAAGACTTTGTCCCATGTCCGATGGGACTTTCCTTGGTGTGGAAGGCAAGCTTGGTGATACGGATATGTAGATCTCCTACCATTGTAACCAACTCTGTGTAACCCTAGCCCTCTCCGATGTCTATATAACCCGGAGGATTTTAGTCCGTAGGACGAACAACAATCATACCATAGGCTAGCTTCTAGGGTTTAGCCTCTCTGATCTCGTGGTAGATCTACTCTTGTACTATCCATATCATCAATATTAATCAAGAAGGAGTAGGGTTTTACCTCCATCGAGAGGGCCCGAACCTGGGTAAAAACATCGTGTCCCTTGTCTCCTGTTACCGTCCGCCTAGACGCACAGTTCGGGACCCCCTACCCGAGATCCACCGATTTTGACACCGACAATAGGGCTAGAGGTAGGGAAGTAATTAGCTTTGAGAATTTGAAGCCAAAGAGGTCTGTCCGAGGTGGTGGTCATGATCTTCCACCACCATTTGATGATCAGGCATTTGTTCATGACAAGAGTGTTAATGATACCCAGCTCCCCAAGGCTTTTGGGTCTGCAGATTAGATCCCACTTGACCATGCGGTATTTGCGTTTGTTATCGGCCATGTTCCAGTAGAAAGCACCTCTATGTTTGTCAAACCCAGTGTGAGTACCAATCGAAAGACGATAGAACCCCATAAGGAACATTGGAAGGGAGGAAAGACAGGCATTAATTAGGGCAACTTTACTAGCCTGAGTATTGTATCGACCCCTCTAAGGCATAACGCGATTGCCCACTTTGGTCACCATGGGAGCAAAGTCTTTAGCAAGAAGTTTGTCGGAGGAGATAGGGAGGCCAAGGTATTTGATAGGAAAGGACCCAAGGGAGCAATTCAAAAGGCGAGCAATACGCAACGCCTCGTCATCCAAGACACCAGTAACAATGACCTCACTTTTAGAGAAGTTGATCTTAAGGCAAGACAGGGCTTCGAAAGAGAGCAGAAGGAATTTAAGGTGGGCGAGGCATTGATCATTAAGCTCCACCATAATAATCGTATCGTCAGCATATTGCAAATGAGTATTCCCCTGGGGAATGAGGTGGGAGCTAATAGGAGTAATGTGGCCGGCCTCCACTACACTAGAGAAGATATTAGCGAGGGCATCCGCAACAAAGTTAAAGAGGATAGGAGAGGCCGGGTCCCCTTGCCGCAAGCCTCTAGAGTTTTTTTAAAAATTGCTCACTTTCCCATTAATCAAAATTGCAGTGTGGCCGCGCATGACCAACTGCATGATACGATGAACCAAACCACCATCAAAGCCTTTAGCCAGCAAGACATGTCTTTAGAAACCCCAACTAACCGAATCGTAAGCTTTTTCGAAATCTAGGATGATAGCCTTACTTCCAGATTTGTGAATATCATGGACGATCTCATGAAGGCATAAGACCCCATCCAGTATAAAACGCCCCTTGACAAAAGCAGATTGAGTAAGCGAGAGGGTACGATGAGCCACAGGAGTGAGACGAGTGGCCAAGCACTTGGCAGGGAATTTGGCAAAATTATTGATAAGCGCAATAGGCCTAAACTGAGAAATAAGCTCCGGACCCTTGATCTTAAGAATGGGGGAGATGACCGCATAATTGACCCCAGAAATATCTACCGTCCCCAGATAGAACCCTTGGATGACCGCACAGATTAGATGCTTAAGTTGGGGCCAGAAAGATTTAAAGAGAGGAATCGAAAAGCCATCCGGGCCGAAAGTAGAGTTAGGGTTAGCTTTACTAATGGAAGTGAAGATCTCCTCTTCAGAGAAAGGAACCATAAGATCGAGGTTTTCCTCCTGGGATACCCTATCCCCTTGAGCCCAAAAGGCAGGGGACAACCTGAAGCCCTGATCAGGTTTAGCAGAGAGGAGTGAGGAGAAAAATTGGACTATATGATTCATGATGAGAGCTTGGTCCGACACCCTGACCCCATCAATCAGTAAACTATCAATCAGGCACCTACGACGCCTACTGAGGGAGTCCTGGATTAGGGGGTGTCCGGATAGCCGAACTATCACCTTTGGCCGAACTCCTGGACTATGAAGATACAAGATTGAAGACTCCGTCCCGTGTCCGGATGGACTTTCCTTGGCGTGGAAGGCAAGCTTGGCGATACGGATATGTAGATCTCCTACCATTGTAACCGACTATGTGTAACCCTAACCCTCTTCGGTGCCTATATAAACCGGAGGGTTTTAGTCTGTAGGACGAACAACAATCATACCATAGGCTAGCTTCTAGGATTTAGCCTCTCCGATCTCGTGGTAGATCTACTCTTGTACTACCCATATCATCAATATTAATCAAGCAGGAGTAAGGTTTTACCTTCATCGAGAGGGCCCGAACCTGGGTAAAAACATCGTGTCCCTTGTCTCCTATTACCATCTGCCTAGACGCACAGTTCGGGACCCCCTACCTGAGATCCGCCGATTTTGAAAGCTAGGGAGAGAGCCGGTCGCTGTTCGAGAGGTTTTTCGAGTCCCTAAAGTCTTATGCCGCTTAGAGAGAGGAGTTGGCATTCCGACCCAGGCGTGGATAGCACCCCGAACTCGGTCTTCCGAATACTAGGGGTTTCGCCAAAATTTAAAATTATAGAATTCTATGGCTAAGTGAGAGTGTTCAAGCATTATAGTCCGGTTGACTGGTTCGTTGCGTTGAGCGCCTCCCTCGAAGGACCCAAGAATGGGAACAAGAGCGCTCAAGTTTATCCTGAACACCCCAGCACTCGTGGCATGGGGGCTGAAGCCAACGACTCGCCATCTCTCAAAATTAATAAACGGCCGCACAAAAGGTAATATTTTAAATTCACAAGCGTTTCTTAGCGCATATGAACAAGTTTTCAGCGTACAGGATAACAAATGCGAGCCTACTCAAAAATTACATCTTTGGAGCATTCACCCGCTATAAGGCGGGCACCCTTCAGGACGCCCTCATAGTACATCTCGGGCTTGCGATGCCCCTTGCCCGGCGGTGGCCCGTCCGTCACAAGCTTCTCAGCGTCCATCTTGCCCCCGTGCATTTTAGCACGGGCAAGAGCCCGACGGGCACCTTCAATGCAGACAGAGCGCTTGATGACTTCAATCCATGGACAGGCGTCCACCAGCCGCTGCACTAGCCCGAAGTAGCTCCCAGGCATGGCTTCCTTAGGCCACAGCCGAACGATAAGGCCCTTCATGGCCTGTTCGGCCACCTTGTCGCTCAGGGGCACCGGGTGTCCGGCCTCAGCATACTGAGACTAGAACACCTTCTCCGTTGAGCTCCCCTCCTCGGCTCGATAGAACGCGGCGGCATTGGACATGCTGCGGGGCAGATCTGCGAACGCTCCTAGAGAGCTCCGGATTCGGGTAAGTAACAGATAATTCAATTTCACATGCTTGCTTTGCATAAAGAATGCCTTACCCACCGCTATCTTCTTTATTGCCTCAATCTCCTTGAGGGCCTTTTAGGCTTCGGCCTTAGCGGCTTTGGCACTCTCAAGGGCCGAGGCGAGCTCGGACTCTCGAGTCTTTGAGTCACGCTCCAAACTCTCATGTTTTTCCACGAGAGCCTGGAGCTCTTGCCGCACCTCCGCCACCCGCGCCTCCTGCTTCTCTCGCTCGGTGCGCTCTGCGGCCGCACTGCTTTCGGCCCGGGACACCGCCTCCTTCAGGGTTGCCACCTCGTCTGTGGCCCCTGAAATATTCATGTTAGTCCTGTCATTTTTCTCATCCACATTTTTTAAAATCCCATAAGGTATTACTTACCTTACTTGTCCTCGAGCTGCCTTTTGGCAAGGCCGAGCTCGTTCTCGGACCGCTCGAGGCTCTCCTTCAATGCATTGACCTCTGCAGTCAGTGCGGCAGAGGTCAGCAGCGCAGCCTACATTCCCATATTGACATACTTATGTTAGACTCCTGCGTATATCTTTTTTAGATCCTCAGTTCGGCTTTTCTTTCCGAACACCGAACTAAGCATCAGGGGCTACTGTCTATGCGGTAATATTCTTACATATCTTAAAAACTTACCTCAAAGCCTATTAGAAGGCTGGCACAGGCTTCAGTCAGCCCGCTCTTGGCGGACTGAACTTTCTGGATCACCACACTCATAATAGTGCGGTGCTCCTCGTTGACGGAGGCGCCATTAAGCGCCTCCACCAAGCTATCCGGTGCCTCCGGTTGGACGGAGGTCACCGGCGTCGCAGTCTTGCCCTTCTTATGAAGGGTCCGCCTGCCGGACTTCGGAACCACTGAAGGTTCCGGTATGGAGTCCGGCACCGGGCCGGACTCAGAGCCCTTT
Source organism: Triticum timopheevii (assembly GCA_963921465.1). Taxonomy (NCBI): domain Eukaryota; kingdom Viridiplantae; phylum Streptophyta; class Magnoliopsida; order Poales; family Poaceae; genus Triticum; species Triticum timopheevii. The sequence continues at coordinate 632,297,170 of OY997274.1, read as the reverse complement.
GGGGTTTCGCCCCCTTCATACCTGGGGTCCAGGAGGTTGCCTTGTGGCGCCTCTTGGACCACCTCCTCCTGGCCAGGCCCCTTTTGGGACCCCACCTCGACGTCATCAGCGGCCCGGGGAGAGGAGGCGGCCGGAAGTGAAGTGCTATTCACATTCGACGAATCCAGGAAGCCGCTTGTCGAAGCGGCGAGCTCGTCCTTGGGCGGCTGCATGGTTGTATCCGGCGTTAGAAGACACTATGCGACAAATGAAAAGCCATGAGCTATTCAGAAGCTGGACACTTACGATCTCACTAGGGGCTTGGCCCTCAATGGCCACTCCTCTTCGCCGTCGTTGGCGTTGGTAGAGAAGTCCGGAGGAAGGGTCCTCCCTTTCTTGGACCCTTCGGCCTCCCCAGTCGGGGTGGCTTTCCTTTTATTCTCTCCCCCCGCTGTGGGAGGGGCTTCTTTTTCCTCCTCGTTTTCACGGGAGGATTCTGCCTGAGAGTCGTTGGACGATGAGTCCGACAACACCTGGCGTCGGGCACTCCTTCGAGTCCCCGTGGCCTTCTTCTTCGCCTTCTTCTCCGGCACCACGTGAGGTGCCGGAACCAGCAACGCCGTCAAACGGGCGTCCGCTGGGTCTTCTGGCAAAGGAGCCGGACAGTTAACCTGTCCGGACATGTTCCGCCAGTCCTGTCAAAGGTAAGGGAGTTTAGATCCCGCATAGAGTCAAACTATGAAAAACAAGAATCCCGTAAAGGGTAAAATAGCTTACCTCGATAGCTTGGTGCTGCGAGCTGAATCCGCGATCTTCAGTAGCGGATGCGGGAGCCTCGGTGCCCTTGAACAGCGCCTTCCAGGCATCCTCGTACGTAGTGTCGAAGAGCCTGCTCAAAGCACGAGTGCGTGGAAACAAATGAGCGAAGGATGAAGAAGGCGTGGGTGAAAAGGTGGATCCTTATCCCCTTATATGGACGGACGAAGCTATGCGTCCCTACCAGCCTGGTAAAACTCGCTTATCTCCCAAGTGCCATAATCAATGGTGCGGTTGGGTTACCCACGCCCGTATTGATGAGAATCCCGGAATAAGGGGGCACGATCTCCGCTTTGACAAGACGTGCCAAGGAAACCACCTCGCTAAATGCGCTGAGGTGGAGCAGTAAAAATGATTCGAATAAAGGCCTGGCCGTGGTGTGATGTCACGCTGCGGAATACGTCAGCAGATTTGTGCAAACATTATTGTCTCTACGGTGGTATGTGGAACTTGTTTTGCAGAGCCGGACACTATCCTTGTGTTCAAAATACTTTCTTTAGAGGAGGAACCCGCCTTGCAATGCCGAAGACAATATGCGCACCAGACTCGTCGACATTGAAGCCTGGTTCAGGGGCTACTGAGGGAGTCCTAGATTAGGGGGTGTCCGGATAGCCGAACTATCACCTTTGGCCGGACTCCTGGACTATGAAGATACAAGATTGAAGACTCCGTCCCGATATGTAGATCTCCTACCATTGTAACCAACTCTGTGTAACCCTAACCCTCTTTGATGCCTATATAAACCGGAGGGTTTTAGTCCGTAGGACAAACAACAATCATACCATAGGCTAGCTTCTAGGGTTTAGCCTCTCCGTTCTCGTGGTAGATCTACTCTTGTACTACCCATATCATCAATATTAATCAAGCAGGAGTAGGGTTTTACCTTCGTCGAGAGGGCCCGAACCTGGGTAAAAACATCGTGTCCCTTGTCTCCTGTTACCATCCGCCTAGACGCACAGTTCGGGACGCCCTACCCGAGATCCGCCGGTTTTGACACTGACACCTACCATTAGCGATGGCAAAATAATAAGCAGTAGGGGAGTCTCCTTTAAGCATCCAGTTGATCGTGCCCCTTTGACGCCAGTAAGCCTCTGCGAGACGGTGCAACTGCACCAGAGATTGTTCGAGGGAAAAACGTAAGGACCACTCTGAGTCAGACAGGCCAGAGGAATCAGCCTGAGTGTCTAAAGCCTCAATGTGAGAAGTGAGAAGCGCTTTGTCTCTGTGTTCTTGCACCGCGTGATTATGAGACCAACCCCGCAGAAACTTGCGCAAAGAGTACGAGCAGAAGTGCCAATCATCCATGGGTCCAAAAGAGCGATGACCAGTTGAGCGGAGGGCGACGATTCTAGAACCAAGGAGATCACGAAAGCCGTCGGTAAGGAGCCAGGAAGCATCGAACTGGGAGAAGACACACCGCGCATCCCCACATCAAGAATGAGTGGGGCATGATCTGAGCCAACTATAGCCTTAGATTTGAGGAAAGCAAGGGAAAAGAGGGAGTCCCAGCTCGAGCAAATTAGAACGCGATCCAGGACAGAACGAATAGGAGAAACCTGATGATTAGTCCAAGTAAACCTAGAACCCACCCTAGGTATTTCACGAAGAGCGCAAGCGCTAATGAAGTCATTAATAGCATCAGCCAAAGTCCAGGAGAAGTTATTAGTGTTCTTGTCAGAAGGGTACCGTAACAAATTGAAGTCACCACCAACTAACAGGGGAAGAGTGCAGGATTCGACCTTATTAGAGATTTCATCCAGGAATAAGGGAGAAAGAGAATGATCCTCCGGACCGTAAACAACCATCACTTCCCAAAGTGTATTAAGTTGACGGTGAAACACAATCGCACTAGCCCAGTAAATGCCATGATCAAAGGTAACCAAATCAAAGACGTCGCGTTTGGACCCTATAAGAATACCACCCGAGTGGCTCGAAGAGGGGAGCCACTTCCAGTCAAAATGATCGACGTCTGTAACAGCAGAAAGCTCCTGGGGAGAAAAGGAAGGTTTAAAGGTCAACTAAACCGACCAGGTCAATATTCTCCCCCCTTACAATGTCTTTGATCTGGTCCCGGCACCCCCGAGCCCCTAAACCTCTAACATTCCAGAAAAGCACTTTCATTTGAAGGATAGGTTCTTAATACGTCGACCTGCAGGGCGCCAAGCAGGTTTTAACGCCCCTTCTTCTTAATGACAAGGGGATTCGCAGAACTAGCCAATCCCCACCCCTCTGAAACCCTCCCAGCCACAACCGGAGGAGTAGGAGCAGCCGCCACAAGCTCTTTAGCTTTGGCAAGCGCAGCCTGAGCCACCTCATTGGCCCGAATTAAAGCACGGAGGAAGGAAGGAGAACCAACATTGTGATCAAGAGAAATACCCACATCCGAAAGGACTTTGGTCAAATGATCATCCGAATATGAAGGCAAAACGAGCCTAACAGGGGAAGAAGGAGGAGGGACTAGTGAGGGGTAGGTTAGAGGAATACCTGAAGCCGGAAGATCACGGGCCGCCGCACCACAAACGGCCATGTCACCCACCCGCGTCCCAGAGTTGCGAAGCCAACCACTTTTGCGCGCCGTAGAAGAAGGAGAGTGAAGCGGAGTAGAGCGCGCCGCCACCGGGGAGGCCTAGCCTGCCACATCCCCCAGATCATCATCCAGACGCCGGCAAAGCCCGGCCGCCGAAAGCTTGGTGCCCAAGGAAGCCCGGCTACGAGCCGAGAACTTTCGGACCGAGGACTTGCGCTTGGGCATGGAGCCAGCCGAGGCACGCGGAGGGGAGGCGGGGAGATCTTGAATGCCCGACAAAGAAGGAGAGGCCTGACGAACCGGCGGGTTGGAGCAGACACCAGAGACAGGGGTACCAACAACGGAAGCAGCCGGCGCAGCCGGAACAGAAGCATTCTCAGCCAAAGAGTCCTTTCCATTAGCCTTATCCTGAGGCGCACTTTCCTTGAACATCCCCCTGGATTAAGAGCCCAAGACCTCCCATTCTGAAGAGGTAAAGCATGGCTGAAAGTCCCCGCTCTGATTGCCAGCATCATCGCCCCCCCCACCGCGCCATGGTTCTTCGCCAGCGGGGGCGGGGGAGGGGGAGGAATGTTGGGTTGGCACCACCCTTAGCGCGGACCCGCAACCGAAACCCATCAGACGAGGGGAAAACATAAACTAAACCATGAAGGAAAAGCGGATCAACCGCCCAGATCTTGAGATGGACAGGGCCAAGGACAGACAGAGACTCTGTATCCACCATGATGGGCTTGCCAACCAGAACCCCAAAGGCCATGCTGAAGTCAGCAGAGCGCATAGAAGGAGGAATGTCATCGATGAGGACCCATGTTTCCGAGAGGGAGGGGATAGGATGAGCACCATTAGAAGCAGCCTTGATAGACACCACGAGTTGATTGAAGGCTACAGTGAAGCTGGAGCAAGAGGAGATCATCTTGAGACTGCTCTTGGAGGTGAAGACCACTGCAAAGTCGAAATCAGAGAGCTACTTAATCTGCCAATCACAGCCTCCGTCACCTACCTTGCACTGCAATGCATGCATGTTACTTCCACGATGATCGTCGGTCACCATCAGGTAACAAACGGCTGTTGCACAGGGACCAGTGGAGTCGTGCCAACATCAAGCATGGGTCTATTTTATATACCGGCAGTCTACCACCAAACTTTACAAAAAGTTAACTTGACACGCTCAATGATATATAGCCTGCCAACCTTGCATATTTCAGCTCAAATGGAGCAACGAACCGCTCCTCCCAGGTCGCTCACGCGAGCGACTCCGGAGGACCCCCAACCCTCAAGCAGAGCCGCCGGATCTGCCCCCTCCTCGGCCGCTGCCACCGCCGTCGCTGGCAGTGACGGCCGCGCTCTGTCATGAAAGGCCGGGCGAGGCGGCATGTCCTGGATGGCTACTCCTTTGCACAGAGGGGGGTTGTCCGCAGGGCTGTGCAGGGGCTGGCGCGGGCGGCGGCGCGGTTCTTCGCTAGCGTGCGGCGGGGGACGTGGAGGAGCGGTGTGGTGGTGGCGGTCGGGCATGGGTAGCGGTGTGTTGGTGGAGGACGGGCGCGACGGTGTGGTCTCGAGGTGGCGCCGCGAGTTAAAGGCCAGATACATGGCGGCGCAGAGAGGGTCGGCCAAGAGGTCCCGGGCGAGCAGCATGCTGATACGTCTCCAACGTATCTATAATTTTTGATTGCTCCATGCTATATTATCTACTGTTTTGGACCATATTGGGTTTTATTTTCCTCTTTATATTATTTTTGGGACTAACCTATTAACCGGAGGCCCAGCCCAGAATTGCTGTTTTTTTGCCTATTTCAGTGTTTCAAAGAAACGAAATATCAAACGGAGTCCAAACGGAATGAAACCTTCGGAAACGTGATTTTCTCACCGAATATGATACAGGAGACTTGGACCCTACGTCAAGAAAGCCACGAGGTGGGCACGAGGTAGGGGGCGCACCCTACCCCCCCCCCCCCCAGGTGCGCCCCCACCCTTGTGGGCCCCACGAAGCTCCACCGATGTACTTCTTCCTCCTATATATACCTACGTACCCCCAAACGATCAGATACGGAGCCAAAGACCTAATTCCACCGCCGCAACTTTCTGTATCCACGAGATCCCATCTTGGGGCCTGTTCCGGAGCTCCCCCGGAAGGGGAATCCACCACGGAGGGCTTCTACATCATCATAGCCTCTCCGATGAAGTGTGAGTAGTTTACTTCAGACCTTCGGGTCCATAGTTAGTAGCCAGATGGCTTCTTCTCTCTTTTTGGATCTCAATACAATGTTCTTCCCCTCTCTCGTGGAGATCTATTCGATGTAATCTTCTTTTTGCGGTGTGTTTGTTGAGACTGATGAATTGTGGGTTTATGATCAAGATTATCTATGAGCAATATTTGAATCTTCTCTGAATTCTTTTATGTATTATTGGTTATCTTTGCAAGTCTCTTTGAATTATCCGTTTGGTTTGGCCAACTAGATTGGTAGTTCTTGCAATGGGAGAAGTGCTTAGCTTTGGGTTCAATCTTGCGGTGTCCTTTCCCAGTGACAGTAGGGGCAGCAAGGCACGTATTGTATTGTTCCCATCGAGAATAACAATATGGGGTTTTTATCATATTGGATGAATTTATCCCTCTACATCATGTCATCTTGCTTAAGGCGTTACTCTGTTTTCATTAACTTAGTACTCTAGATGCATGTTGGATAGCGGTCGATGAGTGGAGTAATAGTAGTAGATGGAGGTAGGAGTCGGTCTACTTGTCTCGGACGTGATGCCTATATAAATGAGCATACCTAGATACTCTCATAACTATGCTCAATTCTGTTAATTGCTCAACAATAATTCGTTCACTCACCGTAAAATACTTATGCTCTTGAGAGAAGCCACTAGTGAAATCTATGGCCCCTTGGTCTATTCTCTATCATATTAATCTTCCATCACTTTATTATTGCTTTGCTTTTTACTTTGCTTTTTATTTTACTTTGCATCTTTATACCAAAAATACCAAAAATATTATCTATCATCTCTATCAGATCTCACTCTCGTAAGTGACCGTGAAGGGATTGACAACCCCTAATCGCGTTGGTTGTGTTGAGCTATTTGTTTTGTGTAGGTACGAGGGACTCGCGCGTGGCCTCCTACTGGATTGATACCTTGGTTCTCAAAAACTGAGGGAAACACTTACGCTACTTTGTTGCATCATCCTCTCCTGTTCGGGGAAAACCAACGCAAGCTCAAGACGTAGCAAGAAGAATTTCTGGCGCCGTTGCCGGGGAGGCTTTCGCAGAGTCAAGATTTGGACTCCCAACAACGAGCCATTTCTGGCGCCGTTGTCAGGGAGTGTACGCAAAAGTCAACATACCAAGTACCGATCACAATTCCTTATCTCTCGCATTAGATTATTTTCCATTTGCCTCTTGTTTTCCTCTCCCCCACTTCACCCTTGCCATTTTATTCGCCCTCTCTTTTCCGTTTGCCTTTCTTTGCGCTTGCTTTTTGTTCGCTTGTGTGCTGGATTGCTCATTGTCGCGATGGCTCAAGATAATACCAAATTGTGTGACTTTACCAATACCAACAATAATGATTTCCTTAGCACTCCGATTGCTCCTCTTGCCAATACTGAATCTTGTGAAATCAATGTTGCTTTATTGAATCTTGCTATGAAAGATCAATTCGCCGGCCTTCCTAGTGAAGATGCCACTACTCATCTAAATAACTTCATTGATTTATGTGATATGCAAAAGAAGAGGGATGTTGATAATGATGTTGTTAAATTGAAGCTATTTCCTTTTTCGCTTAGAGATCGTGCTAAAGCTTCATTTTCGTCTTTGCCTAAAAAATAGTATTGATTCTTGGAACAAGTGCAAAGATGCTTTTATCTCTAATTATTTTCCTCCCGCTAAGATCATCTCTCTTAGAACGATATTATGAACTTTAAGCAACTTGATCATGAACATGTTGCACAAGCTTGAGAGAGGATGAAATTAATGATACGTAATTGCCCTACTCATGGTTTGAATTTGTGGATGATTATACAAAAAATTTATGCCGGATTGAATTTTGCTTCTAGAAACCTTTTAGATTCGGCCGCGGGAGGCACTTTTATGGAAATCACTTTAGGAGAAGCTACTAAACTCCTAGATAATATTATGGTTAATTATTCTCAATGGCACACTAAAAGATCTACTAATAAAAAAGTGCACGCGATAGAAGAAATTAATGTTTTGAGTGGAAAGATGGATGAACTTATGAAATTATTTGCTACTAAGAGTGTTTCTTCTGATCCTAATGATATGCCTTTGTCTAATTTGATTGAGAATAATAATGAATCTATGGATGTGAATTTTGTTGGTAGGAATAATTTTGGTAACAACGTGTATAGAGGGAATTTTAATCCTAGGCCTTGTCCTAGTAATCCTCCTAATAATTATGGAAATTCCTACAACAACTCTTATGGAAATTTTAATAAGATGCCCTCTGAATTTGAGAATAGTGTTAAAGAGTTTATGAATTCACAAAAGAACTTTACTGCTTTGCTTGAACAGAAATTGCTTAAAGTTGATGAATTGGCTAGGAATGTTCATAGAATTTCTCTTGATGTTGATTCTTTAAAGCTTAGATCTATTCCTCCTAAGCATGATATCAATGAGTCTCTCAAAGCCATGAGAATTTCCATTGATGAGTGCAAGGAAAGAACCGCTAGGATGCGTGCTACGAAAGATGCCTTTATTAAAGCGTGTTCTTCCAATACCTATGAAAATAAAGATGAAGATATAAAAGTTATTCATGTGTCCCCTATCAAATGTTTGTTTTGCAATATGAATCTTGATAATGATGGGACTGAATATGATCTACCTTTACCTAGAAGGCGTTCCAAAAATTCGGAGTTTTTAGATCTTGATGATAAAATTGACAAAAGTGGGATTAAAGAAAGCAAAACCCTAGATGTTGCTAAACCCACTATTTTGGACCTCAAGGAATTTAATTATGAAAGTTGCTCTTTAATTGATTGTATTTCCTTGTTGCAATCCGTGCTAAATTCTCCTCATGCTTATAGTCAAAATAAAGCGGTTACCAAACATATCGTTGATGCCTTGATGCAATCTTATGAAGAAAAACTTGAGTTCGAAGTTTCTATCCCTAGAAAAATTTATGATGAGTGGGAACCAAATATTAAAATTAAGATTAAGGATCATGAATTTTATGCTTTATGTGATTTGGGTGCTAGTGTTTCCACTATTCCTAAAACTTTGTGTGATTTGCTAGATTTCCGTGATTTTGATGATTGCTCTCTACACTTGCACCTTGCGGATTCCACTATTAAGAAACCTATGGGAAAAATTTATGATGAGTTTTGTGTTGTGAAGTTTTCAAGTTTTGGGTGAAATTTTTTTGATGGATTATGGAACAAGGAGTGGCAAGAGCCTAAGCTTGGGGATGCCCATGGCACCCCCAAGATAATCCAAGGACACCAAAAAGTCAAAGCTTAGGGATGCCCTCGGAAGGCATCCCCTCTTTCGTCCACTTCCATCGGTAACTTTACTTGGAGCTATATTTTTATTCACCACATAATATGTGTTTTGCTTGGAGCGTCTTGTATGATTTGAGTCTTTGATTTCTAGTTTACCACAATCATACTTGCTATAAACAACTTTTGAGAGACCCATTCATGAATTGGAATTTGATAGAATACTCTATCACTTCGTTTGGATGTTGATATTCAGACTTAGATATTAATATTGGCATTGGCTAGCCCGAATTCCGCTGTTTAGATGTACAAGGAATCAGCCCACCGAATTGGGCTGAAATATTCGTTGCCCCGCTCTGAAAGCCCGCGTACCCGTTCCCGAATTCAGAGGGGGAGAGCTCGATTTTGGCTGATATTCGGGAACCAGCCCGCAACCATACCGCTTCAACCCCTCCAGAAACAGAAGAGGCGGGCTCGAGCGGGAGAAGAGGCGGGGAGAAGCGGCGCGCACAGCCCCGACGCGGAGCTCCCGGCGGCGCAGGTCAGATCCCGTCCACCATCTCCTTCGTGTCCTCTCTCTCCGGCAGATCCCTTCCTCCCCCGCGTGTGGGCACGTCCCTCTCCTTCCCTTCCAGACCGCACCCATCTCCTTTGCGCTCGCCACCCCTGGCCGCCGTCTTCCCGAGCAGCACGGCACACGGCGCTCCCTCTCATGGTGGTTGTCGTGGCAGGCTTCCCCACCCCCATGCGCAGTTCTTTCTTCATCCCCATGGCCCGTTCTTCCTCCATCCTCAACCCTAACCCTAGACAGAAACCCAATCCCCTTCTAATCCTAGTATATGTTTGTTTGCTGATGTATTTTTCCTTTCAAACAACAGGTCAATAGATTGGTCTGAAGATCGATTCAAGGATGGATCCCGAGCAGCAGCAGCAGGCAGATCCAAGGTAAACTCATCCTTAGTGAACGTTTATTCCAAGCGCTTATGGAGTTACCCATGGAGTTTAGGAAGGAGTGGCTATTGATGCTCAACGAGAAGAACAATCTTTAATTAGTTTCAAGTGCTTATGTCGTTTCTTTGTTTCATGTAATAGGTATGAACTTGTTGTACTTGAATTTCCTATGTCATGTAATGATGGAAAACACATGTATTGTGTGCTTCATTTGATCGTACTTGAATTTTCTATGTTATATGTTGTTGTTGGCTCAGTGCCGATTTATAAGTGCTGCTGTTATAAGTGTTGCTGATGAAAAGTGCTGCTGTTGTTGTACAAGTGCTGCTGTACATGTGCTGCTGTATATGTGCTGCTGCTGTGCAAGTGCTGCTGTTGTTGTACAAGTGCTGCTGTACATGTGCTGCTGTATATGTGCTCCTGCTGTGCAAGTGATGCTGTGCAAGTGCTGCTGATGTATAAGTGCTGCTGTATATGTGCTGATGTGCAAGTGCTGCTGATTTATAAGTGCTGCTAATATGTGCTGCTGCTATGGAATAAGTGCTGCTGCTATAGAATATGTGCTGCTGCCATTGTATTCTTCATATATAATCATTCAAAAAATATGTACATTGTAGTCCTGCTGTATATGTACATATTGAATACAATGTAGTTTCAAACATTACATCAAAGTTCAATTTTCATCATTTGACAAATGGGCAATTCCAATGTAGAGAAAGACCATCCAAACAAGCTTCAGAATTGAGCCTCTCAGCCGAATTCCAAGTGGCAATTCTGTGCACATCCAAACAGCAGAATTCATGCTCAATGTCAATATCAAAGTCAAGGAGATTTGATATTGGGGCCAATTCAATGCCATGGCCCAGAATATCAACATCCAAACAAAGCGTATGTGCTTCACTTGTATCTTTTGAGCTATATAGTTTTGCTCTACTGCTTCACTTATATCTTTTAGAGCACGGTAGTGGATTTGTTTTATAGAAACAATTGATCTCTCATGCTTCACTTAGATTATTTTGAGAGTCTTAAATAGCATGGTAACTTGCTTAATAGTAATAATATGCTTGGTATTCAAGATTTGTAAAACTTTCTTTTGAGTGCGTTGAATACTAAGAAAAGTTTGATGCTTGATAATTGTTTTGAGATATGGAGGTACTAATATTAGAGTCATGCTAGTTGAATAGTTGTGAATTTGAGAAATACTTGTGTTAAAGTTTGTGATTCCCGTAGCATGCATGTATGGTGAACCGTTATGTGATGAAGTCGGAGCATGATTTATTTATTGATTGTCTTCCTTATGAGTGGCGGTCGGGGACGAGCGATGGTCTTTTCCTACCAATCTATCTCCCTAGGAGCATGCGCGTAATACTTTGCTTTGATAACTTGTAGATTTTTGCAATAAGTATATGAGTTCTTTATGACTAATGTTGAGTCCATGGATTATACGCACTTTTCTCACCCTTCCACCATTGCTAGCCTTTCTAATACCGCACACTTTTCGCCGGTATCATACACCCACCATATACCTTCCTCAAAACAGCCACCATACCTACCTATTATGGCATTTCCATAGCCATTCCGAGATATATTGCCATGCAACTTTCCACTGTTCCGTTTATTATGACACGCTCCATCATTGTCATATTGCTTAGCATGATCATGTAGTTGACATCGTATTTGTGGCAAAGCCACCGTTCATAATTCTTTCATACATGTCATTCATGAATCATTGCATATCCCAGTACACCGCCGGAGGCATACACAAAGAGTCATATTCTGTTCTAAGTATCGAGTTGTAATTGTTGAGTTGTAAAGTAAATAAAAGTGTGATGATCATCATTTTTAGAGCATTGTCCCAAGTGAGGAAAGGATGATGGAGACTATGATTCCCCCATAAGTCGGGATGAGACTCCGGATGAAAAATAAATAAATAAAAGAAGAAAAAGAAAAGAGGCCATAAAACAAGAGAAAAGGCCCAAATAAAAAAAGGGAGAGAAAAAGAGAGAAGGGACAATATTACTATCCTTTTACCACACTTGTGCTTCAAAGTAGCACCATGATCTCCATAATAGAGAGTCTCTCATTTTGTCACTTTCATATACTAGTGGGAATTTTTCATTATAGAACTTGGCTTGTATATTCCAATGATGGGCTTCCTCAAATTGCCCTAGGTCTTCGTGAGCAAGCGAGTTGGATGCACACCCACTTAGTTTCTTTTGTTGAGCTTTCATATACTTATAGCTCTAGTGCATCCGTTGCATGGCAATCCCTACTCACTCACATTGAAATCTATTGATGGGCATCTCCATAGCCCGTTGATATGCCTAGTTGATGTGAGACTATCTTCTCCCTTTTTGTCTTCTCCACAACCACCATCCTATTCCACATATAGTGCTATATCCATGGCTCATGCTCATGTATTGCGTGAAGATTGAAAAAGTTTTGAGAATGTCAAAAGTATGAAACAATTGCTTGGCTTGTCATCGGGGTTGTGCATGATTTAAATACTTTGTGTGGTGAAGATAGAGCATAGCCAGACTATATGATTTTATAGGGATAACTTTCTTTGGCCACGTTATTTTGAGAAGACATGATTGCTTTGTTAGTATGCTTGAAGTATTATTAGTTTTTATGTCAATATGAACTTTTGTCTTGAATCTTTCGAATCTGAATATTCATACCACAATTAAGAAGAACTACATTGAAATTATGCCAAGTAGCACTCCGCATAAAAAATTCTCTTTTTAGCATTTACCTACGAGCAGGAATTAAGCTTGGGGATGCCTGATACGTCTCCAACGTATCTATAATTTTTTATTGCTCCATGCTGTATTAACTACTGTTTTGGACCATATTGGGCTTTATTTTCCACTTTTATATTATTTTTGGGACTATCCTATTAACCGGAGGCCCAGCCCAGGATTGCTGTTTTTTGTCTATTTTAGTGTTTCGAAGAAACAGAATATCAAACCGAGTCCAAACGGAATGAAACCTTCGGGAACGTGATTTTCTCACCGAATATGATCCAGGAGACTTGGACCCTACGTCAAGAAAGCCGCGAGGTGGGCACGAGGTAGGGGGGTGCGCCCTACCCCCCCCAGGCGCGCCCCAACCCTTGTGGGCCCCACGAAGCTCCCCCGACGTACTTCTTCCTCCTATGTATACCTACGTACCCCCAAACGATCAGGTACGGAGCCAAAAACCTAATTCCACCGCCGCAACTTTCTTTATCCACGAGATCACATCTTGGGGCTTGTTCCGGAGCTCCCCCGGAAGGGGAATCCACCACGGAGGGCTTCTACATCATCATAGCCTCTCCGATGAAGTGTGAGTAGTTTAGTTCAGACCTTCGGGTCCATAGTTAGTAGATAGATGACTTCTTCTCTCTTTTTGGATCTCAATACGATGTTCTCCCCCTCTTTCGTAGAGATCTATTCGATGTAATCTTCTTTTTGCGGTGTGTTTGTTGAGATCGATGAATTGTGGGTTTATGATCAAGATTATCTATGAGCAATATTTGAATCTTCTTTGAATACTTTTATGTATGATTGGTTATCTTTGCAAGTCTCTTCGAATTATCCGTTTGGTTTGGCCAACTAGATTGGTAGTTCCTTCAATGGGAGAAGTGCTTAGCTTTGGGTTCAATCTTGCGGTGTCCTTTCCCAGTGATAGTAGGGGCAGCAAGGCACGTATTGTATTGTTACCATCGAGGATAACAAGATGGGGTTTTTATCATATTGCATAAATTTATCCCTCTACATCATGTCATCTTGCTTAAGGTGTTACTCTGTTTTCATTAACTTAATACTCTAGATGCATGCTGGATAGCGGTCGATGAGTGGAGTAATAGTAGTAGATGCAGGTAGGAGTCGGTCTACTTGTCTCGGACGTGATGCCTATATACATGATCATACCTAGATACTCTCATAACTATGCTCAATTCTGTCAATTGCTCAACAATAATTCGTTCACCCACCGTAAAATACTTATGCTCTTGAGAGAAGCCACTAGTGAAATCTATGGTCTTGGGGTCTATTCTCTATCATATTAATCTTCCATCACTATATTATTGCTTTGCTTTTTTAGTTTGCTTTTTATTTTACTTTGCATCTTTATACCAAAAATACCAAAAATATTATCTATAATCTCTATCAGATCTCACTCTCGTAAGTGACCGTGAAGGGATTGACAACCCCTAATCGCGTTGGTTGCGTTGAGCTATTTGTTTTGTGTAGGTACGAGGGACTCTTGCGTGGCCTCCTACTGGATTGATACCTTGGTTCTCAAAAACTGAGGGAAATACTTACGCTACTTTGCTGCATCATCCTCTCCTCTTCGGAGAAAACCAACGCAAGCTCAAGATGTAGCACGTGCGTTCGGCCATCGATGGGCTGTATGGCGAGCGGCGTTCTTCTCCTGGTGATGCAGGCATGGAGGCGCGGTCCACGGTGGGGCGGGTCAGATCTGGGCCTGCTCGGTTCCGATCTGGAGCGTGGGTGTCGGTGGCTTTGCAAGGTCGTCCCTTGAGCGGGTGACGGTCGTTGCGGGCGGCCCTTGCCCTGCCGGTGGTGTTGGTTGGTTGTTGTCCTTCTGTCGGGGTGGAGGTGTGGATGGTTCCATGTTCCCCTCAGCCATGGTGGTGGGGTGGCCGGTGGCGCATTTCGCGGTGGTGGCCGCTGGTGCACGGCGGGGAGCGCGGCGGTGTGGCGGATCCAGGCGAGGTGTGCAACAAGGTAGTGGAGGAGGGTGGTGTGCTAGCTCTGACGGTGGCGGCATCGTGAGCTCAGCCATGGAGGTGGCGTCGCTAAGGAGGCCCTGCCAGGAAGGAGATCTTGGCTGGCAGCGGGCGGTCGGGCACCTCCGCGCGAGGGGCGGGCGGTGATGCCTTGGAGGAGTTGGCGCCGGAATCATCGGAGGCGTGGGTCAGATCCATTCCTGTGGCAGTCCGCTGGTGTGGGTGAAGGCCGACGTGGTGGCTCTGACACTTGCTCGGCATGGTTGGATGTTACTGCTCCTTGGTTGTGGTTGGTGATACGTCTCCAATGTATCTATAATTTTTTATTGCTCCATGCTACTTTATCTATTGTTTTGGACTATAATGGGCTTTATTTTCCACTTTTATATTATTTTTGGGACTAACCTATTAACCGGAGGCCCAGCCCAGAATTGCTGTTTTTTGCCTATTTCAGTATTTCGAAGAAACAGAATATCAAACGGAGTACAAACGGAATGAAACCTTCGGGAACGTGATCTTCTCACCGAACGTGATCCAGGAGACTTGGACTCTACTCCAAGAAGCACCAGAGGCGGTCACGAGGGTGGAGGGCGCCCCCCGTGGGCGCGCCCCCTACCTCGTGGGCCCCCTGACGCTCCACCGACGTACTCCTTCCTCCTATATATACCTACGTACCCCCAATAGACCAGAGACGGAGCCAAAAACCTAATTCCACCGCCGTACCTTCCTGTATCCACGAGATCCCATCTTGGGGCCTGTTCCGAAGCTCTGCCGGAAGGGGCATCCACCATGGAGGGCTTCTACATCAACACCATAGCCCCTCCGATGAAGTGTGAGTAGTTTACTTCAGACCTTCGGGTCCATAGCTAGTAGCTAGATGGCTTCTTCTCTCTTTTTGGATCTCAATACAATGTTCTCCCCCTCTCTCGTGGAGATCTATTCGATGTAATCTTCTTTTTGCGGTGTGTTTGTTGAGACCGATGAATTGTGGGTTTATGATCCAGCTTATCTATGAATAATATTTGATTCTTCTCTGAATTCTTTTATGTATGATTGAGTTATCTTTGCAAGTCTCTTCGAATTATCCGTTTGGTTTGGCCAACTAGATTGGTAGTTCTTGCAATGGGAGAAGTGCATGGCTTTGGGTTCAATCTTGCGGTGTCCTTACCCAATGACAGAAAGGGTTGCAAGGCACGTATTGTATTGTTGCCATCGAGGATAACAAGATGGGGTATTTATCATATTGCATGAATTTATTCCTCTACATCATGTCATCTTGCTTAAGGCGTTACTCTCTTTTTAACTTAGTACTCTAGATGCATGCTGGACAGCGGTCGATGAGTGGAGTAATAGTAGTAGATGCAGAATCGTTTCGATCTACTTGTCTTGGACGTGATGCCTATATACATGATCATACCTAGATAACCTCATAACTATGCTCAATTCTATCAATTGCTCAACAGTAATTTGTTCACCCACCGTAGAATACTTATGCTCTTGAGATAAGCCACTAGTGAAACCTATGGCCCCCGGGTCTATTCTCATCATATCAATCTCCATCACTTTATTTACTTGCTTTGTTTTTACTTTGCTTTTAATTTTTACTTTGCATCTTTATATCAAAAATACCAAAAATATTATCTCTATCTGATCTCACTGTCGTAAGTGACCGTGAAGGGATTGACAACCCCTAATCGCGTTGGTTGCGAGTAGCTAGCGTTTTGTGCAGGTACGAGGGACTTGCCCGTAGCCTCCTACTAGATTGATACCTTGGTTCTCAAAAACTGAGGGAAATACTTACGCTACTGTGCTGCATCATCCTCTCCTCTTCGGGGAAAACCAACGCAAGCTCGAGACTTAGCAAGAAGGATTTCTGGCGCCGTTGCCAGGGAGGCCTATGCAAAAGTCTACATACCACGTACCCATCACAATCCCTATCTCTCGCATTACATTATTTGCCATTTTCCTCTCATTTTCCTCTCCCCCACTTCACCCTTGCCGTTTTATTTGCCCTCTATTTCCCAATCTCCTCCTCTGTTTCCCTTTTCCTTTTGTTTGCTCGTGTGTTAGTTTGCTTGTTTGGCGCAATGGCCTTACCTAAATTTCGTGATCTTCACCTTAAAAGGCTAGAGGAGATCGAAAACAATGTCAGGAAGTTTATGGTTTTGCAATTTGAGCAAAATAATTTGTTTAGAAACGAGCTTAAGGAACAAAAGAGTTTTATGAGTTATATGAATAAAGAGCTCGATGATATGACCAAAGAATTTGATGGTATAAGAGCACAAATTGCTCGTCTTAATAAAATGACTGCTGAAATTTCGGATATGCAAGCTACCTTAGTCAATAACATGGCCGCTAAACCGAATTCCTATGAAAATCAAGATGAAGATCTAAAAGTTATTGATGTGTCCCCTATTAAATCTTTGATTTGTAATATGAATCTTGATGAAACTGAATATGATCTCCCGTTACCTAAAAGGCGTTCTAAGAATTCGGAGTTTTTAGATATTGATGATGAAATTGATAAAAGTGGGATTGAAAGAAATAAAAATCTAGATATTGCTAAACCCACTATTTTGGATCTCAAGGAATTTAATTATGAAAATTGCGCCTTAATTGATTGTATTTCCTTCTTGCAATCCGTGTTAAATTCTCCTCATGCTTATAGTCAAAATAAGGCCTGTACCGAACACATTGTTGATGCCTTAATGCAATCTTATGAAGAAAAGCTTGAGTTGAAAGTTTCTATCCCTAGAAAACTCCATGATGAGTGGGAACCTACTATCAAAATTAAAATTAAAAATTATGAGTTTCATGCCTTGTGTGATTTGGGTGCTAGTGTCACTACTATCCCCAAAGCTTTGTGTGATTTGCTAGATTTCCGTGACTTTGATGATTGCTCTCTAAACTTGCATCTTGCGGATTCCACTATTAAAAAACCTATGGGAAGAATTAATGATGTTCTTATTATTGCAAATAGGAATTATGTGCCCGTAGATTTTATCGTTCTTAATATAGATTGCAATACATCATGTCCTATTATTCTTGGTAGACCTTTCCTAAGAACGATTGGTGCAATTGTTGATATGAAGGAAGGAAACATTAGATTCCAATTTCCCTTAAAGAAGGGCACGGAACACTTTCCTAGAAATAAAATAAAATTACCATATGAATCTATCATGAGAGCCACTTATGGATTGCCTACCAAAGATGGCAATACCTAGATCTATCCTTGCTTTTATGCCTTCCTAGGGACGTTAAACGATAGAGCTTGTTGGGAGGCAACCCAATTTTATTTTGTATCTTTTTGTTTTTGCTTCTTCTTAGGAATAAATAATCTATCTAGCCTCTGTTTGGATGTGATTTTATCTTTTAATTAGTATTTGTGCCAAGTTAAACCTATTAGATCTTCTTGGGAGATAGTTATTTCATCTTGCTGTAATTTCCAGAATCTTTGCGCTCAGTGCCCGAATTGTTAAAAATCACCAGAACGCGATAAAATAGCGATTCCAATTGCTGCTCATCAATAAACAAATTTCCCAGGTCGTCTAATTTTAGTAGAATTGTTTGGCTTCCAGAAGTTTGCATTAGTTACAGATTACTACAGACTGTTCTGTTTTTGACAGATTCTGTTTTGCGTGTGTTGTTTGCTTATTTTGATGAATCTATGGCTAGTAAAATAGTTTACGATCCATAGAGAAGTTGGAATAAAATAGGTTTAACACAAAAATAAATAAAGAATTAGTCCATTACAGTACCTTAAAGTAGTCTTTTGTTTTCTTTCTCTAACGGAGCTCACGAGATTTCTATTGAGTTTTGTGTTGTGAAGTTTTCAAGTTTTGGGTGAATTTTTTTGATGGATTATGGAACAAGGAGTGGCAAGAGCCTAAGATTGGGGATGCCCATGGCACCCCCAAGATAACCCAAGGACATTGAGGGAGTCCTGGACTAGGGGGTGTCCGGACAGCCGGACTATCATCGTCTGCCGGACTCCAAGACTATGAAGATACAAGATTGAAGACTTCGTCCCGTGTCCGGATGGGACTTTCCTTGGCGTGGAAGGCAAGCTTGGCGATACGGATATGTAGATCTCCTACCATTGTAACCGAATCTGTGTAACCATATCCCTCTCCGGTGTCTATATAAACCGGAGGGTTTTAGTCCGTAGGACACAACAACAACCGTTACAGCAATTATACCATAGGCTAGCTTCTAGGGTTTAGCCTCCTTGATCTCGTGGTAGATCCACTCTTGTACTACCCATATCATCAATATCAATCAAGCAGGAGTAGGGTTTTACCTCCATCGAGAGGGCCCGAACCTGGGTAAAAACATCGTGTCCCTTGTCTCCTGTTACCATCCGCCTAGACGCACAGTTCGGGACCCCCTACCCGAGATCCGCCGGTTTTGACACCGACGTTGGTGCTTTCATTGAGAGTTCCTCTGTGTCGTCACCGATAGGCTTGATGGGTTCTTCAAACAACAACGCCGTCCAGGGTGAGACTTTTCTCCCCGGACAGATCTTCGTATTCGGCGGCTTCGCACTGCGGGCCAATTCACTTGGCCGTCTGGAGCAGATCGAAAGCTACGCCCCTGGCCGTCAGGTCAGATTTGGAAGCCTAAACTTCACGGCGGATATCCGCGGAGACTTGATCTTCGATGGATCCGAGCCACAGCCGAGCGTGTCGCACTGTCGCGATGGGCACGATCTTGCTCTGCCGCCAGACAGTGCCTTGGAGGCCGCACATGAATCCGCTCCGACCCATAGTTCGGAGCCGATCACGCAGATCGAGGATGAGTGGCTGGACACCGCCTCGGGAGCTGCAACATCCGCGGCGATGGAGCCAAACACTGACCTTATCCCTTATAAAACTCGTGACTCTGAGGTGCCGGACTCCTTGCCGGACTCCGAACCTCCTGCGCCCCTGCCATTCGAATCCGATTGGGCGCCGATCATGGAGTTCACCGCTGCGGACATCTTTTAGCACTCGCCCTTTGGTGACATCTTAAATTCGCTAAAGCATCTCTCGCTATCCGGAGAGCCCTGGCTGGATTATGGCCAGGATGGTTGGGATGCGGACGACGAAGAAATTCAAAGCCCACCCACCACCCACTTTGTAGCCACTGTCGACAATCTAACCGACATGCTAGACTATGACTCCGAAGACAACAACGGTATGGACGACGATGCTGGAGACGAACAAGAACCAAAGCCTACAGGACACTGGAAGACCACCTCGTCATATGACATATACATGGTGGACACCCCAAAAGATGGGGACGGCGAAGAAGCAGCGGAGGCAGATTCCTTAAAGAAACAGCCAGCGCCGACGTCAGCGGCGCCGCTCTAAATCCCGCCACAACAAGAATGGAGATTCCGGCACAGGGGATAATAACACCCCAGAGAGTGCTGAAGACAATCCCCTCCTGCAAGATTCAACGCAGGAGGATGCAGAAGCAAGCCCTCACGAGAGAGCGGCAGACGAAGAGGTCGAGGATGATAATTACATACCTCCCTCCGGAGACGAGGCAAGCCTCGACGATGATGAATTCGTCGTGCCCGAGGATCCCGTCGAACAACAGCGTTTCAAACGCAGGCTAATGGCCACAGCAAATAGCCTAAAGAAACAGCAGCAGCAGCTTCAAGCTGATCAAGACCTGCTGGCCGACAGATGGACCGAGGTCCTCGCGGCCGAAGAGTATGAACTCGAACGCCCCTCCAAGAGCTACCCAAAACGCAAAGTTGCTCCCCCTATTACAGGAGGAAGCATACATACCTTCATCACCAGCGCACAATACGGCTGACTGACCACCCCGTGGTCGCGACAGAGAGGCATCCAGGCCTTCCATCAAGACCATACCCCGACATCGCTCGAAAAGTAGGAAGCCACGGGGGAACGCGCCGGACTTGCGGGATATATTGGAGGATAAGGCAAGACAATCTAGATCTATCTATGGATCACGTGGGCGCCCCACGACCCACGACGAATACCGTCGAGCCGGATACAACAACTCCGGCCGGGCCGAACACAGCAGACAACGCTCCCTTGAGCTACGTCGTGATATCGCTCAATACAGAGGCGCCGCACACCCGCTATGCTTCATTGACGAAGTAATGGATCATCAAATCCCTGAAGGGTTTAAACCCGTAAACATTGAATCCTACGATGGCACGATAGACCCCGCAGTTTGGATCGAAGATTATCTCCTTCACATCCATATGGCCCGCAGAGACGATCTCCACGCCATCAAATATCTCCCGCTCAAGCTTAAAGGACCAGCTCGGCATTGGCTTAACAGCCTGCCCGCAGAGTCAATTGGGTGTTGGGAGGACCTAGAAGCCACATTCCTCGACAACTTCCAGGGCACATATGTGCGACCACCAGACGCCGATGACCTAAGCCACATAATCCAGCAGCCAGACGAATCGGCCAGGCAATTCTGGACACAGTTCTTAACAAAGAAAAATGAAATCGTCGACTGTCCAGATGCAGAGGCCCTCACAGCCTTCAAACATAACATCCGCGACGAGTGGCTAGCCCGGCACCTAGGATAGGAAAAGCCGAAATCCATGGCAGCCCTCACATCACTAATGACCCACTTCTGTGCGGGAGAGGATAGCTGGCTAGCTCGCAGCAACAACCTCAGCAAAAATGCTGGTAGTCCGGATACTAAGGACCACAATGGCAGGTCGCGTCGAAGCAAAAATAAACGCCGCGTTAACGGCGACGACAAGGAGGATACGGCAGTCAACGCCGGATTCCGAGGCTCTAAACCCGGTCAGCGGAAGAAGCCATTCAAAAGAACCACTCCGGGTCCGTCCAATTTGGACCGAATACTCGACCGCTCATGCCAGATACATGGCACCCCCGAAAAGCCAGCTAACCACACCAACAGAGATTGTTGGGTATTTAAGCAGGCAGGCAAGTTAATTGCCGAAAACAACGACAAAGGGCTACACAGCAACGACGAGGAAGAGACCCGACCGCCGAACAGTAGAGGACAGAAGGGTTTCCCCCCACAAGTGCGGACGGTAAACATGATATACGCAACCCATATACCCAAGAGGGAGCGGAAGCGTGCACTAAGGGACGTATATGCGATGGAGCCAGTCGCCCCTAAGTTCAATCCATGGTCCTCTTGCCCGATCACTTTCGATCGAAGAGACCATCCGACCAGTATCCGCCATGGCGGATTTGCCGCATTGGTTTTAGACCCAATCGTCGATGGATTTCACCTCACGAGAGTCCTGATGGACGGCGGCAGTAGCCTGAACCTGCTTTATCAGGATACAGTGCGCAAGATGGGCATAGACCCCTCAAGGATTAAACCTACAAAGACGACCTTCAAAGGCGTCATACCAGGTGTTGAGGCCAATTGTACAGGCTCAGTCACACTGGAAGTGGTCTTCGGATCCCCGGATAATTTCCGGAGCGAGGAGTTAATCTTCGACATAGTCCCGTTCCGCAGCGGCTATCACGCTCTGCTCGGACGAACCGCGTTCACAAAGTTCAACGCGGTGCCGCATTACGCATACCTCAAGCTCAAGATGCCAGGCCCTCGTGGAGTCATCACGGTCAACGGAAATACGGAACGCTCCCTTCGAACGGAGGAACATACAGCGGCTCTTGCGGCAGAAGTACAGAGCAGCCTTCTAAGGCAATTTTCGAGTCCGGCCGTTAAATGGCCGGACACGGCCAAACGCGCCCGGAGCAACATCAACCAAGACCACCTGGCACGTTCCGAGCACGCGTAGCAATGCGGCCCCAACCTCAGCCCTCTCATGATTGCAAGACCAACCCTCCGCGTACATCATTACGCTCTGGAGATACCATGGGCCTAGGGGGAGGGGCACGACCACAACAGACCCAGAGTGCGGCTCGACCACACCAGGGGCTCACAAGTGTGTCGCTCTTTTTTATTTTTTTTATTTTCCTTCTTTGTATACACAGGACTCCGTTCACCAGAGGCCCTGTCCGGTGGCGAACCCGCCGAACTCACGATGCAACAGCCAGGGAGGGTGTCGGTGTCAAAACCGGCGGATCTCGGGTAGGGGGTCCTGAACTGTGCGTCTAGGCGGATGGTAACAGGAGACGAGGGACACAATGTTTTACCCAGGTTCGGGCCCTCTCGATGGAGGTAAAACCCTACGTCCTGCTTGATTAATATTGATGATATGGGTAGTACAAGAGTAGATCTACCACGAGATCAAGGAGGCTAAGCCCTAGAAGCTAGCCTATGGAATGATTTTTGTAATGTATATTGTCCTACGGACTAAAGCCCTCCGGTTTATATAGACACCGGAGAGGGCTAGGGTTACACAGAGTCGGTTACAATGGTAGGAGATCTACATATCCGTATCGCCAAGCTTGCCTTCCACGCCAAGGAAAGTACCATCCGGATACGAGCCGGAGTCTTCAATCTTGTATCTTCGTAGTCTTGGAGTCCGGCGGATAATGATAGTCCGGCTGTCCGGACACCCCCTAGTCCAGGACTCCCTCAGTAGCGCCTGAACTAGTCTTCAATGACGATAAGTCCGGCGTGTACAATGTTCGGCATTGCAAGGCGGGTTCCTCCCTTGAATAATCCAGAGAAGATCATGAGCACCAGGATAGTGTCCGGCTCTGCAAAATAAATTCCACATTCTACCGTAGAGAGAATAAAATGTACACTTAGTTCAATCTGCTAACGTATTATGCGGCGTGACATCACACCGCCACCAGGCCTTTGTTTTAATTACTATACCACCTCAGCATGTTTAGCGAAGCGGTTTCCTTGGCACGTCTTGTCGAAGCAGAGATCGTGTTCCCCTTATTCCGGGATTCTCATTAATACGTGCGTGGGTAACCCAACCGCGCCATTGATGGTGGCGCTTGGGAGATAAGCGAGTTTTACCAGGCTGGTGGGGGACGTATAGTTTTGTCCGCCTATATATAAGGGATAAGGATTCACCTTCTCACCTACGCCTTCTTCCTCCTTTGCTTATCCATCCCCGCGAACTCAAGCTCCAACGCCCGAGCTCGCGCATCTCGCCTCGACCTTCTCCGAATATGTCCGGAGCGGGAGGTAAATGGTTAGCCTCCACCGTCAAGGAGGAGGACATCACCAAGCTGCGCAGCGCCGGATACCTTTCCGGCGATATCGCGCATCGGCTGCCCGACGAGGGGCAGCTCATCCCTACCCCCGGGCCTCATGAGAGAGTCGTCTTCCTCCCCCACTTCCTCCGCAGACTGGGCTTTCCGCTCCATCCATTTGTCCGGGGGCTCATGTTTTACTATGGCCTGGATTTCCACGATCTGGCGCCGAACTTTATCCTCAACATCTCGGCGTTTATCATCGTGTGCGAGGCCTTCCTCTGCATCCGGCCCCACTTCGGCCTGTGGCTCAAGACCTTCAACGTCAAGCCGAAGGTTGTGAAGGGTACGCAAGCGGAATGCGGAGGCGCCATGTTGGGCAAATTGCCCAACGTCCCTTGGCTGGAAGGGACCTTCGTGGACTCCGTCAAGGGGTGGCAATCGGGGTGGTTTTACATCACCGAGCCGCGCAAATCCACATGGGCGGCGGCCCCCGAGTTTAGATCCGGCATCCCCACGCAGCTCACCTCTTGGAAAGAGAAGGGCTTGCAGTGGGGGAATCCGGTGGAGGTGACGGGACTCCGAGCATGTATCAAGAAGATGGTGAGCAAGAGGCTCAGGCTCGTCGACGTGGTCCAAGTCATGCTCATCCGGCGGATCCTCCCATGCCAAGAACGGGCATTTAATTTGTGGGAGTTCAATCCGGAACAGCACCAGGTGCTAAGCGGGCTCTTCGATACAACATACGAAGGCACCTGGAGGGTGCTGTTCAAGGGCGCCGAAGCCCCCGCGTCCGCGACCGAAGACCGCGGATTCAGCTCGTAGTATCCAACTGACGAGGTAAGTGATTCAACCCCATTACGGGACACTTGTGATAATTAGATTGACTCTAGTGAGGTTTCTTTCTACCTCTTCCTTTGACAGGAATGGATGGAGAAGGCCAAGCTGCTCATCAGCCCGGCTCCCATGCCAGAAGACCAAGTGGACGCCCGCTTAGCAGGGCTGCTGGTTCCGGCACCGCACGTGGTGCCGGAGAAGAAGGCCAAGAAGGTGGCCGCGGGGACTCGAAAGAGTTCCCGCAATCAGGCGTCTGATGACGATGAGGACTCCTCCCCCGAAGAGGAGGAGTACTCTCTCCCGAAGGAGGGAGAGAAGAAAAGGAAGGCTTTCCCCATCGGGGAGGCCGAAGGGTCCAAGAGGGGGAGAACTATCCCCCCGGACAGTTTCGCCAACATCAGCGTTGGTGAGGATGAGTGGCCTCCAAGGGCCAGGCGTCCGGCAAGATCGTAAGTATCCGGATCCTTGATGTGTAATTTCTTTTATGTCGCGTAGTATCCTTCTAACGCCGCATTCTGCCCGTAGTCCGGCCAATGATGATCTCCCCGACTAATCGAGCGGGTCATTGGCCTCATCGGATGTGAATTCCATCCCGACTGCCTCCACCCCACGCGCCGACGAGGACGTCGAGGTGGGATCCCAAAGAGGGACCCATCAGGAGGAGGCTCCGGAGGCGCCGTCAGGCAGCCTCCCGGACTTCGTGCCGGACTCTACATCGGAACCCGCAGTGGTTCCAGAGTCTGGCAAGCGGCCCCTTCGAAAGAAGGGCAGGACCGTGACGCCGGCGGCCTCCGTCCAACCAGAGGTGCCGGATAACCTGCTGGAGGCGCTTAAAGGCGCTTCCATCGAGGAAGAACACCGCACTATCATGAGTGCGGCGATTGAGAAGGTTCAGCTCGCTAAGAGCGGGCTGACCGAAGCCTGCAGCAGCCTTCTAACAGGCTTTGAGGTAAGAAGTTAAAATTATGTAATGTAATACCGCATAGACAGTAGCCCCTGATGCTTAGTTCAGTGTTCGGAAAGAAAAGCCGGACTAAGGATCTTTAACAAGATATACTCAGGGTTGCCTAAAATATGTCAATATGGGTTTGCAGGCTGCGCTGCTGACCTCTGCCGCACTAACGGCGGAGGTTGACGTGCTGAAGAAGGATCTCGAGTGGTCCGAGCAAGACCTCGGCCATGCGAAGAAGCAGCTCGAGGAAAAAGAAGGTGAGTAACACCTCTTTGAATATGTACCTTACAGAAAAGGATTTTGGTTGCAAATAAAATTAACAAGGATAATATGTGTATTGCAGGGGCCACTAACGAGGTGGCAGCCCTGAGGGATGCTGTGTCCGCGGCCGAACGCAGTGCGGCCGCGGAACGGGCTGAGCGAGAAAAGCAAGAGGCACGGGTGGCGGAAGTTCGGCAAGAGCTCCAGGTTCTCATGGAAAAACATGAGAGTTTGGAGCGTGACTCCAAGACTCGAGAGTCCGAGCTTGCCTCGGCTCTCGAAAGTGCCAAGTCCGCCAAGGCCGAGGCCCGTAAGGCCCTTCAGGAGGTTGAGGACATAAAGAAGATAGCGGCGGGTAAGGCGTTTTTCATGCAAAGAAGGCATGTGAATGTGAACTACCTGACACTTACCCGCATTCGGAGCTCTCCAGGGGCGTTTGCAGATCTGCCGCGTAGTGCGTCTGATGCCACCGCATTCTATCGTGGCGAGGAGGGGAGCTCGACGGAGAAGGTCTTCTGGTCTCAGTATACTGAGGCCGGCCATCCGGTGCCCCCAAGCGACCAGCTGAAGCAGCTGGTCGAACTCCACAAGGTAGCTGAGGAGGCCATGAAGGGCCTCATAGTCCGGCTGTGGCCTGGACAGGCCATGCCTGGTAGCTACTTTGGCCTCGTGCGGCGGCTGATGGATGCATGCCCCAGGCTGGATGTAGTCAAGCGCTCCGCCTGTATCGAAGGCGCTCGTCGGGCCCTTGCCCGCATAAAGGTGCAATGGGGCAAATTGGATGCGGAGAAGCTTCTCATGGACCCACCGCCGCCGGGCAAGGAGTATCGCACGCCGGAGAAGTATTATAAAATTGTCCTGAAGGGAGCCTGCGATATTGCAGATGAGTGCTCCCGAAATGTAATCTTTGAGTGAACTCGCTGTTTATTTATCCTGTGCGCTAAAAACTTCGTTCATATGCGCCATGAGCAACACTTGTTTAATTTAAAATATTACCTTCTGTGCGGCCATTTGTAAAATCTGAGAGATGGCAAGTCGTTGGCTTCAGCCCCCAAGCCACAAGTGCTGGGGTGTTCGGGATAAACTTGAGCACTCTTGTTCCCATTTTTGGGTCCATCTAGGGAGGCGCTCAACACGACGAACAAGGCAACCGGACTTATAATGCTTGAACACTCTCACTTAGCCATAGAATTCTATAATTTTAAATTTCGGCGAAGCCCCTGGTATTCGGAAGACCGAATCCGGGGCGCTATCCACGCCTTCATCGGACATTATCCGGAACTTCGCTCGAAGCGGCGTGAGTCTTTAAGGACCCAAAAAAACCTCTCGAACAGCTACCAGTCTCTCGCCTTATCATGCCAGTCAGTTTTAGCTTTCTCCACTGAGGCGTTAACCCGGCTCAACCGGGGCGCAATCGCAGTGGTTCTCCCAGTGCCACCTTAGCCGACAGAACGGA
Organism: Triticum timopheevii; assembly: GCA_963921465.1. Lineage (NCBI taxonomy): Eukaryota > Viridiplantae > Streptophyta > Magnoliopsida > Poales > Poaceae > Triticum > Triticum timopheevii. The sequence goes on along the minus strand of OY997274.1, from coordinate 632,270,136 downwards.
ACGTAAGGCACCAAAACATGGGAGCCGGGCAAACCCAACTATTGACCCAAGACATGATTCGGAGCTGATTCATATAAGGCTATAAGTTCAGGGTGCCACACTTGTGAAAGTGTTCGGACTTTATCACACCATAGAGTGGGGAACGTAAGCCCCCGGTGTATTATGCCGTACCAAAATATACGGGTGTCAGATGTCATATAATGAGCATATATATAAAATGTAATGCAATTGCGATCATAAAGGTGCTGCATTATTAATGAAAGAAAAGTCTGCTAGAAGAGCGGACTGATACAAATAGTGCGGTAAGCAAGGGATTTGGACTAAATAAACATGTACCCCTCCAGGGATGAGCCGCGGATTTGGTGTATATAATCGAATTTAATGCTCATAATTGAGACCACCTGAGTGTTCGACGCGGCCTTCTTGAGTCCCTGACTGTTGCATCATGAGTTCGGCAGGTTCACCGCCGGACAGGGCTTCTAGTTAATAGAGTCCTGTGTACAAAAAAAAAGAAGAAAAATAATAAAAAAGAGGGGCACATTTGCGAGCCCCCAGTGTGGTCGAACCGCACTCTGGGTCCGTTGTGATCGTGCCCCCTCTCCTGTGCCCATGGTATCTCCAAAGCGTAATGATGTACGCGGAGTGTTATTCTTGCGATCATACGCGGGCGAGGGTTGCGGCCGCATTGCTACGCGTGCTCTGATCGCGCCAGGTGGTCTTGGTTGGCATTGCTCCGGGCGCGCTTTGCTGTATCCGTCCGTTTAACGGATGGACTCGAGAATTGCCTTAGAAGGCTGCTCTGTACTTCTGCCGCGAGAGTCGCTGTATGTTCCTCCGTTCGGAGGGAGCGTTCCGTATACCCATTGACCGTGATGACTCCACGAGGGCCTGACATCTTGAGCTTTAGGTATGCATAGTGCGGCACCGCGTTGAATTTGGCAAACGCGGTTCGCCCGAGCAGAGCGTGATAGCCGCTGCGAAACGGGACTATGTCGAAGATTAACTCTTCGCTCCGGAAATTATCCGGGGATCCGAAGACCACTTCCAGTGTGACTGAGCCTGTGCAGTTGGCTTCCACTCCTGGTATGACACCTTTAAAGGTTGTCTTTGTAGGTTTAATCCTTGATGGGTCTATGCCCATTTTGCGCACTGTATCCTGATAAAGCAGGTTTAGGCTACTGCCGCCGTCCATCAGGACTCTCGTGAGGTGGAACCCATCGACGATTGGGTCTAAGACCAATGCGTCGAATCCGCCATGGCGTATGCTGGTCGGATGGTCTCTTCGATCGAAAGTGATCGGACAAGAGGACCATGGGTTGAACTTTGGGGCGACTGGCTCCATCGCATAGACGTCCCTTAGTGCGCGTTTCCTCTCCCTCTTGGGTATGTGGGTCGCGTATATCATATTCACCGTCCGTACTTGTGGGGGGAAAACCCTTCTGTCCTCTGTTGTTCGGCGGCCGGGTCTCTTCCTCGTCGTCGCTATTTAGCCCCTTGTCATTGTTTTCGGCAATTAACTTGCCGGCCTGCTTGAACACCCAGCAATCTCTATTGGTGTGGTTAGCTGGCTTTTCAGAGGTGCCATGTATCTGGCATAAGCGGTCGAGTATTCGGTCCAGATTGGATGGACCCGGAGTGGTTCTTTTAAATGGCTTCTTCCGCTGACCGGGTTTGGAGCCTCGGAATCCGGCATTGACTGCCGTATCCTCCTTATCGTCGCCGTTAATTCGGCGCTTGTTTTTGTTTCGACGTGACCTGCCGTTGTTGTCCTTAGTATCCGGACTGCCAGAATTTTTACGGAGATTGTTGTTGCGGGCTAGCCAGCTATCCTCTCCCGCACAAAAGCGGGTCATTAACGATGTGAGGGCTGCCATGGATTTCGGCTTTTCCTGCCCCAGGTGCCGGGCTAGCCATTCGTCCCGGATGTTATGTTTGAAGGCTGCAAGGGCCTCTGCGTCCGGACAATCGACGATTTGATTTTTCTTTGTCAAGAACCGTGTCCAGAATTGTCTGGCCGATTCATCTGGCTGCTGAATGATGTGGCTTAGGTCATCGGCGTCTGGTGGTCGCACATATGTGCCTTGGAAGTTATCAAGGAATGCGGCCTCCAGGTCTTCCCAACACCCAATTGACTCTGCGGGCAAGCTGTTAAGCCAATGCCGAGCTGGTCCTTTAAGCTTGAGTGGGAGGTACTTTATGGCGTGGAGATCGTCGCCGCGGGCCATATGGATGTGGAGAAGATAGTCTTCGATCCACACCGCGGGGTCTGTTGTGCCATCGTAAGATTCGATGTTTACGGGTTTAAACCCTTCGGGGATCTGATGATCCATTACTTCGTCAGTGAAGCATAATGGGTGTGCGGCGCCCCTGTATTGAGCGATATCGCGACGCAGCTCGAGAGAGCGCTGTCTGCTGTGTTCTGCCCGGCCGGGGTTATTGTATCCGGCACGATGGTATTCGTCGTGGGTCGTAGGGCACCCACGTGATCCATAGATGGATCTGGATTGCCTTGCTTTGTCCTCCAATATGTCTTGCAAGTCCGGCACGTTCCCTCTTGGCTTCGTACTTTTGGAGCGATGCCGGGGTATGGTCTTGGCTGGGGGCCTGGATGCCTCTCTGCCACGACCACGAGGTGGTCGGTCAGCCATATCGTGCGCTGGTGATGGAGGTACGTATGCTTCCTCCTCTAATCGGGGGAGCAGCTTGCGTTTTGGGTAACTTTTGGAGGGACGTTCGAGTTTATACTCTTCGGCCGCGAGGACCTCGGTCCATCGATCGGCCGGCAGGTCCTGATCAGCTTGAAGCTGCTACTGCTTTTTCTTTAGGCTGTTTGCTGTGGCGATAAGCCTGCGATTGAAGCGCTCTTGTTCGACGGGATCCTCGGGTACGACGAATTCGTCATCGTTGAGGCTTGCTTCGTCTTCGGAGGGAGGCATATAATTATGATCCTCAACCTCTTCGTCTGCCGCCCCCTCATGAGGGCTTGCTTCTGCATCCTCCTGCGCTGAGTCTTGCTGGAGGGGATTGTCTTCGGCACTCTCTGGAGTATTATTATCTCCTGTGCCGGAATCTCCATTCTTGCTGTGGCGAGATTTAGAGCGGCGCCGCTGACGCCGGCGCTTGGGCTGTTTCTTTAAGGGATCTGCCTCCGCTGTTTCTTCGCCGTCCCCATCTTTTGGGGTATCTACCATGTATACGTCATATGACGAGGTGGCCTTCCAGTGCCCCGTGGGCGCTGGTTCCTGTTCGTCTCCGGCATCGTCATCCATAGCGTCGATGTCTTCGGAGTCGTAGTCTAGCATGTCGGTTAGATCGTCGACAGTGGCTACAAAGTGGGTGGTGGGTGGGCTCTGAATTTCTTCGTTGTCCGTATCCCAACCATCCTGGCCATAATCCGGCCAGGACTCTCCTGATAACGAGAGATGCTTTAGTGAATTCAAGATATCGCCGAAAGGCGAGCATTGGAAGATGTCCGCGGCGGTGAATTCCATAACCGGCGCCCAATCCGGATCGATTGGTAGGGGCGCGGGAGGTTCGGAGTCCGGCGAGGAGTCCGGCGCCTCGGAATCACGAGTTTCGCAGGGGACAAAATTAGTGTTCGGCTCCATCGCCATGGACGTTGGAGCCCCCAGGGCGGCGTCTATCCACCGGCCCTCGATCTGGGCGATCGGCTCCGGGCCGATGGCCGGAGCGGACCCGTGTGCGGCCACCAAGGCACTGTTCGGTGGCAGAGCTAAATCATGCCCGTCGTCACAGTGCGGCGCGCTTGGCTGTGGCTCGAGTCCGTCGAAGATCAAGTCTCCGCGGACGTCGGCCGTGAAGTTTAAGCTTCCAAATCTGACCTGACGGCCAGGGGCGTAGCTTTCGATCTGCTCCAGATGGCCAAGTGAATTAGCCCGCAGGGCGAAGCCGCCGAATACAAAGATCTGTCCAGGGAAAAAAGTCTCACCCTGGACAGCGTAGCAGGTTGAAGGTGCCATCAAGCCTATCGATGACGACACAGAGGAACTCTCAATGAAAGCACCAATGTCAGTGTCAAAACCGGCGGATCTCGGGTAGGGGGTCCCGAACTGTGCGTCTAGGCGGATGGTAACAGGAGACGAGGGACACAATGTTTTACCCAGGTTCGGGCCCTCTCGATGGAGGTAAAACCCTACGTCCTGCTTGATTAATATTGATGATATGGGTAGTACAAGAGTAGATCTACCACGAGATCAAGGAGGCTAAGCCCTAGAAGCTAGCCTATGGTATGATTGTTGTAATGTATATTGTCCTACGGACTAAAGCCCTCCGGTTTATATAGACACCGGAGAGGGCTAGGGTTACACAGAGTCGGTTACAATGGTAGGAGATCTACATATCCGTATCGCCAAGCTTGCCTTCCACGCCAAGGAAAGTACCATCCGGACACGAGCCGGAGTCTTCAATCTTGTATCTTCGTAGTCTTGGAGTCCGGCGGATAATGATAGTCCGGCTGTCCGGACACCCCCTAGTCCAGGACTCCCTCAGAGGGAAAAAGGCTGCGACGAACACTCAGGTGGTCTCCATTACGAGCATTAAATTTGATTATATACACCAGTCCGCAGCCCACCCTTGGAGGGGGACATGTTTAATTAGTCCAATCCCTTGCTTACCGCACTATTTGTATCATTCCGCACTCATAGCAGAATTCCTTGAATAAATAATGCAACACTTTTTGCCTGTAATTGCATTACTTTACATATATGTTCACTAATGACATCTTGCACCCGTATATTTTGGTACGGCCGAATACACCAGGGGCTTATGTTCCCCGCATTATGGTGTGATATGTCCGAACACTTTCACAAGTGCGGCACCCCAAACTTATAGCATTATATGAATCGGCTCCGAATCATGTCTTGGGTCAATAGTTGGGTTTGCCCGGCTCCCACGTTTTGGTACCTTACGTTCCGTTCTGTCGGCTAAGGTGGCACTGGGAGAACCACTGTGATTGCGCCCCGGTTGAGCTGGGAGAGCGCCTCAGTGGAGAAAGCTAAAACTGACTTTCATGATAAGGCGAGAGACTGGTCGCTGTTCGAGAGGTCTTTTTGAGTCCTTAAAGACTTATGCCGCTTCAAGCAAAGAACCGGATAATGTCCGGCCAAGGCGTGGATAGAGCCCAAACTTGGTCTTCCGAATACTAGGGGCTTCGCCGAAATTTAAAATTATAGAATTCTATGGCTAAGTGAGAGTGTTCAAGCATTATAAGTCCGGTTGCCTTGTTCGTTGTGTTGAGCGCCTCCCTAGATGGACCCAAAAATGGGAACAAGAGTGCTCAAGTTTATCCCGAACACCCCAGCACCCGTGGCTTGGGGGCTGAAGCCAACGACTTGCCATCTCTCAGATTCTATAAACGGCCGCACAGAAGGTAATATTTTAAATCAAACAAGCGTTGCTTAGCGCATATGAACAAAGTTTTCAGCGCACAGGATAATACATAGCGAGTCTACTCAATAATTACATCTCTGGGGCACTCATCCGCAATCTTGCGGGCACCCTTCAGGACAGTCTTATAGTACATCTCGGGTGTACGATACTCCTTGCCCGCTAGCGGCGCGTCAGTGATAAGCCTCTCCGCATCCAGCCTGCCCCAATGCACCTTTGCACGGGCAAGGGCCCGATGAGCACCTTCAATACAGGCGGAACGCTTGATGACCTCCACCCAGGGGCACGCATCCACCAGCCGCCGCATGAGGCCGAAGTAGCTCCCAGGCATGGCCCCTCCAGGCCACAGCCCGACTATGAGGCCCTTCATGGCCTGCTCGGCTACCTTGTGGAGCTCGACCAACTGCTTCAGCTAGTCGCTAGGGGGCACCGGATGGCCGGTCTCAGCGTACTGAGACCAGAATACCTTCTCCATTGAGCTCCCCTCCTCGGCTCGGTAGAATGCGGCAGCATCGGACACACTACGAGGCAGATCTGCAAACGCCCCTGGAGAGCTCCGAATTCGGGTAAGTGTCAGGTAGTTTACATTAACATGCTTGCTTTGCATGAAAAATGCCTTACCCGCCGCTATTTTCTTCACCGCCTCAATCTCCTGAAGGGCCTTATGGGCCTCGGCCTTGGCGGCTTTGGCACTTTCGAGAGCCGAGGCAAGCTCGGACTCTCGAGTCTTTGAGTCGCGCTCCAAACTCTCATGCTTTTCCATGAGAGCCTAGAGCTCTTGCCGCACTTCCGCCACCCATGCCTCCTGCTTCTCTCGCTCCGCTCGTTCCGCGGCCGCATTGCGTTCGGCCGCGGACACGGCCTCCTTCAGGGCTGCCACCTCGTTTGTGGCCCCTGCAGTACCCACGTTATCCTTGTTATTTTTATTGCAACCGAAATCCTTTTTTGTAAGGTAAATATTCAAAGTGGTGTTACTCACCTTCTTTGTCCTCGAGCTGCTTCTTGGCATGGCCGAGCTCTTGCTCGGACCGCTCGAGATCTTGCTTCAATGCACCGACCTCCGCAGTCAGTGCGGCAGATGTCAGCAGCGCAGCCTGCAAACCCATATTGACATAATTTTTAGCAACCCTGCGTATATCTTTATAGATCCTCAGTCCGGCTTTTCTTTCCGAACACCGAACCGAGCATCAGGGGCTACTGTCTATGCGGTATTACATTACATATTTTTAACTTCTTACCTCAAACCTGTTAGAAGGCTGCTGCAGGCTTCGGTCAGCCCGCTCTTGGCGAGCTGAACCCTCTGAATCACCGCACTCATGATAGTGCGGTGTTCCTCCTTGATGGAAGCGCCTTTGAGCGCCTCCAACAAGTTGTCCGGCACCTCCGGTTGGACGGGGGCCGCCGGCATCACGGTCTTGCCCTTCTTGCGAAGGGGCCGCCTGCCCGACTCCGGAACAACTGCGGGTTCCGGCGTGGAGTCCGGCGCAAAGTCCGGGAGGCTGCCTTGCGGTGCCTCCGGAGCCTCCTCCTGATGGGTCCCTTCCTGGGATCCCACCTCGGCGTCCTCAGCGGCGCGAGGGGTGGAGGCAGTCGGGATGGAATCCACATCCGACGGAGCCAACGACCCGCTCGAAGAAGCGGGGAGATCATCGTCGGCCGGACTGCAGGCAGTATGCGGCATTAGAAGGACACTATGTGACACAAAAGAAATTACAGATCATTCAGAATCAGGATACTTACGATCTTGCCGGAGGCCTGGCCCTCGAGGGCCACTCTTCTTCGCCAACGTTGGCGTTGGCGGAGCTGTCCGGGGGAATAGTTCTTCCCCTCATGGACCCCTCGGCCTCCCCTGTCGGGGAAGCCTTCCTCTTCCTCTCTCCTTCCTCTGGGAGAGAGTCTTCTTCCTCCTCCTCACCTTCGGGGGAGGAGTCCGCCTCGGAGTTGTCGAACACCTGAAAACGGGAACTCTTTCAAGTACCCGTGGCCTCCTTCTTGGCCTTCTTCTCCGGCACCACGTGCGGTGCCGGAACCAGCAGCCCCGCTAGACGGGCGTCTACTGGGTTTTCTGGCATGGGAGCTGGGCAGATGATCTGCTTGGCCTTCTTCATCCAGTCCTGTCAAAGGAAAAGGAAGATTGAAACCTACATAGGGTCAAACTATTGAAAACAAGTGTCCCGTATGTTGGGGAACGTAGTAATTTCAAAATTTTCCTACGCACATGCAAGATCATGGTGATGGCATAGCAACGAGAGGGGAGAGTGTTCGTCCACGTACCCTCGTAGACCGTAAGCGGAAGCGTTAGCACAACGCGGTTGATGTAGTCGTACGTCTTCACGATCCGACCGATCCAAGCACCGAACGTACGGAGCCTCCGAGTTCAGCACACGTTCAGCTCGATGACGATCTCCGGCCTCCGATCCAGCCGAGCTCCGGAGATGAGTTCCGTCAGCACGACGGCGTGGTGACGATGATGATGTTCTACCGGCGCAGGGCTTCGCCTAAACTCCGCGACGATATGACCGAGGTGGAATATGGTGGAAGGGGGCACCGCAAACGGCTACGGAACGATCCGTAGATCAACTTGTGTGTCATGGGGTGCCCCCCTACCCCCGTATATAAAGGATCAAGGGAGGAGGAGGCCGGCCCTAGGAGGAGGGCGCGCCAAGGGAGTCCTACTCCCACCGGGAGTAGGATTCCTTCTTTCCTAGTCCAACTAGGAGTCCTTACATGTATTAGGAGTAGGAGACAAGGAAGGGGAAGAGAGAAGGGAAGGAAGGAGGGGGTGCGGCCCCTCCCCCTAGTCCAATTCGGACTAGGCCATGGGGGGCGCGCGGCCTGCCCTAGGCAGCCCCTCTCTCTTTCCCGCAGTGCCCAATAAGGCCCAATACTTCTCCCCGGCGAATTCCCGTAACTCTCCGGTACTCCGAAAAATACCCGAATCACTCGGAACCTGTCCGAACTCCGAATATAGTCGTCCAATATATCGATCTTCACATCTCGACCATTTCGAGACTCCTCATCATGTCCCCGATCTCATCCGGGACTCCGAACTCCTTTGGTACATCAAAACTCATAAACTCATAATATAATTGTCATCGAAACCTTAAGCGTGCGGACCCTACGGGTTCGAGAACTATGTAGACATGACCTAGAACTATTCTTGGTCAATAACCAATAGCGGGACCTGGATGCCCATATTGGCTCCCACATATTCTACAAAGATCTTTATCGGTCAAACCGCATAACAACATACGTTGTTCCCTTTGTCATCGGTATGTTACTTGCCCGAGATTCGATCGTCGGTATCCAATGCCTAGTTCAATCTTGTTACCGACAAGTCTCTTTACTCGTTCCATAATACATCATCTCATAACTAACTCATTAGTTACATGCTTGCAAGGCTTAGGTGATGAGTATTACCGAGAGGGCCCAGAGATACCTCTCCGACAATCGGAGTGACAAATCCTAATCTCGAATTATGCCAACCCAACATGTACCTTCGGAAACACCTGTAGAGCACCTTTATAATCACCCAGTTACATTGTGACGTTTGGTAGCACACAAAGTGTTCTTCCGGTAAACGGGAGTTGCACAATCTCATAGTTGCAGGAACTTTGTATAAGTCATGAAGAAAGCAATAGCAGTATACTAAACGATCAAGTGCTAGGCTAATAGAATGGGTCATGTCAATCACATCATTCTTCTAATGATGTGATCCCTTTAATCAAATGACAACACATGTCTATGGTCAGGAAACATAACCATCTTTGATTAATGAGCTAGTCAAGTAGAGGCATACTAGTGACTATGTGTTTGTCTATGTATTCACACATGTATCATGTTTCCGGTTAATACAATTATAGCATGAATAATAAACATTTATCATGATATGAGGAAATAAATAATAACTTTATTATTGCCTCTAGGGCATATTTCCTTCAGTCTCCCACTTGCACTAGAGTCAATAATCTAGTTCACATCGTCATGTGATTTAACACCAATATTCATATCTGTATATGATTAACACCCATAGTTCACATCATCATGTGACCAACATCCAAAGGGTTTACTAGAGTTAATAATCTAGTTCACATCGCTATGTGATTAACACCCAAAGAGTACTAAGATGTGATCATGTTTTGCTCGTGAGAGAAGCTTAGTCAACGGGTCTGTCACATTCAGAGCCGTATGTATTTTGCAAATATTTTATGTCCACAATGCTCTGCACGGAGCTACTCTAGCTAATTGCTCCCACTTTCAATATGTATCCAGGTTGAGATTTAGAGTCATCTGGATCAGTGTAAAAGTTTGCACTGATGTAACTTTTACAACAAACTCTTTTATCACCTCCATAATCGAGAAACATCTCCTTAGTCCTTACTAAGGATATTCTTGACCAATGTCCAGTGATCTACTCCTAGATCACTATTGTACTCCATTGCCAAATTCAGAGCAAGGTATACAATAGGTCTGGTACATAGCATAGCATACTTTATAGAACCTATGACTGAGGCATAGGGAATGACTTTTCATTCTCTTTCTATTTTCTGCTGTGGTCGGGATTTGAGTCTTACTCAATTTCATACCTTTGCAACACAGGCAAGAACTCTTTCTTTGACTGTTCCATTTTGAACTATTTCAAAATCTTGCCAAGGTATGTACTCATTGAAAATCTTATCAAGCGTCTTGATCTATCTCAATAGATCTTGATGCTCAATATGTAAGTAGCTTTTACTGAGGTCTTTTCTTTTTAAAGAACTCCTTTAAAACACTCCTTTATGCTTTGCAGAAAAATTCTACATTATTTCTGATCAACAATATGTCACTCACATATACTAATCAGAAAGGCTGTAGTGCTCCCACTCACTTTATTGTAAATACAGGCTTCATCGTAAGTCCATATAAAACTATATGCTTTGATCAACTTATCAAAGCGTATATTCCAATTCTGAGATGCTTGCACCAGTCCATAGATGGATCGCTGGAGCTTGCACATTTTGTTAGCACCTTTAGGATTGACAAAAACTTCTAGTTGCATCATATACAACTCTTCTTTAATAAATCCATTAAGGAATGCAGTTTTGACATCCATTTGCCAGATTTCATAAAATGTGGCAATTGCTAACATGATTCAGACAGACTTAAGCATCGATACGAGTGAGAAAATCTCATCGTATTCAACACCTTTGAACTTTGTTGAAAACCTTTTGCAACAAGTCGAGCTTAGTGGATAGTAACACTACTATCAGTGTCCGTCTTCCTCTTGAAGATCCATTTATTTAACATGGCTTGCTGATCGTCGAGAAAGTCAATCAAAGTCCATACATTGTTCTCATACATGGATTATATCTCAGATTTTATGGCCTCGAGCCATTTCACGGAATCTGGGCTCATCATCGCTTCCTCATAGTTCGTAGGTTCATCATGGTCTAGTAACATGACTTCCAGAACATGATTACTACACCACTCTGGTGCGGATCTTACTCTGGAAGACCTACGAGATTCTGTAGTAACTTGATCTGAAGTTTCATGATCAATATCATTAGCTTCCTCACTAATTGGTGTATTTGTCACAGGAACTAATTTCTGTGATAAACTACTTTCCAATAAGGGAGCAGGTACAGTTACTTCATCAAGTTCTACTTTCCTCCCACTCACTTCTTTCGAGAGAAACTCCTTCTCTAGAAAGGATCCATTTTAGCAACGAATATCTTGCCTTCGGATCTGTGATAGAAGGTGTACCCAACAATTTCCTTTGGGTCTTCTATGAAGACGCACTTCTTCGATTTGGGTTCGAGCTTATCAGGATGAAACTTTTTCACATAAGCATCGCAGCCCCAAACTTTAAGAAACAACAGCTTAGGTTTACTGCTAAACCATAGTTCGTACGGTGTCGTCTCAACGGATTTAGATGGTGCCCTATTTTAAACGTGAATGCAGCTGTCTCTAATGCATAACCCCAAAACGATAGTGGTAAACTGATAAGAGACATCATAGATCGCACCATATCAAATAAAGTGCGGTTACGATGTTCGGACACACCATAACGATGTGGTGTTCCAGGTGGCGTGAGCTGTGAAACTATTCCACATTATTTTAATTGAAGACCAAACTCGTAACTCAAATATTTGTCTCCGTGATCAGATCGCAGAAACTTTATTTTCTTGTTATGATGATTTTTCCACTTCACCCTGAAATTCTTTGAACCTTTCAACTATTTCAGACTTATGTTTCATCAAGTAGATATACCCATATCTGCTCAAATCATCTTGTGAAGGTCAGAAAATAACGATACTTGCCACGAGCCTTCATACTCATTGGTCTGCATACATCAGTATGTATTATTTCCAATAAGTCAGTAGCTCGTTCCATTGTTCCGAAGAACAAAGTTTTAGTCATCTTGCCCAAAAGGCACGGTTCGCAAGCATCAAATGATTCATAACCAAGTGATTCCGAAAATCCATCTTTATGGAGTTTCTTCATGCGCTTTACACCGATATGACCCAAACGGCAGTGCCACAAATAAGTTGCACTATCATTATTAACTTTGCATCTTTTGGCCCCAATATTATGAATATGTGTATCACTACGATCGAGATCCAACAAACTATTTTCATTGGGTGTATGACCATTGAAGGTTTTATTCATTTAAACAGAACAACAATTATTCTCTGATTTTAAATGAATAACCGTATTGCAATAAACATGATCAAATCATATTCATGCTCAACGCAAACGCCAAATAACATTTATTTAGGTTTAACACTAATCCCGAAAATATAGGGAGTGTGCGATGATGATCATATCAATCTTGGAACTACTTCCAACACTCATCGTCACTTTCCCTTCAACTAGTCTCTGTTTATTCTGTAACTCCTATTTCGAGTTACTAATATTAGCAACCGAACAAGTATCAAATACTCAAGGGCTACTATAAACACTAGTAAGGCACACATCAATAATCTGTATATCAAATATACCCTTGTTCACTTTGCCATCCTTCTTATCCACCAAATATTCAGGGCATTTCCGCTTCCAGTGACCATTTCCTTTGCAGTGTAAACACTCAGTTTCAGGCTATGGTCCAACTTTGGGCTTCTTCGCAGGAGTGACAACTTGCTTGTCTTTCCACTTGAAGTTCCCTTTCTTTCCCTTTGCCCTTCTCTTGAAACTAGTGCTCTTGTCAATCATCAACACTTGATGATCTTTTCTTGATTTCTACCTTCATCGATTTCAACATCACGAAGAGCTCGGGAATCGTTTTCGTCATCCCTTGCATACTATAGTTCATCACGAAGTTCTAGTAACTTAGTGATGGTGACTAGAGAATTCTGTCAATCACTATCTTATCTAGAAGATTAACTCCCACTTGATTCAAGCGATTGAAGTACCCAGACAATCTGAGCACATGCTCACCAGTTGAGCGATTCTCCTCCATCTTTTAGCTTTAGAACTTGTTGGAGACTACATATCTCTCAACTCGGGTATTTGCTGGAAATATTAACTTCAACTCCTGGAACATCTCATATGGTCCATGACGTTCAAAACGTCTTTGAAGTCCTGATTCTAAGCCGTTTAAGCATGGTGCACTAAACTATCAAGTAGTCATCCTTTTGAGCTAGCCAAACGTTCATAACGTCTGCATCTGCTCCTGCAATAGGTTTGTCACCTAGCGGTGCATTAAGGACATAATTCTTCTGTGCAGCAATGAGGATAAACCTCAGATCACGGATCCAATCCGCATCATTGCTACTAACATCTTTCAACACAATTTTCTCTAGGAACATATCAAAATAAACATATGAAAGCAACAACGCAAGCTATTGATCTACAACATAATTTGCAAAATACTACCAGGACTAAGTTCATGATAAATTTAAGTTCAATTAATCATATTACTTAAGAACTCCCACTTAGACAGACATCTCTCTAGTCATCTAAGTGATCACGTGATCCAAATCAACTAAACCATAACCGATCATCACGTGAGATGGAGTAGTTTTCAATGGTGAACATCACTATGTTGATCATATCTACTATATGATTCACGCTCGACCTTTCGGTCTCCGTGCTCCGAGGCCATATCTGCATATGCTAGGCTCGTCAAGTATAACCTGAGTATTCCGCGTGTGCAAAACTGGCTTGCACCCATTGTAGATGGACGTAGAGCTTATCACACCCGATCATCACGTGGTGTCTCGGCATGACGAACTTTGGCAACGGTGCATACTCAGGGAGAACACTTCTTGATAATTTTAGTGAGAGATCATCTTGAAATGCTACCGTCAATCAAAGCAAGATAAGATGCATAAAGGATAAACATCACATGCAATCAATATAAGTGATATGATATGGTCATCATCATCTTGTTCTTGTGATCTCCATCTCCGAAGCACCGTTGTGATCACCATCGTCACCGGCGCGACACCTTGATCTCCATCGTAGCATCGTTGTCGTTTACGCCAACTATTGCTTCTACGACTATCGCTACCGCTTAGTGATAAAGTAAAGCAATTACAGGGCGTTTGCATTTCATACAATAAAGCGACAACCATATGGCTCTTGCCAGTTGCCGATAACTTCGGTTACAAAACATGATCATCTCATACAATAAAATATAGCATCACGTCTTGACCATATCACATCACAACATGCCCTGCAAAAACAAGTTAGACGTCCTCTACTTTGTTGTTGCAAATTTTACGTGGCTGCTACGGGCTTAGCAAGAACCGTTCTTACCTACGCATCAAAACCACACCGATAGTTTGTCAAATAGACTCCGTTTTAACCTTCACAAGGACCGGGCGTAGCCACACTCGGTTCAACTAAAGTGAGAGAGACAGACACCCGCCAGCCACCTTTAAGCACGAGTGCTCGTAACGGTGAAACCAGTCTCGCGTAAGCGTATGCGTAATGTCGGTCCGGGCCGCTTCATCTCACAATACCGCTGAACCAAAGTATGACATGCTGGTAGGCAGTATGACTTATATCGTCCACAACTCACTTGTGTTCTACTCGTGCATATAACATCAACGCATAAAAACCTGGGCTCGGATGCCACTGTTGGGGAACGTAGTAATTTCAAAATTTTCCTACGCACATGCAAGATCATGGTGATGGCATAGCAACGAGAGGGGAGAGTGTTCGTCCACGTACCCTCGTAGACCATAAGCGGAAGCGTTAGCACAACGCGGTTGATGTAGTCGTACGTCTTCATGATCCGACCGATCCAAGCACCGAACGTACGGAGCCTCCGAGTTCAGCACACGTTCAGCTCGATGACGATCTCCGGCCTCCGATCCAGCCGAGCTCCGGAGATGAGTTCCGTCAGCACGATGGCGTGGTGACGATGATGATGTTCTACCGGCGCAGGGCTTCGCCTAAACTCCACGACGATATGACCGAGGTGGAATATGGTGGAAGGGGGCACCGCACACGGCTAAGGAACGATCCGTAGATCAACTTGTGTGTCATGGGGTGCCCCCTACCCCCGTATATAAAGGATCAAGGGAGGAGGAGGCCGGCCCTAGGAGGAGGGCGCGCCAAGGGAGTCCTACTCCCACCGGGAGTAGGATTCCTTCTTTCCTAGTCCAACTAGGAGTCCTTCCATGTATTAGGAGTAGGAGACAAGGAAGGGGAAGAGAGAAGGGAAGGAAGGAGGGGGTGCGGCCCCTCCCCCTAGTCCAATTCAGACTAGGCCATGGGGGGGCGCGCGGCCTGCCCTAGGCAGCCCCTCTCTCTTTCCCGCAGGGCCCAATAAGGCCCAATACTTCTCCCCGGTGAATTCCCGTAACTCTCCGGTACTCCGAAAAATACCCGAATCACTCGGAACCTTTCCGATGTCCAAACATAGGCTTCCAATATATCAATATTTACGTCTCGACCATTCCGAGACTCCTCGTCATGTCCGTGATCACATCCGGGACTCCGAACAAACTTCGGTACATCAAAACTTATAAACTCATAATAAAACTGTCATCGAAACGTTAAGCGTGCGGACCCTACGGGTTCGAGAACTATGTAGACATGACCTAAAACCATTCTCGGTCAATAACCAATAGAGGGACCTGGATGCCCATATTGGTTCCTACATATTCTACAAAGATCTTTATCGGTCAAACCGCATAACAACATACGTTGTTCCCTTTGTCATCGGTATGTTACTTGCCCGAGATTTGATCGTCGGTATCCAATACCTAGTTCAATCTCGTTACCAGCAAGTCTCTTTACTCATTCTGTAATATGTCATCTCATAACTAACTCATTAGTTATAATGCTTGCAAGGCTTAAGTGATGAGTATTACCGAGAGGGCCCAGAGATACCTCTCCGACAATCGGAGTGACAAAACCTAATCTCGAAATACGCCAACTCAACATGTACCTTCGGAGACACCTGTAGTACTCCTTTATAATCACCCAGTTACGTTGTGACGTTTGGTAGTACCCAAAGTGTTCCTCCGGTAAAAGGGAGTTGCATAATTCTCATAGTTACAGGAACATGTATAAGTCATGAAGAAAGCAATAGCAGAATACTAAACGATCAAGTGCTAAGCTAACGGGATGGGTCATGTCAATCACATCATTCTCCTAATGATGTGATCCCATTAATCAAATGGCAACACATGTCTATGGTTAGGAAACATAACCATCTTTGATTAATGAGCTAGTCAAGTAGAGGCACACTAGTGACTATATGTTTGTCTATGTATTCACACATGTATCATGTTTCCGGTTAATACAATTCTAGCATGAATAATAAACATTTATCATGATATGAGGAAATAAATAATAACTTTATTATTGCCTCTAGGGCATATTTCTTTCACCGTAAAGGGGTAGAATCACTTACCTCGTCAGCTGGTCGCTGCGAGCGAAATCCGCGATCTTCAGTAGCGGATGCGGGAGCTTCGGCGCCCTTGAACAGCACTCTCCAGGCGCCTTCGCATGTCATGTCGAAGAGCCCGCTCAATGCCTGGTGCTGTGCCGGATTGAACTCCCACAATTTAAATGCCCGTTGTTGGTAGGGGAGAATCCGGCGGATGAGCATGACTTGGACCACATTGACGAGCCTGAGCTTTTTGTTCACCAGCTTCTGGATACAGGCTTGGAGTCCCGTCAGCTCCTCCGAACTACCCCATAGCAAGCCCTTCTCTTTCCAGGAGGTGAGCTGCGAAGGGATACCAGATCTGAACTCGAGGGCCGCCGCCCACGTAGGGTCGCGCGGCTCGGTGATATAGAACCACCCCGATTGCCACCCCTTGACGGACTCCATGAAGGCCCCTTCGAACCACAGGACGTTGGGCATCTTGCCCAACATGGCGCCTCCGCACTCCGCTTGAGTGCCCTTCACTACCTTCGGCTTGACATTGAAGGTCTTGAGCCACAAGCCGAAGTGGGGCTGGATGCAGAGGAAGGCCTCGCACACGACGATAAACGCCGAGATGTTGAGGATGAAGTTCGGCGCCAGATCATGGAAATCTAGGCCGTAGTAGAACATGAGCCCCCGGACAAAAGGGTGAAGTGGAAAGCCCAGTCCGCGGAGGAAGTGGGGAAGGAAAACGACCCTCTCATGGGGCCTGGGGGTGGGGATGAGCTGCCCCTTATCGGGCAGCCGGTGCGCGATGTCGCTGGAGAGGTATCCGGCGCCGCGCAGCTTTTCGATGTGCTCCTCCTTAACTGTGGAGGCCAGCCATTTGCCTCCCGCTCCGGACATGGTCGGAGAAGGTCAAGGCGAGACGCACGGACTTGGGCGCTGGAGCTCGAGAGTGCGCGGAGATGGATAAGCAAAGGAGGAAGAAGGCGTAGGTGAAAAGGTGGATCCTTATCCCCTTATATATAGGCGGACGAAGACTATGCGTCCCCACCGGCCTAGTAAAACTCGCTTATCTCCCAAGCGCCACCATCAATGGCGCGGTTGGGTTACCCACGTCCGTATTGATGAGAATCCCGGGATAAGGGGAACATGATCTCTGCTTCGACAAGACGTGCCAAGGAAACCGCTTCGCTAAACGCGCTGAGGTGGTATAATAAAAAAATTCAAGTAAAGACTTGGTAGTGGCGTGACGTCGCGCTACAAGATACGTCAGCAGATTGAACCTGTGTACATGATATTCTCTCTATGGTGGAATGTGGAAATTATTTTGCAGAGCCGGACACTATCCTGGTGTTCACAATCTTCTATGGATTATTCGGAGGAGGAACCCGCCTTGCAATGCCGAACATTATGTGCGCCGGACTCATCGTCATTGAAGCCAGGTTCAGGGGCTACTGAGGGAGTCCTGGACTAGGGGGTGTCCGGACAGCCGGACTATCATCGTCCGCCGGACTCCAAGACTATGAAGATACAAGATTGAAGACTTTGTCCCGTGTCCGGATGGGACTTTCCTTGGCGTGGAAGGCAAGCTTGGCGATACGGATATGTAGATCTCCTACCATTGTAACCGACTCTGTGTAACCCTAGCCCTCTCCGGTGTCTATATAAACCGGAGGGTTTTAGTCCGTAGGACACAACAACAACTGTTACAACAATCATACCATAGGCTAGCTTCTAGGGTTTAGCCTCCTTGATCTCATGGTAGATCCACTCTTGTACTACCCATATCATCAATATCAATCAAGTAGGAGTAGGGTTTTACCTCCATCGAGAGGGCCCGAACCTGGGTAAAAACATCGTGTCCCTTGTCTCCTGTTACCATTGGCCTAGACGCACAGTTCGGGACCCCCTACCCGAGATCCGCCGGTTTTGACACCGACAGACACCAAAAAGTCAAAGCTTGGGGATGCCCCGGAAGGCATCCCCTCTTTCGTCTACTTCCATCGGTAATTTACTTGGAGCTATATTTTTATTCACCAACATGATATGTGTTTTGCTTGGAGCGTCTTGTATTATTTGCGTCTTTGCTTGTTAGTTTACCACAATCATCCTTGCTGTACACACCTTTTGAGAGAGCCATACATGAATTGGAATTTGTTAGAATACTCTATGTGCTTCACTTATATCTTTTGAGCTTGATAGTTTGCTCATAGTGCTTCACTTATATCTTTTGAGCGTGATAATTTTTGCTCTAGTGCTTCACTTAGATCTTTTAGAGCATGGTGGTGGATTTGTTTTAAAGAAACTTGATCTCTCATGCTTCACTTAGATTATTTTGAGAGTCGTTAATAGCATGGTGATTCGCTTAATGTTAATATATTTGGTATTCAAGATATGTGAAACTTTATTTTGAGTGCGTTGAATACTAAGATAAGTTTGATGCTTGATAATTGTTCTGAGATATGAAGATGGTGATATTAGAGTCATGCCAGTTGAGTAGTTGTTAATTCAAAGAATACTTGTGTTGAAGTTTGTGATTCCCGTAGCATGCACGTATGGTGAACCGTTATGTGATGAACTCGGAGCATGATTTATTTATTGATTGTCTTCCTTATGAGTGGCGGTCGGGGACGAGCGATGGTCTTTTCCTACCAATCTATCCCCCTAGGAGCATGCGCGTAATACTTTGCTTTGATAACTTCTAGATTTTTGCAATAAGTATATGAGTTCTTTATGACTAATGTTGAGTCCATGGATTATACGCACTTTTCCCATCCTTCCACTATTGCTAGCCTCTCTAATACTGCACACCTTTCGCCGGTATCATACACCCATAAACCTTCCTCAAAACAGCCACCATACCTACCTATTATGGCATTTCCATAGCCATTCCGAGATATATTGCCATGCAACTTTCCACTGTTCCGTTTATTATGACATGCTCCATCATTGTCATATTGTTAGCATGATCATGTAGTTGACATCGTATTTGTGGCAAAGCCACCGTTCATAATTCTTGCATACATGTCACTCATGTTTCATTGCATATCCCGGTACACTGCCGGAGGCATTCATATAGAGTCATATTTTGTTCTAAGTATCGATTTGTAATTGTTGAGTTGTAAGAAAAATAAAAGTGTGATGATCATCATTATTAGAGCATTGTCCCAGTGAGGAAAGGATGATGGAGACTATGATTCCCCCACAAGTCGGGATGAGACTCCGGACGAAAATAAAAAAAAAGAGGCCATAAAAAAAGAGAAAAGGCCCAAATAAAAAAAAGAGAGAAAAAGAGAGAAGGGACAATGTTACTATCCTTTTACCACACTTGTGCTTCAAAGTAGCACCATGATCTTCATGATAGAGAGTCTCTCGTTTTGTCACTTTCATTTACTAGTGAGAATTTTTCATTATAGAACTTGGCTTGTATATTCCAATGATGGGCTTCCTCAAAATGCCCTAGGTCTTCGTGAGCAAGCAAGATGGATGCACACCCACTTAGTTCCTTTAGTTGAGATTTCATATACTTATAGATCTAGTGCATCCGTTGCATGGCAATCCCTACTCACTCACATTGATATCTATTGATAGGCATCTCCATAGCCCGTTGATACGCCTAGTTGATGTGAGACTATCTTCCCTCTTTTTTTCTTCTCCACAACCACCATTCTATTCCACATATAGTGCTATATCCATGGCTCACGCTCATGTATTGCGTGAAGATTGAAAAAGTTTTGAAAATGTTAAAGTATGAAACAATTGCTTGGCTTGTCATTTGGCTTGTGCATGATTTAAATACTTTGTGTGGGGAAGATGGAGCATAGCCAGACTATATGATTTTGTAGGGATAACTTTCTTTGGCCATGTTATTTTGAGAAGACATGATTACTTTGATTAGTATGCTTGAAGTATTATTATTTTTGTGTCAATATGAACTTTTGTCTTGAATCTTTCGAATCTGAATATTCATACCATGATTAAGAAGATTTACATTGAAAGTATGCCAAAGTATCACTCCGCATCAAAAATTCTCTTTTTATCATTTACCAACTCGAGGACGAGTAGGAATTAAGCTTGGGGATGCCTGATGCGTCTCCAACGTATCTATAATTTTTTTATTGCTCCATGCTACTTTATCTATTGTTTTGGACTATAATGGGCTTTATTTTCCACTTTTATATTATTTTTGGGACTAACCTATTAACCGGAGGCCCAGCCCAGAATTGTTGTTTTTTGCCTATTTCAGTATTTCGAAGAAACAGAATATCAAACGGAGTCCAAACGGAATGAAACCTTTGGGAACGTGATCCATGAGACTTGGACCCTACTCCAAGAAGCACCAGAGGCGGTCACGAGGGTGGAGGGCGCGCCCCCCTGGGCGCGCCCCCTACCTCGTGGGCCCCCTGACGCTCCACCGACGTACTCCTTCCTCCTATATATACCTACATACCCCCAATAGACCAGAGACGGAGCCAAAAACCTAATTCCACCGCCGTACCTTCCTGTATCCACGAGATCCCATCTTGGGGCCTGTTCCGGAGCTCCGCCGAAGGGGGCATCCACCACGGAGGGCTTCTACATCAACACCATAGCCCCTCCGATGAAGTGTGAGTAGTTTACTTCAGACCTTCGGGTCCATAGCTAGTAGCTAGATGGCTTCTTCTCTCTTTTTGGATATCAATACAATGTGCTCCCCCTCTCTCGTGGAGATCTATTCGATGTAATCTTCTTTTTGCGGTGTGTTTGTTGAACCGATGAATTGTGGGTTTATGATCCAGCTTATCTATGAATAATATTTGATTCTTCTCTGAATTCTTTTATGTATGATTGAGTTATCTTTGCAAGTCTCTTCGAATTATCCGTTTGGTTTGGCCAACTAGATTGGTAGTTCTTGCAATGGGAGAAGTGCATGGCTTTGGGTTCAATCTTGCGGTGTCCTTGCCCAGTGACAGAAAGGGTTGCAAGGCACGTATTGTATTGTTGCCATCGAGGATAACAAGATGGGGTATTTATCATATTGCATGAATTTATTCCTCTACATCATGTCATCTTGCTTAAGGCGTTACTCTGTTTTTAACTTAATACTCTAGATGCATGCTGGATAGCGGTCGATGAGTGGAGTAATAGTAGTAGATGCAGAATCGTTTCGATCTAGTTGTCTTGGACGTGATGCCTATATACATGATCATACCTAGATAACCTCATAACTATGCTCAATTCTATCAATTGCTCAACAGTAATTTGTTCACCCACCATAGAATACATATGCTCTTGAGAGAAGCCACTAGTGAAACCTATGGCCCCCGGGTCTATTCTCATCATATCAATCTCCATCACTTTATTTACTTGCTTTGTTTTTACTTTGCTTTTACTTTTTACTTTGCATCTTTATACCAAAAATACCAAAAATATTATCTCTATCAGATCTCACTCTCGTAAGTGACCGTGAAGGGATTGACAACCCCTAATCGCATTGGTTGCGTGTAGCTATCGTTTTGTGCAGGTACGAGGGACTTGCGCATACCCTCCTACTGGATTGATACCTTGGTTCTCAAAAACTGAGGGAAATACTTACGCTACTGTGCTGCATCATCCTCTCCTCTTCGGGGAAAACCAACGCAAGCTTGAGACGTAGCAGTTGGTGGATTGGGCCGCATTCTCCCTGCAGTGCGGGTGGGGAGGAACATGGATGTGCGGCTTCGACGGCAATTTCCTGCGATGACGGCGGTGCGAGGCATCTGGGTCAATGCTGACCGTAACCTTGGTGGTGTGGAGATGCGCGGCATTACGGATGAAAATCCTGTCCGGTTCTGACCGGGCCGGCGGCGATGGCACCCGTGGGTGTCGTTCTTCTCCTCGGAGGCGTTGTCGAGTGTGTCATCATCCCCCTCGCCTGCTTGGGGTTGGCAGCTGTCTCTGGGCGAAAGCCTTGATTCTGTGCTAGATCGACACAATGGCGGCGTCTTCGACGTCGTCCCTCTGTTGGGAGCATCGTGCTAGGAGACTTGATGATCCTATGTTGCGCTCCTCCGGTGTTTGCCGTTACCCTGATCGTTTTGCTCCGGCGCAATGTATGGTCGTCGCTGGTGACTCCAAAACGGTGCCTTCTTCTAGAGTTACTGTTCTTCGGAGGTGACTGACGTCGGTCGAGACGTGGCGAGGCTCTCGGTTTTTGGCAGGCTATGTCGCGTTGTAGTTGTGTTGCCGTGTGTGGATGTTTGTGGCTTGTTAGATGTGGAGTTGTGCTACGCTCGTTGTTCGCAATGAGTGGTAGTTGTCTTGTATTCGATATTCTCTTCTTCTATAAAGCTATGATACGCAATTTGCGTTCTCTCGAAAAAAAAGTTCAAATGGGATGGTCAAAGAAGGAATCCTAGGTAATCGAGTTTGGTCATGTCCATGTGATTGGAATAGTTTTCGAATTAAGAATGTTGGTTTCTCTTTCGAGAAATATAATACAGACTTGAAGAAGGAGCGCCGCCATCCATACTAATGCGGCCCCTACGAGGACTGAAACCCTATCTATCTACTAACGGGGGCAGAGACACCAGAATTCTCCTCCCTGCCACCGGCAGGCGAAGGGGAGACGAATCCATAGGCTCGTCGGTGGAGATCGAGGGGACAAAGGCTTTGCCAAGTCGTCTTGGGAAAGAGGAAAGGAAATATTCTAACAAAAACTATTGTGAAGGGCAAACACATACTTCGTGGAGGTGCATGCCAATTATCACTTTCTGCATTTCCTCTCGTGTTCTAAACATATGCGTCAATCTTTCGGGCTCTAATCCTCATCAAGTTCATTCATTGAGATGGATTATACGTAGCTCTGGCGTAGATTCCTACCAGCTCCATGTGGCGGCGAGGTTAGGATTTCCCGCCATGTGTACGCAACGGCGATATTTGGTGTCAGATTCTTCCGATGATTCAAGGATTCAACGACGACGACGACCACAGTTGTGGCTCTGGGGCGCTGGTCCTTAGGTGCACGTGCACGCAGACTTCCCGGCTGTCATCGACAAGGTCAGGTCGGCTTCGATATTGGAGTGGTGACAGCGGCGCTTTGGCGGCTCGTTCTAACGGCGGCAACAGTGGTTTGGTGGTCCATGGCCCTTGACTTAACTTTTATTATGTTTGAAGTGATTTGTACTTCTGGTGAATCTTTATAATAGATCTGATCCTTTTCACAAAAAAGAAGATGTGTATGCCCGGATTCTCATGATAGGATCCGCATGTATGTTTGGGTGGTGATAATTTTTACCCCTTTTTTTGTTATTCTGTTGGATGCATGGTTGCCAATATTTTGACAATTCCCATGGACTCTAGCCAACTCCAATTCATCCTTTTGGTCAATATTGAATAAAATTTGGGCGAGTAAAACCTTAACCAAAATATAGGCTTGCAAAGTTTTGATCGGTTGGCTAGGGCCAAAACCAAACAGACCCTATGTGCCAAACCATTTGATGTCAAAAACAAGTGGCGAACTATTTTTTTCCAAAAAAGTTGAAGCGCTTCTATGAAGAAAGAAGATATTTTTCTATGCAACTCACAAAAGAGTGTAATAAAAATGACGCTAAATTATATTCATGTTTATAAATAGTAGTTGGAATAAAAAATGTGATTACAAATCCAAATTAGTTATGACAAATAACTTGTTAAGGGCTAGTTTTGGCATGGAAGTCTCATCTCTGTTTCCTCATCGAACCCTCAAGGCGATAAGGGAGAGACTTTCCAATCCCCGCCCTCCAGCATGCGCGTAAACCATGCGGATTCCCCCTCCTCCTATCACCTCTCCGGCGGTGTGCGGGGAGGAGAACCCTGGTACCTCGATGTTGGTCCGTAGATAGGTTAGGTAAGGGTTCTGCAGCAGCACATTTAGTTGGTGATCGATGAATAAGGTCCCTTGAGCCTCCCCATCTCGAGGTGTCGTCAACGGCGATGTCGATGACCCGATGACATAGAATGTTCATTGTCGTTCTAGTCCGTGAGGTTAGAGTTTGCAAGGTTTCTGGGTAGCTTTACTTTGTAATCATGTCAGGCATCATCCAAGAGTAACTTGCGTCGATGTACATTGCGTCCGAGAGCCCATGCCCACAGCAGAACCATCACCGAACGACACATCGCCCAATCCTAACCTAGTGATGATTTTATTTAATAAACCATAGCGCCTTCTCACAAAGTTGTAAGGGTTATATATAATTTTTCTCCCTCTGTAAACAAATGTAGGCCCTGTTTGATAACAAAGTATTTTCTAAGTATTTTGAGAATACTACAGTTTTTGAGATTATCATAGTTTTATTTGCAATGATATGTTTGGTTGCCTCGAACAATTGTGGTTTTAATACTGCAGTATTGGTGAAATTGTGGGTTTTTCTCCACATAAAGAACCTTGAACCCTCTTTTTTTAAAAACAGAGCAGCCAAAAAGAAGGGTGGGACGTCGTTATCTTCTTCCCCGGTACTGGCTCGATCTATAATAGAGGCATCGCTCCCACGCCGCCGCCGCCGTCATTGGAGATATCTCCCTGGGCGGACATTGGGAACGAAATAGACGGCGATGGAGAGACCAAAGGTGAGTAGAATGTCCTTCAGCCTCGCTCCTCTGGCCGGCCCCTTCCTCCACACGGCCGCGCCTTTCCCGAGCTTGCATGTCGCTCAGCTCCGCCCGTGATGGAATATACGGCTAGCCGCTGCTACATGCGGACGGTGCTGCGACGCACAACCTTTGAACCCTCAATGTCGTTCGTCCATTGCTGAGGAGAAGGCGATGAGGAGGAGGAGGAGCTCCGCATTTGGGCCACTGGCGATGACCCTGGCGCCTGGGGGGGGGGGGGGATTCTGTCAATTGCTTAACAGTAATTCGTTCACCCACCATAAAATACTTATGCTCTTGAGAGAAGCCACTAGTGAAATCTGTGGCCCCCGGGTCTATTCTCTATCATATATATTAATCTTCCATCACTTTATTATTGCTTTGCTTTTTTACTTTGCTTTTTATTTTACTTTCCATCTTTATACCAAAAATACCAAAAATATTATCTATCATCTCTATCAGATCTCACTCTCGTAAGTGATCGTGAAGGGATTGACAACCCCTAATCGCGTTAGCTGTGTTGAGCTATTTGTTTTGTGTAGGTACGAGGGACTCGCGCGTGGCCTCCTACTGGATTGATACCTTGGTTCTCAAAAACTGAGGGAAATACTTATGCTACTTTGCTGCATCATCCTCTCCTCTTCGGGGAAAACCAACGCAAGCTCAAGACGTAGCACGTGTGTCCGGCCATCGATGGGCTGTATGGCGAGCGACGTTCTTCTCCTGGCGACGCAGGCATGGAGGCGCGGTCCGCGGTGGGGTGGGTCAGATCTGGGCCTGCTCGGTTCCGATCTGGAGCGTGGGTGTTGGTGGCTTTGCAAGGTCGTCCCTTGAGTGGGTGACGGCCGTTGCGGGCGGCCCTTGCCCTGCCGGTGGTGTTGGTTGGCTGTTGTCCTTCCATCGGGGTGGAGGTGTGGATGGTTCCATGTTCCCCTCAGCCATGGTGGTGGGGTGGCCGGCGGCGCATTTCGCGGTGGTGGCCGCTGGTGCACGGTGGGGAGCGCGGCGGTGTGGCGGATCCAGGCGAGGTGTGCAACAAGGTAGTGGAGGAGGGTGGTGTGCCAGCTCTGACGGTGGCAGCATCGTGAGCTCAGCCATGGAGGCGGCGTCGCTAAGGAGGCCCTGCCAGGAAGGAGATCCTGGCTGGCAGCGGGCGGTCGGCCACCTCCGTGCGAGGGGCGGGCGGTGATGCCTTGAAGGAGTTGGCGCCGGAATCATCGGAGGCGTGGGTCAGATCCATTCCTGTGGCAGTCCGCTGGTGTGGGTGAAGGCCGACGTGGTGGCTCTGACACTTTCTCGGCATGGTTGGATGTTACTGCTCCTTGGCTGTGGTTGGTGGATTGGGCCGCATTCTCCCTGCAGTGCGGGTGGGGAGGAACATGGTTGTGCGGCTTCCACGGCAATTTGCTGCGGTGACGGCGGTGCGAGGCATCTGGGTCAATGCTGACCGTAACCTTGGTGGTGTGGAGATGCGCGACATTACGGATGAAAATCCTGTCCGGTTCTGACCGGGCCGGCGGCGATGGCACCCATGGGTGTCGTTCTTCCCCTCGGAGGCGTTGTCAAGTGTGTTGCCATCCCCCTCACCTGCTTGGGGTTGGCAGCTGTCTCCGGGTGAAAGCCTTGATTCTGTGCTAGATCGACACAATGGCGGCGTCTTCGACGTCGTCCCTCTGTTGGGAGCATCGTGCTAGGAGACTTGATGATCCTATGTTGCGCTCCTCCGGTGTTTGCCGTTACCCTGATCGTTTTGCTCCGGCGCAATGTACGGTCGTCGCTGGTGACTCCAAAACGGTGCCTTCTTCTGGAGTTACTGTTCTTCGGAGGTGACTGACGTCGGTCGAGACGTGGCGAGGCTCTCGGTTTTTGGCAGGCTATGTCGCGTTGTAGTTGTGTTGCCGTGTGTGGATGTTTGTGGCTTGTTAGATGTGGAGTTGTGCTACGCTCGTTGTTCGCAATGAGTGGTAGTTGTCTTGTATTCGATATTCTCTTCTTCTATAAAGCTATGATACGCAATTTGCGTTCTCTCGAAAAAAAAGCTCAAATGGGATGGTCAAAGAAGGAATCCTAGGTAATCGAGTTTGGTCATGTCCATGTGATTGGAATAGTTTTCGAATTAAGAATGTTGGTTTCTCTTTCGAGAAATATAATACAGACTTGAAGAAGGAGCGCCGCCATCCATACTAATGCCGCCCCTACGAGGACTGAAACCCTATCTATCTACTAACGGGGGCAGAGACACCAAAATTCTCCTCCCTGCCACCGGCAGGCGAAGGGGAGACGAATCCATAGGCTCGTCGGTGGAGATCGAGGGGACAAAGGCTTTGCCAAGTCGTCTTGGGAAAGAGGAAAGGAAATATTCTAACAAAAACTATTGTGAAGGGCAAACACATACTTCGTGGAGGTGCATGCCAATTATCACTTTCTGCATTTCCTCTCGTGTTCTAAACATATGCGTCAATCTTTCGGGCTCTAATCCTCATCAAGTTCATTCATTGGGACGGATTATACGTAGCTCTGGCGTAGATTCCTACCAGCTCCATGTGGCGGCGAGGTTAGGATTTCCCGCCATGTGTATGCAACGGCGATATTTGGTGTCAGATTCTTCCGATGATTCAAGGATTCAACGACGACGACGACCACGGTTGTGGCTCTGGGGCGCTGGTCCTTAGGTGCACGTGCACGCAGACTTCCCGGCTGTCATCGACAAGGTCAGGTCGGCTTCGATATTGGAGTGGTGACAGCGGCGCTTTGGCGGCTCGTTCTAACGGCGGCAACAGTGGTTTGGTGGTCCATGGCCCTTGACTTAACTTTTATTATGTTTGAAGTGATTTGTACTTCCGGTGAATCTTTATAATAGATCTGATCCTTTTCGTAAAAAAGAAGATGTGTATGCCCGGATTCTCATGATAGGATCCGCATGTATGTTTGGGTGGTGATAATTTTGACCCCTTTTTTTGTTATTCTGTTGGATGCATGGTTGCCAATATTTTGACAATTCCCATGGACTCTAGCCAACTCCAATTCATCCTTTTGGTCAATATTGAATAAAATTTGGGCGAGTAAAACCTTAACCAAAATATAGGCTTGCAAAGTTTTGATCGGTTGGCTAGGGCCAAAACCAAACAGACCCTATGTGCCAAACCATTTGATGTCAAAAACAAGTGGCGAACTATTTTTTTCCAAAAAAGTTGAAGCGCTTCTATGAAGAAAGAAGATATTTTTCTATGCAACTCACAAAAGAGTGTAATAAAAATGACGCTAAATTATATTCATGTTTATAAATAGTAGTTGGAATAAAAAATGTGATTACAAATCCAAATTAGTTATGACAAATAACTTGTTAAGGGCTAGTTTTGGCATGGAAGTCTCATCTCTGTTTCCTCATCGAACCCTCAAGGAGATAAGGGAGAGACTTTCCAATCCCCGCCCTCCAGCATGCGCGTAAACCATGCGGATTCCCCCTCCTCCTATCACCTCTCCGGCGGTGTGCGGGGAGGAGAACCCTGGTACCTCGATGTTGGTCCGTAGATAGGTTAGGTAAGGGTTCTGCAGCAGCACATTTAGTTGGTGATCGATGAATAAGGTCCCTTGAGCCTCCCCATCTCGAGGTGTCGTCAACGGCGATGTCGATGACCCGATGACATAGAATGTTCATTGTCGTTCTAGTCCGTGAGGTTAGAGTTTGCAAGGTTTCTGGGTAGCTTTACTTTGTAATCATGTCAGGCATCATCCAAGAGTAACTTGCGTCGATGTACATTGCGTCCGAGAGCCCATGCCCACAGCAGAACCATCACCGAACGACACATCGCCCAATCCTAACCTAGTGATGATTTTATTTAATAAACCATAGCGCCTTCTCACAAAGTTGTAAGGGTTATATATAATTTTGCTCCCTCTGTAAACAAATGTTGGTGATCTAAACGGTCTTATATTTGTTTACAAAGGAATACTTCTCATCTTTCAGTTTATAAAATCCGCATATTACTAGATCGTACTAAAGAAATATAAGTTACAAAAAGTAGTTCGAATGAAGTTTCTACCAGTATATTTGATATGACCTGTATGATCAACACCAAAGTTAGCCATAATTTAATTGTATGGCAGGCAGGCGTGGTGAGCAATCTTCAAATCACGGAGAAACCATTTTAAAAAAGGACGCCGATAACGCCCACACGTGTACCATACTAGCCATCCGCCCACACACCGTGGGTGACGAGCAGGAGGCAGCCCACACGGATTGTATGTGGGTGAATGTTATAATTTTCCACACTGTGGGCGCAGCTACTTCGTGCCACACGCCCAACAAGTACTACTCATCTGTACCCCGCGCGTGTGGCACGAAGCAAAAATGCCTACACGTCCTGGCGCAGCTACGTTAAGTACCCGCGGGATGACGATTTAGCTGCCATCCGGGGATGGCAGATATAGTTGTAAAAGCATGGCAACTCTATCTGTTCTGCTTAACTATAGTTGCCATGTCTAATTTATGGTATTTGCCGCGCGTAATCAAACCATAGTTGCCGTGTGTGATTAACTACTTGCCACATATGGTCAAACAGTAGTTGCCATGTGTGTTTACCTAGTTGCCACGTGTGGTCCAACCATAGTTGCCATGTATGGTTAATCATGTTTGCCATGTGTGTTTATATGGTTGCCACGTACGCGCAACTGCAGTTGCCGTCTAGCAACGAATCATAGTTGCCATGTGTGTTTACCTAGTTGCCACGTAAGTGTAACTGCAGTTCGTGTGGGCGAAAAATAGTTCGCACACACGCGCATAGACTAGGTGGTGGATGTGTGGGCAGAAACTAGTTCGCCCACACAGTGCAGCTGGAAACCGCGTGCTATGGGCATGTAGGCGAATTCTCCAACACTCACACAGCAGCCTCGTCCTACGTGGCATAAAAATCTGGCAAAACATGCCAAGATTCATGCCAACACAAAGAAACGTTGATCCACGCGTGTGGGCGAGATGCGAGTATTTCCGTTAAAAAATGAATAGTTAGCTATATAACCTTCAAAATCTTTCAAAAAGAGGATGCGGAAAAAAACTCTGAAAGAAGATATAGTCAAAAAAAATCTTAAATAAGATTCATCGTTTCTTCCCATACAAATGGGCAGCGAGGTGCACGTTGGTTCGTTGGCACCCAAACGAAAAGCATCGGCACCCACGCACGTTCGTTCGCACCAACGCTGCGGGCCCCGCCTCGCACCATCAGAAGCCGCGCGCCGGACAAAACAGAGCTCGTCCGTCCGCCCGTCCCGAGGCCGCACGATCGCCCGCCCCGCCCGCCCTGCTCCTCCCGCCCCGACGAACCCGCCGCCGCCCCCGCGCGATCGCCCCCATGCCACCGGCCTCCCCCTGACCCCACCGCCATGGCGCCGCTCGCCCCCGTCGGCGCCCTCCTCTGCCTCGCCTGCCTCCTCCTCCTCCTCGCCCCCTCCACCACCGCCGCGGCGGCAGCGGAGTGCGGGCGGAACACGAGCCTGGCGGGCCACGAGGCGGACCTGCGGATGTCGCAGCACCAGCTGCGCGGCCGCGTGGCCGTGCTGGACGGCTGCTCCTTCCGCGTCTCCTCGCTGGACCTCCTCGCCGGCTCCGCCGACGCGCGCTGGTGGCGGGCCGACGGCGCCGACCTCGCCGCGCTCTCCCGCGGCTCCCCCGCCGCGCCCGACCCGCTCAACCGCACCTTCGCCTCCGAGTCCCTCGTCTTCCGCCTCCTCCCGGGCCTCTCCTGGCCGCTCGTCCCCGTCCTCGCCGCCTTCGACCCGCTCACCTCCTCCCTCTTCGGCTTCGTCCGCCTCGGCCCCAGCGCCACCTCCAACTCCTCCTCGCCCGACGCCGACAAAGCCGCCGTCGCCGCGTCCTCCACCGAAGAGCCCACCATGTTCGCCTCCTGCGCGCAGCTCTCGCCGCGGCTGCGCGTGCGCTGGACGTTGCGCAAGGCGGCCAACGCCATCGACGTCGGGCTCGAGGCCGCCGTCGGGTCCGAGTACTACATGGCGTTCGGCTGGGCGGACCCCAGCAGGTCCAACACCAACGTCTCCATGATCGGCGCCGACGTTGCCGTCGCGGGCTTCACCGAGGAGGGCCTCCCGTTCGCCGACGACTACTTCGTCACCAAGTACAGCGAGTGCCTGCTCCGCGGCGACGGCGGCGCCGAGGGCGTCTGCCCGGACACGTTCTACGACCGCCGCAACGGCAGCACCGCCGGAGATGCGTCCGTCAACAACACCAGGCTCGTCTACGGCCACCGCCGCGACGGCGTCTCCTTCGTGCGCTTCTCGCGCCCGCTGGCGTCACCCGACAAGAAGTACGACGTGGTGGTCAACGCCACGAGGGAGATGACCGTGATCTGGGCCATCGGGCTGCTCCGGCAGCCGGACTTGCTTAGGCCGTACTACCTGCCGCTCAACAACGGCGCGCCAGCGGGCACCGCGTACGGGTTCCTCACGCTCAACGTGTCGGCGGCGACCAACGGGTGCCCCGGGCCGCTTGACGCCGAGGACAAGGAGGACCAGGGCAGGATCACGGCGGAGCGGCAGACCCCGCTCGTGGTCACCACGGGGCCGGCGCTGCACTACCCCAACCCGCCCAACCCAGAAAAGGTGCTCTACATCAACAAGAAGGAGGCGCCTCTGCTCAAGGTGGAGCGCGGCGTGCCGGTCACCTTCTCCGTCGAGGCCGGGCACGACGTGCCGCTGTACATCACGTCCGACGCCGTCGGTGGGAACGCCACGGCCCGGAACGCCTCGGAGGTAATCTACGCCGGCGCCCCGACGGCGGAGGGCGTGCCGGCAACGCCTACAGAGCTTGTCTGGCTGCCGGACCGGAACACGCCGGACCTGGTATACTATCAATCCCTCTACGACCCGAAGATGGGGTGGAAAATTCAGGTGGTCGACGGCGGCCTCAGCGACATGTACAACAACAGCGTGCTGCTGGACGATCAGCAGGTGACATTCTTCTGGACACTGTCCGGCGACTCCATCAACATCGCCGCCCGCGGCGAGAAGAAGAGCGGGTACATCGCCATCGGCTTCGGCGGCGCAATGGTGAACAGCTACGCCTACGTCGGGTGGGTCGACGACAGCGGCACGGGACATGTCAACTCGTACTGGATCGACGGGAAGGACGGCATGAGCGTGCACGAGACGCACGAGAACCTCACCTACAAGAGGTGCCGGTCGGAGAACGGCGTGATCATATTCGAGTTCACCCGACCATTGACGCCTTCGTGCAGTGGAAGGGTGGAGTGCAAGAACATCATCGATCCCTCAACACCTCTGAAGGTCATCTGGGCCATGGGCTCCCAGTGGTCATCTGGCCGATTGAGTGTGAAGAACATGCACTCCGTCACCAGCAACCGCCCGGTCCGAATCCTTCTGCTCAGCGGCTTGGCGGAGGCGGTGGAGGATCTGCGGCCGGTGCTCGCCGTTCATGGGTTCATGATGTTTGTGGCATGGGGATTGCTGCTTCCAGGAGGAATCGTGGCGGCGCGGTACCTGAAGCATGTCAAAGGGGATCTCTGGTTCCAGGCTCACACATATCTTCAGTACTCAGGGCTGGCTGTCATGTTCATGGGGGTTCTCTTCGCCGTCGCCGAGCTCCGGGGTTTCTCTTTCAAATCCACACATGCTAAAATCGGTGCGGTCGCATTTATATTCACTTGTATGCAGCCGGTAAATGCTTATCTTCGACCACACCGAGCAGAGAATGAAGAAATTCTGTCAAGAAACACGATCATCTGGGAATATCTGCATACCTACACGGGGAGGACTGCTCTGGTAGCCGCTGTCACGGCACTCTTTACCGGGTTGCAGCATCTTGGGCACAGGTACGGCAGCAAGACGATCAAGGGACTTACATGTGGGTTGGTTGTATGGGTTGTGAGTGCGGTATTGGTGGTGGCTTACCTCGAGTACATGAAGGTTAAGCGAAGAAGAGATGGCGCTGATGGCCTCTCGCACAAATTCATGCTTGGCAACACTGAGGAAGACGATCCAGTTGATCTTCTGCAGTCCGATAGATTCGACAGTAAAATGGACTCTGGTTCGCCTGGATCGATGGAAGTGCAGCTTGAGCCACTCAAAGGATGAACATACCTTTTTCCATATATTTGTAGTGCATATCAACATAAAGGATTTTAGTTCAGATTCTTTATAGATATAAGTATAGAACAAAGTGGAGATATAGTATACATCTCAAGGTAGAAGGATTTTACTTGAGGTTCTCTATTGATACAAGGAGTTGGAGGAACTCCTTTTTTGACTGCAGGAGAGGTATTATCATGCTGCCACATGGCTTAGAATAGGTTCTCTGTTTTTTCATCTTTTTGAGGTTAGGTCATGTTCTTTTTCCTAATCTTCTAACTTAGTGGCTGATATGTTATATCTGTACAATTTGGTATATACTTCAAAGAGAAGATTACTCCAACATGTCCAAAAATAATCACATGACGCATTTGGTTTCATACCCTGTAAATCTTGTCATTGATCTGTGGGACTACGATATATATAATAATGTGAAGTTGTGGGCATACATATAATAAAGTAACCGAGCACTACATTCAGGTTACCAACCTTTGTGTTCTCAGATGTCCTACTTTTGACCCTTTTTAATTTTTAAATTCAGCATTATACATCCCGAACTCATATGGATTTGGCAATTTAGCACCAACAGACGGAAGCTGGTCCAGTGTTAGGCTGACCGCACCCTGATAAGCCTACTCAATAGATGTGATTAATTGATCACCAGTTACACCAAATTACCATAAATGCATTTAGCTCCAGGTTAAGCGAACTCTGTTTTTCGCAGTCCTGGCGTGCAGATATGTCACAAGGTTGTTGTCTACTTACCTTGCAATGTCAGCTAACATGCTTGGAGTTTAGGTTGTTGACCCATTACGGGCGATGAGCTGGACCTCTTCTGCTCCAAGCAAACCAAATCAGGTACCGAAATCTCTCCTTCTGCTGTTGTGCCTTAGTATATTGCCTTCTGTGACACGGACATCAAACTGCATGTTAGGCCTATTGTATTACTGGTTAGGTGTTCCCAGTTTCCCATTTAGATCTGGATCTTTGGTAGTTGGCCTACCACTTTGTTGGGAAAGCAGAGTTAGGTGTTTTGGCAGGCAGAGGGAGAAAAATAAGCAGCACTATTGCAGTACATCTGTCCCTTTGTCCTTAAGAACCTGTGTTTTTTTTCCTCTCTAATTTGGTTGGCCTTCAGAGAAATGGGAAATTAATCTAGTTTAAAGAAATTTTCTACTATTATCGTTGTTTCAGGCTGACAAATTCCTTAGATTGCTTGCTTAGACATTGATTACACGAGCAGTGGTAGGTAAGTACGGTAAATAGAGGCATGGAGCTCCATTTTAATCCTCGGACCTTATGAATCAGCTGGCCGCAGATGCATCTGAACATTGACGTAAGGATCTCATCATCTTCAGAAGATGAGAATATATCAAGAAGCCATAAAAAAGCAGCAGTGTTGTTTACACTTGTCCCTTTGAGAAGCCTCCAGCCAAATTGGATCAACATAACCGACTATGGATTCAGAAGTTTGCACAATGTATATTTGATAAATAGTTGACAAATGGCAATGAATCCAAAACTTTGCGCAATGCTGGTAAACAAACATTGCACTACTGAACGGAAGCTCTAATCAGTTTGTTTCCAGAACAATCCTTTTGGTTTCCCATAGAGATTTTAAACCACATCCTGCACTAGACTGAATAAGCTTCCTCAACTTAATTCAGACATCCGCCATAACATTACTTATTTGTTGCACAGGTTTTCCATGGCAGTATAACTACATTTATGTACATGTACAACTGCCCAACGCCACCACCTGTAGATGTGATTGAAGTTTGGTTTGCTCCGATCTCCCACACTAATTTGGGCACTTGTTTTTTCCCATGAGCTTGTTCGTGACAGATCCATTTCAAGGACTGATTGGCTAACTAGGTTGGATTGTGTGATACCTTATATAGCAGCCCTGGAACAAGAAACCATACATATAGTTAGCCTGCCTAACCAAATGTTAGCACTGATTAGGTATGTATATGCATGCATTTTACCTGAATTGACCGAATGCAGTACATTTAGGCACCGGTCTTGCATGTCTGCTTGCTTTGTCGGTCAATCTGTCTTGCATCATCGCATCAGTCTCTCATTTTCTTAGCCCCCTTTTGCATCGGTGTTCGATAAACAAACTAAGTATGTATGGCCCACACGTACATGCAACACGCATGAATGTGGACTCCACCACACAAAGTGAGTAATGTGATGATCAATATTGGTCCTAGCTCGGATGCACAATTGGCCTACAACTTCGTGACTCCATATCAGATCGGTCGCGACGTATTGTCATAGCAAGGATTGGGTTGTAGTACCGTATGTGCCTTGATAGTACTTGGAAAATACTCGAGGATAGATTCAAAATATTGCACAATATTTGATAAATGGACATTACGTACGTAGCTGAGCAGAAGACCTAATCGGTTTGTTCTCAAATCAATCCTCAATTGTTTCCCAAAAAGGGTCACAAATGGTAACCACTTTACAACCCATTGGCTGAAGCATCGAGTACAACACTGATGCCTAGGGTTAGCCCTGATACACCAAGCTAATATGGTGGCAGGTCACAACACTCACAAGGCAAATCTATTACAGAAGCTCCATCTCGGTTCTCAAATCTAAGTATATTTTTGAGACTTCAAGTTTTCCACATAGATGTATAAGCCACTGTAAGGACTAAACTGAATAATCTCCCTTTCCTTGATATATTTTGACACAGTTAGTTTCTCTTGCCGGTGTCCTCAATCTTGATATGATTTGACATTCAAACATAGCTAGGTTGATCTAATTAGTATGAATACATTGAGGCATAGGTACAAGCGGCTGTTCCCTCCATCGTGAGATGTGATTGTGATTTGGTTTGCTCCAATCTCCTATGCTTTGAGCACCTGTTGGCCATGGGCCATACCACACGAGCTTCTTCGTGACAGTTTCGTCTTCAAGGGATGGCTAAGTAGATTCTTTCTCTCGTGTGGATGGTGAGTTAACAGAACAACAAACCCTACTTATATGAGGATGGGTCATGCATGTTTCCTGCTTGTTTTGCCTGTCATGCATCTCATTGGTCTTTCATTTTCTCCCTGAGTGAACTTTTGGATCCGTCTCCGGTAAATGAACAAAGCATGTGGCTGGCCGACGTGTACAACATACATAGAACACGCATGAATGTGTGTATACCGTGAAACGCAACAAGTTATTGTGATCATCAACCTAAAAAATCATCTTAAACCCCCCCTCAAAAAATAACCAACTAATGGTTCGATGAGGACAGGGCTGGCGCCTCACGGACGCGTAATCAGTCGGCTTCATTAGTCGGCTGGCCAGACCGATCTGAACGTGCCTAGCCATTAGATGGGCTAGTGCAACAAGCATGCAAGAGAAAGACTTTGCTTTGTTTCTCCCTATCGCAGCAACAGGGCGCACACAACATACATTTCACTTTGTTCTCCCGAATAGCCTCTTTGCACCATTGGCGACGCTCCCACAACACCAATCGCACCATCGGTGGCTGCTCCGCCGCAACATTGCTGGTGACCTCTCGCAGCATTGCTGCGACACAGATGACTCCTGCAACACTGCCCACAACACCCAATT
This sequence comes from Triticum timopheevii, assembly GCA_963921465.1. Taxonomy (NCBI): domain Eukaryota; kingdom Viridiplantae; phylum Streptophyta; class Magnoliopsida; order Poales; family Poaceae; genus Triticum; species Triticum timopheevii. The sequence continues at coordinate 632,233,652 of OY997274.1, read as the reverse complement.
GGAAACCACTAGTGTCCTTCGCAGCAGGGCGGACGACGGCTGGGGTCATGATAGCATCACTGGTTTCCCATGTTTTTTTGCATGGTAATACATGTCTCATTTATATCATAAGGATCATAGTACAATCCATGTACATACCAACCTGACAAAACTGAGGAACGCTAGCCTTTGTGCACAGGAACAGCAGCCAAGAAGTAAAATTACAAATAAGACTGAAGAATCCTCTGAGCTTGATACCAACGCCCGTTACCTACCTTTGGCACCACCATAGCAGCCACCAAAGGAGAAAATGACGGATCACTCCACACCCGATCTCAATGCGGATCCATCGCTGATATGCAGCTTTGCGGACCTCCATGGTGGCTCGCCAATAAAGGCGAAGCCATTGCCGTTGAACGAATCAGATCGGGGCAACACCCCTGACACGCCGTCGAACTCCAGATCTGGCACCCCCGCCCAACTAAGACGTTGAAGCAGGAAACCATACCTACCTGCCATGAACCATGAACCCAGATCCACCATCTCCTAGATGCCGTCGTTGCAGACCACAATCTGCATCCGCTCCTGGACTACCCCCCAAGCTCCATGCCGGCGCTGGAGCAAATGCCGTCGCAACGGCGGAGCCCGAGGACACAGGTCCACCACGAGGATGCCGCCGCCGCCGCACCATCCTTGCTTGAACAGTCTGGTTTCCAAATTCACCCCAAAAGTGGATCACCTCACTAGTAGAAAAAGGGCCATTCGAACCGGTTCGTGAGGGCCATTTGTCCCGGTTCAAGAACCGGGACTAAAGGGTCGTAACTAAAGCCCTCCACCTTTAGTCCCGGTTCGATCAGAAACCGGGACAGATAGGGCTCCATGTTGCCGTAGCGGCTTGCCCAGGGAGGGGGACCTTTTGTCCCGGTTGGTGCCCCCAACCGGGACCAAAAGGCCTCCACCACTACACCACGACACTCAAAGCAGCGTCAAACAATCTGTCGGTATAGGTCACCTAAGGCGACATATTTAGTGTCGGTAAAGACTTTTACCGACAGAAATGAGCTGTCGCCTATAGTCCTGCCGGGAAAGGCCTTTGCCGACAGATAAATCTATGCTGACACACATTATGACGACGCTGATGAGATCTATACCGATAGACATTTCTACACCGACAGACGCTACAACACCGACAGATCATCTGACAATGTGCTATCCCGACAGATATAGCGATGCCCATTGTTATGCCGACAGTTAAGCTGTAAGTGTGATATGCCGACAGAAAGTGCAACGCCCAATACTTCTTCCGACACATTTGCTGCCAGGGTTCTACATTTTAGCACAAATGCAAATACACCATATTTTTACATTAAATCACATTCATAATATTTCATTCATGTTAAGTACGCAATGCATATACAAACAATTGCACTCGGATTCACCACAAAATGTCATTCATCCATACCATACATTCATTCAAGATATATAAAGATTCATTTGTTTTCTTCGCTCAAGTTAGCTACAACCATCAAGGAAATACATAAGTTGACATACAAGACAAGTTGCGAAATTTGATGGCTAAGACCGTAAGAGACCAACTGATTCATCACTTGACTACTACAAAATATTATGGAAGAGACCAAGTCTTTGATCACCAAGCCAACATCAACCTCCGTATGAATAAAATGTGTCAACCATGCTATTTTCTGCCATTTGTCCCTGCAAAAGAATTTACTGCCTTGTTGGATAAAGCACCAAATAGTCATAAAATGAAAACCTTTACACACTCTACACAGCAATAAATCCATCAGGGCATGTCACCTTTGAAGAAACCAATGGAGCTCTACCACCAGGTATAATAACACCAGGAAGATAACTAATGTCTGAAGCAATAAGGGACATACTTGGTCAAGCTTGATGTAAAGTATCCAGTAGTTTCTGCATAAGGCAAAACAAATCTAGATGTAAGCTGAAACATATGCCAGCATATAAAACATTAAAATGAAAAATTAGTTTGTGATGTAAATAATTAGCATAGTATCCGAAATATATACCAGGATATATTAGCAATGCAAATAATATATATCTTTATGGATTAAAAAGATTGCACAATATATATTTAATAATTACTTGACAAATGGCAGTATTACTAGACTGAATAAGCTTCCTCAACTTAATTCAGACATCCGCCGTAACATTACGTATTTGATACTCAGGTTTTCCATTGGAGTATAACTACATTTGTGTAGATGTACAACTGCCGAACTCCACCAATTGTAGATGTGATTGAGGTTTGGTTTGCTCCGATCTCCCACACTAATTAACTTGGACACTTGGTGGTTTCACGCGAGCTTGTTCGCGACGAATCCATTTTTAGGGACTGGCTGGCTAACTAGGTTGGTTCTCTCGTGTTATACCTTATATAGCAGCACTAGAATAAGAAATCATACATATAGTTGGCCTGCCTAGCCAAATGTTTACACTAATTAGGTATGTATACACATGCATTTTACATGAATTAACCGAGTGCAGTGCATTTGGGCACCGGTCTTGCATCCACTAGTAGAAAACCACCCATTAGTCCCGGTTCGTAAGGGTCTTTAGTCCCGGTTCAGGAACCGGGACTAATGGGTCGTTACTAATACCTCAACCCATTAGTCCCGGTTCAAACACGAACCGGGACCATTGTGCCTCCATGTGGCCCTGTGCGCCGAGCCCAGTCAGGGGGCCTTTGGTCCCGGTTGGTGGCTCCAACCGGGACCAAAAGGCATCCACGCGTCTGCATTCCAGTGGCTGGAGTTTTTGTTTTTTTTTGAAAGGAGGGGGGTTGGGGGTTTTGGGGGTTAATTTAGGTGTTTCGTATATTGTGTTAGCTAGCTAATTAATAGAGAGAAGTGTCCTCTCTTATGTCCGTGCTTGGTCGACGCTACGTAGTATATATACATAATGATCGAGAGAACCATTCAGTACAGAAGTTCGTCATGCATACCGAGAGAAGTGATCGATCGACCTCTCCTTCTCCGAGAGATTGGTCGAACAACAAGTTTTTTACTGGCTACATACATGTACAATATGTATAAGATCTCTTAATTACAAACCCCTAGCATTTGAAATCAACTTCCACATGGTATTCTCCGGCTTTACTGATGACGTGTTCAAGAAAGAATCCCGCCAATTCCTCTTGAATTGCTTTCATGCGATCTGCTGGTAGGAGTTCATCCCGCATCTGCCACGTCTAATTAATTTGAAGAAGAGGGTTAATTAATACATATATATGAATGAAACTCAACATAAATGATGGTGTAATAAAATGAAATTGTGAATATTATTGCTTACGCACTTCATATTGTCTTCTAGAGTAGCCCCGCTTGTTTTTCAAAGTCGCGTTGTGCATGAACTCGCACACGTAGTATCCACAGAAATCATTCCCTTCCTCCTGCCACAAGCACTTTACGATAAACAGAGGTCAATCAAACTGATAATGAAGTATTATAAATGGCATTGATGAAAGTATAGCTATAGAATCAACGGGAGATGCGCGCAACTAGCTAGCCAGTAGTACTTACTTTCGGGTATACATATCGCAGCTCCTTCGGCAGTCCCGGAGCTTGTGCGGTGAACTGTTTCCAAACCTTGCAAGACAAAGAAAATAATTATTATTACTTGAGATATCAGGAAATGAACAAAAAGTGGCCGATATGGTGCAATAATGATCGATTGAACTTACTTGCTGAGCATTTCAGTCATGTCCGCATAGGTGCTGGGATCTTTCCGTCTGGAGTCTAAGACGGTTACTAGTCCACACTCAAGCTTAATCTCCAGAAGAATATAGTGGTACCTGCACACGTATGCATAACTCATCAATTTCATTAACCTCTCGCTCGAGTAATAAGGGAAACCGAATATGCACACGACAGTAACACTCACGGGCCGTTGTAAGGAAAGAGTATGGTATCTTTGTTTTGATTTTTGATCAACGATTGTAGCAAGTTGTCCTCGGCCTCTTCGACGTGCTTTTTAACCAGAAATACATCTATGATATTTGTGTTAATGAACCCAATATCATAGATTTCATTTTTTTGCACTCGACGATCTTCAATCTGCATAATATATTGAGGATAATTAATTATAAATACATGTAATGAAAGAGCCGAGCTATATATAGAGACTTAATGACAGAAATAGTACTTACAGGCAGTAGCAAAAGACCATTAATTTATCGAGGGCCTTTTGATTGAAGAACTCGAAGAACTCCTTAAATGGAACACACAACAGATCATTTGTAACGAGGTCGTGCTCCTCTTTAATGTTCAGATACAAACTGTTCGTCCCCTCAAACTCTCTGCAGGTTTTCATGTACCGACTATGGAATCTTCGCATCATTGTTGTCAGAGATTTTTCATCTTTGACGAGAGGCTTCCCGTACTCGTATCTGAATATGTCCACCTCCATGAAATCAGGAAGTGCATCGTCAGGCAGGTAATCTTCAAGATTGCCATAACCGGCCACCGTCCTTGGAGGATTAGACACATTGAGCGGGGGGCACGGTTGCTGTGCTTGTTCGCCGAGCTGGGCAATTTTTTCCCCTTTACTCGTTGTTCTTTTGACCTTTTATCACTGACAGTAGTTCCCGACCGCTTGGCTTGGAGATATGTCTGTTCAGTAATGCGCTCATAGTTGGTTCTCGGCGGAGACTTTGGTGGTTTCCTCAGGGCATCGAGAGTGCGCTTTGCTTTCACCGAATCTACCTTCTCCTCCGGAGGTGGATATCTCTTTGCTTTCACCCCTTCAAAGAACTCCTTCACGTGGGTCTGCACGATCGTATTGTTTTCCTCCTCGGTCCTCTCGTATGGTAACTTCTCTAGAAGCTTTAGAGGTGGACCGTATCTGTATTACCTCTCTCCTCTTCTTGTGCTGCTAGACGCCGGAGCAGACGGAGCGGCTGCGGCGTCTGTCTTCTTTCGTGCTTGCTTACGAGGTGGAGGAGAAGGACTATGACGCGCCGGAGCAGCCGGGGCGGCGGCGGGTCTCTTCCACCCTTGCTGGCGAGGCGGAGAAAAAGGAGACGGAGTGCCGCCACACGCCGGAGAAGGAGGCGGAGTGCCGCCACGCGTGCCCTGTTCGTCACTCGCCAGAGGAGGAGGCGGTGGAGGAGGCGGAGTGCCGCCACGCGTGCCCTGATCGTCACTCGCCGGAGGAGGAGGCGGTGGAGGAGGCGGACTGCCCTGACTCGCCGGAGGAGGAGGAGGAGGCGGAGCCGTCCAGTTCAGAAGGTTGATGAGCTCCTTCCGCCATAGGCATGGAGTCTTCAGAGCAGAACCCAGCCTAGTCTCCCCTTCACCGGTAGGGTGCTCAAGCGTGAGGTCCTCAAATTCCTCCGTTATTTCATCCACCATCACCTTAGCAAATCCTTCTGGAATCGGCTGGCAGTGATAAGTTGTGCCGGGTCCACTAGGATAAACTTGGCCAACAGCCGCCTTGACCTTGAAATTCATACATCGGGCCATAATGTGGCAATTTTGAGACTCCGTGATACCATCCATGGGATAGCTGGCAGGAGCTGTCAAGACATGCTCCGGCTGATGCAGCTCGGTGGAAGCCACGCTGCTTCTCCGCTGAGATGCGGGGTAGCTTCGGGGGAAGCTTTGGCATGTCGTTTGTTGCGATCTGCTACTTCTCGTTCCTCTTCTCGATCCTCTAGCCCCATTACCCTTCCAAGCAGCGCCTGCATTTGGTCCTGCTCCAGTTTCTTCCTCCTCTCGTGGGTTTTGTAACCCCCTGCGTCCGGAAAACCAACCTTCCACGGAATGGAGCCTGGCATGCCTCGTGTCCGTCCAGGGTGCTTGGGATTCCCAAGGGCCATTGTGAGCTCGTCCTTCTCCCTGTTTGGAAGGAACGTCCCTCGCTGCGCTGCATCGATATAGTGTCGAAGGTTCTTGACTGGTGTTTGCAGTTGCTCGTCCGTCCACTGACACTTCCCTGTTACAGGGTCCAAGGTTCCGCCAGCCCCGAAGAACCAAGTCCGGCAACGGTCTGGCCAGCGCATTGTCTCTGGTTCGATCCCTTTTTCAAGCAGATCATGCTCAGCCTTGGACCACTTAGGCCGGGCTTTGAGGTAGCCACCTGACCCCGTGCGATGGTGAAGCTTCTTCTTCACAGCATTTTTCTTGTTTGTCTCTGACATCTTCTTACTCTTTTTCGATGTCTTGTGGGCCAGAAATGCGGGCCAGTGATCTTTGATCTTCTCATATTTGTCGATGAATTCTGGTGTCTTTTTTTTCTCGACAAACTGGTTCAGCTCTTTCCTCCACCTCCTCATTAGGCTTGCCATCTTCTTAAGAGCACAAGACTTGATTAATTGCTCTTTAACTGGATTCTCCGGATCCTCCTCTGGCGGTAGGGTGAAATTTGCCTTCAGCTCAGTCCAAAGATCTTCTTTCTGCATATCATTGACATAAGACACCTCAGCGTCTTCATCCTTAGCAGGCTTATACCATTGTTGGATGCTGATCGGGATCTTGTCCCTAACAAGAACCCCGCACTAAGCAGAAAAATGCGCGCTTTGTCCGGATGGGTTCAATCGGTTCGCCATCGGGCGCGATTTCTATGATCTCAAACTTTTCATCCGAGCTCAACTTTTTCTTCGGGCCTCGTCTCCTTACCGAAGTTGTGCTCGATCCGTAGGGCTAGAAATTATAAGGAAGAAAGACGACAGTAATTAATATGTGTACATATACCAAAACAATGGATGCATCAATTAACTAGTCAGCACGGGCTTAACTAATATATATATACCTGGCCGGACTCGGTTCGGTGACCGGAGCAGTCAGCACGGTCTCCTTCTTGTACCTCCATTGTGTCACCGGAGGCATCATGAACATACTTCTCCTCTTGTACCGGAATTAATGGGTCGAAGCCATCATAACCATAGCCCTCTTCTTCATCCAGTCCTTCCAGCCGACCATCGGTGTCGATGAGAAATGACGCAACATCATCACTTCCATTTGCGATTATGTCCCCCAACATCGCTTCTGTTTCTTCGTCTCGGGAGTGCTCCATAGTTTCTGCAAATATTTACAACATGTCAATTAGTATTCAAACATGGTACATATATATATATATATATATATATATATATATATATATATATATATATATATATATATATATATATTAGTGGCAAACATAGAACTAGCTAGCTAATCACAATAAGGAATCATGTTAGTGGCCTCGATGCTCCTTCTCTAGGGTTTGGGGTCGCCTCGACACAACGCTTCAAGGGTTTGGGGTGGCCTCGACGACAATGCTCTTTCAACTTGATAAATTTGGGTGGCCTCGAGAGAGTTAATTTGTCGGGTAGGGGCGCGGCGGGAGGGGGTAGGAGACCAACATCGTTTTCTCTCTAGGGTTTGGGTGTCCTCGAGAGTTATCTTTTGTCTTCCCATACACGCCCAAGAAGCCTAGCAGGTTCACGCAAAGGTTCTTCGTCACGTGCATCACGTCGATCGAAGAGCGGACCTCTAGGTCTTTCCAGTAGGGTAAGTCCCAAAATATAGATTTCTTCTTCCATATGGGTGTGTGTCCCCCAGCGTCACTCGGAACAGCTAGTCCGCCGGGACCCTTTCCAAAGATTACGTGTAAATCATTGACCATAGCAAGTACGTGATCACCGGTACGCATGGCGGGCTTCTTCCGGTGATCTGCCTCGCCTTTGAAATGCTTGCCTTTCTTTCGACATTGATGGTTGGTCGGAAGAAATCGACGATGGCCCAGGTACACATTCTTCTTGCAGCTTGCCAGGTATATACTATCGGTGTCAAGTAAACAGTGCGTGCATGCGTGGTATCCCTTGTTTGTCTATCCTGAAAGGTTACTGAGAGCGGGCCAATCGTTGATGGTCACGAACAGCAACGCCTTTAAGTTAAATTCCTCCTGTTTGTGCTCATCCCACGTACGTACACCGTTTCCATTCCACAGCTGTAAAAGTTCTTCAACTAATGGCCTTAGGTACACATCAATGTCATTGCCGGGTTGCTTAGGGCCTTGGATGAGAACTGGCATCATAATGAACTTCCGCTTCATGCACATCCAAGGAGGAAGGTTATACATACATAGAGTCACGGGCCAGGTGCTGTGATTGCTGCTCTGCTCCCCGAAAGGATTAATGCCATCCGCGCTTAAAGCAAACCATACGTTCCTTGGCTCACTTGCAAACTCATCCCAGTACTTTCTCTCGATTTTTCTCCACTGCGACCCGTCAGCGGGTGCTCTCAACTTCCCGTCTTTCTTACGGTCCTCACTGTGCCATCGCATCAACTTGGCATGCTCTCCGTTTCTGAACAGACGTTTCAACCGTGGTATTATAGGAGTATACCACATCACCTTCGCAGGAACCCTCTTCCTGGGGGGCTCGCCGTCAACATCACCAGGGTCATCTCGTCTGATCTTATACCGTAATACACCGCATACCGGGCATGCGTTCAGATCCTTGTACGCACCGCGGTAGAGGATGCAGTCATTAGAGCATGCATGTATCTTCTGCACCTCCAATCCTAGAGGGCATACGACCTTCTTTGCTGCATATGTACTGTCGGGCAATTCGTTATCATTTGGAAGCTTCTTATTCAATATTTTAAGTAGCTTCTCAAATCCTTTGTCAGGCACAACATTCTCTGCCTTCCACTGCAGCAATTCCAGTATGGTACCGAGCTTTGTGTTGCCATCTTCGCAATTGGGGTACAACCCTTTTTTGTGGTCCTCTAGCATGCGATCGAACTTCAGCTTCTCCTTTTGACTTTCGCATTGCGTCCTTGCATCGACAATGACCCGGCAGAGATCATCATCATCGGGCACATCGTCTGGTTCCTCTTGATCTTCAGCAGCTTCGCCCGTTGCAGCATCATCGTGCACATCGTCTGGTTCCTCTTGATCTTCAGGAGCATCACCGTATTCAGGGGGCACATAGTTGTCATCGTACTCTTCTTCTTCGCCGTCTTCCATCATAACCCCTATTTCTGCGTGCCTCGTCCAAACATTATAGTGTGGCATGAAACACTTGTAAAGCAGGTGGGTGTGGAGGATTTTCTGGTCAGAGTAAGACTTCGTATTCCCACATATAGGGCATGGAAAACACATAAAACCATTCTGCTTGTTTGCCTCAGCCACTTCGAGAAAACCATGCACACCCTTAATGTACTCGGAGGTGTGTCTTGAACCGTACATCCATTGCCGGTTCATCTGCGTGCATTATATAATGAAGTGACCAAATTAATAGAAGTTCATCATCACATTAAAACCAAAGTACATACATAGTTCTCATCTAACAACATAAAGCTCTGCAGAGCATCTAAATTAATTAAACCATACACTGAAACTATGTAAAACATTTCAATGCGAAAACAAATGCGATCATAATCGCAACCAATGTAACAACTGATCCAACGGCATAATGATACCAAGCCTCGGTATGAATGACATAATTTCTAATCTTTCTAATCTTCAAGCGCATTGCATCCATCTTGATCTTGTGATCATCGATGACATCTGCAACATGCAACTCCAATATCATCTCCTCCTCCTCAATTTTTCTAATTTTTTCCTTCAAGAAATTGTTTTCTTCTTCAACTAAATTTAACCTCTCGACAATAGGGTCGGTTGGAATTTTCGGTTCAACAACCTCCTAGATAAATAAAATCTATGTCACGTTGGTCGGCATAATTGTCATAAACAATAAATGAACCAATAGTTATGAAAAGATAATATATACCACATCCGAATCATAGACAGGACGAGGGCCGACGGGGGCGGATACCAAAACCATCGCACTATATAAGATGCAATAATAAAAGTAAGAAAATAATACAAGTATCTATCTGAACATACAAGTAAGAATATTTTTCCTTTCAGAAAGAAGATAAGAACAAGAGGCTCACCACGGTGGTGCTGGCGATGAGATCGGCGCGGGTGATCGACGACGGTGAAGAAGGGGACGGGGCGTGACGGACCGCTAAATCTAGACAAATATTGAGGAAAATGGAGCTTGACGGTCGAGCTTGGAGGGGAGAAATCTTAAGTAGTGTGGCTCAGGCATTCCATCGAACACCTCGTGTGCATAGGAGGTGAGCTAGAGCACCACAAAGCTCTCCCCTCGCCGGCCACGAAAAATAAAGCACTGGAAGTACTCTGCTCGCGAGCAGGGGGTATATATAGGCACCACCATTGGTCCCGGTTGGTGGCACGAACCAGGACCAAAGGTTACCTTTGGTCCCGGTTCGTGCCACCAACCGGGACCAATGGTGGTGGGCCAGGAGCGAGGCCCATTGGTCCCGGTTCGCCCTCCAACCGGGACCAAAAGGTCCAGACGAACCGGGACCAATGGCCCACGTGGCCTGGCCGGCCCCCGGGGCTCAAGAACCGGGTCCAATGCCCCCATTGGTCCCGGTTCTGGATTGAACCGGGACTAATGGGCTGGACCGGTCTGGACCATTGCCTCCTTTTCTACTAGTGATGTCTGCTTGCTTTGCCGGTCAATCTGTCTTGCATCATCGCATCTGTCTCTCATTTTCTTGGTCCCCTTTTGCATCAGTGTCCGCTAAACAAACTAAGTATGTGTGTCCCACACGTACATGCAACACGCAAGAATGTGGATTCCATCGCACAAAGAGAGTAATGTGATGATCAGTATTGGTCCTAGCTCGGGTGCACAATTGGCCTACAGCTTCGCGACTCCATATCAGCTCGGTCGCAACTTCCTGTCACAGCAAGGATTGGTTTGTAGTGCCCATATGTACTTGATAGTACTCCCTCCGTAAAAAAATATAAGAGCATTTAGATCACTACTTTCATGATCTAAACTCTCTTATATTTCTTTAGAGAGAGTACTTGATAAATAATCGAGGATAGATTCAAAACATTGCACAATATTTTATAAATGGACATTACGTAGCCGAGCAGAAGACCTAATCGGCTTGTTGTCAAATCAATCCTCAATTGTTTCCCAGAAAGGCTCACAAATGGTAACCACTGTAGAAGTAGAACCAATGTTTTGAATAGCGTGCTATTTAAAATAGCGTGGCCCTTCTCCAAATGCTATACAAGTTATAGCATGCTATAGCGTGCTATATTCAAAAGAGCGTTTAAAAAAAAAGCCAAATATATCCCAAAAAATAAGGATTTCAACATCTAATATTTTTTTTTCAGGAGCCATACATGCATAACTAATTAAGATGAACAACAATAACAATACAACATAGTAGTTTTATGATGAACTAGATGGAGAACATAACAATACAGCAGTCCATAGCGACACATGCGAAATTACTTGTCCAAAAAACTAGAAGGGCAACAACAACTGCCATAGGACGACAATAGTACAACATATCAGTTTCAAGATGAACTAGCCAACAAGGCAACAAGCCAACAAGTAAACAATACAATACAGCGACAACTTGGAAATTATTCAGAATCACTCTCATTTGATGAACCAGATGGTGAATGCATGGCATCATCTTCCGATTCAGAAGAAGAACTAGCTGACTCCAACTCATCTTCACGAAAAACAGGGAGCAGTTTTTTCTTCTTCCGAGGGCGAGATTGGGACGCTCTCTTTCTTTTTGATGCACCAACTGCTCCTTGTGATGTTGATGCTGCAACTTCTACAACTTCATCAGGTTCATGAGGCACAATACCTGTGATCCACTCATTATCTTCATCTTCTACAACATCTACAAATGTGTGGTCCACAATCGGGTCCTTGTTTTTCATCTTTCTCTTTTGTTTGAGTTTGGAGTTGAACTTGATAAAAACAAGGTCTCTCATTTTATTATGAAGCAGCCTGTTGCGTTTCTTTGTGTGAATCTATAGGTAACAGCAACCAAGTAAGCAACATGGCAAGTTTGCAAGGAAACAAATATGTTATCACAGTAAGGAAGCAAGGAAATATATTCTACATCAAGGAAAGTTATACACTGTACAGCACAAACCAGCCATCAATTCATATCAAGCAACACGAACACCAGGATTGCGTACATTTACAACACGGACAACAGGACACTTCTATGAAGTTGAGAACAAATCAAGTTTGCTAGCATAACATAGGCAAGTATTTTTCAAGGGCACTAATATGAGAAGTTGAGAACAGGATAAATTGTACTTCTTTCTTACCTGCTGAAAAACACTAAAATTCCTCTCACAAGCGGAGGAGCTGCATGTCAAACTCAAAATCCGCATCGCCAATACTCTGAGATTTGGTGAATCTGACCCATGACTGGACCACCATTGAGCTTCATTCAAAAGTATAAAACCATAGTTAATAAACCATTGTAAGATCAGATTTGAGAATTGATAAAAATGTGAATATGCACCTGGATCAAAGCTTTTGTTTCTCCGCTGCCTTTTGGCAATTTCTCTTCCAAATGTCCCCTGTTCCTTTCGATATGCCACAAGCTCATCATTGATTTTGTCTTGAAGGACAACATCTTCAACCATTTTTTCCATGCAAGTTACAAGCCCAGCTTCAAATGATCCATCTAACTCAATTTGCTTCTTGTTTCCATAGTAGTAGTATGGATTTAAGAAGTATCCAGCCCTATGTAGTGGCCCCTTCAACTTGCTGTCCCATCTTTTATCCACAATATCCAACACTTCCTGAAAACAAGATCCTTGTTCATTTTCAAACTTAGTTTTGATCTCTTGCTTTGCATCCAAAAAGGCGCCGTATATGAATGCCATAGCCGGTACATCGCTGTCCATCCTCCTGAGCAAATTAGCCAATGGCTCAAAGAACTTGACGGCAATGTCTACTCCTCTCCAAAAAGTTTCAGAGCGCACAGTTTTGCTAGCTTCATTTCCTTTAACCTTTTTTAAATATCCCATTTCATCAAGCTCATCTGATCTAAATAGTTTCTGGAGTTGTTTCTTGTTGTCCAGCATGCTTTTCAAGTTCAAGTATGCTGTAGCGAACCTTGTAATACCAGACCTAACCAAATCTTTACTAAGGAATTCCCTCATTAGGTTCAAAACCCTTGTGTGTGCATAAAGGAAAACCGTCACAGCTCTAGCTTTTGTAATGGTGGAGTCAACTGATGGCAGCTTCCCAATGTCCTCTAGCATCAGATCTATACAGTGGGCAGCACAACCATTCCAAAATACCTTGGGGCGCTTTGCGTTCAACAACTTAGATGCTGCTTGATTCACACTTGCATTATCAGTCACTACTTGAACTACATGTTTCTCCCCAATCTCTTCTATGCAACGATCTACAAGATCAAAGATGTACTTACCATTTTTTTAGCGGCTGAACAATCCACAGAATCAAGAAAAACTACACCATAAGCACTATGAACCACCAAGTTCATTACCCCTCTTCCTCTTATGTCTGTCCATGCATCTGTCATGATTGTACATCCAGTGAGCTCCCAATGTTCCTTGTGTGCCTTGAAGGAATCCTTCACTCTCTTCTTCCTCTTCTTCAAGTATGGCCCACCCATTTCATAAGGACTAGGACCATCTAGGTCTTCGCCGTATTGTCCAATTGACTCAAGCATAAGGTCAAAGCTTGGAAGTGTGACTGCATTGAAGGGAATGCATGCTTCATAGAAGAATTGGTAGATGTACTCACAAGCACGAATCCTTTTTTGTTCTCTTCTCCCAGTTGTCAGCTTTAATTGGATATTATCAGCAGCTTTTTCCTTCCTTGCAGCAATAGCCTCTTTGGGTGTCAATTTGCAGAACTTTTCCATAGGGCCACTTGAGGATTTAGATGTTGTGCCACGCGCTGACTTCAGCACAAGAACAGAATTGTTTGTGCCATCTGAGTCACTAGCACCTTCCCCCTCTGAGTGGCTCAAGTCCACTTCACATCTCCTTCTCTTCTGCTCTGTAACCTTCATTGCTTTTTTCTCACCCTTCCTTGTCAAATACTCAACAATTTCATCCCTTACATCAGCAGGCACTTTTGTGCAAGGTAGAACACCGGAATTTGGAATGTTTCCAAGGTGGAACTTGATCCGAGTAATACCATTGGTGTACAGATTATTACAATAGATGCACCTAAGTGAATTCTTCTTGTTTTCATCCGGGCAAATGCAATATTTCCATCCTGGGTCTTTTGATTTTGCATTCGCAATGGCAGCTTGTCCATGGGCTGTTGATGCTGTGCTTGACACGCCGAGGCCTACAATCAGACAATGAACACAACAAGAAACATAAGTAATTCAGCACTCAGTCAGTAAGAAACAGTATGAAGTACAAAACTCTTCTACACTAACAGCAAGAACAAAACTGCAGTATAGTGTTCATAATCCCATCTGTAGTATAGTGTGAGTCAAGGAGTAGTAACTAAAATCAGCATGAACAAAACTGCACATGACTACAGAAGTACAGAACTACACATTCAGACTACACTACAGAGAAGAGAGATCTGTCCATCTAGGCATCTACACATCGGCCGCCGCCTAGCAGAACGGCCTACACCCGAGGCCTAGTCCCACAACGAGAGAACCCATCTCCAGATCCAGCCCCGTCACGACGCCGGCGGACTCTAGCCCTACCGCCGCCCGAGGAGACCCTGTGCACGCAAGGCCGCGGCGGCGGCGGCGGCGACACCCGTGCGCGCGCAATGGGTGTGCGGACGGTGGTGCTCTTCTCACATCCCGGGGATTGCCAGTCTTGGTGTTGTGGTCTGATGCCCGATGGCTAGGTTAGGTCAAGAGAAAGTTTTGGGCCGATTCCCCAATGGGCTGTTGAGCCTGCTGTCTGTCCAATAGCCTAGATGACCCTGTTTTGGTCCATTCCACGCTAAAACGTATAACGTTTTTTCGCTAAAACGCCAAAATAGCACGCTATAGCGTGTTTAGTGTCATAGCGAACAAATGTGCTCAAACGTAACGTGAGCCTCCCAAATATGCTATAGCGACGCTAAAACGCCGAAATAGTGCGCTATTCATTTCATTGTGTAGAACCCATCGGTTTAAGCATTGAGTACAATACTGATGCCTTGGGTTAGCCCTGATACACCAAGCTAATATGGTGACAGGGTCACAACTCACAAGGCAATTCTATTACAGAAGCTCCATCTCGGTTCTCAAATCTAAGTATATTCTTGAGACTTCAAGTTTTCCACATAGATGTATAAGCCACTATAAGGACTAAACTGAATAATCTCCCTTTCCTTGATATATGTTGACACAATTAGTTTCTCTTGCCGGTGTCCTCAATCTTGATATGATTTGACATTCCAACATAGCTAGGTTGATCCAAGTACGAATACATTGAGGCATGGGTAGAAGCGCCAGGTCCCTCCATCATGAGATGTGATTGTGATTTGGTTTGCTCCAATCTCCTATGCTGTAAGCACCTGTTGGCCATGGGCCATAACACACGAGCTTCTTCGTCACAGTTTCGTCATCAAGGGATGGCTAACTAGATTGTTTCTCTTGTGTGGATGGTGAGTTAATAGAACAACAAACCCTACTTATATGAGGATGGGTCATGCATATCTCCTTCTTATTTTGCCTGTTATGCATCTCATTGGTCTCTCACTTTTCCCCTGAGTGCACTTTTGAATCCGCCTCCAGTAAATGAACAAAGCATGTGGCTGGCCGACGTGTACAACAGACATACAACACGGATGAATGTGTGTATACCATGAAACACAACAAGTTAATGTGATCATCAAACACCCCCCCCCCCCCCCCTTTCAAAAAAGAACCAACTAATGGTTTGATGAGGACAAGGTTGGCGCCTCACGGACGCGTAATCAGTCGGTTTCATTAGTCGGCTGGCCAGACCGATCTGAACGTGCCTAGCCATTAGATGGGCTAATGCAACAAGCATGCAAGAGAAAGACTTTGCTGCGTTTCTCCCTATCACAGCAACACGGCGCACACAACATACATTTCACTTTGTTCTCGCGAATAGCCTGCTTCTTCGCACCATCGGCGACGCTCCCACAACACCGATCGCAGCATCGGTGGTTGCTCCGTCGCAACACTGCTGGTGACCTCCCGTAGCATTGCTGCAACACAGCCCACAACACCCAATTGGAAACCACTAGTGTCCCTCGCAGCAGGGAGGACGCCGGCTCGGGTCATGGTAGCATCGTTGGTTCCCATGTTTTTTTTGCATGGTAATACGTGTCTCATTTATCATAAGGATTATAATACAAGCCACGTACCTACCGACCTGACAAAACTGAGAAGACAGCAGAACGCTAGCCTTTGCGCACAGGAATACCAGCCAAGAAGTAAAATTACAAACAAGACTGAAGAATCCTCTGAGCATGACACCAACGCCCGTCACCTGCCTCTGGCACCACCATAGCAGCCACCAAAGGAGAAAATGATGGATCACCTCCACACCCGAGCTCGACGCGGCTCCATCGCTGATATGCAGCTTTGCGGACCTCCAAGGTGGCTCGCAATAAAGGCAAAGCCATTGCCGTTAAACGATTCAGACCGGGGCAACACATCAGACACGCCATTGAACTCCAGATCTGGCACCCCCGCCCAGCTAAGACGTTGGAGGAGGAAACCATACCTGCCTGCCACGAACCACGAACCCAGATCCACCATCTTCCAGATGCCGTCGATGCATACCACAATCTGCATCCGCTCCTGGACTACCTCCTAAGCTCCACACCGGCGCTGGAGCAAACGCCGTCTCAACGGCGGAGCCCAAGGACATAGGTCCACCACGAGGATGCCGCCGCCGCACCATCCTTGCTTGAACAGTCTGGTTTCCAAATCCACCTCAAAAGCGGATCTCCTCGTTAGGGAAGGATCTAAAGATTTATTAATCGGCGCTGCCATCGCCACCGCCGAAGCCATGACGATGAACAACCCAAAATCATAAGAAACTAATGCCTAAAACAATCCACGTGCATGAATCCGGCGACCCCCCTCACCACGGACGACCGAGGTCGTGAGCGGAGGGGAGCCGCCAAAGGACGGCGGCCGAGGAAGGCGCCCTGGCGGCAGGAGGCGATATCACCTTTCTTGCTTCTCCTGGAAGAAAGAAAGCGACCCGTTCCTTTGTACTAGGTGTTTTCGGGAGCTCCCACCCATGGCTTGTACTGGTTCCCATGTTTGCGGGGTTTGGCACCCGAGGTGGCAAGCTTGCACCTGCACCGCCGCCGCAGCATGTTGCAGCTACACCATTCTCGCAGAAGCGCACACCAGTGTCCCTGCAACACTGTTGAAGGCCCTTTGAGCACTAGTGTTCAGGCTGCAGCGTTATGAGAGAGCGACGCCCGGGATTGCAACACTGTCGTCGACCTTACAGCCGAGGACGACACATCAACAATTTTGTTTCTCCCAGCTGACCATGGTGACAACATCGCGAGGCGAGTGCAGCAAATGAGAAAACCATCGGATGGACAGAAGACAACATAAATAGGCGTGGGATGGGACGGAGACTATTGGAGCAGCAAATGGTGGGACGCCCGTGGAGCTTTGGCAGCGATGTTTGGGGAGTTTTGTCTATGGCCGAGAGGTAGGAGATGGAGAGGGGCAGGACATGAAGAGGGATACCGTTGGGATGGGTGGGTGAAGAAACAAGTGTCTCTCGTGTCTCCTGTAACCGCAAGAGAGATACATAAGAAAGAGACTGGCGATGAGTGGGCCCCGTGGCGACGCGACGGATTTCTTCAAGAAATTAGCAGGATGTAAAAATTAGCCGGTATTTTAAGATGGTTCTGGTACCCTTAACCCGCTAGGGCTATATGTTGCATGTACCGATTCCTAATAAGAATCGCCTACGGGCGACATCTAGCAAGCCGGCTAACTAGCCCGATTGGTTCACTGTGTGTTGCAGGTTTGTTCAGGTCCGACCTTCTATAGTTTTTTTAATTTTTTTATCCTTCGGTTTTATTTGTTTTCACCGGTTTTCTTTGGTTTAGTTTTCCTTGTTTTCTCATTGATTTTTGATTTTTGACTTATTTTTTTATAATTTTTTGTTCCATGCTTTTCTTTGTTTTTTCTTGCCGGTTTTTATTAGTTTTCCTTTTAAACACATGTCTAATTTTTTTTCTTAGCACAAATTGTACATTTAGAGCACACGTCAAACAGTTTCTAGGATACATGTTGGGCATTATTTAAATAAACGATGTCCATTATTTAAATATATTTTTGAACACTTTTTTGAATAAAGGGTAACATTTTGTCCAAACACCCGCTGTACATATTTTTAATGGCAATCAATGTTTTTCTAACCACATAAACACTTTCTTTACATTGTATCAACATTTTTGAAAAATTTCATGCACATTTTATGGAAAGGCGTGATTATTTATTTAAAATTCCATGAACATTCTTTAATCTAAATTTTTATTATACATACACGATTTTTTTCATTGTATATAACATTTTTTTGAATGTCATCACATTTTACTGGAACATGGGAATATTTCCATAAATGTCATGTACAATTTTTTAATTGGTTATTTTTTACATTACACTAATTTTGTTCATTTTATACATGTTTATTAAAACTTTTTTATGTATTTTTTTGAAACACGGGAACAATTTTTTGTTGTAACGATTTTGTTTTTGAAAGTTATCAATATTACAACAAAACTGTGCTAACAAACTTCTTATACTAGGTTAATTTGAAACTCCTGATTTTAATTTTTTCACTAAATTTATTTTTCTTGAACTATATGCATTTAGGATAAATATAAAGATGAAGAAGATAAGGAGAAATATGGGTGACATCCGCATGATATCAGCCGAACAAGCCCGTCCTACTGGGCCAGTACAGCAACGCGCCCTAATGGCGAGGCAGCTGTGTGCATCGCAGCGAGCGGCTCGTAGCCATGCCGCCGCCTTCAACCCAGCAAGGATTAAATCATTATCTCTAAAAAAACAAGGATTAAATCATTAAACCATTAAGAAACAGTATAATGGATTGAGCTACGGCTGCTCACAGCGTTTTGACGTCCGTGACCGTTTGATTAGATCGATCGGTTGTCCTCGAGCCTCGCATGGTATTTCTAGGGCCGCTGCTTCACAAACTTAACTAGGCCTGTTATGGTCGATCGGGATGGAAATAAAAGATGGGCCGGACCTGGCCTGGCGGTACTCTTCCTTGCGAGCCTCTTTCTGGCCCTGCACACGTACTAGAGATTCCTCGGTCGGCTGGTCACCAGTCTACATATTATTGAACGATAAATTTATTTAAATTTACATCTAGCCTGACGCAAGTACTCATGTTCCTCTCACATTTCACACGTCACCAGAGAGATCTATCAGGTATACTACACAACCAACTCTTGATGCTTTTTCTGGCCACCACCGGTAGAACCAAATACATACATGTATTTTTCATTTTGATATGATTTGCTAAAATTCAACAAAATTTGATCAAAATTTTTATTTCTTTGAACGATTTTGTTTTTAAAATAATCGAGAGTTTTCCAAGATTACTGTCTTTTTACGGAAATCCGCAATTCAGGAGTTTTAGAAAAAGAATATGAACATGTGTTCTTTATATATGTATATAGTCCAAATCTCCCAGATATTATTACGTTTCTCTCTAGATAGATGGGTGTGGCAACTCACGTGAAGATGTTCTTTTTCTATGATGCATGTGAAGGATGAGTTCATTTTGGCCAGTTTTTGCACATATTACAACTTACTTTTGTACTGTCTCCATAATCTAAAATTAGATGGATGGTTACTTTGAAGATATAATTAAATAATATGGTGGGAGATAGAACAAAATTGTGATGGTTCCAAATAGTCCAATATCTAATTTTTCTCATATAGTTCTATCATTCTTTCATTAAGATGTCTTATTATTATGTGAAAATGTCTCCAAGGTGGGCGGGCGCGGCAACACACGCCTTTATGGTCTAGTGTACCTGACAAATTGTCGAGTGGGTATGCAGATTATTTTTTCTGTAGATTTCTCCCTTTTTTTTTCTGGTTTCCTTTTTTGGTGTTCCGTTTCCGTTTTTACTTTTTACGTTTTTGCTTTTGGTCTATCTTTTTAACCTATTCAAAATTCACTAATATTATTACATCCGTGAACAATTTTGAATCTATGATTTTTATTAAGATTATTAAGTTTGTTAAACATGTACACATCTTGAAAATTGGGTCACATTTTCTGAAATTTATGAGCAATTTTTACATTTTCGAACTTTTTAAATTACAGGAGTGTTGCAAAAAAATTCTAGAATTGTTTTGAGGTCCATGCACATTGTTTTATTTCGTGAAAATTTTAAAAATACATGTTTTAGTTTTAAGAATAAAGAAAACTGAAGAAAAAAATAGCTGAAAGACAAGAGGTATTGCTCGGTGACATGCACAGTGCAACAAACTGTCATTGGTGAAAAAAAGTCTATCTATGACGTGTCAAAAACAGCCTTACTGGCGTATATGCCCAACGCCATAAATATGACGCCAGTGAAAACATTTAGTGGTGGCTTTGGCAGACACGGAAGCAGTATTTTAGTTCTGATGGCGTGCCACTTGTCTAACGCCAGCAATATATTGTGTTAGTCACATGCGACCAGCTCGGAGGTTTCGGTGTGGGCGGCGCATCGGCGAGGCGTGCGGGCCTTACTCGTGCCGCGTCTCACCCCCCTGGCCGCTGAGGAGTGTATTGCTGTTCAGAGGATGATGGAAGATTGCCGGATTGGGGGGGGGGGGGGGGGGTGCCAGACTCCCGTCTCGCCACGCTATGTGCCAAGCCTGGCGGGGGCTTCTCTGCTAGGGGCGCGTATGCCCTATCTACTTTTGGCGGGGTCGAGGCGGCTCCAGCGTCCTTCCTCTGGTCGTCCCGCGCCCCGTGGCGCGTCAAGTTTTTCGGATGGCTCCTCTCCATGTCGCGCATCCATACGAGGGATGTGCTCCTCCGCAAGACCATCCTCACAGCAGCGGAAGCTGGGTGCCCTTGCTGTGAGGCAGCGCTGGAAACTGCCGATCACATGATCTTCGGCTCCCCGTTCGCGGTTCAGTTTTGGTGGTGGTGTTGGCCTCTCGCTGTCTGGAGCTTTTGTGGGGTCCCTGCACCTTTTCGACGCTTCGCCCGCTGTCGGCACTGCCTCGCCGGCCTCCTTTGTCCTCCTCTGCTGTTGGAAGCTCTGGAAACGACGAAACGCTGTTGTCTTCAGGGAGGACCCGTGGTCCCTGGCTGCTACGCTGAAATCATGTCGGGATGATGCGGTGCTGTGGCGCGCCAGACTGAAGGAGGGTGACCGTTCCCATATTGATGTCTAGCTAGCTGTTCTCAGGACCGGATGAAAAGCCCGATGGCTAGTCCGCCTTCTCCCTCCTTTTATCTACTGTAAACTATCCTCCTATGTAATCTGACTTTCAGTGCCTTTGAGGCCTTTACGCAATATATATTCAGGTGGTTGGGGGGGGGGGGGGGGGGGGGGCTCCCCCCACCCCCGGTGAAAATTCAAATATATATATATATATACATATATACATATACATATATATATATATATATATATATATATATATATATATATTGTGTTAGCTATAGCATTTATTGTGCACCAATGCCAACAATTTGTATTTTTAGTAATAAGAAAAATATACCCAACTATTAGTATATGTGCTGCCATTTAAACTTCTAGTGGTAACTTTTTTCTTTTTTTTGCGGAAAAACTTCCAATCTATTCATCTTCAATCATGGCAGTACAACGAATACCAAAAATAAAAATTACATCCAGATTCGTAGACCACCTAGTGACGATTACAAGCACCGAAGCGAGCCGAAGGCGCGCCGCCGTCATCGCCCCTCCATCGCCGGAGCCGAGCACAACTTGTTGTAGTAGACAGTCGGGAAGTCGTCGTGCTAAGGCCCCATAGGACCAGCACCCCAGAACAGTAACCGCCGCCGATGAAAAATAACATAGATCGGAAGGATCCAAACTAAAGACACACGAACGTAGACGAACAACGACGAGACCCGAGCAAATCCACCAAAGATAGATCTGCCAAAGACACACCTCCACACGCCCACCAACGATGCTAGACGCACCGCTGGAACGGGGGCTAGGCGGGGAGACCTTTATTCCATCTTCAGGGAGCCGCCGCCGTCTCGCCTTCCTGAGTAGGACACAAACCCTAATAAGATTGAAAAAAACGACTAAAAACGGAGCCCTCCCGCCGGCCCTTGCCAGGATCCACCGCGCCTCCATGGCCCTAGGGCCACCGGAGGCGAGGTGGACACTAGTGGTAACTTCAAATCCACAAACAGTAGTGATCAACTAGCTAGCTAGCTAGCTACAAGCAAAAGTGATCCCCTAGCTAGCTACAAGCAAAAGTAATCCGCTAGCTAACTACCTACATATATGCACGCATTACATTCTCGTTGAAGATTGATCTCCATCTCATGCAACTTGTTCATGTTGCTCTGTCCCTCCTTTCTATAATGGACTTTGAGGGTCTTCAGTTCCATGCTCTCGGCCTTCTGGAGCCGTATCTCCTTCTTTAGAGAATCGATCCCGGTGACCAGTTTGTCCTTCTGGTCGACGAGCTTCAATTTCTTCTCGCAGAAATTAGAGTTCTCGTCGATGATCTTATCCCTCTCATTCTTCATGGAGTTATTCAACTCCTTAAGGGCCTCCATTGTACTCTCCTTTGACGTGACAAGCTCACGGCTGAGCATGTCCATGTCACATACTGGTAGCTGCTGCTGGACCAGTTCTGGAGATGGGTCTCATACATACGCCTGGTAAGTCAAATATTTGAAATCATCAATAATGAATGGTTAGATGATATATGTATATATGCATGTGTTTGCAATGCTCATGGACATTTTTCTAATCTTACCTGGTTGATGCTCGTTTCGCTTTTGTCAACTTCTTCATAGGCAGCGAAGTTGGACGAGGACAACTGGTAGTGGCTGTTCTGGTTACTCATGGTTGCAACTTCAAAATAATAACGAGTATAGGTTATACAAAAATTTAAAGACATTATGACCGAGCACTTTGCTAGCCCTCTCAGGCCATCAACATTCCCAGCAGTTCGATCGTCACTTTTGAGACTTTCTGACCGTTAGATTAGATGTGAATCCCGCCTAATCTAGCTCCGTTAGATAATAAGGATGGCTAACGGGCTGGGGCAGCTGCTCCAGCACCAAAATTGCAGTGACGTGGTTAATTGGGCCCTCGTTCTCTCTGGAGGCCCATTTAAAACTCACGAGGAAACAAGGAACAAGCCAGCCACCGGTCTCCCTTTGCTCGACGCCCTCCTCCCTTTGTTTCGACTTCTCTCACTCTCTGTCTCTCCCTCTCATCGCCTCCTCATCCTAACCACACGTTTGGGCGGCGGTGCCGGTGAAGTGCCTCCGCCCTTCCAGGTGAATTTTGTAACTCCAGAGGCGGCGCTAGTAATGAAGTGTCTCCCCCTTCCAGGTGAGATCTGTTGCGCACCCGATCTCTCTCTCTTTCTCTCTCTCTCTAACCCTAACCATCACGGATCAGCGCCGCCGCAGCCCGTGCGCCCTTTGTTGGCATGTCCAATCCCACACCACTCCCTCCGTCTGTGCACTCCAGTTTCTCCTCACGATGTTCGCAGATTGCGCCATCTGGTTGTTGTATCAAGAGGAAAAGAAGTGTCGCATTCCAAGCTGTCAATGTAAATATACAGATGAATCTCTGGGTTAAAAGCTGAACATTAAGGCAAGGCAAGGACAAGGAAAACGTAGTACATCATTGTTTGCAGCATTTCTTTTGTCTAAATTTTTGTACAAGATATTTTCATATCTCATGAGTTGAACATCAAGGTAAGGCAAGAACAAAAAAGAAGAAGTAGTACTGCATAGTTTACAACTAATTTTTTTTCGTCTAACTTTGTTTAGGATGCTTTCGTATATCACTTAACTTCCTATCTATGACTGTTTGAGTCATCTGTAGGTGATGGTGAACCGAATGCTTAGATTTTTACAAGTTGGGGAACCTATGTGTAGGATCGAAAGTATGTCTAGAGGGGGGGGGGGTGATTAGACTACTTGACCAAATAAAAATCTACCCTTTTCCCAATTGTAGTTCTTGGCAGATTTTAACAACTTAGCACAAGTCAAGCAATCAACGCATGCAGTTCTGAGAGTATAGCAGCGGAATGTAAATCATTGCATATGAAGGCAAAGGGGAGGAGTTTGGAGGGAGCAAACGCAATGTTGACACGGAGATTTTTGGCATGGTTCCGATAGGTGGTGTTATCGTACATCCACATTGATGGAGACTTCAACCCACGAAGGGTAACGGCTGCGCGAGTCCACGGAGGGATCCACCCACGAAGGGTCCACGAAGAAGCAACCTTGTCTATCCCACCATGGCCATCGCCCACGAAGGACTTGCCTCACTAGGGTAGATGTTCACGAAGTAGGCGATCTCCTTGCCCTTAAAAACTCCTTGGTTCAACTCCACAATCATGACAGAGGCTCCCAAGTGACACCTAACCAATCTAGGAGACACCACTCTCCAAAAGGTAATAGATGGTGTGTTGTTGATGATGAACTCCTTGCTCTTGTGCTTCAAATGATAGTCTCCCCAACACTCAACTCTCTCTCGTAGGATTGGATTTGGTGGAAAGATGATTTGAGTGGAAAGCAACTTGGGGAAGGCTAGAGATCAAGATTCATATGGTTGGATTGGAATATCTTGGCCTCAACACATGAGTAGGTGGTTCTCTCTCAGAAAATGAATGCTGGAAGTGTAGGCATGTTCCGATGGCTTTCCTCACGAATGAGGAGAGGGTGGAGGGGTATATATAGCCTCCACATAAAATCTAACCATTACACACAATTTACCAAACTCGGTGGGACCGAATCATAAAACTCGGTCGGACTGATTTAGTTCATAATGTGACCGTTAGGCATTTCGGTGGGACCGACACGTCAACTCGGTGGGACCGATTTTGTTAGGGTTAGGGCATAACGTAATCTCGGTTGGACCGATTACACAAACTCGGTGTGACCGACTTTGGTAATAAGCAAACCAAAGAGTTGGTTAGGCAAACTCGATGGGACCGATTCTCTCATATCTCGGTGGGACCAAAACGTTACGAAAAGGAAACAGAAAGTTTGCATTGCGAACTCGGTGGGACTGATCGCTCATCTCGGTTGGACCGAAATGTTACAAAGGGAAACAGAGAGTTTGCAATCCCATCTCGGTGAGACCGAGATCCCTATCAGTGAGACCGAAGTGACTAGGGTTTCTGGAAGTGGCTATGTCAAATGAACTCGGTGGCTCCGGATGGATCAAATCGGTGGGGCCAAGTTTGACTTTTGGTTTGGGACAAATGTGGATATGAGAAAGCGGTTGAGAGCTTTCGGAGCATATCACTAAGCATTTTGAGCAAGCAAGCTATTAAGAAACACCTCATCCCCTTTTAATAGTATTGGCTTTTCTATAGACTCAATGTGATCTTGGATCACTAAAAGTAAAATGTAGAGTCTTGAGCTTTTAGAGCTTGAGCCAATCCTTTGTCCTTAGCATTTTGAGGGGTCCACATTGTTGGAAATATGCCCTAGAGGCAATAATAAAATGGTTATTATTATATTTCTTTGTTCATGATAATTGACTGTTATTCATGCTATAACTGTGTTATCCGGAAATCGTAATACACGTGTGAATACATAGACAACAACATGTCCCTAGTAAGCCTCTAGTTGTCTAGCTTGTTGATCAACAGATAGTCATGGTTTCCTGACTATGGACATTGGATGTCATTGATAACGGGATCACATCATTAGGAGAATGATGTGATGGACAAGACCCAATCTTAAGCATAGCTCAAAGATCGTGTAGTTCGTTTAGCTAGAGCTTTTCCAAATGTCAAGTATCATTTCCTTAGACCATGAGATTGTGCAACTCCCGGATACCGTAGGAGTGCTTTGGGTGTGCCAAACGTCACAACGTAACTGGGTGACTATAAAGGTACACTACGGTTATCTCCGAAAGTGTCTGTTGGGTTGGCACGAATCAAGACTGTGATTTGTCACTCCGTATGACGGAGAGGTATCTCTGGGCCCACTCGGTAATGCATCATCATAATGAGCTCAATGTGACCAAGTGTCTGGTCACGGGATCATGCATTACAGTACGAGTAAAGTGACTTGCCGGTAACGAGATTAAACGAGGTATTGGGATACCGACGATCGAGTCTCGGGCAAGTAACGTACCGATTGACAAAGGGAATTGTATACGGGATTGATTGAATCCTCGACATCGTGGTTCATCCAATGAGATCATCGAGGAGCATGTGGGAGCCAACATGGGTATCCAGATCCCGCTGTTGGTTATTGACCGGAGAGTTGTCTCGGTCATGTCTGCGTGTCTCCCGAACCCGTAGGGTCTACAGACTTAAGGTTCGGTGATGCTAGGGTTGTAGAGATATGAGTATACAGTAACCCGAAAGTTGTTCGGAGTCCTGGATGAGATCCCGGACGTCACGAGGAGTTCCGGAATGGTCCAGAGGTAAAGATTTATATATAGGAAGTCTAGTTTCGGCCACCGGGAAAGTTTCGGGGGTCACCTGTATTGTACCGGGACCACCGGAAGGGTCCCGGGGGTCCACCGGGTGGGGCCACCTATCCCGGAGGGCCCCATGGGCTGAAGTGGCATGGGAACCAGCCCCTGGTGGGCTGGTGCGCCCCACCCAAGGGCCCAAGGCGCCTAGGGTTGGAAACCCTAGGGGGCCGTTGCCCCCCCGAGGAGGCATGCCCCCCCTGGTTGGAAACCCTAAGGGGGCCGTTGCCACGGCCCCCGCCCCCTCTAGATGGGATCTCCAAGGGGCATGCGCCCCCTAGCCCCTATATATAGTGGAGGGGAGGGAGGGCAGCCGCACCCTAGCCCCTGGCGCCTCCCTCTCCCTCTCCAACACCTCCTCCTCTCCGTAGAGCTTGGCGAAGCCCTACCGAGATCCCCGCTGCATCCACCACCACGCCATCGTGCTGCTGGATCTCCATCAACCTCTCCTTTCCCCTTGCTGGATCAAGAAGGAGGATACGTCTTCCCCAACCGTACGTGTGTTGAACGCGGAGGTGCCGTCCGTTCAGCACTCGGTCATCGGTGATTTGGATCACGACGAGTACGACTCCCTCAACCCCGTTCCCTTGAACGCTTCCGCTCGCGATCTACAAGGGTATGTAGATGCACTCCTTCCTCTCGTTGCTAGATGAACTCATGGATAGATCTTGGTGAAACCGTAGAATTTTTTTTTATTTTCTGCAACGTTCCCCAACACACATTTCTAATCCATGCCATGACAATGATTGAACTTTCCTGAAATATTCATCTTGAAATAGCATTAGTTCAATGAGCTATATGTTGTTAATCATTACCAATACCACCCAGGGATAGTTACACTTTCAATCTCCCCCTTTTTGGTAATTGATGACAACATATAGATGAAAGCTTCGACAAATGATAATAAGATTGAAATACATCGTCGCTTTGAGAAGTATGTGATAAGCAAGAGCTCCCCCTAAATTTGTGCATTATTTAAGATTTGCTTTGGACTGCAAATGCACAGTCTGTTAGGATCATGGGTCACTCTTCCATGTCACATACATCTTGGTGGAGTGCTCAAAATGATAACAATTAAAAGCATGCACTCATCACCAAGCAAAGTGAATGATCATATATGGATATAAGGGATAATATCATTCAAGCACACATTAAAGTAGCATATTATCAACCACATGATCATCCAAGTATCTCACAAAAGGCGTAATGTATCAAGCAAACACACATTAAAGTTCAACCAAATAAAGTGCAAGAGAGACAAAAAACAACACACTCTCTCTCTAAGACTACGATCTATAAATATTTCTCCCCCTTTGGCAACAAGTTACCAAAAAGTTCAAATATGCATAGTGCTATGCGTCTCTCAGGCTTGGTCTCCATGAGGTGGGGTAGTGATGAATCCAAGAACAAAGGCTTCAGTTGATGTAGCTGGAGTTGTTGGAGTGGCTGCTGGAGGTGGCATTGAAGTTGTGGCTGCTGGTGCAGATGTAGTAGCTCATGTGTCTGGAACTGGCACAACAACAGACCTCTGACCTCTTGGCACGTACTGAAAAGCTTCTGTAGTTGCCTTGCCCTTCTTCTCCTCTACTTGTCATCACCAGTTGCCTCTCCATCATCAGATTCAATTGTGAATTTCATGGTTGGTCTTTTGGCAACCTTTCTTGGCTTTGATGTTGGGATTCTCCTAGCTGGTGCCTTCTTGTTCATGCCAGGCTTTGTAGATGCAGCAGTGACAAACTCCTTCTTCACTACTTTCCTCTTTGAGATGGCCTCATCCTGAGCTGCAACATAATCCTCATCTTCAGAATATGAAGTTCTCTTCTTCCTTGCTCTAGTGGCTGCCTTGGACAAGTTACTAGATGTGCTCCTGCTGCCCTCATCATAGCTGCTTGAGGTACTAGTGCGCTCACTCATTTGCACCTTCTCTCCAGACTTATTCTGGCTATCACTTTGGTCAGACATCCTAGCAGGCAAACTGATAGCAAACCCTGTGAATAGATTATAGATGAGGTAGAGTAGATGAGCATCATAAAGTACAGAGATTTTTCAAAACAAATGAGTCAAAAACTTAATTCTAGTTCTCTACAAAAATGATCTCGAAGCTACCGAACTGATAAACTCGGTGATACTGAAGCAACATTTGGAACCTAAACTAGTGAACTCGATCAGACCGAGTCATAGTTCGGTGGCACCGAGATTGCTAGGGTTTCACAGAGAATTGATCTAGGTCACACCGATTTGCAATTTTTGGTCAGACCGAAAAACGCATGTGCAATGGCCTAAGACAAATCGGTGAGACCGATTTCTACGATTCGGTCGGTCCGAGATGAGTTCTGCGGAGAGCTAATCCTAAAATTTTTGAATCAATCTAGGCCTAAGGAAGTTTTAGCTGGATAGATCGATTTCATTCGTGGCAAGAATCATGGCATTGTCCTCGTGCTAGGAATCGAAGTTAAATAGACAGCACAAGGGGTCGAACACATACCCTAGTTCGGCGGGTGTTTGCTATGGCGGCTACGGCGGAGCAAATTCCGTCGACGACGACAGAAACCAATGGCGGGAGGTTGCTGGCGGCGAGGAGGCAATCTGGAGACCCGAGGAGGCAGAGCAGGACATGCGCGGGCTGAGGGGTTTTGAAGAATTTTCCAAAATCTCACCCCTGGATATTTATATCCCGACCCTGTCGGTGTGACCGAGTGGAACAACTCGGTGGCACCGAGATTGCAGAATCGCAAGCGGTTACTGCAACTCGGTGTGACCGAAGTGTTCAAATCGGTTGCACCGAGATGAAAACCTAGATCAACTTAGTGAACTCGGTTTGACCGAAATGGATGACTCAGTCAGACCGAAATGCACAAAGAGGTTTTTGGAAGTTTAAGTCTATGACGAATCGAGGACTCTGAGTGCTTCTCACACAGAGTGGTTTGAATCTGACTTGATCAAACTTTGTGATGTAGCATGAATAGAGTTTGAGATGAGAAGAGCATAGATAGCTATAGAAGGTTCTTAGGCATTGTTGTCCATCCACTTGGCAAAAGAGAAAGAGCCAAACAATCAAAACAACAAGTGGATGTCCTCGAATGAGTAAAATATGCAACCAACATACTCACACAATAAAATGGCAAATGAAATATGTGGCAAAGCATGCACAATCATTCTAGCATGTATCAAGCAATTTGTGATGACTAGGTCATCTATATATATGAGTATATTGACTTAGGAGTCAAATGAGAACATTTGATCATAGGTCAAACTTATCGTTTAAGCGCAAGTGGGGTTACCACTTTTACATAAAGCATTGTTGTGTTCCCACCATTAGAGTTGCCTTAGCCCAAGTCTTAGAGTAAAGCTCCCCCTAGATGTGATATCCACCCTAAGAGGGATGAACTAACCTTGGGTTTTGTCGATGATGACTTCAAGTAGGTGTTGAAGATGTGGATGCTCAATGTTGATGTAGATCATTCGGAGCTATCCATTGGAGTGAGTTGCACTCTCAATACCTTCACGGGATAGTCCCACAAGGAAGAAACAAGGATATCCATAGACATAGAGTGAAGCACACACAAGATGATGTCTATGAAAGCATTAGGTTACCTTGTCCCTTGTCTTACCAACAAGAGGGTTTGTGACTCCTTGAACTAGTGCAAGATGTGAAAGTTGTTTGCACTTGTTCTTGCCAAAATGATATGAGTGAAGTGTGTCGGCGGAGTCACCCTCAAGAACTCTCTAGTTCTTCTTCTTCGGGATCCACATCATGTTGATGGGAATCCTTGGGGTTGTAGTCGTACTTGATGAAGTAGAACTTGATGTAGTCTTGGGAACCCACTTGACCAAGGCCTTAGGAGCTTCTTCAAATGCATCAATTTCCTCTTGAAGCTTATCCTTGCCTTTTTGCTTGTGGTCTTGTGGTGGAAGATCATCTTGAGCTTGTGTCCCTTGGAAAGAAGTAGGATCATACTTCTCTTGTTGAGGAACAAACTTCGTCTTGGGGTATTTATCTTCTTCCCACTCGACTCCACTGGCAGTGAACTTTCGTTCAAAACCAACACCTTGATTCTTCCGGTGCGTTTCTTGCTTGCGTACAATTTCCTCAAATTGCTTACTTCCGGCAAGGCTCTTGTAAACACCTTTCTCTATAATTCCCTTCAATAAGCTATTTTCTTGCTCAAGTGTAACTTGGCTAAGAGAATCATTAGTGGAATCAAGAGAACTACTAGAAGAAACAACATTGGATTTAGCATGATTATTGTTACTAATAGAGGAAGAATCTTTCTTACTTTTGTTGCTAGATTACTTGTGGCATGTAAGTAGACAAGAGTAAACGCTTGGCAATGTAAGAAGAACTTTTCTTGCGAAGATCATCATTGATTGCCTTTAAAAACTCATGCTCTTGCTCTAGGTTGAGCTTTTCAAAGCGTAACTTCTTATGAGTCTTTAAAAGTTCTCGATGATCTTCTAAGGTAGTTTCATGAGCTAACTTAAAAGTGTTTAGTTCTTTAGTTAGACGCTCAATCTTCTCCTTATCATTGTCATTCGTTTTATATTAATTAGCATGATTAATTGACATTTCATCATAGTATTCTTCACTAGAGTTGTCAACAAGTAAATCATCATCACCTAACAAATCATCTTCATCACTATTGAAATCAACATACTCGGGGTGTGATACCTTTGGGCCTTTAGCCATGAAGCATCTTCCAATTCCTTCATTTGGTGAGTCAACTATGTCGTAGGAGTTGGTTGACACAAGTGCTAGACCGGAAACACCTTCATCTTAAGTATATTCAGAGTCGGAGTGATGGTCGGTGTCGGAGTCGGATACCCATTCACCAACACGAGCTTGATGTCTTCGCTTTGTGTAGCTCTTTGATGATTTGTCCTTCCCTTCCGAATCCTTGCTTCTCTGGGAGGTTCTTCGTTCATAACGATCATCTCTACTCCTATCTCTTGGTGGTGATTCTTCTCTTCTACTTCTTCTTTTACGTGAATCTTCTCTCCTTTTGTAGGTAGTCGTACACTCATTGGAGTAGTGTCCGGGTCTTCCACAATTGTAGCAATTACGTTCATGACTCGAAGATCTTTTGTCATTGTAGGACCTTGACTTGGAACTTCTTTCCTTGCTTCTACTCTTGTAGAACTTGTTGAAGTTCTTCACCATTAGGCTCAATTCTTCATTGAAGGTTTGTTTCTCACTTAATGATGCAAGAGCATCACATGAGGCTTTGTAAGCACCACTTGACTTGTTGTGAAGCTCTTCCTTATCCTTGAGTGACATATCATGAGAAACAATTCTTCCAATGACTTCCATTGGCTTGAGATCTTTGTAATTGGGCGTCATTTGGATCAATGTACACACGGTATCATATTTTCCATCCAAGGCTCTTAGGATCTTCTTAATGATGAATTTATCGGTCATCTCTTCACTTCCTAAGCCAGAAATCTCATTTGTGATGAGAGCAAGCCTAGAGTACATTTCAGCGACACCTTCACCATCCTTCATTTTGAACTTTTCAAGTTGACTTTGAAGCACATCCAATTTGGATTCCTTGACGGAGTCGGTACCTTCGTGCATATCAATCAAAGTATCCCAAATTTCCTTTGCATTCTCAAGGCGGGTGATTTTGTTGAATTATTTGGGGCACAACCCGTTGAAGAGAATGTCACAAGCTTGAGCGTTGTATTGCAACATCTTCAACTCTTCCACGGTAGCTTCACGGTTCGGTTCTCTCCCATCGAAGAATTCACCTTGCAAGCCAATACACACAATAGCCCAAACGGCGGGGTTATGTCCAAGAATATGCATCTTCATCTTATGCTTCCAACTAGCAAAATTAGTACCATCAAAGTAAGGACCTCTATGGTGGTAATTTCCCTCGCTAGACGCCATACTCTCCTAGGTTGTGAAACTAAGGCTATGATCACAAAAAGCTATGGAAATCAAGGCAAATGGAGACCATAGCTCTGCTGCCACTTGTAGGATCGAAAGTATGTCTAGAGGAGGGGGTGGGTGGTGATTAGACTACTTGACCAAATAAAAATCTATCCTTTTCCCAATTTTAGTTCTTGGCAGATTTTAACAAATTACACAAGTCAAGCAATCAACCTACACATGCAATTCTAAGAGTATAGCAGCGGAATGTAAATCATTGCATATGAAGGTAAAGGGGAGGAGTTTGAAGGGAGCAAACACAATGTTGACACGGAGATTTTTGGCGTGGTTCCGATAGGTGGTGCTATCATACATCCACATTGATGGAGACTTCAACCCACAAAGGGTAACGGCTGCGCGAGTCCACGGAGGGATCCACCCACGAAGGGTCCACAAAGAAGCAACCTTGTCTATCCCACCATGGCCATCGCCCACGAAGGAATTGCCTCACTAGGGTAGATCTTCACGAAGTAGGCGATCTCCTTGCCCTTACAAACTCCTTGGTTCAACTCCACAATCTTGACGGAGGCTCCCAAGTGACACCTAACCAATCTAGGAGACACCACTCTCCAAAAGGTAATAGATGGTGTGTTGTTGATGATGAACTCCTTGCTCTTGTGCTTCAAATGATAGTATCCCCAACACTCAACTCTCTCTCATAGGATTGGATTTGGTGGAAAGATGATTTGAGTGGAAATCAACTTGGGGAAGGCTAGAGATCAAGATTCATATAGTTGGATTGGAATATCTTGGCCTCAACACATGCGTAGGTGGTTCTCTCTCAGAAAATGAATGCTGGAAGTGTAGGCATGTTTTGATGGCTTTCCTCATGAATGAGGAGAGGGTGGAGGGGTATATATAGCCTCCACACAAAATCTAACCGTTACACACAATTTACCAAACTCGGTGGGACCGAATCATAAAACTCGGTCGGACCGATTTAGTTCATAATGTGACCGTTAGGCATTTTGGTGGGACCGACATGTCAACTCGATGGGACCGATTTTGTTAGGGTTAGGGCATAATGTAATCTCGGTTGGACTGATTACACAAACTCGGTGGGACTGACTTTGGTAATAAGCAAACCAGAGAGTTGGTCAGGAAAACTCGGTGGGACCGATTCGCTGATCTCGGTGGGAGCGAAACGTAATGAAAAGGAAACAGGAAGTTTGCATTGCGAACTCGGTGGGACCGATCGCTCATCTCGGTTGGACCGAAATGTTACAAAGGGAAACAGAGAGTTTGCAATCCCATCTCGGTGAGACCGAAGTGACTAGGGTTTCTGGCAGTGGCTATGTCAAATGAACTCGGTGGCGCCGGATGGATCAAATCGATGGGGCCGAGTTTGACTTTTGGTTTGGGACAAATGTTGATATGAGAAAGTGGTTGAGGGCTTTTGGAGCATATCACTAAGCATTTTGATCAAGCAAGCCATTAAGCAACACCTCATCCCCTTTTAATAGTATTGGCTTTCCTATAGACTCAATGTGATCTTTGATCACTAAAAGTAAAATGTAGAGTCTTGAGCTTTTAGAGCTTGAGCCAATCTTTTGTCCTTAGCATTTTGGGGGGTCTACGTTTCTAATCCATGCCGTGCCAATCATTGAACTTTCCTGAAATATTCATCTTGAAATAGCATTAGTTCAATGAGCTTTTGCTGTTAATCGTTACCAAAACCACGCAGGGATAGTTGCACTTTCACTGTGTAAGTCCAACTGATTAATGTGGCCTCATTGAGTTCTTACATATTGTCACTGACATGGATCGAATTATAGGCTTTTATGGTAGGTTTGCGTTTTTGGTGAGTGATCTGACCTGAAGAAAAGTGTACAGGCTGACAAGAGTATTCAATGATATTTATGCTGTACTTGATGAATAATTATTGGCACAACTTTAACAAGAAACAATAATTATGATGTCATGGAATTTTCAATGTGAAAAATAATAGCAGGAAGGAACATCAAGAACTATGAAGTATCTCATGTTTTACATCAAGAACCTCGAAAACAAGTTACTCCATTAAATCCAGTTTCTCCATGGTGAGTTTCTACCCACGTCCGAATTTACCATGCCCTGCTCGTAGAGTGACATAACCAATTTTCTTTATTTTGTGTTCAGTTCCAATGTGGATAATTTTTACCAAACAATGATGATGTCTTCTGTAACTATTTTCTGAGATTTAATGGTTCTCGAAGATTTGGTCTGTTCCACCTGGTACAATCTAGCATTAATATTGTTGTTTTAGTGCATGATGCCCAACTAAAGTTGCAGAGATTATAGGACCCTGACTTGATCTCTAGATAGCGTCGATTCTGAAACCAATGGCATAGGGATATGTGCCAGATCATGAGTTCTGCAGTGAAATTACATATATTGGCAATGAATGTTACTGTAGCTAGCTGACACATGCACTTGCATCTCATCTTTCGACGGGAACCAAATGTTGAGCCCCGTTCCCCCAGTTCCCTCACAAATGACTTCATGAGCTTGCAACTCCATAGCAGGATCAAGTCCGTAGTTGCCTACAACCAAAGAATTCTAAGTTTTGTACTTGCATACCCCACACTCTATATGTAGAACGAGCTCACCATCCTTCTCTTTTAGTGTGACATGTCACCACCTTGAAATATAGATTTGCTAACCCATCAAATTATTAACCACCGATAAGATTTGTCATAAAAAGTTCTCGAGTTGGCATAACAACCAACCAATGAACATTTACATAATTGGACAAGTGAGTTATGTGTTTACACTTTTGACACTCACGAAGATCTCCGAAGGCTGATCATGCGTCACCCATGGATTTGTCTTCTAACACTAAAATTAATATTGTGGCGATGCAACTGAAACTCCTATGGTATTACAAGTTTAGAACACAATTACGATCTCAGGGTTTGATAACTAAACTTTACAATTGCATTTGTCCTATATTGTCCTCCTGAGAAAAGTTCATATATACTATCCTCCTAAGATATCAATATTCTATATCGTAAATGAAGAAAATTTCATCTATATTATCCTCCTAAGAACCAGTACATGTATTCTATATTGTTATAAAAAAGTTCATCATAACTTCGCATATATTTACATAAAGGGCGGGCGCGGTAACACGCGACTTCAAATTCACATACAATCTTGTATAGATAGCATCACAATAGCCTTGCAAACTAGATAGCATCTCAATGTCGAGGGTTGACCTATAGCAAACTAGATAACATGTGGGCCTTAGTGGTAGTAAAAAAAATTAGTGACCTACAACAGCAAATTGCCACTGCCTAATTTTTCTAATCTATCAAGTAAAATTTTACAATTAAGCATGCCTATTAAAAGGAGTACTTGATGATAGGTAGATCATATATATGCTTACGATGATTCATAAGACAACCAACATATAGATAATAAACAGAGAAAGGAAAGAGCACGAACGATGCATGGTGTATTCTGTCCAAGATCAACTACTTTTTGTGGTTGTTGAAGCATTCTCACATGTTATTGGTCACCTTTAACTTCCAATGCTACAAACAATATTATTGGCCACTTTTAACTTCCATTGCTACAAACAATATTATATGTCACTTTTAACTTCTAATGGTACACACAATATTATTGGTCACTTTAACTTCCAATGCTACAAACAATATTATTGGTCACTTTTAACTTCCAATTCTACAAAAATTTGCAGCATGAGGATTTGCCCTTATTTCTTCAGTGCACATTTCTAAAGAAATTACCAAGCAAAACTCCAACTCTACACATAACATATTGAACACTAAGTTCAATTGTGCACTATCCATTTCTACTAAATATATCAATTTATACAAATAAATCAATTTCTAATAAATATCACGGAACTAATATAAAAAAGCTAGCACTATCCATCCATCCATGCATCCATCTATGAAAGATATATCATATCCATTGATATATGAACCAATCATCTACTCCATCTTTCAAAAGAAATTTTCTGGCTCAGATCTATCAAAGGGAGATGCTCGGGGAGGGTGGACAATTCGCGAGGGGAAGAGGGGAGATCTCACCTCCTTGCCGGAGTTGGTGGCGGCCGCGCAGTTCAGGTGGCGAAGAGTGGCGTCGTCAGGCAGCGGTGGCGGCTGCGTCGCCGGGCGGCGACCGGCGGCGTTCGAGAAGGGGGGACGAAGAAGAAGGGGTGAAATTAGTGAATCGGGCTTACACTGGTTTTTACTGGATAGGATAGTTTTGTTATTGGTGTGAGCCTAATGGATAGTGCTGTCGTAGGCCTAATGGGCCATGCCATAGAAAACAAGCACACAGAAAAACCCTCAGAAAATGTCTATGTGGTACGAGAAACATACGCCAGTGGTATGCTCGTATCAACGTCGTACGAAATTTTCCGACGCCACCACTATTTGTAAAAAGTAGTGCTGGCGTTGTTAGTAGTCGGCGCGCCACTAACAAAAGTTGTGGCTAGCACTTTTTACACTAGTGTGTGCCAACCCATGAGGAGCGGCCTTCTGTGCTTGCCCACCAATTTGACACACACAACATAAAATACAAAATCACAGTTAGGGGTTATCATTAGCAAAGCTCATCCTCACATGTTGAAAAGTGACATACTACATGTGCGCCACTTGTCGCTACCTCGTAGTTTTTTTTATAAAAAATTTATCATTTGAACCGTGCGTCCTATTCCTGAATTGTTTTCAATACTGGATTTCTCGTGTTGAGGTCTTCAAAATTAGATTCCATGTTAATAAGCTTTGGTGAACTATTTTTCACAAAAAACAGAGACAGAAAAAACATCAAAATGCATTAAAAACGAAAAAAACAAAAAGAATGACGAAAAAAACAAATGAAAAGAACTAGAGCCAGAAGCACGAGAAGCACATCACTCTCTCGGAAGCAAATCTATGGCTTGGTGCTTCTCATGTAAGCAGATTGTTTTTCTTTTTCGAGAAGCACGGAAGCAAATTTGTGCCTCTACAAGAAGCAAATCTATGATTCTTGGGGAAGCATCATGTTTATTTTTTTCCGCCAAAGCAAATTTGTGTCTTCACGACAAGGATATATGTGCTTCTTGTGAAAGCATATATTTTTCCGTTTTGAGAAGTTGTGCTTCTCGGGGTAGCAAACCCGTGTCTCCACTAAAAGCAAATATGTGCTTCTCGTGAAAGTTTTTTTTTATACTTCTGAGTAGCACGCTTGTGCTTCTTGCAGAAGCAAATCTGTGCCTCCACGGAAATTAAATCTGTACTTCTCGTGAAAACATATTTTTTTTCCTTTTCAACAAGAACAATTGTGCTTTTCGTGGAAGCAATCTATGCCTTCATGAGAAGCAAATTTGGGAGCATAATATTTTTATTTCTCATGAAAGAAAAAATGGTTTTTTCAAAATCTAATGAAAAACCAAAAAGCCAAAAAAACACTTCTAAAGCCCGAAAACATGTACAGGAAAAAAAATCCAGAAAGGGTGCCCAGGGTGCGACATATGACGGCAGCTGGACGCACCACTTGCTTGTTGTAAAGGGGTAGCATCTAGTTACTTGCTCTACATTAGATAGAGGATTTCGGGTACTTGAGATACGCCGCCCTAGTACCGTGCACCGCTTGAATGTTTACATACGTTCAACCAGCCGAATGTCGGTCGCACGCACTCGCGCCAGGGCCACACATATCTAGAAACAACTTCCCCTTCCTTATCTTCTTTCTCCACCGCCCGCATCTCATCTTTGTCCTCGCTACTCTCTCCCTTTTCTGCATCTGTGCCATGTGTTTTCTCCTCTCAGCAGCAAACCACAGTGAGGACCGCCGCCATGCTTTTTTCTCCTCTCAGCAGCAAACCACGGCGAGGACTGCCCCAAATAGATCACCATGCGGCGATGCCTTGCTGCTGCAAGCTTCATGGCCGAATTCATCTACAAGGCGGAGGCCACGGTCGGATTCGAGACGTCGAGGGGCGTTGAAGCCATGAATACGAGGAAGGGGATTTTTTTGTGCCATGGACGAGCTGCTAGCAGCGTCGACGAGGCCGTTTGCTGGGGGCACCGCCTGTAGAAGCTACATCCGGCCATGGAGGTGCTGGAAGCACCCCTGCGGTTTGCTAGAAACGGCCACTACGGGTCCTGGAACGCCCACCACTTGGTGTTACCATCTGTCCCCGCCGGTGTTGGAACTGGGAAACACCGGTGCTGGAGCCGACCACTACGACTGTTAGAGCATCTCCAGCCACGCCCCCAACAGGGCCACCCCAGGCGAGCTTTTCGCGCCGGTGCTAAAAAACGGCCCAGTCGCGTCCCCAGGAGCCCTTTTTTGCCGGCTTGGGCCAAAATCAGCGCCGATGGACCCAGGCTGAACCCGGCGCCGGGGCGAGTGGTTTTGGCGCGAAAGAGGCGCGGGCCCGCCGAGTCAGTGAGACGGCCACTTCGTCGCCCTCATCGCCTCGGTTCCCGTGGGATTCAATGCCAAGGCTGCCGCGCTGCCGCCGCCGGTCAGCCTTGCCATTGATTCCTCATCACGGGCGGTGCGGCGACGCCTTCCCTTCCGCCACGCTTACACACGGGCGCAGCTATATAAGCCGGTGTCCTCCCTCGCCTCTGGCCACACAAGCCCTAGCCGCCCATCGACCGCCGCCGAGCTCTCCCTCTCCCGTGCGCAGCCGCCGACGCTTCTTCCTTCCCTCTCCCTCACTCCCAAGCCCGATGGCTGCGCGTTTCCCCGGCGACGCGGCGGCGGCCAACGGCTTCAGCCGCCGCTCGCTTCACGAGTGGGAGGCGTGGCTCCTGTTCGAGGCGAACATCCCGGCGCCATTGGACATGCGCGCCGGGCCGATGGGGTGGAGACTCAACAACGGGGGAGTGCCCATTCCCCCGGTGCCCGACGTCGAGGCGCGCCCCGCCTTCTTCGCCGCCGAGGTCGACCGCGTGCGAGCATCCCTCACAGCAGAGCAGCTCGCCCT
Organism: Triticum timopheevii; assembly: GCA_963921465.1. Classification (NCBI taxonomy): domain Eukaryota; kingdom Viridiplantae; phylum Streptophyta; class Magnoliopsida; order Poales; family Poaceae; genus Triticum; species Triticum timopheevii. The sequence continues at coordinate 632,194,325 of OY997274.1, read as the reverse complement.
CCCAAGTACGCCGTCGACAACCACGCGACGTGGGCGGCGTACTTCCAGCGCCGCCAGGAGTAGAGGCTGGCGTCCACCAACGGGGCGCCGGTGGTGGGTGGCGTCAAGAACAGCGACGGACGCCGCGTGTGGTGGTGCGCCCTCGGCTGCACGCTCGACGGCGTGCTGTCATACCTCGAGGGCGGCAATGAACCGCCGCGTGTGGTGGTGCGCCCTCGGCTGCATGCTCGACGGCGTGCTGTCGTACCTCGAGGGCAGCAACGAACCGCCGCGTGTGGTGGTGCGCCCTCGGCTGCACGCTCGGCAGCGTGCTGTCGTACCTCGAGGGCGGCAACGAACCGCCGCTGGCATACCCTCCCACAGCGGCCGCCCCGGTCCATCTCCGGCGCGCCGGGCAATGGATGCCCAGGAGGTTTGCTTCCTCCTTGACCTCCTCCTCGCACTCCTCCTCACGTTCTTCTTCCCATTTCTCCGGCTCGCCGGCGTTGCTCGGCGTAAAGGACGAGCCCGCAGTGGAGACGCCACTCAGTCGGCGCACTCCTAGCGCTGGCATCATCTTAAACGAGGGCGGCCGGCGCGCCTCCTCGTCGGCTCCTCCACGCTTCGTCAAACCAAAGACAGAGCCGGGGCTCGCGGCCGTGAAAATGGAGCTGGGGCTCCCCACTGTGAAGACGGAGCACGACGACGTGGAGCTCGACGAGGAGGTGACCCTGAAATGGGCGCACGACGACTGGCTCAAGATGGAGTGGGAGCGCCAATGCGCCGCCCTGCAGCACTACGAACAGCGCCGCCGGGGCCGTGATGAAGGAGGCGTCGTCGTCCTCGATGACAGCGACGACGATGACACACCGCCACCGCCACCGGTCCGTCATGGCGATGCCGGGTAGGGTTCCAGCAAGGGCGGCCGCGTCAAGGAGGAGAAGGCCGACGACGATGAAGACGGCGAGGATGGCGGCGACGGCGGCGACTGCGCCGCGTTCAGCGACTTCTTTGCCCCTTAGTTGTAGTTTCGGACTTTTTTTAGATAAATTTGCCATGTAAACTGTTGAACATGTCTAATATATGCCAAGTTTGCCGAATTTTAGCCGAATTTAGCCAAACTTTGCCGAACGTTTTTTTAACTTAGACGGCGTCTGGGGACGGCCCTGGGGTCGGCGACTGGGAACCCACTCGCCCCCAGGCTTATCTTTTACGCCGGCTCACCCCCAGGCGGCGATTTTACGCGCCTCCTGAAGGGCCAATGGCTGGAGATGCTCTTACAACCTGCTGTCGCAAATGCTGGAACCGGCTACTGATAGTGCTACAAGCTGCTGGCGTTGGTGCTGGAACCTACAGCAGGGGAAGCTACAACCAGCAATTTCGTTTGCTACCAACGTCACCACCAGATGCTGGAACGAGCGGACTGTTTGGCTACAGCCGGCACGAGGCACTGCCAGACGGTGAAATGCGACACAGATTTTGCTGCAACCAGCAAACTAGAAGCTGGGACCGAATTTTTGCTACATCGGTGGAGTGGAGCCGAGGTGTTGACAGAGGACGGGAGCGCGATTTGCTTCAACTGGCTACCATAAAAGCTAGGTTCAACGATTTTTTTTGCTACAAAGGCGATGATGGGGGCTGCCACTATCCACGGCAGGAGCCGCAAGCAGCCATGGACGAGCCTCGGCCAGTCATCGGCGGGGTGTTGCGGGGGTGGGGTGGGGTGGGGGGGGGGGGGGGGGTCAAAACGAGGAGGGAGGATCTGAAGAGCTGGGGCGGCGGCTCTATGCGGGAGGAGAGATAGGAGTCGAAGGTGAGACAGAGGAAAGGAAAAACGTTTCGATCGATCGGCTTTATACTGACGCATCCAACGTCGCGGGGCCGGCGGGCTGGCGCCTAGCACTCGCCGGGCACTGATAGGCGCCGGCGCACCGGCCCAAATTTGAGCCGGTCACACCGTAGCCCCACGATATATTTGTGGGCAGCCGTCAGATCTGCCACCTGTGTCGTCTTGCTCCATCCCCTCGATTCTTCCTTTCTCTAGCGCACCAGAGCCGAACCAAACAACGCACACGAGAGAATCCCCTCCCCCTTCCCGACGACCCCCAGCGCCGATGACCTTGCCAGCTCGCCGCTGCTCGCCATTCTCGATCCCAAACAGCCGTAGTTTCAGGACCCGATTGCAACACCGGTGCTCGCTAGTCCGCCTGATGCAACAAAAATGTGGTGTCAGATCCAGCAAAATCGACCTCCGATTACAGCTTTTCAGTGAAAGTCATCGTTGTGGCCGTTTGCAGATGAGGGTAGTAGCAAACAAAACATCGGTTCCAACAAAAAAAATCGCTGGTTCCAGCAAAAAAGGGGATGGTAGCAAAACTCAAATACAGTGGTAGCAAAAACAAAGACGGTGGTAGCAAATTTCGAGTGTTTCCAAAGTAAGAAAAAGATGGATTCGGCGAAAAAATTGAAAGACGTTGGCGGTAGCTAGTTGTAGCAAATTTGGGCGCCGGTTGTAGCTTTCCTATTGCCAGTTGTAGCAAAAAACACGGTGTTATCGCCGCCGGCCACACTTCATTGTCATGCTTGTAGCAAATCTGGGCGCCGGTTCCAACATCTCCGACATATGCTTCCAGCAAAACGGGGAGCCGGTTCCAGCACCAGTGGCCCCCCGCGGCGGCAACTTCTCTGGCAGCCGGTTGCAGCTCTGCCACCGATGGTTGTACCTCCTGTGGTAGCCGGTTGTAGCTTTCCTGTCAGCATGGCGCCGTCGGATGCATCTTAAAACCAACAACGGGCTTGCGGCTACACCGAACAGGGGGTTGCAGCTCCTTGCCGCCGCGTGCAGCAAAATCGATGGTGGCTCATTCCACCATGGCATCGACCGGCCATGGTGAAGGCTTGCAGCAGCATGCCGCACGGCCGGCGCCTCCGTCGATCTGCGGTAGCATAGTAGCGGCGCCCCTCCAGCACCCGCTCGTCTCCTCGATGCAATACGAGGTGCCATGGATTTGGGGAGAAGAAAAGCAAGAGGAGGGATGTGTATGGGATAGAGATTGAGTGGGCTGCTAGATTTGGGGAGAAGAAAAGTAGAGGAGGGATGCATCTGGATAGAAACGAGTGGCCTAGAGCAGCTTTGCATGAAAAGATAAGGTGGGGAGGGCTCGAGCGGCGCGTGGGACCCGCAACACGCGTTAAGCGCGAGAGCGTCCGGCGCAACGCTTCACCGGCGCACCGTCTCCAAACATTTACCTTTTTTAAAAGGAGTCCTCCTATCTTTCCTGAAGTGCATCATGTATCGAAATACGCACAAGCCTTGCGTTGTGGACCGGCCGACTTCCTTGCTAAATTCCGGTTCTTTGTTTCTTCTTCACCCGATGTAATCGTGAAAAGACCTGCTACCGAATTTTTAAAAATAAGTGTTACACGTGTGGCATGAAGCACTTCAGTCTTGATGTTTTTTACAACTACAATTATCATTTGAAAAGAAAAAAACAACAAAAAAAACTGAAACTTGTCATCCGAAAAGAAAGTTGTCATGCTTGAGAACTGAAGTTGCCATCACCACGTCACTAAATTTGTCATAAAAATATTCGGAGTTGCCATGTGTTTGTGCCACATGTGAGGCACTTATCCGAGTCCTAAAAAATATGTGTACAAGAAAAAAAATGGTTTAGTTATTTAAAAAATGTGCATGAATTTTCTAAAATATTAAAAACTCTGACGATTTTTAAAAAATCTCAATCTTTGCATAAAAAGCTTGTGTTTTTCTAAAAAAGTTCTTATTTTTAAAGAAAATGCTTGTGTATTTTTGAAAAATTATGTAATTAATTTTTTTTCCTGGATTTCAAAATGTTCATGATTTTTTTGATTATGTATGAACGTTTTCATGAATTAAGTAAACATGGAAAAATTTAAAAAAGACAGGACAATAACAGGAAGAAACCGGTGGAAGACAGAGATTAAAAAAGGAAAATCGCGAGAGAAGAGAGAAAACCACCCCAAGACCTTTGCATCTATTTAAGCCGGTCCATCAGCATCCTCCATGTATTATTTTTCTGGCAATTTTAAGCAATGAGCGTCATATAGGGAGTTCTGTTTAACTCAGTGAGAATATTTTTCTTTGTTACAAAGTCCTGATAATCACATGAAGCATTTGTTTTCATACCCAGTAAATCTTAACAATGTTTAGTTGAACTATGATAAATCATAATGTGAAGTTGTCCACATACATAATAAAGTAATCAAGCAATATTTTTAGGTTACCTTTCTATTCTTATATGTCCTACTTTGGACTCGCTTCAATTTTTAGATTCATTATTATACAAGCCAGCCCATATGCATTTTGAAATTTGGCACCAACAAAAAGTTGCCCAGTTTTAGGCTGATCGCACCCGGATGCCTATTCAACTGATGTGATTAAGTGATAACTTGTTCTGATAAATTACCATAAGTGCATTTAGCTTCAGGTTAAGCGCACTTGCCACTTTTTGCCGCCCTGATGTGCAGATATGTCACAAGAAAGTTGTCTACTTACCTTGCAATTACATGTAACATGCTTGCTGAAGTTCAGTTTGTTGACTTGTGGGGATTGTCCACAACGATGAAGTTGGATCTCCTCTACTCCAAGAAAAATAGATCATTTAGCTATTGTGCCCTTACTATATTGCGTTCAGTGACATGGATATCAAACTGCATGTTAGGTCTATTGTTTAATACTACCTCCGATCCATAATAGGTGTCACAGTTTTGAATTACCCCCAGCTCAAAACCGCGACATTTATTTTGGATCGGAGGGAGTACTAGTTGGGTGCTCTCAGTTTCCCATTTAGATCTTGATCTTTAGTAGTTGGCTTACCACATTGTTTGGAAAGTTGCATTAGTGTGTTGCCAGCAAATGGGAGAAAATTAAGCAGCATTATTGCAGTACATTTGTACCTTTGTCCTTAAGAATTCTGGTTTTCTTTTCTCTCTCATTTGGTGGGCCTTCAGAGAAATCAGAAGTTGATCTAGTTTAAAAGCAATTTTCTCTTATTCTTATTGCTAGTGTTGACAAATATGTAGATTGCTCAATTAGACACCAATTGCATTAGTAGTGGCAGGAAAATACTCTGTTGGGGCGACGCGTGCGCGTGAAAGTTTTCTGGGATGTGTTCGATCTCATTCTTCCTTGCTTGGACTGTTTAAGCACGTTTTTTAATTGCTGCATGGGTGTGATGGGCTCTCATGGAAGGTTCTTTTTTTAAAAAAGAGGTGTATGGGCTAGTTTTGTCTCATGCCAAAAGATTAGGTTGACCGCACGCGGCTCTTCTAGAGATGTATGGGCTGGTTTTGTTTTGTGCACTGCTGCATGCATGAGCCGTGCATGTGGCCACGTTTGCCTGTTGTATGGTTCTCTCTGTGTGCTAGATATGTATGGGCTGGTCTTTTTTTTTTGTGCACCGCTGCATGCATGTGGCCACGTTTGCCTGTTGTATAGTTGTCTCTATGTGCTATGGATGGACATGTTGTGTTCTTCTTTCTGGTGGGTTCTTTTTGGTCTTCTTTTGCGTGCCTATAAGTAGCTCCTTGCTATGTTCTTCTCTTCTACTACTTCTTATTTGTTTGGTCTCTATTATGGTTTGTGCTATTGCACATGCTTCTTAGTGAGTTCGTTCGACGTCCTTGGGTTTCACTTCTTCCATTGGTGTTTCTGATGGGAGGTTGGCTGCTGAGGGTGGTTCTAATCCTGGTGAGTATTGTTCTTTTTCGGCTTTCATTTGCAGGGTTTGATTTGCTGATTTTGTAATCTTTTTTATTGTGTTCATGATGGTGTGTGTTTTTAGGTTCGAGCGCTGATGAGGCGCGGCGGCGACGCCAGGAACAACAAGATATTCGCCGTGGGAAACGTCCTGCACATTCATCATTTGGTGGGTATTTGGCGTGCTTCTTTTTGTTCTTGTTGTTTTCTTGGATTCTTTTTATGTATCATTTTGCTTTAGTTTCCTCTAATCTTTCTAGCTGATTTATTGTTTTTTGCAGTTAGAATGTTCGGCCTGCCCTTGAAGAACTAGTTGATCCTATAAGGGTTTGATTTTTCTGGTTTTCTTTGAATTTTTTTTACAGCATGGTCTGGTGGTGACGCGTGCAATTCAGAGGGCCTGAAGAATTAGATAGGCGTCATTGGCTTCTAGATATTTTTGATCTCGAGAGCTTTCCAGCCAAACTGAAGAAATAGTTGGCACGTGCACTTTTTATAGCCGGTTGCCGCTTTGACTGAGTTTTCTAGACTAGGCTCCTCTGGATCCTTCACGCTTTGGAAACTCCGGTGTTGCCATGTGCCATTGCTCCGCCGTCCTAGATGCCTATAAATGTGCTCTCGCCTCTGCTCCCACCCGTGCTCATTGCTCCTCTCTCCTGCCCCCACCGCCTGCGTGCCTCGATGCAGCCTGCCGGATGCTGTCCGCTCGGATGAAAGCCGGCGATCTCGGCGACCCACCGAGTTTTTCTGGCGCCGAGTAAGCTACAGTGGGCGGCGGTGAAAATCACCTGTCGCCGGCAACACCATGGCCACAGAGGCATCCACCTACGAGTGCGCCCTGCTGTTCGCACTCTCGAGAAGTGCCGATGGTCCTCTGAACCAGGCGCCAACGCTCCCTTCCCCGCCGCATCGATCAGCATGGCGACGGCTGCGCGAGAGTGCGGCCAGGTGGTGTTCCTGTGCAACACCTCGCCCGCGTTTGTCAAGAATTGATCCCGTGGTCAAGATCAAGTGGACTACACATCACATGTAAGGATTTTATTATATCTTGATTGATATTTCCACTGCAAAATTAGCTACTTCAACAAGGCTATATGGAAAAATTGTACACTTACTAGGGTTTGAGCTTTTCTTAGCCAAAGAAAATAGCCTTTTGTGTTTCCAAAACTATTCCTATTCTAGAAAGCCCTTTCAGAACTACTATTTCAGAACTACTACTATAGTAAAACAAAAATTGATCTTTGGATGTAACTATTACCGCTGGGATCCTCCTACATTGCATAACCTACACTAACATGCATGTCCACATAAAAAGAGCATGAGCTCTAACCAAATTTGATCGATTCTAAAATAGTTTGTTAAGCTGAATACTTATTTGCTTGATTTTTTCTGTTTGTTGTTGTTGTAAACTAATAATTGTTTAATAGTCATCAGACCATTTGCATATGCGGCGGATTAGGACTTAGTGTTTCACGACTGCTCCATTCTAATGAAAGCTGTGACGCGATCTTTTTTAGTATTAGTTTCACATGATGCACCCATTTCTGCCTGTTCCTTTCAGTGATAAGAATTTGAACTACAAACTGGATATACAATGACACCGAGTGATGTAAAATTATCCAGTATTGCTGTGCTAAGAAAACTAGATAGTTGATGGTGGCAAGAAGCCCTGAACCATCAATGTGCTATTACTGAACAAGATGATATGTATTTGGATAAGTTTAGAGGTGGAAACCTTTATATCCTATTAAAGTTTTTTCGCTAGAACATTTCTTTTGTCAAGTGATGAGCCCTAACAGGTTCTGAATATGTATGTGGAAGATCTTGAAATACCTAGATGATTATTCTTTAAATACCTGGATGAATATTCCGCATAAACAAAATCACACTGTCATTTTAACACAAGAAGCAAGTACCGTTCCATAATAGAAATAGCTACTGTTTGCGCTGAGTAGCAAATTCATAGTTATTGGCCATCAAGAAAAGCAAACACCCATGCCGATGAGATATACCTGTTCCATATGTCCATCTGGAAGTAGTGAACTCTTTCACCTTGGCGAAGCACCAACGGCCCAGTGCAAGCATGCCATAGCTCCCTGTATAATGCATCACTAGAACTCCCTGCACAAAGGATTCATCATGTGAACCAGGCATACAATTCAAGGGACCATTCACCGTAACCTATCGCAGATTTGGACTGTTAATCATGACTCATGAGTTAATTTAACAAGTATTATTGTCTAAACTATTACTGTATGCAGGGATCTACCACTTACCTGACGTGGTAGCACCAATGATATAACCATAAGATTTCATTTCTCGAAATACAGGAGCTGCACCTCTTTGTTCCATTTCATCAACGAAACAAGAGTGATATATCAGTTAAGAGGCCATGGTGCACATAACCAAGAGAAATTGAGGGGGGGGGGGGGGGGGGGGGATTTATCAGTCAAACTATCAAAATTAGAAATTCTATAATAGGCACAACAAAAGCATCAGTTCATCAACCTGGATAGTAATATTAGTAAAAGCCGCCTTTTGCTAGAGAACAATGCCGGGTCGCCCTGAATTATAAGAATTTAATCACTATTATTCCTCTTAAGAAATGAGTCAAGTTCCCAAGTCCGCTTATCTGCTTTCAAAGCATCTACCCAGGAACTGAGTATTCTAGAAAAAACAACTACTCGTCAGGGGAAGAAGCCGAGGAAACGCACGGCCACCAGAACAGCAAGGGAAGCAAAGGAACCGAAGCTGATGCACCCAAAGTGCGAGAATTAGCCATCTTCGCCAGCCAGCCCAAACACGGCCAGAATTCAGGAGCAAGGCCGATCTGCTCACCCCATGTGCAGCTCCACCGATGTTGGCCCTCAGCACCACGAGAACATGAGTGAGATGCCAAGAATCGTATGTGTCAGAGGAGGTGAGGAGGGCGATATATTCAATCAATTGTACTAGCTATCAACATCAATGAACAAATCAAAGGCACACCTGAAGCACTCACAGCTACAGAACATCATACTCTAAATTGTGTCCCAAGAAAGAAATCGACAAAAGTGAAACAAATTCAGGCATCTCAGTTGAGCAACTACTGAACCGAATCGAGAAGGATTTTATACCTTGAAGGCGTAGGCTTCAGCCTCGGACAGAGCCCTCTTCAGCTCGCCGCTCCAGTACCCCTCTGGAAGCACAACCATAACATTACCGCATCAGCTCGATTCGATCCGCTCTTCCACCGTCGGCGGGACCCTTTGTGGTTTCTCTCACCTCGGAGGCGACGACAGAGGTAGAGAATGCCTGGATACCGGTGGTGCCCGTGAGCGCGGCCGCCACGTCCGCGACGATGACGGTAGCGGTGGCGGCACAATCGTACATATGAACTCCATCTCCTCCTCCTCCTCCAACAGCAGTGTTCCCGCGTCTAGGCGAGGGGGATGTCGTTGTCAGGCGGAGCTCGCGTAGGTAGGCCGAAGGTGGCCGGTGGTCGGCGGAAGGTGGTCGTAGTCTTTCGCAGTGTGTTGTTTAGCTTAGCGCGGGTAGGTATGAGGCAACGCAACAGCAAGAGCAGAGGAGGCAGTGCGCAGCAGGGGGGTGGACAGGTGGTGTGCATAAGGGGGTAGGTGGGTGGACAGGTGGTGTTGGTGACTTGCTGCTCCTCATTTATTTATTTCTCTTTGTTTTTTTCTAGATAGTAGAACTGAAGGTAAAACACATTTGGTGTTGAGATTATTTGTGTAGCTGTGCCATTATATTTACTTAGGACAGTATAACCGAGCCTAAAGCGAGTCCTCTCACGCATTTGGTAATTTCAGCCGTCCGTTTTGCTGATCTAGACCTTTCTAGCCGTCAGATCCGCAATATCTAACGACCTCCAGCCCACCTTTTGATTCCTGGCCCAACTGTCCTAAGGGGCTGCTGCTCCAGGAGAAAAAACGGAGGCCTCTGGTAAACTGGGCCGATTTTTCCAGCCCATATATCTAACCGAGCGGTCCACAGCGATCTGTTGCTGCGCTCCTTTAAAAAAATGTTCGCTCGAGGGGATCCAGCATCCAGCCGAACAGAGGATGCGCGCGACGCGGGCGGTTTGCGTGGATCCAGCCGAGCCGCCGAGGCGAGGCAGGCGAGCAGGCGATTGGTCCGTGAGGGAATCAAGCCGACGCGCACCATGCGGGTGATTCCGGGGCCGCTCGATCTAGAACGGGGGATGCGGGCGATGAAAGTCGATGCCTCATCTGCTTGAGGAGTTCATCGCCGTTTCTACAGGCAATTAGTGCAATTGAAAACGGGGGCAAATAGTGGAGTTCAGTTACTGGTTAGCATCTTACATACTATGTCCTAGCCCCTGCTCTTTGCCCTTTCTTCCTTCTGTAAAAGCTTCCCATTTGCTATGGTTCTTCGTTGTGTTGCTGCCATAATCTCCCATCCCCTCTGCTCGTCAGCCTCTCTCATTCATCCTACCAGCACTACCACTCTACAAGCACTACCGCTCTACATCTTACTCGGAGCAAAAAGGTGCTTTGTTGGAGATGAGATTTGAGGTGCTAATGTCACTCCAATCTCAAGTTTAGACAGGTTGTGTTCATCATAGTTTTGGTCGATTGAGTTCAGAAAATCATGGAGGTTGGTCCTCGTCAAGTAGTTAACCTTTGATCCGATCCAATCTGTCAGACCAGGAGAGGAAAAGCATCCAACGATACTGGTCTACGCGGGGCAAAGCGAGGCGGGCATGAGCAAGACTCGTCATGCATCAAAGCGAGGCTCAACTGTTGTTAGTTCTGTGGACGGTGGTAACGTCCACCTCGCTCCCTATGGGCAAATTCCGTAGGTTTTCAACCTTTGCACCTGCGCCTCCTTCTCCTCCTAAGGTTTGATTTGTGAGGATCTAATTTTTTTTTCTTGATCCCCTTTCCAAGGGTTGGTAATTGGGTTCCTCCGATTTAACAGGAAGTCACATCGATTGATCGGTTGGTAGAGAACAACAACCAGATATGCTACTGCAAAATAAACATGGAGTCGGTCCTCTGAATGGCGTCGTGCTGCAATTGATGATTTCCTGATTTTATCGCTGTATTGTGAGATGATTTCCTGGTTTTATTGCTATGTTGTGAGATGACTTCCTGATTCTATTGCTATGTTGTGATATCCATCTCCCGTAACATGTGGTGAAGTCTTTGTCAATATGCTTCGGACATAGTCTTCTTCAGTGAGAAGCCACCCCATGCATGTGGATATAAGTTTCAGAACTTATATTAGATGAGAGTACTCTTTAGTCCGGTAGTTAGCAAAACCATAGCTTCTTCCTAGCTTATAAATTTCTTGGTATGTCTTACATTCAAGGCTCAAGCTACCCATCAGTTCTATGTTGCTGCACCAATGTTCTGTTTTTTATGACTGATTTTGTGTAATTTCATTGTGCCAACTCTTCTCGGCGATGCTCTATCTTCTCATTTTTACAATGAAAACCCGTTTCTTCTCAACGCGACTCATACAGACATGATAACAAAAACTGGTTGGGATTTTCTCAGTCCTAGCAAATATTCATATGTTCACTGCTAACAAAAATAATATTGAAAAAATAACTTTCATCTTCACCTCATGTTCCTCCGTACATGATATAAATTCTACTATTCGATATATTTTATAAAACCCTATCCTTTAGTGCCAAAATTGATGGGCGCCGCAACGCGCGCCATCATGATCTAGTATCTTCAGAAATGGAATCTCAAGGCTGAGATTATAATGCTACTACTTATATGGGGGGTAGCAGAGTATGGTGTTATGAAGATATACCTTTGTCAATAAATATGTTGCATTTATGGCGATCTGGGCATGACAGCCCCAATGTCCAAAATACATAATACTAACAAGATGGATAAATGCAAGAAATTCTCTAGATACTAATAGAAGTATTTTACTATTCAGATAGAATATGTTGTACATGTACTCTATTCTCACTTAATCATTCAGTTGTGCTTTTTTGCATAATGTTGACAAATATATTCTATGTTGGCTGGAATATGCAAGGTAGTGTGAATTCTAACAGGGGGTGCAATTCTACCAACTCCCAAAAAAAATTCCATTCAACATCATGTCTTCTCTGAAGTGACCTGAATTTGTCTCTTACGGATTTAGTTTTTCAGAACATCTATGCCAAGTTAGTGTGCTTAAAGTTTTGCCGAATTCCAACTCATGTGTTAATTTAGTGACCACTGTGGGAGCAACATAAGTTGGGTAGTGCACTGTTATTCTCTTGGCCACTAAGATACACACATGTAGAACATACAACAAATTCTAAAGAACTTCACAAAAACACCAAACCCCAAGCAAACCAACAGGGCCATGTATGAACTACTTTGCCACGAATCAAATTTTGGATGACTTACCAAATATTTTAAAAACTAAGTAGCTTATCACTCCTTGTGGCGCGGCGTGCCGCCGCGCACTACCCGCTAGTCCAAGCCAGATTCCCATGTATTGGCATTATCCCCACATATATCTATAGTTCTGTACGTGTACAACTCACCTACCTGGCTACCACACCTCTTGTTGATATGATTGTGGTTTGGTTTGCTCCAATCTCCCATGCTCAAGTTAATTTAAACACTTGTTGGCCATGGGCCATGACAACGAACCTTGTTCCTCACAGCTTCATCTTTAAAGGCTGTCCAACTCTAACTAGGTTGTTTTTCTCTGGTGTAAATGTTGAATCAATATAACACATTATATAGCAGAAGTAGAACATCAAACCATACATATATATTGCAGGAGCAAGATCATGCGTAACTAGATGTTTGCATATAGGTAAGGTATGGTATGGATGCACTGAATACAGTGCATTTGGGACCGGTCATGTGATGTGCATGCTTGTTTCGACTATCATGCATAACACCGATTTTCATTTTCATTGCACTTTTGCAATTTGCACCGGTCTCAGGTAAACAAACGCCTTTGTCTGGCCCACATATGCATCTGCATACAATATGCACGAATGTGTGGACTTAAGAGGGGGAAAAACAACACTTGGTCATGGGACGGAGGCAACCTGCGGTCAGAGGAAGCAGCAATGATACACAGCCAGCGGAGGCCACCAGCGATGGCGTCAACGACCCTCCTTGCCGCACCGCTCATCAGCTGCTCTGCTCCCGTACCTACGCGCCGCCACACACGCAGGCGAGCTGCAAAACACACACGCAGGGCGAGCTGGAGCTCGAGAAAGGGAGGGTGGGAGCAGTAACCAGGAAAGACAAACCGCACTGCACTTCGCACCCATAGATTGCACGCATGCACCCGCCCGCTGCAGACACGCCCGCACTGCACTGCACGCCCACGCCGATGGACCGCGACGCGCCATATAGCGAACTACACGACCATGTCGCGGATTGAACAGCGAGGCGAGTGGAGCACTGCTCGAGGGATCTAGAGTGAATCACATAAAACAAATGAAACAAAGTAATACTATCGTCAATCTTTATCCAGCTCCTATTCAAGATTGGCCTGCAAAAGGGAAACACAGATGTGTTGATACGTCAACAATCGCCTCCGGCATCCTCAGCCATAGAGACTCCACACAAGCTGTATTTTTTTGGACGGAAGAAGGGCAGCGAAGGAAGAATGGTGGACTCCGAGCCAAAGCTGCACTACCTACTTACAGGCCTCAAGCCTGGAGGAGGAGAATGAGGTCTCTTGGATGAAACAGATGCAATGGCTCCACGAGGCCACCCTTTGGTGAGAAGATACATCGGTGTGGTGTCCAGGACCTGCAATCGATCGCCTCTACAAGTTCCTCTGAAAGAGGACGGAGGCTTCCATGGGGATCATAGCTTCTTCATGGTCGAATGAGGAAGTACCACGGCGTGCGGGACAGGCCATGTGGAATGTGGGTGTCATAAATTGAGGACCGGGACACCGGCCAGCTTTACAGGATTGGCTCCTTCCAGGCATTCAACGTGAAGGCAGTTAGCCTCTACAGCGAGCGGAGTGAAGATCAACTTCCCACTCAGCAACCGCGAGACCGGACATGTGAACTCGTACTGGATCGATAGGAAGGGCAGCGTGAGGGTGCACGAGATGCACGAGAAGCCCACCTACATGAGGTGCCGACCGGAGATCAGCGTGATCATATTCGAGTTCACTCGTCCAGTGTCGGCTTCGTGCAGCGGCCAGGTAGAGTGCAAGAACATCACTAATCCCACGACTCCTCTGAAGGTCATCTGGGCCGTGGTCTCCCAAAGGCCAGTCTGTCACCAGCAACAGTCCTGTCTATCCGGTGGTGGTAGAGGATCTGCGGCCGGTGGTAGAGGATTTTCGGCGGGTGCTTGTTGTTCATGAGTTTATGATGTTTGTGGCATTGGGATTGTTGCTTCGAGGAGAAATTGTCTCTGCACGGTACTTAGGCCTGGCTCTCATGTTCATGGGGGTTCGCTTCGCCGTCGCTGAGGTCTGGGGTTTCTCTTTCAAATCCACAGACACTAAAATTGGTGCGGTAGCATTTACATTCACTTGAATGTAGACGGTATTTTTTCGGAAAGGAGGATAACCCGGCCGCTGCATCGAGCGATGGTCACAACCATCTTTATTGTATTACTCAACAATTTCTGAATAAATACATGGATTAACCCAGAGCCACCTTTCTCATGATCTACATCGCTACACGTACTAGGTGTGCATTGATCGCGCACCAACGCACACCATCTAATCCGGTGGCCTCACCAAGCCACCCCATAGCGAGCTGACAGCACCATCCGGTATAGCAGGCCGTCAGCGCGCATCGCATGAGCACGCTTCAGAATCCACCGCCGTCCCAACTTCAAGAGAGATCAACGCATTACGGGAAGACCACCGGATCGACACAAGACAACACAAGTGGGCATGGGATGGGAGGGTACGGTGACTGTTGGAGTAGCAAAAGGTGGGAGGACTATGGAGCTTGGGCAGCCACGTTTGGTGAGTCTTTTCTAGGGCGAACATGTAGCACATGCAGAGAGGTAGGAGACGAAGGGGGATCTCGTTGGGATGGGTGGGCGAAGAAACGAGTGCCTCTCATCTCTCATGTAACTGTTGGAGAGATAAGTGAAGATGGGACATGTTTGACTAATTGTTGAGTGGGAATGCACATTTTTTTGTGTGGATTCTCTCAATTTTTTTCTTTTTGTTTGGTTTTCTGGTTTCATTTTTTGGTGTTTCAGTTTCCATTTTCCTTTTTACTTCCCTTTTATTTCTTAACCTTAAAAAATTCACTAATATTATAAAATATGTGAATAATGTTTGAGTACAAAAATATTCTATATGATTTATTAACCTTTTTAAATCCGCAAACATTATAAATCCATGAACATTTTCTAAAATCTGTGATTTTTTAATTATGAGCATTTTTTATATTTCTGAAATTTTAGAAATTACATTCGTGTTTAAAAAAAATCAAGAACCAATTTTAGGTCCATGCACATTATTTTTTTTTATTTTTTCTTTTAAAAATAAACAAAACTGAAGAAAAAAATTAGCTGAAAGACCAGAGGTATTGCTCGGTAACGTGCACAATGCAACAACGCTCGACTATGCCAGCCCATGAGTAGCGGCCTTGTATGCTTGCCAACCAATTCGACCTACACAACCTCAAATAGGGATTATCGGGTATTTGAGAGATAGAACCCTAGCACCGTGCATGACGTGCTACATATGTACTTTAAATGGAGTCCTCATATCTTTGTCCAAGTGCAACATACAGTATAAAATCGTACAAGACTCGTTTTGTTCACTGGCCCAGTTCGTTGCTAAATTTCGGTCATTTCTTTTTTCTCTTCCAATATTCCCCCTGGTGTAATCATGGAAAAACCTGCTTCCGAATTTTGGATAGACTTATAATCTATATATACAAGAACGGAAAAATTTAAATATATTTTAGTAATGTGCGAGAATTTTTGGAAACATTCAACAAAAATTAAATGTTCAAATTAAAAAAATGTTGACGAAATTTTCAAAAATATTTCTGTTCTTTCCATAAATGGTTATTTTCTTTCTAAAAAAAGTTGTGTATTTTAGAGAAAACATGCGTTTTAGAAATTTTTTTCTCGAATTTGAAAATGTTCATGATATTTAATTATTCGTGACGTATCATGAATTAAATAAATATGAAAAGAGAAAAGTATAAAATAGAATAACAGGAAGAAAACCGGTGGAAGCGTGGAAAAAAAAAATCATGAGACCAAGCAGATCTGCTTGGTCATACAGGCAGTTTTGTTGAACTTAGTGAGAATACTACTCTTTGTTACCTTTCGAGATAATCACATGAAGCATTCGATTTTCATACCCAGTAAATCTTAACATTGGTCAGTGAGACTACGATGTTACAATAATATGAAGTTGTCAACATGCATAATAAAGTAATTGAGCAATATTTCTTCAAACCAGATCCTGCACCTGTTGATTAAGCTTCCTCAACTACGTTTAGACGTCCACCACAACATTTCTTATTCGAGAGCCAGGTTTGCCATCCGAGTATAACTACATTTTGGTACATGTACGACCAACTCACTCCACCGGCTTTAGATGTCGATCGTGGTTTGGTTTGCTCCGATCTCCCATACTAGTTAATTTGGCTGGTGACACACGAGCTTGTTCGTGACAGATTCCTTTGGGCTGGCTGGCTAACTCGGTTGGTTCTCTCCTTGTGATAACTTATACTCCCCCCGTTCCATATTAAGTTTCCCTGATTTAGTACAAACGGAGGGAGTATATAGCGGCAGTGGAACAAGAAGCCATATATATAGCTAGCCTGCCTAGCCAGATGTTCTCATTGATAAGGTATGTATCTGCATGCATGCACTTTACCTGAATTAACCGAATGATGTATATTTGGGCACCGGTCATGGATGCCTTCTTGCTTTGCCTGTCAATCTATCATGCATCATCGCATCAATCTCTCATTTTGTTAGTGTTTTTGCATCGATCACCTGTAAACAAACACAGTATCTAGCCCACATGTACATGCAACACGTATGAATGTGGATTCCATCACACAAAGAGAGTAATGTGATGATCGATCTTGACCCAGCTCTAATGCACCATTGGCCAACAACATCGTGAGTCCATATAAGGTCCTGGCTAAAGGTGGGGGCAAGGATTGGGTTGGAGTCCCACTACGTGGCTTCGTTGGGATATAAGTATCTTGTCGGTCCCAGCCAACGCCTCGCCTGGGTTTTACCACTTCTGCTTACCAAATTATATTTGTGACCCCTAAATGTTTCTTTTTGATAAATAACAACTATCTTCTTCTATCTCGTCACCTCCAAAATCATAAATATCAGTGGTTGTTAAATTATATAAAAAGAATATCATAGGCATAGAGTTCAAAGAGGGCCGATTTATCTATCTAAATGGTACTTTTATGGAAGTTTCAAAATTTCTAAGTTTTTTGTTGGAACTAATAGTATTAAGGGCATAAGATTAGGTCATGTTTAGTTTCTTGCATGGTGTCGTAGTCATTTTGAGTTTCATTCATAGTCAGCTAGATTGAAAGTATATTGTGTGTATTCCGACATGACGCGGGCGGATGAGTTGCTGGAGAAGCACAGAGAGATGGGGAATACAGAAAAGCCACTAGTGCGTGTGCCAGAAAAGCTCTCCGTGTTTGTGTTCTTTCTCTCCATAGTGTACAATGTGAGAAGTGTATGCGTGTTCACTGCATACTCGCGTGTGGTATTCGTCGATCTCCTGGGTGCGTGGTCCCAACATTTTCTCCGCTGATACATACATATGTTCTCCTTTCTAAATTATCTATAAACTTTTTTGCATGGTACTTAATAAATACTTGAGCATGGATTCAAAACATACATAGCACAATATTTAATATATACTTGGCATCGACAATGTATTCAAAACTTTTCACAATGTTTGATAAATGAACATTCCATAGCTCAGCAGAAGATCTAGTTGCCTCAAGCTAACAAATAATAAAACAAAAGATCTACTCTGTTGTTTTCAAAACAATTGTCAGTTCTTTTCCAAATGAACTCACAAATTGTAATTAACATAGAATCAACCGGCGGAAACATTGAGTACAATATTGGTGCCTACAGTTAGCCCGATAGACAACACTAACATGCAGGCCAGGCCACAAGGCAAGTCCATTACAAAAGATACATCTCAGTTCTCATATATAAGTACATATTATTTTTGGGACTTTTGGTTTTTGACCAAGATGTGTAAACCACCCCTAAAATACTAAACCGAATAATCTTTCCGTTCCTTGATAGGTATTGAGCCAATTAGTTTCTCTTGCTGGTGTCCTCCACCCTGGGAGAATATCAGATGATACCAGCCTTTAGATGCTCCCATGATAACAATTTAAAAAAAAACAAATTTAAATGTTTCAAAAAATTCCAAAAAATGGATGTTTAGAACACATGTGTCTACAACCTCTGGAAAATCCAGATCCAAATTCAATATAGACATTGATAAACAAAAAAGACAAATTCAACCTCGTATCACATGCATTGTGAACATCCATGATTTTTTCGGAAATTTTGGAAACATTTAAATTTGAATTTTTCAAATTGGTATTATGGGAGCATCTAAATGCTGGTATCATCTGATATTCTCCCTCCTCCACCCAATCTACACATCCACTGGTACATATCTGATTTGACACTCAAACCTAGCTGGGTTCACAATGATGGTTGATCTAAAGTATGACTACATTTCGGTACCGGTACAATTGCGCTCTACCTCTCCGGTGAGCTGAGATTGTGGTTTGGTTTGCTCCAATGCCCTACACTCAACTCATTTTGAGCACGTGTTGGCCATGGGACATGCCACACGAGTTTGTTTGTGACATTTTCGTCTTCAAGGGATGGCCAACTAGATTGTTTCTCTCATGTCGATGGTGAGTTAATAGAACAAGAAGCCATGCTTATATATATTGCGGGTGGGGAGGGCTGGTCAGCTGGCTAGCTAGCCTGGCTTGCTTTACCCAATTGAGCCAATGCAGTACATATGACGATGGGTCATGCATGTCTCCTGCTTGTTTTCCCTGTCATGCATCTACTTGGTGTTTCATTTCTTTTCGCTCCGTGAGTTTTTCAATTCCTCTACAGTAAATGAACAAAGCATGTGGCTAGCCCACGTGTACAAAAGAAATACAACATGCACGAATGCGTGTATACCATGAAACAAAACAAACTAATGTGATCATCAACCTAAAAAATTCTTCTTAAAAATCCCTCAAAAAGACAATCAACTAATGGTTTGATGGTTAGCACGGGGCTGGCCAGCTGTACGATCCGCCCCGATCTGAAGTTGCCTATCCATCGCATTGAGCAGTGCAGCTGACAGGCAAGAGATAGACTTTACTTCCTATTGCAGGAACCCGCCGCACACAACATACAATTTGTTTTGTTCCCCCTATCGCGGCACGACGGATGAATAGCCCACATCTTTGCAATGCTCCCATAGCACCGAACACAACATCAGCGACTGCTCCCGCCGCGCCGGCATTGCCAGAGCACTGGTGACCTTCGGCAACATTGACTGCAACACCGGTGACTCCAGCAGCACTGGCCACAACACCAAATTGGAAACCACCGGTGCCCCTCGCAGCACGGCCTATACCGGGTGGTGGCGTCACAGCATCACTGGTTCCCATGTTTGCAGGGGTGTAGCACCCCAGGTGGCAAGCTTGCGGCAACACGCACCCAGTGGCAGCATCGCTGTCGCTGCATGCAGTAGCTACACCATTCTCATAGCAGCGCACACCGATGTTCGTCTAGCAATGTCGAATGCTCTTTAAGCACTCTAGGCTATAGCAGCGCTATGAGCGAGCGGCGCCCGGGCTTGCAACACTGACACTGACGGCAACACATCAACAATTGTGTTTCTCTCAGCAGGATATGGTGACAACATCTCAAGCCGCGTGCTGGGTAGGGTTGTTGCATCGACGCCCGACCTTGCATTAGACAGTGGCTTTTATATAAGGTGTATTTGTTTTTTTAAGTCAAACAAGTGCATGTTTGACCGAGTTTCATCTTGCTGTGACTTTCATGTGGCTGCAGAAGGGTCACAAGTATACCTGCATTGACCAAACTCGGCAATTACTTCGTCTTGATCACCCATTCAGACAAGACACCATGAACTTCCGGAAAGGTGTTGTTGCCAGTGATCCGCCGCCACATATGATGACCGGAAAACAGATGAAAGAAGAATTAAAAAATCACTAGAAAAAAGACACAGGGCCTGGTTTTGAGGGATATGGAGAGACACACCAGTGGACTCACATTCCAAGCTTCTGGAGGTTCCCTTACTTTTAGGATCTCAAATTTCCACATAACATTGATGTAATGCACACTGAAAAGAATATCGCCAAGGCCCTTCTCGGCACAATCCTTGACACTCAAAATTTGAAGGATAACGTTCATGCTAGAGTCGATCAATACAATATGTGCGGTAGAGAAAGCTAAAGATGGTTGCTCCTGGACCCAAAGGTAAAAACTAGAAAAGGCCACAACCCTGTTCTGCCCCCAAAAGATGCAAATGACGGAAATACTCAAATGGATCATGACCAAGTTGTACTTCCCTGATGGTACGCAGCTAATATCATAAGGGGGGTTAATTTGAGTACCAAGAAAATAGGAGGGGCGAAGAGTCATGACTATCATGTATGGATTGAGCGGATATTGCCTGTGATGATGCGAGACTATGTACTCAACGAGGATACTTGGCGAGTGATGGCGGAGTTGACCTATTTCTTTCGCCAGCTTTGTGCTAAAGAGTTAGACATTGAAGTGGTTGAAAAGTTAGAGGAACAGGCACCCGAGTTGCTATGCAGGCCAGAGAAGATCTTCCCGCCAGGCTTTTTTTAATCTGATGGAACATATGATATTGCATCTCTCATCCGAGGCACGAATGTAGGAGCCTGTGCAGTACCGTTGGCAGTATCTAACCGAGATAGAACATAAGGATCTTCGTGGAAAATGTAGGAACAAAGCCCGCCTCAATGCTTGCATAGCCGAGGCACATTTGCACCAGGAGGTGTCAACCTGCACGACAAAGCATTATCATCAAAATATTCACACTAAGCATAATCTATCTCATTGATACAATGACAAAAAACTGGTGATGCATCAGAGCTTAGCATCTTGATCCTAAAATCTAAAAAGTGCACGCGCACTATTTAGCGCTCGCGAGCGGCCGCACGCTGGCCCCACAATTCTCGCCCGAACCACTGTACGCACTGTATGCAGAGATTTGTCGCTATCCACCCACGTCTTCATCCCCACCTCAGCTTGCTGCCACGCCATGGAGGTGGTCGCCGCCCTCAACGCCCGCGCCCTCTACTCCCCTCCCACCTCCCTCCTCTCCTCTCCCTCCCCTTGCCTCCACCTTGCCGCCCACGCGCTCACCTCCTCCCGCGCCTTTGCCCCCACCATCCCCAAGTAGCACTTCTTGACCCCCAACTCGGACCCCATCGGTGGCCGCGGCGCCAGGGATGGCGTCGCGATGGTATGAGGAGCTACGGTTGGATCGGCTCCCTAGCCGAATCTGCACCATGGCTCATCTAGTTGAGTAATTTGATTGTCGTATTCTTACTTGGGAGGTTCTCTCGTTCCTGAGGGGAACGGCGTTTGAGCGGCCGCCGCCGAATTTGGTATCGTTCCTTTACCAGAATAGGATCATGTACCTGGACGTCACTAGGCTCCTCACTGGAGCGATCAATTTTGCGCCTGGTTCTGATCCTCTCTCACCTCTATTTCTCTGATCTACGATCTTGCATGTTGTAGTGCCTTTTTCTTATGTAAAGTGTCATACTATTAGTCTAGTTGCACATATAGTAGTCTCGGTGGAATATAATCATCGGGAAGTTGCACAATACGGTGATATTAAATTGGCTAACATTTTTGGTTGGCATCCACAGTAACTGTAGTTGCACACACGTTGATGTTTAGTTGACAGAAAAACTCGTTGCACATACATTGATGTTTAGTTGGCAAAAAGACTCGTTGCATACACATTGATGTTTAGTTGGCAGGAAGACTAGTCGCACACACATTGATGTTTAGTTGGCTTGTAATGTAGTCTAGTTGCACACACATTGATGTTTAGTTGATAGGAAGACTAGTTGCACACACATATGCTTAGTTGGCTTGTAATTTAGTGTAGTTGCACACACATTGATGTTTAGTTGGCAGGATACTAGTTGCACACACATATGCGCAATTGACGTGGCAATGTACTCTAATTGAACACACATTGATGTTTAGTTGGCAGGACCAGTTACACACATATATGCTCGGTTTGCGCGGCAATG
Source organism: Triticum timopheevii (assembly GCA_963921465.1). Classification (NCBI taxonomy): domain Eukaryota; kingdom Viridiplantae; phylum Streptophyta; class Magnoliopsida; order Poales; family Poaceae; genus Triticum; species Triticum timopheevii. The sequence continues at coordinate 632,172,315 of OY997274.1, read as the reverse complement.
TAGTCTAGTTGCACACACATTGATGTTTAGTTGACAGGATTATTGGCACACACATATACTCAGTTGGCGCGGCAATGTAGTCTAATTGCACACACATTGATGTTTAGTTAGCAAGAAGACTAGTTCGTCATAACACCCCCATGCGAGATCTACGTTTCAATGGTGAAAACGGATCTGAATTTTGACGAGCGGCTTAGAAGTTATGTCTTTTATAATCTTAAAAACCCAAAAATTATGCACAAGGACGAACATAAGGAACATTAATGCAGCGGCATGTAGGCATCCATCACGTGAGAAAAGACCACATAAGATGATTAATTAGCAGTGTCCTTTTTAGTACTTTTAAATTAGCAGTAATTTTGCCTCTTTTAGTATATGCGGTGGGGACTACACGTGCTGCCTGGGACCAGGGGCCGGCCGCTCGCGAGCGATAGCGAGCGCCCGGCCGCCAGCTAGATGCGCCCCATCTTGATGGGGGTAGGTGGAAAAGCAAGTGGCTCGACTCGGAAGAACTTTTCAATTGATGAGTGGAACACAATTATGATGTATGTGTTAACCAACATGGATGAAGTGTGGCCATACATACAGTAAGTGCACACTATATTATTTCAATTCACAACTACTGACTAGTTTATGTCTAACTCCGCTTGTCGGTGTCAAAACCGGCAGATCTCGGGTAGGGGGTCCCGAACTGTGCGTCTAGGCGGATGGTAACAGGAGACAAGGGACACGATGTTTTTACCCAGGTTCGGGCCCTCTCGATGGAGGTAAAATCCTACTTCTGCTTGATTGATATTGATGATATGGGTAGTACAAGAGTAGATCTATCACGAGATCAAGGAGGCTAAACCCTAGAAGCTAGCCTATGGTACGATTGTTGTTCGTCCTATGGACTAAAACCCTCCGGTTTATATAGGCACCGGAGAGGGCTAGGGTTACACAGAGTCGGTTACAATGGTAGGAGATCTACATATCCGTATTGCCAAGCTTGCCTTACACGCCAAGGAAAGTCCCATCCGGACACGGGACGAAGTCTTCAATCTAGTATCTTCATAGTCTTGGAGTCCGGCCAATGATGATAGTTCGGCTATCCGGACACCCCCTAGTCCAGGACTCCCTCAGTAGCCCCTGAACCAGGCTTCAATGACGACGAGTCCGGCGCGCATATTGTCTTCTGCATTGCAAGGCGGCTTCCTCCTCCGAACAATTCATAGAAGATCGTGAACACCAGGATAGTGTCCGGCTCTGCAAAATAAATTCCACATACCACCGTAGAGAGAATAATATTTACACAACTTCCATCTGCTGACATATTTTGTAGCATTACGTCATGCCACGGCCAATCCTTTACTCGAATTGTTTTTATTGTTCCACCTCAGCTCGTTTAGCGAGGCGGTTTCCTTGGCAGGTCTTGTCAACGCAGAGATCGTGTCCCCTTATTCCGGGATTCTCATCAATGCGGACGTGGGTAACCCAACCGCGCCCGTTGCCACGCCCCCTCCATCGAAGGCGAGTTCCAAACGGTCACGGCAACGGCTCTTGGTATTCTACCCCTTTATAATGAGACCAAGGCCTGTTCCTTTTCTTCAATCCTTAATCGAATCCGCCCCTCGCCCCGAGTTCCAACACCCAAGGCTCCAGATTCGGGCACTTCGGACTTTTGACAATGTCCAGCTCTGACCTACAGGGCCGGTGGATGCCCTCCTCCGTCATGGAAGAGGATGTGCTGAAGCTGAGAGAAGCCAGGTATCTAACCTGCAAGATTTCGCATAGGCTGCCCGCCCAAGGGCAAGTCGTTCCCACCCCCGCGCCTGGAGAGAGTGTGGTGTTCGTGTCTCACTTTCGTCGGGGTTTAGGCTTCCCGATGGACCCCTTCGTGAGGGGGATCATGTTTTATTATGGGCTGGAATTCCATGACCTGGCTCCGAAGTCCATCCTCCACATCTCATCGTTCATTGTTGTCTGCGAAGCCTTCCTCCGCACTACCCCTCACTTCGGATTGTGGCTCAAGACCTTCAACGTGGAGCCGAAGATGATCGAGGGGCGACTGGCAGAGTGCGGAGGGGAAGTTATAAGCAAGAGGGCCGATGCTCCGTGGCCCGAGGGCTCTTTTCAAGAGGAGCTTGGTTTGTGGCAACAGGAGTGGTTCTACATCACCGCTCCCAGGGGCACCAGGCAGGTGGCGCCACCTGCCTTTCGCTCAGGCCCTCCACAACGGCTGGCGTCATGGGTCAACAAAGGGCTTGACTGGGGGCCGTCCAAGGACGTGCCGCTATTGCAGGGCCGCATTCGAGACCTCCAATAAAGGGAGATCAATCTGATCGTAGTGGCGCAGGTTATGCTGATTCGGCGCCTTCTGCCCTGCAAACGTCGCCCCCTCCGCCTGTGGGAATTCAATCCGGAGGGACCGCGAGCTCTTCAACACTTCATGGGCGTGACGCCCGTGGAGATGTATAAACTGTTCTTCGGATCATAAGAGATGTGTCCGGATTTGACCGAGGATGCCGGCCTAAACTGCAATCGCTCGGATACTCAAGTAAGTAGTTCCCGTGCCTGGACGTGCTATCCATATATTCATCATAATTCTTGCTCTTAAAACAAAGCTGTCTCCTGAACATGAGTGGATAGCAGAAGCAAAGCTAATAAGGTGTCCGGCCCCCCTCCCCGAGACCACGCCGGATCCTGTGTTAGCCAAGATGCTGGAGGCTGTGCCTTTAGAAGAGGGCGAATGGGGAAACAGGGAAGCTACCGCGTCTGCTAAAGAGGCTCTCAAGAAAGGGGGGATTGAGAATCCCTCCCTCCAGGGGGAGAAGAGGACCGCTTTCGAAGATCCGGAGGCCAAGGCCTCGAAGCGGGGGAAGAAATCTTCCCCGGAGGTTCCTGCGCCAGGAGAAACCCCGGCCGCTCTATTTCCCCAAGGGAATCGGCCCTCCAGCGAGCCGTAAGTAGAAAAGAGGAGTTTTGTAATAAGGGACATCCCTGTCTTTATTTCTGAGGATAACCGAAGTTCTTACCTTGTAGTTCGGATCCCAGCCCTTCTCAGCAGAGCTCATCTTCGGGTGATCTTCGTCCGGAGATGATGGAGAGCGAGACGCCTCCATCTACCGCACCGTCAGGCGGGGCGGACGACCCTGAGGTGTCTTCGCGGAGGGTCTCCCCGAGTCCGGCGGGGCCGGAGAGTTCGGCACCAACTGGTGTACGGCCGGAAGAGCTGAAGGATCTGCTCGAGAGGGGCTCTATCCCAGAAGATCACCGTGCATTAATGAGTACGGTGATTGAAAGGATTCCATCCGCTGAGAGCGGGTTGCATGAGGCCGTCAGAAGTTTACTGACGGGGTTTGAGGTACGTAAAAATGACCATACTTTTTGACAGTTTTGAGCTTAGAATGCGCCCTGTATAGATAGTAGCCCCTGAGACTCGGTATGTTGCCGAAAACGACAGCGTGCCGAGGATCGTATTCTCAGTTATAAGGTGTCGCCCTTCCCGTACAGGTGGCGGGGCATTCGGTGGCCAGCCGGACCGATGTAGTTGCCGAACTGAAGCGGCAACTTGACGTTGCGGATGCGGACATCGCGCTGGTCAATAAACGACTTGACGAGTCACAAGGTAGGTGGCTTCTCCGCGGTCACCTGGTAAGGGAGCTGATGCCCATGCCTTACAACATGTATGCTTGATGTAGATGGCGCCGCTGCTATGGAGGAGCTTCTGGTGGAGCTTGCCCGAGCCAAGGAACAAGCCAGAAAAAGTGATGTGGCTGCCTCGAAGGCGGCCGAAGAGCTAAAAGCCGAAAAGGCTGCTCACTGCCGAAGTAGGGAGGAGATGGCCGAAATGGCCGTGAAGCTGAAGGATGCTACCGACCGCTATGAGTTTCTTGAAAGAGAACGCCGAGCGGAGCAAGAGGACCTGAAGAAGGCCACTGCCGAAGCCAAAGATGCCCGCTCCGCGATGAGGGCTATAATGGAGGAGATGCGTCAGGCCGTGGATATTGCGGCTGGAAAGCCCTTTCTTCTGTGTAGGAAGTTCACGGACCCGAAGTATGCTCAGTTGGGCCAGTTGTGGGGGTGCGGAGGATGCTTATCTGAATTTGACGGCGAGTGCGGCAGATGCAGTCGTGCACTTCCGAAGCCAAAAGGATCACGAAATGGAAGAGCTTTTCTGGTCTCAATTCCATAGTCCGGAGCGTCCACTTCTGTTAACCGATCGGTTGGCTGAGTGGGCTGAGCTGAACAAGTTGCCGGACTTGCCATGAAGGATGTCGTGGCTCATCTGTGGCGGGATAGGCCCAAGCCGAAGAGTTATTTTGGCTTGGTGCAACAGTTCCTTGATGCGGTGCCGCATATCAAGGCGACGAAGCGGTCGATATGCATAGAGGGTGCACGGATGGCTCTCGCCCGTGTCAAAACATACTGGGCAGAGATGGATGCCACCGACGTTGCATCCCTGGTTTCAGACAGAAGCCGATTACCCGCCGAACACTATTTTGAGGAGGTCCTGCCGGGCGCTCGTTTAATAGAGTCGCAGTGCTCGAAAAACGTTATGTTCAAATGACGTGTATGCTTTGTAAAACCATATTTATAATATAAGGGCTTTTTATACTTGTGCGTTCAAGTATTGAAATATCTCCCGTGCGGCCGTTAATGTATATATATATAACCTGAAAGATGGCAGTCTTCGGCTTCAGCCCCCACGCACATGGTGCGGGGGTGTTTGCAAAAAAGCGCATTTTCACACTTAATCCAACGTCTTGGTCCTGTGAAGGAGGTGATAGCGTAGCAAACTAGGCAAGCGGACTAGAATGCTTTATCACTTTCACTTAGCCATATGAGTTTGATGGTGGGGCTACTATATAGCCCCTAGGGGCACCGCGCTCTCCGAACTCGGGACGCGTGTGTGCCTGACCGGGAAACGGTCCTTCATCAAAGCGGAGGAATACTAAACATTCCAGTAGTCGATCGAGTGGTTGACCACTCTCTCGCTATATCATGACAGTCAGTTTTCGGCTTTCTCTACTGAGGCGCTCACCCGGCCGAACCGGGGCACAATCGCAGTAGTTCTCCTGGTGCCGCGTTAGCCGATAGAGCGGAACGTAAGGCAGCAAAACACAGGAGCTGGGCAAACCCAACATTTGACCAAAGACATGATTCGGAGCTGATGCATATAAGGCCTAACTCGAGACGCCGAACACTCCCTAAGGTATTCGGTCTTTATGATAATGGGAAGAACAATGCCCTAAGCCCCTAGTGTCCAGGTACGCGCGAAAACTTCTGACGCGGCCGATGCCAAAACGCCAGCCTCCTCCTCGGTTATGGTAAGAAAACGGGGGATGTGTATCAACAAGAGACAGTAAAAAAGGTTTACGCAGGGTCTTAATCTAAAAAGAATCCTTGTAACGGGTCGCTGCTGCACGTCTGCGCCTGTGTCTCCGTTGTGCTGTATCCTGGACGGGTGTAGCACGTTGTTCATCTGTAAAAAGAGAAGAACTTAGTTTGGAAAAAGAGCATGCGAAATATGTATTTAAAATAGAGCATGATTTAAAAAATGAATAAAATTGAGCTTTATTGGCTCTCATTGTTCATGCGTGCAACCCCTTGTAAAGGGGTACGTGGCTAGTAAGCCCCTTGTTTATTTATACCGGACTCGTTTAACCGTGTCCGGGGTCTGAATGACCTATTTTAGGAGCTTTGATCAGCAAAGCCGGATTAGTGTGTGGCTGTCAAGGCAGTCTCACGTTCTTCCGCGGTCGAGGAACACTCGAAGTTACCTTTTAATGAGATGATACCACATGGACCGGGCATTTTAAGTGTAAGAGACGCGTAATGCGGTATTGCGTTAAAGCGGGCGAAAGCTTCGCGTCCCAATAGTGCTTGATGGCTACTTTTAAATGGGGCGATATGGAAGATTAGCTTTTCGCGACGGAAGTTGTCGGATGAACCGGACACGACTTCTAGTAGTAAGGAGCCCGTACAATTGGCATAAGGGACTGGCATTACTCCTTTAAAGGAAGTGTTGCTATGACGAATTTTGGCAGGGTCTATCCCCATTCTGCGGATTGTGTCCTGGTATAGCAGGTTTATATCGCTACCGCCATCCATTAGGACTTGTGTAAACTGTAGTCCATCGATTATAGGATCCAATATCAAAGTAGTCCATCCTGCGTTTCGAATACCTCTGGAGTAATCCTGATGGTCGAAAGTAATTGGTTTTGACATCCAGTTTCGAGACTCCGCTGGGGTGGACCGTGCGGCGCGTACTTTAGTAGGTGCCGCCCTATTTTTCCTTGTTATCACTTGAAGTGAATTCACTGTTTTGACTTCTTTTGGGAAGGTCTTTTGTTTCACGGTGCTCTGCTTGTGGGGTTCGTCATCGTCCTCACTTGGTGTGTCGAGCCCTTTGTGTTCGGCGTTAAGTCGGCCGGACTGCTTGAAGACCCAACAATCTCTGTGGGTATGGTTTGCAGGTTTCCCGGGGGTACTGTGGATTTGACCTATCCTGTCCAAGATTTTGTTTAGGTTGGATAGCTCGTCACTGTTGTCCTTAAGAGGCAGCGTTTTGTTGTTCGGCCGAGAGCTTTTGAACCCGGCGTTGACTACAGTGCTCTTTGGGCTATTTTCCTTAGTCCGGCGCTGGTCTTTTCTGCGTCGTGGTTTCCTACTTCCATCCCTGACCTCGGATGTACTCGGGTCGCTGGTGCTCCATCGTGCCAGCCAGCTATCTTCTCCCGTGCAGAAGCGGGTCATGAGGCTTGTTAGTGCGGCCATTGTCCTTGGCTTTTCCTGGCCGAGGTGTCTGGCGAGCCATTCGTTCGAACGTTATGTTTGAAGGCTGCTAAGGCTTCGACGTCCGGACAGTCGACTATTTGGTTCTTTTTGGTAAGGAACCTTGTCGGTGTCAAAACCAGTGGATCTCGGGTAGGGGGTCCCGAACTGTGCGTCTAGGCGGATGGTAACAGGAGGCAAGGGACACGATGTTTCACCCAGGTTCGGGCCCTCTTTATGGGGTAAAACCCTACGTCCTGCTTGATTAATATTGATGATGTGTATTACAAGAGTGGATCTACCACGAGATCAAGGAGGCTAAACCCTAGAAGCTAGCCTATGGTATGATTGTTGTAATGGATGTTGTCCTACGGACTAAAGCCCTCCGGTTTGTATAGACACCGGAGAGGGCTAGGGTTACATAGAGTCGGTTACAATGGTAGGAGATCTACATATCCGTATTGCCAAGCTTGCCTTCCACGCCAAGGAAAGTCCCATCCGGACACGGGGCGAAGTCTTCAATCTCGTATCTTCATAGTCTTGTAGTCCGGCGGATGATGATAGTCCGGCTGTCCGGACACCCCCTAGTCCAGGACTCCCTCAGTAGCCCCCGAACCAGGCTTCAATGACGATAAGTCCAGCGCGTATGTAGTCTTCGACGTTGCAAGGCGGGTTCTCCTTCAAGTTCCACGTACCTGCCGAACAGTGTCTGGCTTCCTCATTAATGTTGCGCTTCTTGGCTCCCACGCCCAATAATGGCCTTCTTCCACGCGTCGCACGAATGCGAAAAGCCAGGGTATCTTTTATGTTTTACCCCCTAGCTGTGCAAATAATCTGCCTATAAGAGAGGCAAGAATCCAGATCCAAATCACACCATCCTCCCTCCGCGAATACTCATCGGAGCGCTTCTGACCAAGAATCCATTCCATCATGGACCGTCGACGCGGCTCCTCTTCTCGCGCTCCCAGCCCTCTGCCAGGAGATTGGAGGAGATGCTCTGTTCCGCACAACGAGCTGGTGAACCTCCAAGCGGGGGGATATCTCCCTCTGGCCTTCATGGTTCCGGTTCGAGCCGGGCTGGCCACCTACCAAGGTGGAAAGCAAGCGGAGGCTACCCCAAGTCCCAACAAAGGGGAGCGGGTATGCTTCGTCCCCTATCTGATAAGGGGACTCGGATTTCCTATACATCCGTTCCTCCGCGGGCTCCTGGAGTTCTACGGACTCCAGCTCCATCACCTTACACCTGCCTCTATCCTGCATATCGCGGGTTACGTAGCTCTTTGCGAGCTATTTCTGGGCATCGAGCCCCATTTTGCACTGTGGAAGAGGTTGTTCTGCCTCGTACCCCGCTCTCACGAGGGGTCCATTTATCAAGTGGCGCCGCCGAAATATGGCGCATTGCCGGGACCGGATATCCATCCGGAACCCCTAAGAAGGCATCCGAAGACTGGCCTTCGGAATGGTTTTACATAGAGGACGCTCCACTGCCGAACCCTGTTCGGATCGGCCTCCCGGAGTTCAGCACTACTCCTCTGAAGAAACGCCTTAGTTGGCGCCCGCGTAGCCCCCAACTGGAGGAAGACAAGAGCATCCATTATCTGATGGGCCGAATAAGATTACTGGCCCATTCCGGGTTGACCATGATTGGAGTCATGGCAACATGAATTACGTGGGGGGTGTAGCCACTGCAATACAGGGGCCACCCCATGTGGGATTTCAACGGGGAAGACGATGCCACCCGTCATGGCCGCAAAGGACCGGATTCGGCCGAGGATCTGGTGCAGATCCTGTCCGGCATGTACAAGGGGGAGAAGGAGGACTTCCTCCAGACGAACCCCTTGAATGGGTTCTCCATGAATAACCCTCGGCGTTGGGTAAGCAAACACTTTAAGGGCCCGACCCATGCTTTCAAAGTTTAAGCTTCTCATATTATGTCTTCGGCGCAGGAACTGCGTCGGATTGTGGAGGACATGATAAGCCCAGCTCTGCAACCCGAGGATCCGGAGAGATCCCAGGATCCGGCCTCCGAAGAGGATCCGGACATAAAGGTGGAGCTAATCGACGGGGTGTTCCACCAGCTCAGCATGAATAATGCTTTAGTCGCCATAACGGCTGACTATCCCGAACTATATCCGGCTTCCCAGGTGATTGTGTCCGAAGTCCTGACACCGTTATTCCTCCCTTGTTTATTTCTGACCACCGTATACGATGGCGCTGTGCAGGAGGCCCCTTCAGGGCGGGAAGCCGAGCCGGCGGCGGCTGACCAACAAAGGCCAGTCCGGACCAGTAGGCGGAAGAGTAGCGCGGCGTGAACTGAAACGTCGCCGCAAAGGTATAGCTCACAATTCATTACTTGGAGCAACGTTCCTAGGAAGCGTTTGAGTGCTCATGACTTTTGTAGGAGAAAAAGCGCCCGCCGAACTGCGGGCGTGGAGGTTGCCAATCCAACCTCTACCAGCCAGGCTCCAGCACCTGGTCTGGAGGGGGAGGCGAGCGCAAGGCGCGAGCCGGACACTCCTCCGACGGAGGATGCCGACAGACTGTCTGCCACCAAGTCTGAGGTGGAGAGCGCCATGAACCATAGGCGCCGCCGGACAGTATTTGTGACGCGTGCTTCTCCCCTGAGGCGTTGAATGCCTTTAACGTGGGGGACGCGCACCTCCGTGCTGCTCAAGATGGTTTTACCAGAGCCATGGAGCAGTACGTAAAAGACATGCGGGTAAGAGAATTTAATAGCTATATATGCCAGTAGCCCCCGAGACTTAAAGTAGTTATATTAACTGATTTAAGGATCATTTGAAACACAGGATCTTACCGAGAAGAATACCCAACTGTCTCGGGAGCTGCAAGAGTGCAAGGCCCAACTTGAGGCCGCACTCGCTGCCGCAGGAGGAAACACAGAGACCCCTCATGGTAACACATTATTTGAAAAATATAAGCGCTGTGCGGCGTGCGCGTAAGTCTAATAATGACATTGCAGGTGCTGCCGGACAAGATCTGGATAGGCAGAAACTACTGCGCCAGCTGAAGGCCGGCGAGGGGGTGCTGAATAGAGTGCAGCAAGAAAGGAACAAGCTCCAAGATGCCCACGCCCAGCTTGGAGAAGAGTTGAAAGGCGTTCGGGCCGAGCTGTCCGGCTCCGTTAAGGAGAATCAGCGGCTTCGTCGCGGCATCTATAGTAAGTGCTTGAGCGGACTCCTTTGAAAAGAAGAGTTCGGCGAGGAAGTCAATTGAAAAAATATGTCTTGTAGGTATACTCACAGGTCGCCCTGCGGAGGAGATGCCCGTATCAACGGGTGATCAACTTCCCGAGCTGTTGCAACTGCTCGAACGAGTTCGGCAGGCAATGAGTGGCGTCGTCCAGGCTTTATGGCCAGCCCTCTCCCTACCCGAGGGCCTTGGGGAGCTTGCGGAGAAGCTTCAGGGAGTGCGGCAGTGCTTCCATTTATGGAAGATTTTGGCCTGCCGCCAAGGTGCCAGGGAGGCTTGGGCAATGGTGAAGACGCGGTACAAGAAGGCGGATCCCAACCACATGGCCGAGGTCGGACCTGTGGGGCCCGATGGGAAGGAGATCCCTATGAGTTTAGTATACGGCCAAGTAGAGTTGGCCGCTAAATTTTCCCAACGGGACTGTAAATTAGACAGCCTGTTAGACGGGATTGAGGAGGAATACAGTGAGTAGATTTGACAATGTATTTTTAAAATGACATGTGAAATGCCTTCTAGCCGGATTGTAGATCGTTTGTCTTTGCCGACCTTTTCGCTTCAACCTCGGGACCCTAGAGTCCGGAGTGTGTCCGAATACCTTCTCGGTTAAGAAACAACCGGGGTATGCATGTGCTTTATTAGACAAGTGCCCACTAGTTATGTTATATTACATGGTTAGTAAGAAACATCTTCCAGGGAGAATAGTTCCGTTAAGGGTTCCTTTCCCTGGGAGGCATGCCCTAAAGTGCATATCCGGACTGTGAAAAGAAGCAGAAAAACATCTGGGGGCAGATAAATAAGTAGGTAAAAAATCATCTTTCGAGTCACCGACCGAATATTCCCTTAAGAACGCTAGCTTTCGGCTTCACCCAGTCTGAGGTACACATCCGGCTGACCCGGCAGTAACAATCGCAGAGGTGCTCCCTTTACCTCCTAGCAGAACAATCAGGAACGTAGGGGTAAGCACAGGAGCCAGACAACCCAGCTTGGCCAAAACTTAAGTCATATCGATGCATATAATGGTGAGTAAAAGGTACATGTGGAAGCTTGACACATGTGCTGGGCATGAAGCCCTTATAATTGAGCTTCTGGAAAAGAAGCACCCAGGTATAATGAGTGCGGATGGCACATCAAGTGTATGCGAACAATGCGCAAGTAGGCCCTTAAGGGCTTTTTAGTAAAAGGGTTAAGAGAAGAAAGAGAAACAAAAGACAGCTGAAGTGTAAAAATTTTAACGGGGGAAGGGGGCGAACTCTTAGTCCGGCGCTAGGCATAGAATCTTCAGAGGCGGGCTGCGTTCCATGGGTTCGGCTTGAGTCGGTTGTCCGACGCATTTCGTAGACGGTACGCTCCGCCGGTTAGGACTTGATCGATAATGAAGGGGCCCTCCCATTTGGGCTTGAGCTTGTCCTTTTTCTTGTCCGGCAGGCGTAGAACTAGTTCGCCAACGTTGTAAGTCTTGGACCGTACTTCTCTGCTTTGATATCTTCGAGCCTGCTGCTGATAGAATGCGAAACGAGCCTTGGCGACGTTGCGTTCCTCCTCCAGTGCGTCCAAGCTGTCCTGCCGATCCAGCTTGGCCTCTCTTTCTTCATACATGCGCACTCGAGGTGAGTCATGAATAATGTCGCAGGGCAGAACTGCCTCTGCGCCGTATACCATAAAAAATGGTGTGAATCCGGTAGTACGTTTGGGCGTTGTCCGCCGCCCCCAGAGCACGGAGTCAAGCTCCTCAACCCAGTGCGTGTCGGATTTCGTAAGTGACCGCACTAGTCTGGGTTTAATGCCGCTCATTATTAGACCATTTGCTCGTTCCACTTGACCGTTGGTTTGAGGATGATAGACTGAAGCGTAATCGAGCTTAATGCCCATGTTTTTGCACCATGACTTAACCTCGTCGGCCGTGAAATTTGTGCCGTTATCGGTGATGATGTTGTGGGGGACACCATAACGGTGTACTACCCCGGATATAAAGTCTATCACTGGTCCGGACTCTGCCGTTTTGACTGGTTTGGCCTCTATCCATTTGGTGAACTTGTCCACCATGACCAATAGGTACCTTTGCTTTTGGGTTCCCCCTTTAAGGGGTCCAACCATGTCAAGCCCCCAGACCGCGAACGGCCAGGTAATGGGTATAGTTTTGAGGGCGGTGGGTGGCATATGGCTCTAATTAGCAAAGAGCTGACAACCGACGCATCTTTGGACTAAGTCCTGAGCATCTGCCCGGGCCGTCGGCCAATAAAATCCTGTACGGAATGCCTCTGCTACAAGGGCCCGAGCTGCGGCGTGGTGTCCGCCTAGTCCGGCATGAATTTCAGCCAGAAGGTTTCGCCCTTCCTCTTCGGAGATGCACCTTTGAAGGACTCCGGTTGTGCTTTTCTTATAAAGTTCTCCCTCATGGACCTTGTAGGCTTTAGATCGCCGGACTATGCAGCGGGCCTTATTTTGGTCTTCGGGAAGTTCCTGCCTAAGCAAGTAGGCTAGGGATGGTTCTGTCCACGGGGCAATTACTGCCATTATGTCGTCGGCTGAAGGTGTTGTGTCCTCGGCTGAATCGCCGGTTGGCGCGGTTTTTTCCGGTTTGTCGTTTCCGGACTCCTCTTCCCATAGTACGGATGGCTTGAAGAGCCGTTCCAGGAAGATGTTTGGAGGGACAGCGTCACATTTTGCGCCGATGCGTGCCAGTACGTCGGCTGCTTGGTTATTATCTCGGGCTACGTGATGGAATTCGAGTCCTTCAAACCGAGCTGACATTTTTAGGACAGCGTTGCGATATGCTGCCATTTTTGGATCCTTGGCATCAAAGTCTCCATTTATTTGGGATATTGCAAGGTTTGAATCCCCGCGCACCTCTAGGCGTTGAATGCCCATGGAGATTGCCATCCGGAGACCATGTAAAAGGGCCTCGTATTCGGCTGCATTGTTGGAGTCCGTGTACATTATTTGAAGTACGTATTGGACTGTGTCCCCGGTCGGGGACGTCAATACGACGCCAGCCCCCAGTCCGGCCAACATTTTAGAGCCGTCGAAGTGCATAATCCAATTGGAGTATGCGCCGTACTCTTTAGGGAGTTCGGCTTCGGTCCATTCAGCGACAAAGTCAGCCAAAACTTGTGACTTTATAGCTCGCCGAGGTTTGTAAGTTATATCGAATGGTAAGAGCTCAATGGCCCATTTTGCAATCCTGCCCATTGCATCGCTGTTGTTTATAATGTCGTTGAGTGGTACTTCGGAGGCCACTGTTATCGAACACTCTTGAAAGTAGTGTCGGAGCTTCCGGGATGCCATGAACTTGATAGTGCGGGTAACGGGACTTGCAGGGGGTTAACACAGTGGATACATAGTACACTGGTTTTTGAAGAGGGAATTTATGCCCTTCTGTCTCTCGTTCAACGACGAGTACCGCACTTACAACTTGATGTGTTGCTGCGATGTATAACAACATTGGTTCGCCCAGGTTGGGCGCAGCCAGGACCGGATTTGTTGCCAATATGGCCTTTATTTCTTCGAGTCCGGCCGTGGCAGCATCCGTCCACTCGAAGTGTTCGGTGTGCCTAAGGAGGCGATAGAGGTGCAATGCCTTTTGTCCTAGACGGGAGATAAAGCGGCTTAGAGCTGCCACGCATCCAGTCAAGTTTTTTATTTGCTTGAGGTATTTTGGGATGTCCAGCTGTGACAGAGCTCGGATCTTGGCTGGGTTTACTTCAATTCCTCTACCGGATACAATGAAGCCCAGCAGGTTTCTGGCTGGTACGCCGAAAACGCATTTTTCCGGATTCAGCTTGATGGCATATGCTCTGAGGTTGTCGAATGTGAGCCTCAAGTCGTCTACTAGAGTTTCGACATGTTTGGTTTTGACGACTACGTCGTCTATGTATGCCTCTACTGTTTTGCCGATCTGGGTGGCCAGACATGTTTGAATCATGCGCTGATATGTTGCGCCGGCGTTTTTAAGTCCGAAGGGCATCGTGTTGAAGCAGAATGGTCCATATGGAGTGATGAATGCCGTTGCGGCTTGGTCCGCTTCCGCCATCTTGATTTGATGGTAGCCGGAGTATGCGTCAAGGAAGCACAATGAGTCGTGCCCTACAGTAGCATCGATTATCTGGTCGATGCGGGGGAGGGGGAAGGGATCCTTTGGGCAGGCCTTGTTGAGGTCATTAAAATCGATGCATAGCCGCCATGATTTGTCCTTCTTTGGTACCATTATCAGGTTTGCTAGCCAATCCGGATGTTTGAGATCTCTGATGAATCCGGCTTCCAATAGTTTGGCTAGCTCTTCTCCCATTGCCTGTCTTTTGGGTTCGGAAAATCGTCGAAGAGCCTGTTTGACTGGCTTGAATCCTTTTAGGATGTTTAGTCCGTGTTCTGCCAATCTGCCTGGGATTCCGGGCATATCCGAGGGGTGCCAGGCGAAAATGTCCCAATTTTTCCGAAGGAATTCTCGCAGTGCGGCGTCTACATCAGGGTTCAATTGTGCCCCGATGGAGGCCATCTTTGTTGGGTCCGTAGGATGGACCTGGAATTTTACTATTTCGTCCGCTGGTTTAAAGGAGGTGGACTTGGATCTCTTATCGAGTATCACGTCGTCCCTATTTACAGTAGAGCGTAGCGCGGTGAGTTCTTCTGCCGCTAGGGCTTCGGATAGTGCTTCCAGGGCTAATGCGGCTGTCTTGTTTTCGGCGCGGAGTGCTATGTACGGATCACTAACGAGAGTGATTATTCCGCCGGGCCCAGGCATTTTGAGCTTCATGTACCCGTAATGGGGTACTGCTTGAAAAATTGTGAATGCCTCTCGTCCTAATATAGCGTGATATCCGTTGTTGAACGGAGCCACTTGGAACGTGACTTCTTCAGATCTGTAATTGTCCGGTGAGCCGAATACCACATCGAGTGTGATTTTTCCGGTGCAGCGCGCTTCCCGGCTAGGGATTATTCCTCTGAAGGTTGTGCTGCTTCGCTCAATGCGGCTCCAGTCTATTTCCATTTTTTGAAGAGTTTCTTCGTATATGAGGTTTAATCCGCTGCCGCCATCCATGAGGACCTTTGTAAGTTGAAAGCCGTCCACTATTGGACTAAGTACCAGTGCGGCTGGTGCTCGAGCTGTTCGGAATTTAGGTTCGTCGCTGGCGTTGAAGGTGATGGCAGTGTCGCTCCATGTATTTGTTGTTGCTACTTGGTAGACTTCGGCGAAGCTGCGGATTGTTCGTTTCCGCATATTATTTGATGCGAAAGTCTCGAAGACTGTTGATACCGTACCGGTATTGTTGGAGTGGTTTTCCGGGGCTAGAAGCTCCTCGCCACTTTTGGCCACCTGCCGTAATATCCAACATGCTCGAAGGCTATGTGTTGGGACGGCGCCTTCTGTACTGTGAATTTTACTGTGATTTTTGTGTCCAGTGCCTGAGTGTAATGCACCCTTTTGTTGCGGACTAGGGTTATATTCGGGGCCGGATTGTCCCAAAATTTATTTTCGGTTTTCCGAAAACTCTCCATCGCACAGTACTTTCGTACTATGGACGCCAGGTCGGCGAAGCGTGTGATTTCACGACGGCTGACGGCGTTCAGGATTCCCTCGTCCGTGCAATTATTGCAAAAAATTGAGATTGCGTTTTCCTCTCGGCAGTCCTTTATCCTGTCCATAACCAGGAGGAATCTGGCCCAGTAGTGATGTACTGTTTCAGCAGGCTCTTGCTGGATTAGAGATAGAGCGCATATGTCTGGGCGGGTGGGTGGAATTAAGTCCGGAACCCTACCCATCTCAAGGCTCGAAGGCCGGGAAGTTTCCAAATTTGGAAGCTTGGATTGCTGGACTTTGTCCAGCGAGTCTGGAACGATGCCTGACTTTAAGTTCAGTGCTCGATCGAAGTCCGTCCCTCCGCGGGAATCCGGCATGGAGGGTTCGGGAGCCCAGACATGGCTAGTTTTCAATACAGGAGAAGAGTCGCCGCATTGTTCCTCTACCACTGCAACGTGGTGGGTGACCTGGGGAGAGTCAATCTCTCTCAGATCGGTTTTAAGCCCAATCTGATTGTAGTCTGTAGCGACTCCCAGTGCGGAGATGCGATCCAAGAGCTCGTTAACAGACGAGAGCTCTATTGGATCTAGCTGCTCGGCAAATTCCGAGCTGACGTGAAGATTGCTTTTGACGACTTGAGAAGTCATTGTCGAAGCGGTGGCCGGACAGGCGGTCATAAGAAAACCACCTAGCCGTATAGTTTGGCCGGCGGCCAAGGCTCCTTTGGCGAAAATACCATCCTTGAAGACGGGAGATGGCATCCTTCCTATCGGTGACGGCACAGAGGAACTCTCAATGAAAGCACCAATGTCGGTGTCAAAACAGGCGGATCTCGGGTAGGGGGTCCCAAACTGTGCGTCTAGGCGGATGGTAACAGGAGGCAAGGGGCACGATGTTTTACCCAGGTTTGGGCCCTCTTGATGGAGGTAAAACCCTACGTCCTGCTTGATTAATATTGATGATGTGTATTACAAGAGTGGATCTACCACGAGATCAAGGAGGCTAAACCCTAGAAGCTAGCCTATGGTATGATTGTTGTAATGGATGTTGTCCTACGGACTAAAGCCCTCCGGTTTATATAGACACCGGAGAGGGCTAGGGTTACATAGAGTCGTTTACAATGGTAGGAGATCTACATATCCGTATTGCCAAGCTTGCCTTCCACGCCAAGGAAAGTCCCATCCGGACACGGGGCGAAGTCTTCAATCTCGTATCTTCATAGTCTTGTAGTCCGGCGGATGATGATAGTCCGGCTGTCCGGACACCCCCTAGTCCAGGACTCCCTCAAACCTGTTCCAGAATTTGCAGGCTGACTCTCCGGGCTGTTGAGTTATGTGACTTAAATCGTCTGCATCCGGAGGGCGGACATAAGTCCCCTGAAAATTTGCCCGAAACGCATCCTCGAGCTCTTCCCAACTTCCAATGGTATTTTCTGGGAGGCTTTTAAGCCAATGCCGAGCTGGCCCTTTGAGCTTGAGGGGTAGGTATTTTATGGCATGGAGATCATCTCCTCTAGCCATATGTATGTGTAGGATGTAATCCTCAATCCAGACTCCGGGGTTTGTTGTTCCGTCGTATGCCTCTATGTTTACGGGCTTGAATCCTGCTGGAAATTCATGATCCAGTACCTCATCGGTGAAACATAGGGGGTGTGCGGCGCCCCTGTATTTGGGTGTGCCATTATTTTTGAAAACTCGACGTGTTGTTTTGCTCCCAGGAGCCTTCCTTCTTGGCCCGTAGATGGACCTGACCGGGCCATCCTTTTTGTGAGGATCCTTATGTGGATCGTGTGCCAGCTTGTGTGTGGCGCCGCTTGCCGCTCTTTGTTTGTCATGTGGTCGTCTATCCGACCGGGCAGCCCCTTTGTTTTTTGATTGTGGGGGCTCTATGGACTCTTCATCAAATTCGGGTAATAGTTTACGCTTTGGGTAGCTCTTTGCTTGGTGACTATCACCGTATTTGTCTGCGGTCTTGAGTACTTTGCTCCATCTCATTCTAAGTACGTCTTCCGCTGTTTTGAGCTTCCGCTTCTACTTCTTCAGACTTCTTGCAGTGGTGACGAGCCTTTTGTGGAGGTTCTTATGCTCCGATGATGTGTCCGACGTGAGGTCATCCGGATTGTTGCTTTCGCCGGGGATGGGTTGCTTGTCCAATTCATCTTGTTCGGACGGTTGCTTAGTGGCATGTTCGTCGTCCACTGGTTCGCCCTGCTCTATGGCTGGGTCTGTATGGGTGCTGTTGCTGTCGAGGCGGGACTTCAGGCGCCGCTTGCGTCGTCGTTTCGGCTGTTTTTCGGGGGGATTATCCTTCGCTGTGTCCCGTTGTTCCTCGTTATCGCTTCCCTTTGGTGTATCCACCATGTATACATCGTGAGTTTAGGTGGCTTTCCAGTGCCCTGTGGGCGCTGGTTCTTGGTCGTCTCCGGCATCATCGTCCATACCGTCGATATCTTTGGAGTCGAGATCTAGCATGTCGGTTAAATCATCGACAGTGGCTACGAAGTGGGTGGTGGGTGGGCTTTGAATTTCTTCGTCGTCCGCATCCCAACCATCCTGGCCATAATCCGGCCAAATCTCTCCTGATAGAGAGAGGCACTTTAGCGCATTCAGGATGTCGTCAAAAGGCGAGCGCTGAAAGATGTCCGCAGCGGTGAACTCCATGATCGGCGCCCAATCGAATTCGATTGGTAAGGGCGCGGGAGGTTCAGAGTCCGGCGAGGGATCCGGCACCTCGGAGTCACGAGCTTCACAAGGGACAGGGTCGGTATTCGGCTCCATCACCGTAGAGGTAGCAGCCCTCGAGGCGGTGTCTAGCCACCCATCCTCGATCTGCGCAGTCGGCTCCGAATTAAGGGTCGGAGCGGACTCTTGTGCGACCTCCAGGGCACTATCCGGCAGCACAGCTAAATCGTGCCCATCGCGACAGTGCGGCGCGCTCGGCTGTGGCTCGAATCCGTCAAAGATTAAGTCTCCGCAGACGTCGGCCGTATAGTTCAAACTTCCAAATCTGACCTGATGGTCAGGGGCGTAGCTTTCGATCTGATCCAGATGGCCAAGCGAATTGGCCTGCAGTGCGAAGCAGCCGAATACAAAGATCTGTCCGGGGAGAAAAGTCTCACCCCGGACCGCGTTGTTGTTGATGATTGAAGGAGCCATCGGGCCTATGGCCGACGACACAGAGGAACTCTCGATGAAAGCACCAATGTCGGTGTCAAAATCGGCGGATCTCGGGTAGGGGGTCCCGAACTGTGCATCTAGGTGGATGGTAACAGGAGACAAGGGACACGATGTTTTTACCCAGGTTCGGGCCCTCTCGATGGAGGTAAAACCCTACTCCTGCTTGATTGATATTGATGATATGGGTAGTACAAGAGTATATCTACCACGAGATCAAGGAGGCTAAACCCTAGAAGCTAGCCTATGGTATGATTGTTGTTCGTCCTATGGACTAAAACCCTCCGGTTTATATAGGCACCGGAGAGGGCTAGGGTTACACAGAGTCGGTTACAATGGTAGGAGATCTACATATCCGTATTGCCAAGCTTGCTTTCCACGCCAAGGAAAGTCCCATCCGGACACGGGACGAAGTCTTCAATCTTGTATCTTCAGAGTCTTGGAGTCCCGCCAATCATGATAGTTCGGCTATCCGGACACCCCCTAGTCCAGGACTCCCTCACCGCATCTTCTCCTTGCTATATAGGGAATTCACGCCCGAATTCTGGAAGCTACTAATGAACCCCACGGACGACGAAGTAGGGGATCTTCTTTAAACCGCCGGTTGCAGTTTTATTTCTTTGTTCTTGTCTAAAATAATGTTTATAACTTGGCTTGTAGTGTTGACATGTCAAGTCATGCATACTTAAACATGTAGACACACACATAGGATGATATGAGTGTCGAATTGAGACGAGTAGCCCAAGGTTTTGAAGACGAGACAAGGGCATTTAAGGCATACCACGTGAATGGGCATTGCTTCCAAACTGAGACCCACACACATGACCGACCCAATCGAAGGACAATAAACAGTGGGGTGTATTGTGTACGACAAGATGGGCGTGACTACTATGGAAGAGTCTTGGAAATAATCGAGTTGGATTATGGTGGAACCAACCATCCAAAGCCAGTCATATTCAGATGTAGTTGGCTTACATATGAGGGAGAGTTTTTTCAAGAACCCCCCCCCCCCCCCCCCCCCAATGAAGAAGCCGGAGATGAGGGCATGGAAGATGAAGATGAGGGCATGGAAGACGATGATGATGGTAGGGAAGACGAAAATGAGGGCATCGAAGCCGAAGATGATGAAGAGGAATATATATGATTATGTTGAGGACCCTGAAGAGTTGGCACTAATTAACCGATTGCAACTAGGCATAGAAGACGATGATCTCGGTTCACAAGACTTCGAGGATGAATGTATGAACTGGCGTGATAGCGATGATGACACTCCTCCAAATGTTGATCCGTAGGGACTTGATGACTAATGTGATAACTCCATGTATCTGTGTGTGTGGCAACTCCATGCATTTGTATTTGTGTTACAACTTCGTGTATTTGTGTGTGACAACTCCATGTATTTGCATTTGCATAACAACTTCGTGTATTTGTGTGTGATAACTCCATGCATTTGTATTCGTGTAACAACTTCGTGTATTTGTGTGTGACGACTCCTTGCCTTAACTTGTATTGTTGCTTTTTCCTTATTGTTTTACTCTTTTGTTCGGTATAATACATAGTAATTCATTTAATTTCTCTCATATCAGGTGATTAAAACATGCCAAATGGCGGCAACAACAAGGGCCTTGCAAGATGGTCCGGAACCCGTGTCTACTCTATACCCTAAAGCCGTTGTTCCTACACTGGTAGTCACTGGCATGAAGAAGCGCAAACGGTTGGTGGGGGAACTCGCCGATGTTGTGGACACCAAGGATTCCAAAAGGATCGTCGCCTCATCACGACCGGCACATAAAGGAGCTGGGAAACGAGCAAAAAGGTTGCGCAAACACCAGGCAAGGACTCGCATGAATAAACCAACTCGAGTGGATGGTGTGTCTGTTTCGGAGGATGAGCCTCCTTTGGAGGAGGATTCTATGGATCGCTAGGAGTCTCCTTCGATGGAGGAGCCTAGAGATCGCTGGAGTCTCCTTTGGAGGATGCAGTGTTGGACTAGGTGGAGGGGAGCGGGGGTGAGCAGCAATTGATTGTTCGTCGGGATCCACTGGGTGGGGATGTGCCCTCAGTTGCGGCAACTAACTTGGTGGAGGTGGCGGGCAGGATGGTTCCTGTGTCACCATTGAGATGAAGGTGTGGTTGCATGGGCCTTCGAGGTTGCCCAAGTGACCATACGCGCATACAGATGTGGTGCTTAAACCAGTTAGAGACAAGTAAGTGCTTTGGTCGACTCTTATGAATTACTAGATTCCGCAACTATAATATTTCATCACATACATAATGACTTGGCTTTAGATTGTGCAGGAGCTTCACACACATTGGAGATAGCACTACTAGAGAAAAGCTTACCAGTAGCGCTGGTTTTTTTTTGCTACCAGTAGCGCGGGGACCAGCGCTACAGCTACGGCGCTACAGCTACGGCGCTACAGCTATTTTGTAGCAGTAGCCCATTTTTGAACCAGCGCTACTGGTAAGTTCAAGTACTAGTAGCGTGTTTTTAGGACATCGCTACTGCTAACATTTATGTCTTTTTTTTAATATTTTGGCGCCGTACATGTTTAAACAGATATATCTTTTATACAATAACAACTCCTCATGAACTAGTCTGTTTAAATAGCATATTCATTACCACTAGTCATCACCACCAAACAATGTTCGTCAATGAGACATCATATATATAACAAGTTGGTCACTAGTCATAATCACAAGTCCTCATCCTCCTCATCAACTCTAACACATTATAGCACATAATAACACATTCTACCTAGGACCTACTCCTCTCATAGGACCTACTCTACCCTCTCTTAGGTAAAATATCATAAAACAAGATAGGCATTGACTCTTCATTAAGGAAACTGGACTCTCCATAATGAAGAACCGAGATCATCCGGTCTCCAAGTCTTGGCCTACGCACAATGTTGCTTCTAAGTAGCTCTCTACGATGGTTGAAACATTTTTTCCAATCTTTTATTATCATGGCTTCCTCGCTTTTAGAAATCCGGTATGGACAGGAGTGATATGGATACTGTGGCTGACCTGGCCGTGGTGGCCGTAAGCTCATAACGTCAACGCGACCTCTTGACAACATCAGATGAGGCACACAGTCCATCGGGATTTTCTGTTCAAAAACATAGTAATAACTTTGTCGTTAGCAATGTAGTTTAGTTTTAAAAAAATTTATGCAAAAGATGCACGGATGTCGTAATAGTACAAAATCTTACCATGATATCTCCATTGATGTTACCGTAGCACACCGCGTGCACTAGTGGCACATATGGACCATAATTTTGCGGAATTCGATAATAGCTATTGTAATTCTCAAGATCAGTAAAAAATGTGATCAGACCATCTTTCTCCTTATAAGTTAATTGTGCTTCATCATTGTAGTAGTAGGTTCTGTCTACCATCTTCCGTACATTTTTTGAAGAATGAAAATAAGCTGTCAAATATTTTGAAATAACCAATATAAATTACTTAGTAAATATGTTTATGAAACTCACACAACGGTAGAACTGGAAGCGTGTCAACAAGGACCCACATGGTCATATCATTTTCGTCGATGTCAGGATCACCAAGATCGAAGGTGAGAAGCATACCCTCATGAAAATCATACGCCTTGGAAAGGGCTTCCCAATTCGGGCAACCAAAATTGGATGAGTTCACAGAATTGTATAGTTTTACAGCAAAATCATAACCATGATGGGTCCTTAGTTGAATTATCTTTTTCTCCATGCTTTCATGATCTTCAAACCCATCTTCTCCAAGACATAGCGTCTTGAATGGCATGGGATAAGCTAGTCGAATTGTAAGAGACGAAAATTACACGTTGAAGAAGCAGAGAAGTCGTGTAAAAATAACAAAAAACACTTGTCATCGTTGCGTACCATATCAACATCGAAGGTATCTTGGAGCTTGATGCTGAAGCGCCGACCTTCTACCAGGTGAGGCCTGTCGCACATACCGCGCTTATCTTCGCAGTAAACGCACATAGCGAATTCCCTTTCGTCGTCAGACATTTCCTAATAGGTAATTAATAATCCATCATCGAATACATATATAGTAGTTTGTAGCAAAGATCATCATATAACAACTAAAACACCTAAAATTTGTAGTTTGTAGTAGTTTGTAGCAAATATCATCATATAACAACTAAACCACCTAAAATTTGTAGTTTGTAGTAGTTTGTAGAAAAGATCATTATATAATCCATCATGAATACATATCTTTTGCATTCAATAAGTAAATAACTGATAGGTAATTAACAATCCATCATCGGATACATATATAGTAGTTTGTAGCAAAGAGATCATCATATAATATCACTAATACATCTCGAATAATAGCTCCTCTAGGTTCAGTGTGCCGCGGTGGACACCCAAAGAGAAGGAACCATCACCGGATCATAGCTCCGGTGAGATCCCCAAAGAAACTGCCAGGTATTGGAGAACCGGCCGTTCGCCAACTCAACCAAGTAGCGCTGGACGTGCGTGTTCTCCTCCATGACACGGTGTTGCACCACCTGCGCTGGGGACTCAATCCTCTCCACCGATGCAGGCCCACGTGACCGCCACCAAAGAAGCTCTGGGTCGATGACGGGCTGGCTCCTCACTAAGCTGCGCTCACCAGAAGGTAGCACAACCCAGTACTAGCCCGGCGGAGCCCAGTCCCGGACATGGCCCCTCGGCTCACCAAAAGAAGCTCCGAGTCGACGATGAGGATGTGGGATAGGCATCGTCGACGTCGAGAACAAAAAGCTGAATTATGAAAACAAAATTAATAAACACTTAGCAAAATTTGGCATGAACTTTGCTAAAAATAGGACCAATCGAGCGCCTGAAATTTGCCAGAACGTAAACGAATCGACATTTCTGGCAAAACATAGGCCACTCGGAAAAATATGACATGTCCACTGCAAATTTGCATATAACAGGAAAAATTGCTTTAACTAAAAAAATAACAACAATTGCTTTAACTAAAAAAATACCTAGAATTCTGTTAACTACACCTAAAACAACTAAAACACCTAAAATTCTGTTAACCACACCTAAAACAACTAAAACACCTAAAATTCTGTTAACTACACCTAAAACAACTAAAACACCTAAAACTCTTTTAAATACACTTAAAACAAATTCAACATTATTCTAAGAACACCTACATTATTCTAAGAACCTACATTTTTAACTAAAACACCTACAAATTTAACTAAAACACCTAAAAATTCAATTAAACACCTACATTATTCTAAGAACCTACATTTTTTCAACTAGGATTCAAAATTATTAACTACTCTCTAATAACTATAGCTAGGGAGGGAGGAAGGAGTACCTCTCGGTGGAGGAGGGCCAGCGCGGGGGTGGGGGGGGGTGGGGGGGGGGGCGACCGGGGAGCTAGCCAGTGTGGGGGGGGGGGGGCAGGGGAGGAGGGCCGATGCGGGGGGGGGGGGGTCGGCAGGGGAGGAGGGCGGCGCGGGGGAGGGCGGCCTGAGTAGGACGCGGGGGCGGCGGCCGGATTGGGGGATGTCTGAAGGATTCGATCTGGTGGTGTGAGCGTGTGAGTGTGAGTGAGGGGAGAGGGGTGGTGCGCGGGGGAGGAGGCCCAGCGCTATAGCTAAAGCTGCAACGGGGGGCCGAGAGCGTGGCCCATTAGCAGTAGCGCTGGCCGTGAAATCCAGCGCTACTGCTAACGTGTGCTTGTAGCGCTGGTGCTGGCCGGCGCTACTGTTAAATAGCAGTAGCGAGGGGTATATAACCAACGCTACTGCTAAATGTCTACCTATAAGCATTTTCCTAGTAGTGTAGGACCACGACACACCTGCCGAGCCGCATCATTGGCCTTTTGTGTAGGTATCATTACCCTGGCCTAGCCACTTTGCCTGACAACACCGAGGAACCAGCCTGGTCAGAGCACTTTAAATATGGAAAGGATTTCCCTGACCAAAAGAAGAGGCCAAGAGGGTGTATGAAAACAAAACAATTCATGTGGTTAAGGATTTCTGGGTGAGTAAATTTGAAACACATCAATTGTTGTTCCATCCCTTTGAAAATTGCTGCCTCATGACTTCATCCTTTGCGTCGACTTTCACGATGTAGGATTTCTTTACTTGTGCCGAGGGTGAGTAGAATCACGCAAATAAGGTCGTGGAAAATATCGCCAAGAAATCTTGTGCAAAAGATTCACTATCATTACAAGAAATATGTCAACTTATGACCACCACTATTGGTCACTGAAAGGTCACAAATTTCCATTTATGACCTTTTTGTGACCAAAAACAGAAGGTCAAAAGCTGGCCGTCGTAAACTGACTATAGCGACCTTTCTTCTGGAATGGTCAAAGATGTTTACGACCAAAATATTCCTACTATGGCGTTTTGGTCACTAGCAACCTCCCCCAGGCCACGTAGGCATCCAGCGTGGCAAGCTGATGTGGCACAAGATTCAGCCCAGTCCAATTCGATTTTCTACATGGGCCGAGCCCAATAATTCGGCCTTTTTACTGTATATTTTCTCTATTAATTTTCTCTAGCTACATGGGACTGGCCCAACAATTTGGCCTTTTTTTATATTTTGGGCCATGGCCTTTTTAGTTTTTCAGTATATATTTTTCAAACTGGTCCCACAGGTCAGATGGGTCCCACTTGTCATAATCTCCTATATTGGTCCCACATGTCAACAATGTGAGCATTGTTTAGATTATTTTCACAAATGGGTCCCACTAATCAGGTTTCCATTTCACACGTCTTCAAATCACACAAATAATCAATATTTTAAATAGAACAGAACAAATGTAGAATTTCTTAGGCCTGGAGCTCCTGTACATAGTCTATTACAATCTGTGCATAGTCTATTACAACCCAGATATGCCTACTATTACAGTACTATAATATTTACAGTTTATTACAGTCAAACAGAACTAATCTTTGCTGCGTAGGGCTACACGCTGCTTCGAACTTGAAATTTCCTAGGCCTGGAGCTCCTGTAAAAGGGTGAACACAAAGGCATTAGAGTACCATTTTCATTACTGGATATACAAAGCAACTACATGTTGATATAATTGGATTGTATGCATGGCGGATTTGTAATACGAAGTGTGAGTGCTGCTAGTCAATAAAGAAATTATCTAGTTAGGACAGAAAGCACATCTTAAGAAATTTGAGGCCCTGTTCAGAACTGGGAAACAGTTGCTCCCCAGCTCCTCGTATTTTTAGGAGCTCGAGTGACTCCAAACAGGGCCTGAATATCATCTTACTATTATAACTGTGTGTTTATAAACCACAGGGCAGGCACCTATCATTTTGCACATACACACACCAACAGAAACAAAACAAGCAGATTGGAGGGCTTGCTGCACATCCTGTGCAGGGGCATCACCATAAACAAAATTGTAGACTAACTAGGTTGGTGCTATTCTGTTGCAAACAAAATTGTTGGATCCATACAAAGTAAAGTAATTAGGCAACCTTGAGGAACCAAAAACCATGGCTGCTAGATCGAATGAAACAAGGAGGGGAGAGGGGGCGGAGGGGAGTTGGGGTCACCTTCACCTTGGGTGGCTGGACGACGACGTCGTGGATTTCGAGCTCCAGGTGGAAGAAGCACTTAACGGCGGCAACCGTTGTGGCTGGGTGCGCCCCTCCTGCTCCTCCTCCTCGAGGAGGACAAGGCCAGCGGCTACAAGAAATAATAAACGTGTTAAAAGGATAGTACTTTTTAATATAAGATGTAATAATAACATGTTTACATTGAACTGACTATTGATAAAACTGAAGGGGAAGAAGACTTGTTGTCATCCTGATGATTAAAATGGAATAATACATTTCAGAGGACACGTGAGCAGTCATGAAAACTATTACATGTTTCTCTTGCTGTACTGAGAATGGAGAAGCGCTTAATTCAGAGAAACTTATAGAAACCTATAGCAAAGGTTTCTGGTCAATGGATATATAGGAACATTAGAGAGCATCAAATTTCAAAATCAACACCATATGTATTACACTGACTCGTATGATACTACTTGTTCATGTACTTGTACTAGTGCAGGATGACTCATTGTCCTACTACTGCCTATTCCGGTTTCTTTCAAGTTAGGAAATAACTGAAACTACTCATCATTCATGAACATACATCTATAATCTTAATCTTTTGATCTTGTGTTGGAAAGAAAGAACTACTGCAGATTCATAGTACAACGAAGGAACTGCTGTTGAACTGAAAATACTGCAGAACCAACGCCAAACAGCTATTGCAGACAACACTGACAAAGAAGGAGATCGGGGTTGCCCTCGCACTGCGCTAGCGTGTAGACCGGGGTTCAGTAATAGGAAACAACTGAATATGACATAAGGATGCAACAAAACTAACATGACAGGGTAACATGGCATTCAGCTACCCCAGACCATCTAGAGCCCAAAATCCGGGGCATTTCCCACTCCCAAATCGCTGCATCCTCCAACTTAAAAGGATGCAAACACTTGACAGTAACTCCATCCTAGCTATGTAATTCAAGTTCAGCAACAGAAAACAAAACCGCTGGATATGACAGTAGGATGCAACAAAATTAACATGACACGGCACGGGGACGAAATAAACAAGTTCTAACTGAGATGCACAAAACAGTCTACTGCATCCCGAGCAGCAGCCATGGTCGAGCACTCCCTCCCCAGGCGCCAAAAAACAAAGGTTAGACTAATGTGGTTAGTGTGGTTTATGTATATTTGCACAGCACACAGCATAACAGATAAACAAAGGCCAAGAACCCATAGGCGCCAGAAAACAAAAATCTTTTTAGACTAATGCCTATTCCATGCCATCTGATCTACAACAGCAAAATTCACTACACAATAGTTATTTCATAGAAGAATGTTACTCCAGCAGTACAATTCACTACACAATAGTTATTTTATAGAAAAATGTTCCTCCATGTGCACCAAAAGCAACCAATGCATCTTTTCACTGAGCTTGCTGGGGAAAAGCAATGATGCTACAGACAATAAACCTACACAGGGGCTTTCCAGTAGCACACCATGTAACAGAAACAATTCTAATATTTCATATCATCCATGTCATAATTAGAAAATGAGAAAATATAGTTCCACATAAGCAAGCAAATATAAAACGAAAACTAGTTGCATATATGTTTTGCAACAAACTAATTTAGAGCAGTAGCACTAGGGAGTAGGGAATGACAGCAGCAGCAGCGGCAAATTTAGAGCAGTAGCACTTGGCATTTCAGTAGCAAATTTAGAGCAGTAGCAAGAATGTGATGTTCTCCTTCTTGAGCTTCTCCTTGTACTCCTCGTACTCGGCGGCGTAGTCATCTTGAATCCCGACAAATCAATCGTGTGAGCCGAGGGGAGGGGGAGGAGGAGGTTTAAAAAGAAGCAGCGTCGGCGGCGAGGTTCGTACCAGATCGAGCACCTTGAAGATGGCCTTGTCGTAGCGCGCCTTGGCCTCCTCCGCGAGCGCCTGGCGGCAGGAGCTTATTAGGAACATTGCACAAGATAGACAGACGAGCGGGAGCAGCGCGGGGGAGGAGGAGCGTGCGCGTACCTTGGCAAATCCCTCGGTGGTGCCGGTCTGCGTACCGAAGAAGAGGGCGCCACGCTGGCGGCCGTCGTCGGGGTCGGGCTCCAGGTCCTTCTTCGCGGCGGCGGCAGCGCTGCCAGCCACCGCAGGATCGCGACGCGCGGGGTGGGGGAGGGGCTGTTAGGGTTGGCGGCGTGGTAGAGTGAGTGGTGCGCGGTGAGGGCGTCGACGAGCTGCCGCGCGGTGCGCGGTGACGCGAGGGCGGCGGCCATGGTCGGAGCCGCGGGGGGTGTGTGTCCGTGTCTCAGTGGCCGGTCGGAACTCGGGAATGGGGAGGAGCGTGCGCGAGCGGGAGAGGATGAGGGGGGAGAGTGAGGCCGGCGGCGAGATTGGATCTGGGGAAGGGATAGGGTTTCGGTGGTTGGAGGGGATGAGGGGGGAGAAGGGGGCGGCGACGATGGATCTGGGGAGGGGATAGGGTTTGGGTGGTTGGGCTGCCCGGGGGTGGGGGTTCTTTTTCTTTCTTTCTATTTGTTTTTTTTAGATAAATGGGATGGATGGATGGATGGATGGATGCCATGTCATCGATCCATGGCACAAACATTTCAACCAATAAGAACAAAGCTTATGTAATTGTGTTTTTCTATTTGTTTCTCTTTTATTTTTTGCACGAGGGTGCATTTTGAAATGGCATAATTTGTCAAAATATATCACACTTTGCATCAAAGTGCATCTTGGAATGGCAAACAATGTTGCTTAAGGAAATTTTCATTTTATTTACACGGAAAATCCATTTTCCATTTTTTGAGTGCCCGAAATGAGGTTTTTTTGTGAAGGACCTACCATATATTTGTTGCAAAATTGTACCAAATCAATTTTCTAAAATAATAGGCTATATTTAATGCACAATTGACCAAATGGTTGGGTGTAAAAAGTTTTGATCCACCTCTGGTGAAAAAGACAAATTGCCATCGATTCAGCTAGAAACGGGTCAAATTTGAACTGTAGCTGCCTCATAGTTCGCTCTTTATTTTTTCCAAAAATCATTTCTAGGTACATAAGTATCTATTTAATCATAGAAACACCGAAAAAATTCCAAGATTCAACCACTAGATAGGAACGGTCAAGCCCGCTGTTTTGACCGCATTTTGAAACGGGCATAAAAAATTCATAAAAAATCAAAAAATTGGAAATCTTCGCATTCTGTCATTATATGTGACCTTGTTTCCAGGAAAAATAATAAACTTGTAATACGGCAATTATTTTAAAAAAGTGTTCTCAGAAACGAGCTATCACGTGTGGAGATCAATGGCTTTCAAGCCAAAATGACCAATCTTATGGCCACATTCATGGCATAGTTTCTTCAAATGATCTCATGGTGTGCACAAGGGTGCATATTAGAATGGCAAACAATGTTTCCTAAGGAAGTTTTCATTTTCGTTGGACGAAAAAACTATTTTCCATTTTCAGAGTGCCCGAAAGGAGGTTTTTTTGTGAAGGAACTACCAAATAATTGTTGCAAAATTGGACCGAATCATTTTTCTAAAATACTAGGACATATTTAATGCACAATTGACCAAATGGTTGGGTGTAAAAACTTTTGATCCACCTCTCGTGAAAAAGACAAATTTCCGCCGATTCAGCTGGAAGCGGGTCAAATTTGAACTGCAACTACCTCATAGTTTGCTATTTATTTTTTTCCAAAAATCATCTCTAGGTACATAAGTACCTATTTCATCAGAGAAACACCAAAAAAATTCCAAGATTCAACAACTAGCTAGGAACGGTCATTCCCGCCGTTTTGACCGCATTTTGAAACGGGCATAAAAAATTCAAAAAAAATCAAAAAATTGGGAAACCTTCGCATTGTGTCATCATATGTGGCCAAGTTCCTAGGAAAAATAACAAACTTGTAATACGACAATTATTTTAAAAAAGTGTTCTCAGAAACGAGCTATCACGTGTGGAGATCAATGGCTTTCATGTCAAAATGATCAATCTTATGGCCACATTCATGGCATAGTTTGTTCAAATGATCTCATATTGTGCACAAGGGTGCATATTGGAACGACAAACAATGTTGCCTAAGGAAGTTTTCATTTTCGTTGGACGAAAAAACCATTTTCCATTTTCCGAGTGCCCGAAAGGAGGTTTTTTTGTGAAGGAACTACCAAATAATTGTTGCAAAATTGGACCGAATCATTTTTATAAAATACTAGGCCATATTTAATGCACAATTGACAAAATGGTTGGGTGTAAAAACTTTTGATCCACCTCTCGTGAAAAAGACAAATTTCCGCCGATTCAGTTGGAAGCGGGTTAAATTTGAACTGCAGCTGCCTCATAGTTTGCTATTTATTTTTTCCAAAAATCATTTCTCGTTACATAAGGACTTATTTAATCATAAATACATGGTTTGGTGGCGATACGTTGAGGTTTGGGCGGTGGCCGAGGGCCTCAACTCTAGAGCGCGTAAACTCGCATGCCCGTCGCGTGGTCACCGCGTGACCGTAATGTTTCCATGTGTTCTGGGCGACTTAGGCATGTCTAGTGGGCTGGGCACTCCCCAGGTTGGTGCTAGGAAGAAAATTACAACATAAGATACTCACGAGAAGACCGATCGATGCTCAAACATGAATTAGCAGCCAAGTGTTTGATTAGCGGTACGGGAAATGCACATGGCCAATGGGCGTGAGTTTTGGCTGAGGATGATCATCTACTAAGGAGAATGTCTTCACAAATTTTTAGCTCAAAAGAAGGATCCTAGGTGGTACTTGCTTTGCAAAGTACCATGCTGGACAAAAATATGAATGTTGAAGCTGGGCTCAAAATAATGAATGGATTGAGCTGAAATTTTGTGGAGGATGGTTATTTGGGCATAGGAAAGCATTGTAGAAAATTGATACCATTTGGACATGCCAAAGTAGTGTTGGGGAACGTAGCAGAAATTCAAAATTTTCCTACGTGTCACCAAGATCTATCTATGGAGAGACCAGCAACGAGTAGAAAGAGAGTGCATCTACATACCCTTGTAGATCGCTAAGCGGAAGCATTCAAGTGAACGGGGTTGATGGAGTCGTACTCGTCGTGATTGAAATCACTGATGATCAAGTGCCGAACGGACGGCACCTCCGCGTTCAACACACGTACAGCCCGGTGACGTCTCCCACGCCTTGATCCAGCAAGGAGAGAGGGAGAGGTTGAGGAAGACTCCATCCAGCAGCAGCACAACGGCGTGGTGGTGGAGGAGGAGCGTGGCTAGAAGAGGAGGAAGAAAGGACGCAGGGCTGCACCAACGAGAGATCGAATCGCGTGTATTATGTCTGTCTCATGGGCAGCCCTATGCCTCACTATTTATAGGGGGAGAGGGGGCTGCGCCCACCTCTAGGGTTTCCCACCCCCAAGGGGTGCGGCCAGCCCTAGATGGCAAAGGGGGCGGCGGCCAGGAGGGGGAGGAGAGGGAGGCGCAGGGAGCATGGGCCTTAGGGCCCATCTGCCCTAGGGTTTGCCCCCTCCCACTCTCCCCTGCGCCTTGGGCCCCTTGTGGGGGGCGCACCAGCCCACCTGGGGCTGGTTCCCTCCCACACATGGGCCATGCAGCCTTCCGGGGTTGGTGGCCCACTTGGTGGACCCCCGGGACCCTCCCGGTGGTCCCGGTACTTTACCGATAAACCCCGAAACTTTTTCGGTGACCAAAACAGGACTTCCCATATATAAATCTTTACCTCCGGACCATTCCGGAACTCCTCGTGACGTCCGGGATCTCATCCGGGACTCTGAACAACATTCGGTAACCACATACAAGCTTCCTATATAACCCTAGCGTCATCGAACCTTAAGTGTGTAGACCCTACGGGTTCGGGAGACATGCAGACATGACCG
Source organism: Triticum timopheevii (assembly GCA_963921465.1). Lineage (NCBI taxonomy): Eukaryota > Viridiplantae > Streptophyta > Magnoliopsida > Poales > Poaceae > Triticum > Triticum timopheevii. The sequence continues at coordinate 632,140,261 of OY997274.1, read as the reverse complement.
AGACGTTCTCTGGTCAATAACCAACAGCGGGATCTGGATACCCATGATGGCTCCCACATGTTCCACGATGATCTCATCGGATGAACCACGATGTCAAGGACTTAATCAATCCCGTATACAATTCCCTTTGTCTAGCGGTATTGTACTTGCCCGAGATTCGATCGTCGGTATCCTTATACCTTGTTCAATCTCGTTACCGGCAAGTCTCTTTACTCGTTCCGTAACACATCATCCCGTGATCAACTCCTTGGTCACATTGCGCAAATGATGATGTCCTACCGAGTGGGCCCAGAGATACCTCTCCGCTTACACGGAGTGACAAATCCCAGTCTCGATTTGTGCCAACCCAACAGACACTTTCGGAGATACCTGTAATGCACCTTTATAGACACCCAGTTACGTTGTGACGTTTGGTACACCCAAAGCACTCCTACGGTATCCGGGAGTTGCACAATCTCATGGTCTAAGGAAAAGATACTTGACATTAGAAAAGCTTCAGCATACGAACTACACGATCTCTATGCTATGCTTAGGATTGGGTCTTGTCCATCACATCATTCTCCTAATGATGTGATCCCGTTATCAACGACATCCAATGTCCATAGCCAGGAAATCATGACTATCTGTTGATCACAACGAGCTAGTCAACTAGAGGCTCACTAGGGACATATTGTGGTCTATGTATTCACACGTGTATTACGATTTCCGGATAATACAGTTATAGCATGAATAAAAGACAATTATCATGAACAAGGAAATATAGTAATAATACTTTTATTATTGCCTCTAGGGCATATTTCCAACAAGTAGTACTTCCTTCACAATGCTCTTCTATGGACAGAAACTTGGGAAAACTAGTGAGAGAGATTGGATGAATGAAATGAGCTCAAAATTGGTGTGGGTAAGTTACTTAGGTATGGTCATGCGCTGGTCAATTTTCAGATCATTTGGGTAAGCCTAGCTAGCACTTACTTCACAAAGCTTCTCTCGAGGTAGAAACTTTGGAAATTTCCCGAGAAAGATTTACTAGGAAAATTGAGCTGAATATTATCATGTGGCAATGATTTGGGTATGGAAGAGTGCCCGAAAAGTTTGAGGGTAATAGGAGGGGTCTATATAACACTTGCTTTGCAACCTGCCAATTTGGCCATAAAATATAAATTGAACCTGGGCTCACATAGATGATTTGACTGAGCTGCAATTTGGAGGAGGGTGATAATTTGGGCATATGAAGAAACTGTATAAATTTCATGTCATTTAGAGATATAAAAAAGGTACTTCCTTCACAATGCTTCTAGGTGGACAAAAACTTTGGAAATTTGCCGAGGAAGATTTGCTAGGCAAATGGAGCTGAATTTTGTCATGCGGTAATGATTTAGATAGGAAAGAGTGCCCAAAAATTCGTAGGGAAATCAAGAATATATGAATAGCACTTCCTTCATAAAGTGTTGTTGTGAACATAATAGGAAAATGAATATTGTTGAATTAGTTTTGAACTAGGCAAGGAAGAATTTTTACATATTTGATGAAGATATGACCCAAAGAATTTATGAGATTTTTTGGGGAATTTTGGGAATGATAGAAATATAGGTTGCTTCACAACCTAGGGCAAAAACTGCCACATGGACATGACACATAGGCAAAACTGATGAGATGGCGCCTAGTCATCACAACCCACCACAATCTACAAGGTTATGACCATCTATATTGGTCATTAACAACTAGAAATAAGGCAGCGGACTAGCACTGTTTGCTTTGTGACCATTTCATGTAAGGAAATTACGACCTTTCTGACCAAAATGGTCGCAATGGTTTAGGGTTTGAAGCCCCCTGAACAGTTTTTGACCAATTGGTCTAAAATGGTCATAAATTTATGACCAATTCTTCGAGGGTCACTGACAGAAGGTCATAAGTTGACATATTTCTTGTAGTGTATGAGGGGCGCGTCTGGTGCGTGATCCAATATCACGATGAACAACCGAAGAAAAAGTTTGCAAGAAAGAAGCCCGACAAGAGCATCTTACACGTGAATAGTTTTTGAAGGTATGTGAAGGTTGCTTACTATTCCATACAATACCGCAACTTAACTTCCTTCCTAAGCTATATTTTTACTCAGGTGGTTCCTCGGTGGTGCACCGACAACATGCAGTGCTGGAACAATGATCGTTGACATGTGGATAATTCTAGAGTGGCAGGCTAAACACAAGATAATAGGGAAGAGGCGTCTTAAGATGGGTGCTCCAGCACACGGTCAAGGCAACCTCACCATCCCTGGTGTCATGGACAAGCATCAAAGCAAATACCTTCTTTCTTTCTCAGGACTTCGTCCGTCACGCGCTAGCGTGCCCTTCATGGTTGTGACAATTATCTTTAGCAGGAGAGAGCAACAGGCATTGCCATCTCTTTCTTTTGGGCTTGGAGCTCGAAACACATGAAACCTGTCAAGGACAGAGACCCTAATAATCTATATGGTGACTGGATTAGCGCTAAATCTCATTACAAAGGGAATAAATACATCACAAAGTACAAGGAGATGCACATGGAGGAGTCTGATGCCATGGACGGGCCCTTTGACCCTAAGGTAGCTCTTATTGCTAACAGCGGTAGGATGAATGGGCGGATGGGGTTTCAGGTTGATTTTGTCTGGACCTCAAGCCTACCCATAATCAAGGAGGTGAGGGATATGAGTACGGGCTCAAGTCCTAGCATAAAGGCACGCCCTGTGCATTTCGAGGTCATGTATGAGACAATTCAGGTCAGTTCTTCTTCATTCGTCAATACAATGGTCATGCATAGTTGCCTTGCAACACTGATGATAATGCGTTGGCATGTTGTAGGCCTGGCTGGATGCAGAACAGGGACTGTGGGAGGAGAAGCAGAGATCACGGGCTGAAGACCGGTCCATTATCGAGAAACAGAACCAAGAATTGTAGACACTGAAAGAGATGGTTGCACAACTTTATGCCATGAGTGGCAACACTAGCCAGTATCACCAATCCACCCTACAGATGATCCTTCCTTGGACATGATGAGTTCTCTTCAAACTTATTCAACCACCATCTTCGGGTTTTTTGACAGAAAGACTGTAAGGGAACCCCCTACAGTATAATTGGTGCAACAAACCCAAATTGCAAGTACTATGCCTTGAACCTGGGTGGGTGGGAAGGCATCAGCCCCTTCCCACCACTAGGCTATGCCTTAGTCTGCAACCACCATCTTCGTTCTTACCATTCATCTTATTCGTCTCATGTGCTTACATGTCATTCCTTCAATTGGGTCTAATAAAGTGCCAGTAGCTAATCCTGAAGTTGAGCAAGCTAACCCAATAGCTAATTTCAATGTTCCCATTGCCAACAAAACCGTGTGAGCCCCTAGTTATCTTCATGAACTTTTTGCTTTCCTGTGCATGCACTTGTGCTTTTCTAAACTTGCTATGCTTGAGAACAATGTGTTTGTGTGCTTGAGACAATGAGTTTGTGCTTGAGACAATGAGTTTGTGCACATTTGAGACCATATGTTGTTTGACTATAATGTGGCAATGGTTGAGTCACCTACGAAGTGATATTGCTTGCTTTATATATGTGAGATATTATTTCAATGTGATTTGTTGCAGGGCATACAAAAAATATTTTTTGGCCAATGGCAGATGCTTTGCCGAGTTTGGGTACTCAGGGAAACATATTTACCGAGTGGAACACTTGGGGATAAAGCCACATGGCGCCATCTGGTTTCTTGGATACATCATTGCCCAGTAACCCGTAGTGAAAACTCGGCAAATAGTATATCCTGGGCTATCGGTGGGCAAATCTTTGCTGAGTGAGAAACTCGGCAAACTGATGATGTCTATGCTGAGTATCTGCAGACACACTCGGTGAACGTCTCGTGCCATGCGTCGTCCGCCCATACGACAAGGTTTACCGAGTGCTCGAGACTCGGCAAAGACGTCCATGTTTGCCAAGTACATCCGCGAGGGATCTCGGCAAAGACGGTACCTCGTCACACTGTCGCCGCCACATGGCGGTCGTAGGGCATAAGTGGTCGCTGAGTACTTGGATGAGGGACTCGGCAAAGGTTTCTGCCCGTGGTAGCCGCCGTCTCCGTCCGGCCCATCAAGTGCTTTTTTTTTTTGCCGAGTCCTAGTTTTAGCACTCGTCAAAGTGTTTGCCGAGTCCCGTGTTCTGGTTCTCGGCAAAGTCAGCTTTGCTGGCAGGATTCGGGCCGAGAACAATACTCAGCAACGTCTTCGCCGAGTGTGAAACGGCTTTCACCGAGTTTTTTTCGTACTTGGCAAAGCTGAAATTCTAGTAGTGAGAGAATTTTCGTTCCATTACCCAACCCATGCAGCTGAGACCACTAGCTACAAAGATTGGAAAAAATCTGCTGCGTGACACAACTAGACGAACTTGTCATGGGTTCACTACTAAACTTATCACCAAAGGAAACGAGATGGTCCGCAACATTATTATACGCCCTTGGGCAATACAAAACTTTCCAACACAGAAAATTCAAAGTGATGCTTTCCTTGATCTCCTAGAATATGGAACTGTTTAAGACAAGGTCTAGCTCTGGGCTAATGATGGCACAGACCAGGAATTCAGATTCTACATCTTGGCATAATTTCAAACGTAGCTAGATTCCCACGTATTGTCAATCCAAGTACAATTATAGTTCATACATGTATAACTCAGGCACGGCACCTCTTGTAGATATGTTTGTGGTTTGGTTTGCTCCAATCTCCCACGCTCAAGTTAATTTAAACAATTGTTGGCCATGAGCCATGACAACACAGGTTGTTCCTAATAGCTTCACCTTCAAAGGCTAGCTAGCTCTAACTAGGTTGTTTCTCTCGTGCGGATGGTGAATTAATACCTTATATAACAGCAATAGAACGGCAAATCATATATATTTGCATAGGTAAGGTGTTCCATATTACTTGGAGGAGGAAGATCATGCATAGCAAGATATTCGCATAGGTAAGGTGTGGTATGCATGCGCTGAATGCAGTACATTTGAGGACCCGTCATGCTTGCCTGCTTGTTTCGCCTGTCATGCATCGTGGCAGCCTTTCAGTTTCATGCGCTTTTGCATTATTATCATGCAAAGGAACCAAGCCTTTGGCTGGCCAGCCTGTACGTGTGCATACAATAGGTAGAATGTGTGAATCCCATCAAACAAACGACATTGTGATCGTCAGTCTTTGATCATGATTGGCCTACAAAAAGGAAACATGCTTGTGCAGACACGTCAATCCGGAAGCCTCAACCAAAAACTCTGCACACACCGCATTGTTTTTTGGAATGGAAGGAGGGCCTCGAAGGGTCCCGATATTTTCAGCGGAGATATTACATCTCTTAAAAGGATTTATGAAATTTAAGTTTCAATCCGGTCCTTGAAGTTTTCCTACTAAACTGAGAACTTGAATTATAACTAGGTCCAAACAGTGGCTCCAGCTCAGATGCAATCTCGGTGAGCCGGGGATGACATCTACTTGGCCCAGCTAGATTCCCACGTATAACTACCTCTGTGATAGATTCCCACGTATCGGCATAATTTCAAAACTAGCTAGATTCCCATGTATCGTTGACCTAAGTATAACTACATGTACAACTCAGGCACCACACCTCGCGTTGATATGATTGTGGTTTGGTTTGCTCCAATCTCCCATGCTTGTTGGCCATGGGCCATGACAACGAAGCTTGTTCCTGACAGCTTCATCTTTAAAGGCTGGCCAACTCTAAGTGTCTAACTAGGTTGTTTTCCTCTCATGTGGACGGTGAATCAATATAACACCTTATATAGCAGCACTAGAATATTAAACCATGCATATATATTGCAGGAAGAATATCATGCATAGCCAAATGTTTGCATGCACCGAACGCAGTACATTTGGGGACGGTCATGTGATGTGCATGCTTGTTTCGCATATCATGCATCACATCGATCTTGCATTTTCATTGTACTTTTCCAATTTGCATTGTTCTCTTGTAAACCAACCAAGCCTTTGGCTGGCCCGCATGAATGTGTGCATACAATTTGCGTAAATGTATGTTTTACTTATAAAGTGAGGCGAAAGCCTATTCAAAGGAAAAAAAAACTTCTTCTAGATCAAGGAACCCATCGAGCTTATAAGGGCATCTGTAGTTGGTCCCTTAAAACCGGTTAAAGGAGTAAAATTTTGGTTTGAGGAGTTAAACCAGACTTAGTTGATCCCTTATCTGGTTTAACTCCTCAAATATTATACTCCTTGCATCGACCGCAACACAATCTCAGGATAACTATTCCCCTCCTGCACCCCGCACCTCCGTGCCGCCTCTCTCCCTCGCTTGCGCCGCGTCGATGCTGGCGCCACCAAGTGAGCATCACAGCCAATCCGCCCCCACCCCAACGCTTCCAGTCGACCAGCGCCACCCCTGAAATGGCGGGGTCAATCTATCGGAGGTCGCCGGCACCAATTCGAAGCGTGAATCCTGACTGCGGCATGCAACCCACACGAGCACAGAGCGGCAAGCCTCCCACCGGTTCCTTCACTGACCTACCACCGCTGCCGAATAGGAAGTAATACGGCATGTAGCAGTGGCCATGGGGGACGTGGGTGTCGTAAATCAAGGACCGGTACACCGGCCAGCTTTACTGGATTGGCTCCTTCTAGGCATACAACATGAAGGCAGTGGAGCCTCTACGTCAACCGAGCGAAGATAAACTTCCCCATCGGCAGCTGCGACACAGGACATGTCAACTCGTACTGGATCGATGGGAAGAGCGGCATGAGCATGCATGAGACGCACGAGAACCCCACCTACCCGAGGTGACGGTTGGAGGTCAGTGTGATCAAATTTGAGTTCACCCATCCATTGTCGCCTTCGTGAAGCGGTAGGGTAGAGTGCAAGATAATCATTGAACCCACAACTCCTCTAAAATGGTTATCGTGGCCATAGGCTCCCGGTGGTCACCCTGTCACCAGTAACTATCCTGTCCATATCCTTCTTCTCCGTGGCTTGGCAGAGGTGGTAGAGGATCTGTGGCCGGTGATAAGAGGTTTATGATGTTTGTGGCATGGATACTGTTGCTTCAAGGAGGAATCGTGGCAGCGCGGTACCTGAAGCATGTCAAAGGGGATCTTTGTTTCGAGGCTCACATATATCTTCAGTACTCAGGCTTGGTTGTCAAGTTCATGGGGGTTCCCTTTGTGGTCGCCGAGCCCCGGGGTTTCTCTTTCAAATCCTTACATGCTAAAATTGGCCCGGTAGCATTTATATTCACTTGTATGCAGCTGTTAAATGCTTATCGTCGACCACATGAAGCAGAGAATGGTGAAATTCTTCTATCAAGAAACAGGATAGTGTGGTAATATCGGCATACGTACATTGGGAGGACTGCTCTGGTAGCCGGTTTTCCGGCAATCTTCACTAGTTTGTACCACCTTGGGAATAGGTACGACAACAAGACCATCAAGGGACTTACATGTGGATTGGTTGTATGGGTTGTCGGTGGGTGTGTTGGTGGTGGCTTACCTCGAGTACATGAAGGTTAAGCGAAGAAGAGATGGTACCGATGGCCTTATCAAAAAAAGCATAGCCGAATGAACTTTTTCGAGAAACCTTGCTGGCGTAGGGTGCTTAGTAGAGAAATCCAGGATACATAGTCGAATGGTTTTTAAAAGTCTAGGTTAAAAATCATGGTAGGTGCCTTTCTATTGTGGCATCAGTAAATTAGGTCTTCTCCATAGATGAAATTTTCCGCAATATTCGCCCATTTATGAAGCCCACTCTGGTAGCCGTGTACCAGAAGCGATATGAAAGTTTGATTCTATTTGTTAAAATCTTGGCAATTGCTTTCATGGGGCATTTCTCAAGAGAAATTGATCTGAAAGCGTCAGCTGATATGGAGCCATCTTTTTTATTTATATTTAATTTTTATTCAAATCTCTGTTTATCAAGCAGTTGTCATAACATATTGCAATGGCGATATCCAATTATGAAATGGCTAGAGGGAAGTATGATGTGAGCTCAGTTTGAACATCCTATGTCTCTGTTTAAGTCGTGGAACTGAAGAAACATAAGGTAGGACGAGGTGTTCTAAGGAGTCCAATATTTGTGGTAGAAGCTTTTGCCAGCGATAGGGGGTTAAATTTAACGAAAGCCTCTTTGCTTTCTTGTTCCGAGAGGGGCAGTCTAGATTGCTGCTTTCAGTGGGACCATGTGGGAGTATCTGCATATCTTTGGTCGGAAGAGTGCTCTGGTAGCTCGTGCAAATTATTGGGCACAGGTACGACAGCAAGACCATATAGGGACTTACATGTGGATTGGTTGTATTGGTTGTGAGTGGTGTACTAGTGGTGGCTTGCCTCGAGTACATGAAGGTTAAGTGAAGAAGAGATGGCGCTGATGGCCTTACACACAAGTTTGAGCTTGGCAACACCGAGGAAGAAGACTCAGTTGATCTTCTGCGGTCCGATAGGTTCGACAATAAAATTGACTCTAGCTCGCCTGGATTGATTGAAGTGCAGCTTGAGCCGCTCAAAGGATGAATATACCCTTTTCTATATATTTGTAGAGTAGATCGCATCTAGCTCTCCTCCACGAGCGACTCTTCCCGGACGAGGGTCTTCTCGCCTCTCACCGGCGTCGCCGTTGATCCGCCTTGTCTCTTGTGGCCTTAGTGCCATAGAGACGTAGTGGATCCCGGACCTTGTCGGTGGAAGGGCTTCATCTCCGTTTTTAGGTCTTCTTTTAGGGTTGATTAGGGTTCGTATCCTACTCAGGAAGGCGAGACGGTGACGGCTCCCTGTAGTTGAAATAAGGTGCTCTCCACCTAGTCCATGTTCCGGTGGTGCGTACAACTTCGTAAGAAGGCATGTGGAGGTGTGTCTCTGGTGGATCTTGAGGGATTCGGTCGGTGTTGGTCTTCGGTGGATCTCCATGGATCCAGTCTGGATGTGTCTACAAGTTGGATTCTTCCAATCTATGCCTCTCTTTATCGGCGGCGGTTGCTGTTCTGGTGCATTGGTCCTGTGGGGCCTTACAATGATGACATCCCGACTGTCTACTACAACAAGTTTTGCCCGACTCTGATGAAGGAGGGGCGATGATGGCGGCGCACCTTCGGCTCGCTTCAGTGCTTGTAGTCGTCGCTACGTGGTCGATGGACCTGCATGTAATTTTTATTATTTCTGGTGTTCTTCGTATTGCCATGAAAGTTGATGAATAGATTGGAAGTTTCCTCGCAAAAAAGATTTTAATTCAGATTCTTGATAGATAGAACAAAGTGGACATAAGCAGCATTACCAGCTTATTGGAGAAACACAAGCAGGATGATATCTGTCCCTTTGTCCTTAAGAATTAGAGTCTTCTTTTCTCTCTTAATTAGTGGGCCTTTAGGGAAACGGGAAGTTAATCTAGTTTAGAAGCAATTTTCTTTCCAGTTGCTCAGGCCGACAATTCTGTAGATTACTTGCTTTGACATCTATTGCACTAGTATTGGTAGGTAAGCACGGGAAATAGAGCTCCAACTTAATCCATAGAGACCTTATCAGAATCAGCTGGCTGTAGATGCATCTGAACATGGACATAAGGATCTCGTCATTTTTAGAAGCTGGGAATGTATCAAGAAGCCATTAAAAAGAAGCAGCAGTGTTTTCCTTTTACGACAAGCAGTTGTATTGTTTACATTTGTTCCTTTAAGAAGCCTCTGTCCAAATTGGATCAACATAATCGACTATGGATACAAAGATGGCACCATATCCATTTGATAAATACTTCACAAATGATGATGAGTCCAAAACATTGCGCAATGAAGATAATTGATATTGCACTGCTCAGCAGATCTAGTCAGTTTGATTCCAAACAATCATTTTGGTTTTCGTGGAGATCTCCAAACGACATACTAGACCTAGACTAAACTCAGACATCCATCATTTTTTTTTTCCGCAAATATGCAAAGATTGTGTATGATTCCATTGATAGATAGAAAAGAGAGTTGAAGTACCTAGTAACTGTAAACATCTAGATGGCGGTGACAGAGCGCATAAGAGTAGAAGGGGAGGTTGCTCAGCCTCAAAGAAATAGGGTCAGGTTGCATGGAGAATTTTGTCAAGTCCCTTGCGCCTGCCCTAGTCCAGCGCGCACCCTCTAGCTTGATTGTTTCTGTGAGATGGGCATGGGAGGGGGTCGCACCGTCGAAGATCACGGCGTTCCGGTGCTTCCAGGTGGACCAAGCCGCGAGGATGATCAACGAGCCTTTGCGCAGGCTGGCTGGAATTGCGGCTGCCATGATGTCCCACCAGGCGAAGAAGCCGACGCTTGTCTATGTACAACTGCGACGCTACTCCACTTCTAGATATGATTGAGGTTTGGTTTGCTCCAATCTCCCACACTTTATAATTTGGACACTTGTTGGTTACACACGAGCTTGTTTGTGACGGATGTGTTTTCAAGGGCTGGCTGGCTAACTAAGTTGGTTCTCTCTTGTGATACCTTATATAGCAGCAGTGCTATAACATACTATACATATAACTAGCCTGCTGGCCAGATGTTCCCATTAATAAGGTATGTATATGCATGCACTTTACCTGAATCAACCGCATGCATTACATTTGGGCACCGGCCATGCATGTCTCCTTGATTTGCCGGTCAATCTGTATTGCATCATCGCATCGGTCTCTCACTCTTGGTCCCCTTTTACATTGGTGTCGCGTAAACAAACTAAGTATGTATTGCCCACACATACATGCAGCACGCATGAATGAGGATTCCATCACACAAAGAGAGTCGCCCCCGCCCCTGCGTCCCAGCCTAGCGCCCCCGCGTCGCCCCCGTCTTGGGCGACTCGGGCGGCTCTTCAAACCCTAGCCGCCCGGGTCACCACCACCTCCCTCCCTCCCCTCCGCCGCCGCTGGAGGACGCCGCCGGGCTAAGCCCGGGGCCGACGGCGGTGGCGGAGGCTCTCCTCCCTGGATCGCGTCGGAGGGGGTGGGGTGTGACCTCCACGCACGTGACGGCGCGGCGGCGATCTGATCCATGGTGGCGCGACGGCTTGCTCTGGACAGAGGCCTTGGGCGGCGGCGTGGTTGCCTGGTGGCGAGCCGGCGACGACGGCATGAAGAGGGCGCTGTGGAGGTCCGGGCTGGCCAGATCAGGAACCTGGGGCGGCAGCCCTGGACTGCGGCAGTGGGTGAAGCTCGGGCTTCCCGCGGCGGCATGGCGTGGTGCAATCCATATCCAAGGCGGATCAGCGTCGGCGATCTCGTGGTTTTGCCACGTATTGGTTCCGATCAGAGACGGTGATGAGCGTGCGGGATCCATCTCGGCGGCTCTTGCGGTTTGGCGAGGTGGGATGGGAGTCCTCCTCCCAGGCTCCAGTGGTGGAGCATTCAGGCAGTGGCGGGTGTGCCAGGGCTCCTACGGTGGCACTGCTGTTGCGGTTGGTCGCCGGATCTAGGCGGCTAGATCTGGGCTTTGAAGGCGATCGAGACAGTGCACAGGTTGTTGGGTGGATTTATTGGGACAGATCCGAGTGAAAACTTGATCTTCGGTCGTTGGCCGGAGCCGGTGATGACGATGCCCTTATCATCGTTTCCTTCATGAAGGCATCATCGAGGTACAAATCCCAAACCCACCCAATACCTCCGGGGGAAACCCTAGATCAGTTGATCGGATGACGGCGACATTCATGTGTCATTACCCCCTTGTGGGCGGCATTCTTGGATATGCACTCGGGCTCGCGCGAGGGACCAGCGGATGGCTTCTTCGGTGGAGCGGTGTTTCTTTCTACACATTCATGGCGGCGGCTCTTGGCGGCATGGAGCAGCAGAGGCTTGGCGTCAGATGTGTGGTGATGGACACGCACAGGAGGTTGACGCTGTCTGGCGTCGTGGTGGCGTCGGCGGCAGCTAGACCAGGCAAGGTTGATGCAGCAGTATAGCTCTGAAGATGGATTGGTGCCTAGTGGTTGCTGCGGCCTCATACCCGGCAGGCATCCTGGTTGAGGAGCACGCCGGACTGGTGGGTGCCCATACCCGGCAGGCATCTTGGTTGGGACCTCAGGTCTTAGATGTTAGGTCTGGCTACGATGTCTGTTTGGTATTAGGCCCAAGCTATCAGTGAAGGAAATATGCCCTATAGGCAATAATAAAGTTGTTATTTATATTTCCTTATATCATGATAAATGTTTATTATTCATGCTAGAATTGTATTAACCGGAAACTAAGTACAGGTGTGAATACATAGACAAAGAGACTGTCACTAGTATGCCTCTACTTGACTAGCTCGTTGAATCAAAGATGGTTAAGTTTCCAAGCCATAGACATGAGTTGTCATTTGATTAACGCGATCACATCATTAGATAATGATGTGATTGACTTGACCCATTCCGTTAGCTTAGCACTTGATCGTTTGGTATGTTGCTATTGCTTTCTTCATGACTTATACATGTTCCAGACTATGAGATTATGCAACTCCAGAATACCGGAGGAACACCTTGTGTGCTATCAAACGTCACAACGTAACTGGGTGATTATAAAGATGCTCTATAGGTGTCTCTCAACGTGTTTGTTGGGTTGGCATAGATCGAGATTAGGATTTGTCACTCTGAGTATCGGAGAGGTATCTCTGGGCCCTGTCGATAATGCACATCACTATAAGCCTTGCAAGCAATGTAACTAATGAGTTAGTTGTGGGATGATGCATTATGAAACGAGTAAAGAGAGTTGCCGGTAACGAGATTGAACTAGGTATTGAGATACCGACGATCGAATCTCGGGCAAGTAACATACCGATGACAAAGGGAACGACGTATGTTGTTATGCGGTTTGACCGATAAAGATCTTCATAGAATATGTAGGATCCAATATGAGCATCCAAGTTCCGCTATTGGTTATTGACCGAAGACGTGTCTCGGTCATGTCTACATAGTTCTCGAACCCGTAGGGTCTGTACGCTTAACATTCGGTGACGATCGGTAATATGAGTTTATGTGTTTTTGATGTACTGAAGGTTGTTCGGAGTCCCGGATATGATCACAGACATGACGAGGAGTCTTGAATGGTCGAGACATAAAGATCGATATATTGGATGACTATGTTTGGACTTCGGAAGGGTCCTGAGTGAGTTTGGACAAATATCGGAGTACCAGGGGGGGGGGGGGGGGTTACCGGAACCCCCCGGGGAATGTAATGTGCCTCATGGGCCTTGGTGGAGAGAGGAAGGGGCGGCCAGGGCAGGCCGCGCGCCCCCGTTTTCCATCCCCCTCTCTCCTACTTCCTTTCCTCCTACTCCTACTCATGGAAGGGGTGGAATCCTACTCCCGGTGGGAGTAGGACTCCCCTTGGGGCACGCTTAGGAGGTCGGTCCCCTCCCCCTCCTCCACTCCTTTATATACGGGGGAGGGGGGCACCCCGTAGACACACAAGTTGATCATTGATCTCTTAGCCGTGTGCGGTGCCCCCTCCACCATAATCCACCTCGGTCATATTATAGCGGTGCTTAGGCGAAGCCTGGCTTCAGTAGCTTCATCATCATGCCGTCGTGCTGAAGGAACTCTCCCTCGAAGCTCTATTGCATCCTGAGTTCGTGGGACGTCACCGAGCTGAACGTGTGCAGATCGCGGAGGTGTCGTACATTTGGTACTAGGATCGGTCGATCGTGAAGACATACAACTACATCAACCATGTTGTCGTAACGCTTTCGCTTACTGTCTACGAGGGTACGTAGACAACACTCTTCCCTCTCGTTGCTATGCATCAACATGATCTTGCGTGTGCGTAGGAATTTTTTTTTTGAAATTACTATGTTCCCCAACAGTGGCATCCGAGCCAGGTCTATGCGTAGATATTATATGCACGAGTAGAACACAAATGAGTTGTGGGCGAGTCATACTGCTTACCAGCATGTCATACTTTGATTAGGCGGTATTGTTGGATGAAGCGGTCCGGACGGACATTACGCGAGACTGGTTCTACCGACGTGCTTCACACACAGATGGCTGGCGGGTGTCAGTTTCTCCAACTTTAGTTGAATCGAGTGTGGCTCCGCCCGGTCCTTGTTTAAGGTTAAAACAGCACATACTTGACGAAAAATCATTGTGGTTTTGATGCGTAGGTAAGAACGGTTCTTGCTTAGCCCCTAGCAGCCACTTAAAACTTGCAACAACAAAGTAGAGGACGTCTAACTTGTTTTTGCAGGGCTTGCTGTGATATGATATGGTCAAGACGTGATGATATATAAATTGTTGTATGAGATAATCATGTTTTCTTAAACTTATCGGCAACTTGCAGGAGCCTTATGGTTGTCTCTTTATTTCATAAGATGCAAGCGCCATATAATTGCTTTACTTTATCGCTATGCGATAGCAATAGTTGCAAAAGCAATAGTTGGCGAGACAACCATGTTACGACACGTTAATAGAGATCAAGATGATGGATATCATGGTGTCATGTCGGTGACGATGGAGATCATGACGTACTTTGGAGATGGAGATCAAAGGAACACGATGATGATGGCCATATCATTCACATATTTTTGCATGTGATGTTTATCTTTTATACATCTTATTTTTCTTAGTTTGGCGGTAGCTTTATAAGATGATCCCTTACTAAAATTTCAAGGTATAAGTGTTCTCCCTGAGTATGCACCGTTGCGACAGTTCGTGTTGAGACACCACGTGATGATCGGGTGTGATAAGCTCTACGTTCACATACAACGGGTGCAAGCCAGTTTTGCACACGCAGAATACTCAGGTTAAACTTGACGAGCCTAGCATATGCAGATATGGCCTCAGAACACTGGAGACCGAAAGGTCGAGCATGAATCATATAGTAGATATGATCAACATGGTGATGTTCACCATTGAAAACTACTCCATCTCACGTGATGATCGGACATGGTTTAGTTGATTTGGATCACGTGATCATTTAGATGACTATAGGGATATCTATCTAAGTGGGAGTTCTTAAGTAATATGATTAATTGAACTTTAATTTATCATAACTTAGTCCTGATTGTATTTGCATATCTATGTTGTAGATCAATAGCTCGCGATGTCGTTTCCCATTTATTTTTGATAAGTTCCTAGAGAAAAAAAAAGTTGGAAAATGTTAGTAGCAATGATGCAGACTAGTTCCGTGATCTGAGGATTATCCTCATTGCTGCAGAGAAGTATTATGTCCTTGATGCACCGCTAGGTGACAGACCTATTGCAGGAGCAGATGCGGATGTTATGAACGTTTGACAATGCTCAATATGATGACTACTTGATAGTTTAGTGGACCATGCTTTACGGCTTAGAACCGGGATTTCAAAAATGTTTTGAACGACATGGAGCATATGAGATTCTCCAAGAGTTGAAATTGGTATTTCATACTCATGCCCGTGTCAAGAGGTATGAGACCTCTGACAGTACTTTGCCTACCAGATGGAGGAGAATAGCCAGTGAGCATGTGCTCAGATTGTCTAGGTACTACAATTGCTTGAATCAAGTGAGAGTTAATCTTCCAGATAAGATAGTAATTGACAAAGTTCTCTAGTCACTATCACTACTAGGGAAAACCCTAGCAGTAGTGCATGTTTTGTGCCCACTAGGACAAATAGCTGCAGCGTTTGTTCGGTACCATGCTACTGCTAAGGTAACTACTTGCAGCGTGTTTTCTTTCCATCGCTACTAGTATTTTTTTTAGTGTATTTATGCGCCTCATACAAATATTGGTACAATACCAGCTATTATGAGGTTTACATCATTATGTCCATAACAGTGTGTCAAATGAAGGTGGATTAGGTTTAAGTGGACGCAATATGTGGTGCATGTCAAAAGTATACTACTAATCCAAATTTGATCTAGTTTGGACTAGTAGTACTTTCGATGTGCACCACATGTTGCCTCCACTTGAATCTAATCCGCCAGCACAAGCTATTTAATCATCATCATAGTCATTATCACCAACAGTATTTATTTAATCAGCACTAACACTAGCTAATAATAATCATCATAGTCATTACCACCAACACTAGCTATTTTATCATCATAGTAATAGTGTAGCACATCATCATCCTCAAACTCATTTCTAGCTAGCTAATCACTCCTGCTGCTCTCTCTTAGGTAAAATAACATAAAACATGTATAGCTCTCCTCCTCGATCAAACTAGAGCATGCAGATGAACCTGTCTCCTAATCGTGGGTAGCGCATCTGTTTGCTGCCCCCTAGTACTTCTCTGCGCTCCCCCATTACATATTTGGTCCAGTCTTGCACTACTAAGCATCCGTCGCTAATCTTGAATGCACTAAAGTAATCTGTAGGATATCTTGGCCGTAAGCTGATAATACTTTAGTCTCGATCCCATAAGGCACAACATTCATCGGGAGTCCCTGTTGAAGAACATCGTACGGTAACATACTTAGCAATGAAGTTTAGCTTCAAAAATAATGTATGGAAAAGATGCACCGATGACAAATAGTAAAAATCTTACCATCCTTCCTAAATAGATGTGACCGTAGTTCATTACGAACACTATTGGTCGCACATTTTTAGTACTAACATTTCTAAATGCAGGAAGAAAATTTGTCTTGACAGTATCAAGATCCTCAAGCCATGAAACATAATGACTGAGCTCCTCGCAGTTGAGTTCAGCCCCAGGACAGCATACGGTCCTGTCTACCAAGCGCTGGACATGTTTGCTTGCACCGAAATAAGCTGACAATACTAATTAGTTGTCAACTATTTTTGAATAAACAATATCAAAGACATAAATATGGTTGAGAAACTTACATAATGGTATAACTGGAGGCATTTGCACATCGACCCAGATGTCGGTATTACCTTCAATATCATCTTCCGGACGAATATCAAAGGTGATAACCATATCAGGCTCAAATGCACAAGTCTTGCATAGTGCTCGCCATGTTTTGCATCCAAAATAGGTGTAGTCGTCTGAATTGTATAACTTTGCATGGAAAATATAACCATGCTCGGTCTTCAAGTAAATTTTCTTTTCCACCATACTATGACTGAAACCTATCTTATCTAATACAAAAACTCCTGCATGGCAGGGGATACGCTAGTAGAATAGTAAAAAAAATATAAGTTGAAGCAAATGAAGCAGATGTCATGCTTAATTACGAAAAAAGACTTGTCGTTGTGACTTACTCTATCCACTTCGAAGTTCTCGTCCAACTTGATGCTGAAGTGTCTATCATCATCTAGGAAGATTCCGTCGCACAGGCCGCGCTCGTCTTCGTAGTATTTGCAAATACCGAAATCCTTTTCGTCGTCAGACATTTCCTATGTTCATAGTTAAAACATTAATTAAAAATCGATGGAAAACAACTACCAAGATACTCAACACACAAATCCGGGGCACTCAATATTTCCTACATATTCTGGCACAAGTCATGCCAAAATTCACGGAAAAATCCGGCATGACCTTTGCTAAAATAGGACATATCGAGCGCCTGAAATTTGCCGGAACGGAAATGAATCAACACTCCGGCAAAAAATAGGCCACTCGAAGGTGTAACCTGCAAACATGACCGGCCACTTGGATATTGAGCAACACAAGATATACATTTCAAAATATCTTATAGGACTCAAATTAGCATGCATTCAATAAGCAAAAGTAAATCATCTCATGCGTCAGTACATCGTTGAATATTATCACTAATACATCACAAATAGTGTCATACATATAACATCACTAATACAACTAAAACTCTAGCACACGACGGGTATCGGCACGGGCGGTGGACACCCACAGAGAAGGCACCATCACGGGATCATAGCTCCAGTGAGATCCCCGGAGAACCTACCAGGTATTGGAGAACGGCCTGTGCTCCAACGCAAACAAGTAGCGACGGACGTGCGCGTCCTCCTCACTGACACGGTGACGCACCACCTCCGCGGAGTCCTCGAGCCTTTGGATCTTCACTGGCCCACGCGACCGCCACCAAAGAAGGTTCGGGCCAACAACATGCTGGCTCCTCACCAACCTGCGCCCCCCAGTAGGTAGCGCCTCCCAGTACCACCCCGGCGGAGCCCAGTCCCGGACATGGCCGATCTGGTCAAGCAGGTGTCGTCCTCCGCCGACTCGACGACGAGGATGCGGGATAGGCATCGTCCACGTCGAGGCGGGAAAAATTGCTTTAACTAAAAAATCACCTAATTAGTACCTAGTTCTTACTAACTAGTTCTTACTAACTAAATAGAAGAAGGTCAAATTTTAGTTGTTTTATTATGCATTACACTAGTGTTTATTCATCATCTAAGAAAACATCACCTAAGAAAAAATCCCAGCCGCATCTGTATCCAATTCATTTCCACCCATAGATGAACCCTAACTATTTGATGCAACTAAAATTTGAAGAACCCTATCTAGGCAGAGGTAGGGGAGGGGGAGGAGCAGGCGTGCTCACCTCGATCGGGTGCCTGCGGCGAGAGAGGGGAAGGCGGCGTCGAGGTCGGGCTTGGGGCTCGGGCGCACGACGGAGGGCGGCGTCCAGGTCGGGGCCGGGGGCGGCGTCCGGGGCGGCGTTGAGGTCGGGGGCGGGGGCGGCGTTGAATCCGGGGTTGGGGGCGGCCTAGAGGGTGTGCGGAGAGCGCGCGGCGACCGACGGGCGACGGCGGCGGCGAGAGCGGAGGAGTTCGATTTGGGGGGAAGTGGCCGTGGGGAAGGAAGAACGCGGTGGGTAAGTCAGAAGTAGCAGTAGCGCATTCCGGAAAGCGCGCTACTGCTACATTAGCTACAGCGCGTTCTGGGATACGCGCTACTGCTACTACTTTCTCCTTTTTCCCTTTTTCATTTATTTTTCTTCACATTTTATTTTTTTCCTTTCACCTTCTTCTATTTCTTTCATTTTCAATTACCTTTCTATTTGCTTTTCATTTAATTTTATATCCTTTAGTAGTAGCGAGTTTAGAGCAAAACGTGCTGCTACAAAGAAAGTAGCAGTAGCGCGGTTCCACATAGATCGCTACTACTATGTGTACCATATCGGCTAAGCCATCAGAATTTTAGTAGTAACGTGTATGCAGCAAGATGCGCTACTGCTACGACGTTATCTGCAGCGCGGTTTAGGCAGGCGCGCTGCTGCTACTTAGCACCAGCGTGCTTCTTTGACCCACGCTACTGCTAAAGTTCTGTGTATAAGGTTTTCCCTAGTAGTGTATTATCAAGTTACTAGAACTTCGTGATGAACTATAATACGCAAGGGATGATGAAAGTAATTCCCGAGCTCTTCGCAATGCTGAAATCGACGAAGGTAGAAATCAAGAAAAGCATCAAGTGTTGATGGTTGACAAAACCACTAGTTTCAACAAAAGGGCAAAGGGAAGAAGGGGAACTTCAAAAAGAACGGCAAGCAAGTTGCTGCTCCTGTGAAGAAGCCCAAAGCTAGACCGAAGCCTGAAACTGAGTGCTTCTACTGCAAAGGAAATGGTCACTGGAAGTGGAACTGCCCTAGATACTTGGTGGATAAGAAGGATGGCAAAGTGAAAAAAGGTATATTGGATATACATGTTATTGATGTGTGCTTTACTAGTGTTTATAGCAACCCCTCGGCATTTGATACTGGTTCAATTGCTAAGAGTAGTAACTCGAAACGGGAGTTGCAGAATGAACATAAACTAGTTAAGGGCAAGGTGACGATGTGTGTTGGAAGTAGTTCCAAGATTGATATGATCATCATCGCACACTCCCTATACTTTCGGGATTAGTGTTGAACCTAAATAAGTGTTATTTGGTGTTTGCGTTGAGCATGAATATGATTTGATCATGTTTATTGCAATACGGTTATTCATTTAAGTTAGAGAATAATTGTTGTTCTGTTTACATGAATAAAACCTTCTATGGTCATACACCCAATGAAAATGGTTTATTGGATCTCGATTGTAGTGATACACATATTCATAATATTGAAGCCAAAAGATGCAAAGTTAATAATGATAGTGCAACTTATTTGTGGGACTGTCATTTAGGTCATATTGGTGTAAAGCGCATGAAGAAACTCCACGCTGATGGGATTTTGGAATCACTTGATTATGAATCACCTTATGCTTGCAAACCATGCCTTATGGGCAAGATGACTAAGACTCCGTTCTCCGGAACAATGGAGCGAGCAACTGACTTATTGGAAATAATACATACTGATGTATGCGATCCGATGAGTGTTCAGGCTCGTGGCTGGTATCGTTATTTTCTGACCTTCACAGATGATTTGAGCAGATATGGGTATATCTACTTGATGAAACATAAGTCTGAAACATTTGAAAGTGGAAAATCATCGTAAAAAGAAAATAAAGTTTCTACGATCTGATCATGGAGGAGAATATTTGAGTTACGAGTTTGGTCTTCATTTGAAACAATGCGGAATAGTTTCGCAACTCACGCCACCTGGAACACCATAGCATAATGGTGTGTCCGAACATCGTAACCATACTTTATTAGATATGGTGCAATCTATGATGTCTCTTATCGATTTACCACTATCGTTTTGGGGTTATGCATTAGAGACAGCTGCATTCACGTTAAATATGGCACCATCTAAATCCGTTGAGACGACACCATATGAACTGTGGTTTGGCAAGAAACCAAAGTTGTCGTTTCTTAAAGTTTAGGGTTGCGATGCTTATCTGAAATTTTTTCATCCTGATAAGATCAAACCCAAATCGGAGAAATGTGTCTTCATAGGATACCCAAATGAGACAGTTGGGTACACCTTCTATCACAGATCCGAAGGCAAGACATTCGTTGCTAAGAAAGGATCCTTTCTAGAGAAGGAGTTTCTCTCGAAAGAAGTGAGTGGGAGGAAAGTAGAACTTGACGAGGTAACTGTACCTGCTCCCTTATTGGAAAGTAGTTCATCACAGAAATCTGTTCCTGTGACTCCTACACCAATTAGTGAGGAAGCTAACGATGATGATCATGTAACTTCCGATCAAGTTACTACCGAACCTCATAGGTCAACCAGAGTGAGATCCGCACCAGAGTGGTACCGTAATCCTGTTCTGGAGGTCATGTTACTTGAGCATGACGAACCTACGAACTATGAGGAAACGACGATGATCCCAGATTCCGCGAAATGGCTTGAGGCCATGAAATCTGAGATGGGATCCATATATGAGAACAAAGTGTGGACTTTGGCTGACTTGCCCGATGATCGGCAAGCCATAGAAAATAAATGGACCTTCAAGAGGAAGACGGGCGCTGATAGTAGTGTTACTATCTACAAAGCTAGACTTGTCAAAAAAGTTTTTTGACAAGTTCAAGGTGTTGACTACAATGGGATTTTCTCACTTGTATCGATGCTTAAAAGTCTGTCCGAATCATGTTAGCAATTGCCACATTTTATGAAATTTGGCAAATGGATGTCAAACCTACATTCCTTAAATGGATTTATTAAATAAGAGTTGTATATGATGCAACCAGAAGGTTTTGTTGATCCTAAAGGTGCTAACAAAATGTGCAAGCTCTAGCGATCCATATATGGACTGGTGCAAGCATCTCGGAGTTGGAATATACACTTTGATGAGTTGATCAAAGCATATAGTTTTATACAGACTTGCGGTGAAGCCTATATTTACAAGAAAGTTAGTGGGAGCACTACAGCCTTTCTGATAAGTATATGTGAATGACATATTGTTGATCGGAAATGATGTAGAATTTTCTGGAAAGCATAAAGGAGTGTTTGAAAGGAGTTTTTACAAAGAAAGACCTCAGTAAAGTTGCTTACATATTAAGCATCAAGATCTATAGAGATAGATCAAGACGCTTGATAAGATTTTTTTTCAATGAGTACATACCTTGACGAGATTTTGAAGTAGTTCAAAATGGAACAGTCAAAAAAAGAGTTCTTGTCTGTGTTACAAGGTGTGAAATTGAGTAAGACTCAAAACACGACCACGATAGAAGATAAAAAAGAATGAGAGTCATTCCCTATGCCTCAGCCATATGTTCTATAAAGTATGCCATGCTATGTACAAGATCTATTGTATACCCTACAC
This sequence comes from Triticum timopheevii, assembly GCA_963921465.1. Lineage (NCBI taxonomy): Eukaryota > Viridiplantae > Streptophyta > Magnoliopsida > Poales > Poaceae > Triticum > Triticum timopheevii. Next base: position 632,118,282 of record OY997274.1, on the reverse strand, counting down.
TGAGTTTGGCAAGGGAGTACAATAGTGATATAGGAGTAGATCACTGAACATCGGTCAAAATTATCCTTAGTAGAATAAGGTTATGTTTCTCGATTATGGAGGTGACAAAATGTTCATTGTAAAGGGTTACGTCGATGCAAGTTTTGCCACTGATCCAGATGACTCTAAGTCTCAATCTGGATACATATTGAAAGTGGGAGCAATTAGCTAAAGTAGCTCCGTGCAGAGCATTGTAGACATAGAAATTTGCAAAATACATACGGATCTGAATTTGGCAAGACCCGTTGACTAAACTTCTCTCACAAGCAAAACATGATCACACCTTAGTACTCTTTGGGTGTTAATCACATGGTGATGTGAACTAGATTACTGACTCTAGTAAACCCTTTGAGTGTTGGCCACATGGCGATGTGAACTATGAATATTAATCACATGGTGATGTGAACTATTGGTGTTAAATCACATGGCGATGTGAACTAGATTATTGACTCTAGTGCAAGTGGGAGACTGAAGGAAATATGCCCTAGAGGCAATAATAAAGTTGTTATTTATATTTCCTTGTATGATGATAAATGTTTATTATTCATGCTACAATTGTATTAACCGGAAACTTAGTACATGTGTGAATACATAGACAAACAGAGTATCACTAGTATGCCTCTACTTGACTAGCTCGTTGAATCAAATATGGTTAAGTTTCCTAGCCATAGACATGAGTTGTCATTTGATTAACGGGATCACATCATTAGAGAATGATGTGATTGACTTGACCCGTTCCGTTAGCTTAGCACTTGATCGTTTAGTATGTTGCTATTGCTTTCTTCATGACTTATACATGTTCCTAACTATGAGATTATGCAACTCCCGAATATCGAAGGAACACCTTGTGTGCTATCAAACGTCACAACGTAACTGGGTGATTATAAAGATGCTCTACAGGTGTCTCCGAAGGTGTTTGTTGGGTTGGATAGATCGAGATTAGGATTTGTCACTCCAAGTATTGGAGAGGTATCTATGGGCCCTCTCGGTAATGCACATCACTATAAGCCTTGCAAGCAATGTAACTAATGAGTTAGTTGTGGGATGATGCATTACGAAACGAGTAAAGAGACTTGCCGGTAATGAGATTGAACTAGGTATTGAGATACCGACAATCGAATCTCGGGCAAGTAACATACCAATAACAAAGGGAACAACGTATGTTGTTATGCGGTTTGACCGATAAATATCTTCGTAGAATATGTAGGAGCCAATATGAGCATCCAGGTTCCGCTATTGGTTATTGACCGGAGATGTGTCTCGGTCATGTCTACATAGTTCTCGAACCCGTATGGTCTGCACGCTTAACGTTCGGTGACGATCGGTAATATGAGTTTATGTGTTTTTGATGTACCGAAGGTAGTTTGGAGTCCCGGATATGATCACGGACATGACGAGGAGTCTCGAAATGGTCAAGACATAAAGATCGATATATTGGTTGACTACGTTTGGACTTCGGAAGGGTTCCGAGTGAGTTTGGACAAATATCGGAGTACCGGGGGGGGGGGGGGGGGTTACCGGACCCCCCCCCGGGAGTGTAATGGGCCTCATAGGGGTTGGTGGAGAGAGGAAGGGGCGGCCAGGATAGGCTGCGCACCCTCTCCTCCTCTAGTCCGAATTGGACAAGGATGGGGGCGGGGGGGGGGGGGGGGGGGGCTTTTCCTTGTCCCTCTCTCCTCCTTCCTTCCCTCCTACTCCTACTCATGGAAGGGGTGCAATCCTACTCCCGGTGGGAGTAGGACTCCCCTTGGGGCGCGCCTAGGAGGCTGGTCCCCTCCCCCTCCTCCACTCCTTTATATACGTGGAGGGGGGCACCCCATAGACACACAAGTTGATCATTGATCTCTTAGCCGTGTGTGGTGCCCCCCTCCACCATAATCCACCTCGGTCATATCGTAGCGGTGCTTAGGCGAAGCCCTGCATCGGTAGCTTCATCATCACCATCATCACGCTGTCATGCTGACGGAACTCTCCCTCGAAGCTCTACTGGATCGTGAGTTTGTGGGACGTCACCGAGCTGAACGTGTGAAGATCGCGGAGGTGCCGTACGTTCGGTACTAGGATCGGTCGGTCGTGAAGACGTACGACTACATCAACCGCATTGTCATAACGCTTTCGCTTACGGTCTACGAGGGTACGTAGACGACACTCTCCCTCTTGTTGCTATGCATCACCATGATCTTGCGTGTGCGTAGATTTTTTTTGAAATTACTACGTTCCCCAACATTCAGCGCCCCTTCATCAATTGGATAGGTGTAGCGACAGTTGTTGCTTAGACGGTGGCTTTATTCTTACTGTTGTATGACTTTGTAAGGTCTTGTGAGAATAATTAATAAAGTGGCCGCATGCATCGCCCAGATGCAGAGGCCGGGGGTCCTCCTCCTTTTCTAAAAAATATATTGGTGTACCGGTACCTGATGGTAGAATGAAGGTTGGTAGGTTTCAGTCGACCAAAGATAAGGCTCTAAAAAGATCATCAGATTGGATTGAAAAATATGCTTCAAGCGGTATCAAGGAAAATCAAATCAAGGCAGTGTTGCAAGCGCTCCCAGTGTACGCCATGGGCATCTTCAAATTTCCAGCTTCATTGTGTGACGAGTTGGCTCAGATTTTAAGGAATTTCTCGTGGGGAGACGAAGAAGATAGGAGGAAATTCATTGGTTAGCTTGGGATAAACTCACTAAGCCAAAAAGACAGGGAGGCATGGGCTTCCGAGATCTTAGGTTATTTAATCAAGCTCTCTTGGCCAAACAGGTGGCGGCTATTGGTGTACCGCGTCTATTGGTGTACCCAGATTCTTTGTGTGCTGAGGTTTTGAAGGCAAAATATTACCCCAATGGCCACATTTTGGATATTGTGTTCCTGCAAGCTACTTCGGTGAATTGGCAAGGTATTATGCATGGCCTGGAATTGTTAAAAAAGGGGGGCACATGGAGAGTGGTTGATGGTAAAAATGTAAATATTTGATGAGATAACCGGCTACCTAGAAACTCCGGCCTTAGAGTTATAGCAAAGAAAAATCGCACTAGACTGGAATGGGTATCTGAATTATTCATGAGTGAAACAACAAGATGGGATGAAAATTTAATCAGGTACTTGTTCTATCACCGTGATGCGGAGGAGATTCTAAATGTACATATTCAGTCTGGAGGAGAGGGAGATCCAGTTGCTTGGCATTATAAGAAAAATGGTATGTTTTTTGTTAAAAGTGCGTACAAACTGGCCTTAAATCTAAATGATGGTAAGGGCGAGACAGGAACGTCCAAAACTATTTATAATGAGGAGAGGAGGATGTGGGACGTTATTTGGAAGGCCAAAGTCTCACAAAAAATAAGAATTTTTGCCTGGCGAGCCGCGTCCAATAGTTTGGCGACCCAGGTAAACAGAGTTGCTCATCACCAAACAGTGTCAGATGTGTGCACTATTTGTGGTATGGAGGAAGAAAGTATTTTTCATGCCTGGTGACCTGTCCTAAGGCGTGTGCATTCCGTTTTGCCATGAGAGATGTGTGGAATATTCTTGGAGAGGAGTTCTTCAGATGTACGGGGCCGGACCGGTTTCTTGTTCTTCTTGACCAATTGGGGTCACCAGTTCGTCAAGTTTTATTCATTTTCTAGAGAGCTTGGCATCTGAGGAATGATCTGATCTTTAGAAGGGGGAAAGAGTCATTATATGCTTCTGCTATATTTGTGGAAAATTATTGGAAATCTTTTACGACGGTAAATGCCTGTGTGCAAGTTGACCTGAGCAACAAAGGTAAGGGGGTGGTTGACAAGTGGAGGTATGTTACTCAACCCGCAATTGGTCATCAAATTTGGGAGCCCGGAATCCTGAGTATATTAAGATTAATGTTGATGCAAGTTTTGTGGAGAGCATGAGATCTGCTAGTGTTGGAGTTGTTGTCAGGAGTGACCCGGGCGAAGTATTGGTCTCATCCTGCGATTTTATCCGCTCTTGTACTTGTGTGGATGAAGCGGAACTTCGTGCGTCCCTCGCCGGGTTATACATAGGTATCACAATTCACAAACCAATTATCCTGGAAACTGATTGTGCTTTTGTTGATTCTTTTCTGGCTAGAGATTCCATTGATAGGTCTCATTTGACAGATCTGAAAATGGACGCGTTGACGTATCAAAACTCATAAAGGATTTTAAGATTAGGAAGATTGATAGGCGGGCAAATAGGGTGGCGCACAAGATTGCAAAATTTAGTTTTGACAGTAGATCCGATGGCCTCTTATGTAATAGTGTTCCCATAGGTGTAACTGCTTTTGTAATGAACGATTTTAAGAACCTTAATTTACCAAATTAATATATGGGGGTTTTCAAAAAAAATGGTCCTAGCTCGGATGCAAAACTGGCCTACAGCTTCGTGACTCCATATCAGCCCAGTCACGATGCCGCGTCACAGCAAGGATCGGGTTGTTGTACCCGTATGTGCCTTGATAATACTTGATAAATACTCGAGGATAGATTCAAAACATTGCACAATATTTGATAAATGGACACTATGTAGCCGAGCAGAAAATCTAATCGGTTTGTTCTCAAATCAATCCTCAGTTGTTTCCCAAAAAGGCTCACAAATGGTAACCACCATAGAACCCATCGGCCGAAGCATTGAGTACAACACGGATGCCTAGGTTTAGCCCTGATATCCCAAGCTAATATACTAGCAGGTCACAATTCACAAGGCAAACCTATTACAGAAGCTACATCTCAGTTCTTAAATCTAAATATACTTTTGAGACTTATAGTTTTCCACGAAGATGTATAAGCTACTGTAAGGACTAAATTAAATGAGTGAAGTGCATCCTAGGTCCTCGAACTATTGCAAAGGTGTCATGTAGGTCCTCAAACTAGGGAAAGTGTCATCTAGGTCCTCAAAATCCTTGAAGTGTAATAAGTGTGTATATATGTGACACCTCTGAAATAGTTCAAGGACCTACATGATACCTTTGAAATATTTTGAGGACCAGGATAACACACATATTACACTTTGAGGATCTGGATGACGATTTTCATAGTTCAAGGACCTACGTGACACCTCTGAAATAGTTTGAGGACCTATCATGCACTTCACTCAAATTGAATAATCCTTCCTTTCCTTGTTTGGTTTTGACACAGTAGTTTCTCTTGCCGGTGTTTTTAACCCAATTACACATCCACCAGTACACATATGATTTGACAAGCAAACGTAGCTAGGTTGACAATGATCGTTGATCTAAGTATGACTACATTGAAGCACAGGTACAAACCCCATGTCCTTTTGTCCTGAGATGTGATTGTGATTTGGTTTGCTCCAATCTCCTATGCTCAACATAATATGAGCACCTGTTGTCCATGGGCATACCACAAGAGCTTGTTCCTGACAGTTTCGTCTTCAAGGGATGGCTAACTAGACAGTTTCGTGTTCAAGGGATGGTGAGCTAATAGAACAACCAGCTATACTTATATGCATTGCGAGGGAAATGGCTAGCTACCCCGGCATGCCTCACGCAATTGAGCGAATGCAGTATATATGAGGATGGGTCATGCATGTCTCCTGCTTTTTTGCCTGTCATGCATCTCATTGGTCTGTTTTTTTTCCCTCAGTGCACTTTTGAATTAGTCTCCAGTAAATGAAAGAAGCATGTGGCTGGCCCGCACGTCCATCATACATACTGCACACACGAATTCGTGTACACCATGAACCGAAACAGTCCAATGATTTGATGGTTAGGTCGGGGTGGACGGTATGCGTGGACATCATATTTGTTTCTTTTAAAAGGGGGACTCCCCTGCCTCTGCATCAGAACGATGCATACGGCCAACTTTATTAAAAAGCAAATAGGTTTAACAAAGGTCTTAAAGTCATAATGAAAGTAAAGAAAAGCTCACATAGAGCCTAAAGAAAGTAACCATAGCGTCACAACCAGCCGGCATAAACAATATAAGGAAACTAATTGCCTATCCTATTACATGAACGCCATCCAAACCGGTTGAAAATATCCCGTGCTACCATCTCCCATCGGATAGATCTAGTAATCAAACGCTCCCTGGCCTCCGTCGAAGTGAGTAGCAACCACATACGGATCAATGCAGTGGCTCGGAAGATAACCTGCAAAAAATGGAAATTCGTTGTTCCGTTAAAAACCAAGTCATTTCTGCAGTTCCAGACTGCCCACAATAGAGCACTTACTCCTACGCGAATGTGTCTCACTGTTTCGGCCTCTAACCCGTTAAGCCATGTTCCAAATAACGTGCTGACAAAAGTCGGAGGAGTAATATTAAAGGCTATGTGTACCGTCCTCCATGGCACTTTTGCCAGCGGCAGTCAAGAAAAAGGTGTTTGATAGTTTCATCCCGATCACAAAAACTACACCTAGTAGGTCCTGTCCAGTTGCGCTTTGCCAGATTGTCCTCGGTTAAGATGTCTTTTTTATGTACAAACCACATAAACACTTTAATTTTCAAAGAAACTTTGACTTTCCAGACATGTTTGGAACTAGGAATGGAGTTAGAGTTGATAACATCGATATACATCGATTTAACTGTAAACTTCAAAAAAAGAGAACCTACCAATCGTTTGATGGTTAGGACAGTGCTGAGGTTACGCGGGTGCATAATCAGTCAGTTTTGATTACTCGCAAAAAGAAAAGAAAACCAGTCAGTTTGATTATTCGCAAAAGAAAAAAACAACCAGTTTGATATGTCGGTTGGCCAGCCGTCCGATTCGCCCCACTCTGAACGTGCCTAGCCATTGGATGTGTCAGTGCAATAAACACACAAGGGATAAACTTTGCGTCGTTTCTACCTAGCATAGCTAGGCGGGGCATGCAACATATACTTTGTGGTGTTCTCTACGTTGCGCTCGACCGACGAACAACATATGTCTTCATAGTACCGACGACGCGCCCACAACGTCGGCTGCTGCTCCCACCGGACTGGCATCGCGGCAACACTGGTGACCTCCCGCAACATTGGCCACAACAACCCAATTGGGAACCACCAGTGCCCCTCATAGCACGGCGGACACCCATCGGGGTCGCCGCGGCATCACCGGTTCCCATGTTTGCGGGGTGTAGCACCTCAGGTGGCAAGCTTGCAGCCGCACTCCGTGGCAGCACCCTCGCCACTGCATGTTGTAGCTACACCATTCTCACAGAAGCGCACGCCGTTGTTCCTGCAGCATTGTCGAATGCCCTCGAAGCACTGGTGCCCAGGCTGCAGCGGCGGTGTGAGAGAGCGACGGCTGGGCTTGCAACATCGGCGCATGTTGGCTTTAGATCGCTAGATCAGTTCACCGGAGGAACAACACTCGTACGTGCAAAGCTAGCAAGCAAGCTAGCAGCTTAATGGATTCCTCGTGAAACAAGTGCACGTACGTCTCGCCTGGTAAAGCTAGCTAGCGATCGACTCGACGGAAACTTGCGAGCGAAACTGAACAGAGGCAAACTGATTTGGATGGCTAAAGGCCCGTATCGAGCCTTTGTATTGCTTTGATTTTTGATGGTGATACAAAAGCTACCCTCCCGGTGCTTTATATACACGTCCAGGGGCTAGATATCCGACTAGGACTCCACTAATCTACCCCTATACGGACACAACAAGGTTAATGTCTACATTCACCTCCTTAACCTTTGACCTTCGATTACGACCTGGGTCGCAAATACGACTACTCGTATGCTTTATCTTTGGCATTGCTTTCACCGTTCCTTGCAGAATCTCAGTCATCCCTTCCTCAATGCACTCCCGGATATGGTGAAACCGGGTATCTATGTGCTTGCTCCTTTCGTGATAAACCGGATTTTTGCACAATGAGATTGCAGCTTGGTTGTCGATCTTCAATGACACCTTCTGCACCTCCCGCTTTGCAAGATCAGCTAGGAGTCTTCTCAGCCACACTGCTTGACAAGCCGCCGTGCTTGCTGCTATGTATTCTGCCTCGCATGAAGATAGTGCAACCACCTTTTGCTTCTGAGAATTCCAGCTGATAGGATTTGGGCCAAGATAGAATATCATGCCCGTTGTGCTTTTCCGGTCATCCACATCACCTGCCATGTCGCTATCTGAGTATCCACGAAGGATCAATCCTTCCTTTCCCTTTCGGTACGTGCAGCCAAGATTAATAGTGCCTTTCACATAGTGCAAGATTTGCTTGACCGCGCTCATGTGTTCGGTTGTCGGATTCTCCATAAAACGACTCACGATCCCGACTGAATAAGCCAAGTCCGGTCGGGTATGCACCAAATATCTTAGGCTGCCCACAACGCTTCGATACATTGTGGTGTCCACTGGCGGATTTGAGCTACGCTTGCTCAACTTGTGTCGTTGGTCCATTGGAGCATGTGTCTCGTAGCAATCTGTCATGCCACACTTGTCCAATAACTTGACCGCGTAAGCCGATTGACATAGGGAAATCTCTCCGGAGCTTTGCTTCACTTCGATGCCCAAGTAATAGCTGAGTAATCCCAGATCGCTCATGCTAAACTTCTTCTTCATCTGCGCCTTGAAACATTCAATTTCTTGTGCGCTGTCTCCGGTGATAATCAGATCGTCGACATAAACTCCAACTAGCAGGTTTGAGCCTTTGAAGTTCTTTGTATAGACCGCATTGTCGAGGGGACATCTCTTGAACCCGAGCGAGATCAAACTTCGGTCTAACTTTGTGTTCCAAGCTCTTGGCGCTTGCTTCAATCTGTAAAGTGCCTTCTTGAGCTTGTAAACTTTCCCTTCTTCGCCTTTCTTCTCGTAGCCGAGGGGTTGTTCCACGTACACTTCTTCTTTGAGGTCGCCGTCGAGGAAAGCGGATTTGACATCCATATGATGAACATTCCAATCCTCTTGTGCTGCCAAAGCTAGGAGCACTCTCACCGTCTCGATTCGAGCAACCGGTGCAAACACTTCCTCATAGTCAACTCCTTGACGTTGTACGTAGCCCTTTGCGACGAGTCTTGCCTTATGCTTCACAATGGCACCCTTCGTGTCCTTCTTCAACTTGTAAACCCACTTCAAACCTATGGCCTTTTGGTTCAGAGGACGGGTTACCAAAGTCCACGTGCCATTGCTCTCGATCGCCTTCATCTCCTCATCCATGGCGTGCATCCAACTTGAACTTTTGCTCGCCTCTACAAAGTTCGCTGGCTCCTCAACTCCAAGTAAACACAAATCGGAGTACTCGAGTGTAACTGGCTTTGCGTACTTGTAGACTTTCTTGAGGGGCTTGTAGCGACGAGGCCCGGAAGAATCCGTCGTGGCTTGCGAAGGGGGCGACACAAATTGTGTCGGCGTCGATGCACTTGAGGAAGACGGTTGAGTCTCGAGCGTGGTAGATGCCGGGTCGTTGGCATCCTCGTCATCGGCGTAGTCATCGTGATCGTGACCATCATCTTGATTGTCATCATCACTATGCGCCTCATTGTCGAGATCTCCGCCCGTGTCGTGCGCGTCGTTGTCGCTATCACCTTGCGACCCATGCGCGTCGTCGTCGGTGTCGGCACCATGGTGATCACTGCCATAGCGGTCACCTTGGTTGTGCGTCTTGCCAACCACCTGGACATCCTCCCCTGCATCATCATTAGTTGAAAATTCAACTGTGAATATGTTATCATTTGGAGCATCGTCGGCTGTGCTCCAATTCCACGCTTGATTTTCTTCAAACACAACATCGCGTGAAATTCGTAGACGCTTGGTTTGTGGATCGTAGAAGCGGTATGCCTTGGTGCCGGAACTCCTCTCGTATCCGATGAACACCATCTTGGTGCTGCGATCGGCAAGCTTTGAGAGATGCGGCTCCACCGTCTTCACATGCGCCACACACCCAAACGTCCGTAGATGAGACACATTCGGCTTCCGTCCGTAAATTGCTTCATACGGAGTCTTGCCGATCACTGCCTTCATTGGAGCCCGATTGAGAAGATAGACCGCCGTCGAGATAGCTTCTCCCCAAAAAGTCCATGTCAAGTTCTTGCTCTTGAGTAAACTTCTCACCATGTCAACGACGGTTCGATTGCGCCTTTCAACAACCCCGTTCTGCTGCGGCGTGTAAGGTGCCGTGAGGAACCTCTTTATGCCAATCTTCTCGCAGTAGTCATTGAACTCATTTGACGTAAACTCTCCGCCGCGATCTGTCCGTAGAGCGCGAACCTTCAGCTTGTGTTCCATCTGCGTTGCAGCCTTCAGCTTCTTGAACGCTTCAAACGCCTCATCCTTAGATCGTAGGAGAATGACGCACATGTTTCTCGAGTAGTCATCTACCACAAGGAAGAAGTACTTCCTTCCTCCGTGAGTTGCTGGGGTGATAGGGCCACATAGATCACCATGGAGCAGCTCGAGTGCATCACTTGCACGATAGGTAGACTGAGCAGGGAACGGCCTGCGGTGCTGTTTTCCAACCAAGCACCCGTCACATACTCGATCAACATGGTCGATAAGCGGCATCCCAGATACCATCTCCATCTTCGACATCTTCTTCAAGGCGTAGAAGTTAACGTGTCCAAATCTAGCATGCCATAACCACGAATCATCATCACTCTTGGCGAGCCAACACTCCAGTTGAGATTGATCAAGGTTGAGGATATAGAGCCTGTTCTGCGTGCGATTCACACGCGCTAGCACGTTTCGGAGGTTGTCAAAGATCGTCATCACTCCGTTCTCGATATCCACCTTGCATCCATTCTCGTCAAGTTTCCCGACAGAGATGATGTTGTTACGAAGCCGTGGGATGTAGTACACTCCGGTGAGTATGCGATGTTCTCCTGTGAGACCCTCAAAGAGGACAGAGCCTTGCCCGCAAATCTCCACATTTGAACCATCACCGAACTTGAGCGAGCCTTGAACATCATATTCTAGCTCGAGGAACTTCTCCTTGCATCCCGTCATGTGGTTACTGGCACCCGTGTCTAGATACCATGACACATTCTGGCTTCCAAATAACTTTGGTGTTACTTTTTTCTCATGAAGTAGAACCTTCCGGTTTGGTTTTACAACCATCATTTGGACGAGATCACAAACTTCGGCCATCAGAAGACCTGGACGTTCGTCTTCCTGCTTCTCCAAATTTGCCTTGATCTCCCGCTTGTTAGGCTCCGGACAACCCTTTGCAAAGTGACCCATCTCGTTGCAGTTATAGCACTTGACCTCGGACATATCCAAGTTCCGTGGCTTCCGCTCTTCAGATCGGTCCGCCTTACCACGACCTTGTGGCTTGCCTTTTCCTTTGCCTTCTTCGGTTTGTCCGCCGCGCATCGCGTTGCTTGAGCCTTCGCCAACGTTGCGCCTTCCTTTGCTACTTGGGGACTCTCAATCTGCGCGTGAGTACATGAGTTGGTCATCATCTCCTCCTTTGCATTTCCGACAACCACGAGCATTCTCTTCCCATGTCCGCAAGCGTCCGATCGCCTCCGTTATGGTCATGTCATCGATGTCGTAAAGCTGCTCGAGCGTGCCGATGATGTACGTGAATTTATCAGTCACCGAACTGAAAACCTTCTCCACAATCTCGGTCTCGTCGAGCTTTGCACCAAGTGCGCGGATTTCTCCCACCAAAGTAGTCAGACACATGGCATAGTCGTTCACTGATTCAGTTTCCTCCATCTGCAACTTGTGAAATTGGCGCTTCAGCACTTGTGCCCGAGCCTTGGTGACGCGATCTTCTCCGATCCTCATCTCTTTGAGTGCGTTCCACACCTCTCTTGCTGTCTCGAACTCCGCCAATGTCATCAGCACGGAATCTGGCACAGACTGGGCTATGGCAGCCATGGCACCTTCGTCGCACTCCTCGTCGACGTCGTCGTCCGTGATGGCCTGCCACACTCGAAGGGTTCGGAGAATAATCTTCATCTTCACCGCCCACACGCCGTAGTTGTCGTTGGTGAGCATCGGGTACTGGATGGGGATGTTGCGATGCGCCTGTACGTTGGCGCCGCCCGTTCCGCCACCACTTGTTGCTGACTTGCCGCCCTTCTTCACATTGTCGCCTTTCTTGTTCACCTTGGAACCACCGTTGCCGGACTTGACCGACTCAGCGTCGCTGTCCGTCATCGTAGATCGTAGATCGTCGAGGCTCTGATACCAATTGTTGACTTTAGATCGCTAGATCAGTTCACCGGAGGAACAACACTCGTACGTGCAAAGCTAGCAAGCAAGCTAGCAGCTTAATGGATTCCTCCTGAAACAAGTGCACGTACGTCTCGCCTGGTAAAGCTAGCTAGCGATCGACTCGACGGAAACTTGCGAACGAAACTGAACAGAGGCAAACTGATTTGGATGGCTAAAGGCCCGTATCGAGCCTTTGTATTGCTTTGATTTCTGATGGTGATACAAAAGCTACCCTCCCGGTGCTTTATATACACGTCCAGGGGCTAGATATCCGACTAGGACTCCACTAATCTACCCCTATACGGACACAACAAGGTTAATGTCTACAGCGCATACCATGTAGCCGACGGCGGCACATCAACAATTGTGTGTCTCCTTGCTGGCCATGGTCGGAACATCTTGTGGCAATGCTACGCACCTGCCATGGGGGGCAGCCAAGACCAAGGCCTCTCCTAGAAGCTGACTCGGTCAAGCCCAGCAGGTAGCCGGCGCTCGCGTGACCGGCTTGGCCCATCTACCGGACGTGCCCCTCTTAAGCAAAAACTAAGGCTAACCTGAGGGGATAAGGAGGGTAAAAGAATATTGTCCGTCTATCTTCTTCCTATCCGCTACTCTGTATCTCCGCTTTCCCCTCTTCTCATCTACAGAACTATGTGTTCTTGTGACTGAATCCTTTGTGTGACACAAAGCGATTGCTACTAATCTCTGTGGGTTCGTAGCAATTGGAATCAAAGCCACCGATCTTTCGGCATCATTTCCCACCGATTTTTTTTCCCAGCCACGACGGGGAAATCTGCGCGCCCAACGTTGACGGACAGGATGGGGGCGGCAGAGCTGACCATCTCTGAGCTGCAGAAATTGATCCAAGCGATGGTGATTCAGAGCAAGGCCGTCTCCGACGCGGGGGTCCGCAACTCCGAGCGGATCGACGAGCTCCGCACCACGGTCGACTCCTTCTCTGAATCGACCACAAAGGCTCTCTCCGATCTCACCAGCTCCACGGCGACGGCGACCCAGCGTGTCGAGACTACGCTGGACCGCATCATCACGGCCCACAACAAGCTCGACAAGACAGCCGACGAGTTGAAGTTGTCGATGGAGGCGGTGGCGCGCCGCGTCGATTTCCTCGAGCGGGGGCAGCCTCCTTCCACGACCGCGGCGCAGCCGCATCAGCGACCGGGTGTGCTTCGGCCCCATGGGCACCGTGAAGAACTGCATCACCAGGGTGCTGTTTCTGGAGAGATTCGAACCTCCGGACACGCCCTGGTCGGGGGTGAGCAATCGCAAACCCGTGACCACCTTACTTCTGCTATGTATGGTTCAGCAGAGAGAGATGATGATCGTACCACTGCATATCCGCATCAGCCCTACAGTCATAGTGGTCCGCGGTTGCCCAAATCAGATTTCCGAAAATTCACTGGTGATAATCCCAAATGGTGGAAGGAACAATGCGAAAAGTATTTTAAAATGTACCATGTTAATCCTGAGTTGTGGGTGGATTTTGCCACTATGCATTTCACCGGCAATGCTGCCCTGTGGTTGCAAACTTTCGAAGCCATGCATTCAGTGGATAGCTGGCCTGCCTTGTGTGTAGGAGTGTTTGCTAAGTTCAACAAAAATCAGTATGCTAAACTCATGGACATGTTTTTTGCATTTCGGCAAGTTGCATCAGTAGATGAATATGCCCATACATTTGAAGAGTTCATGCATAAGATTCTGGTTTACAATCTCTCCTATGATGAAACCTTCTGTGTGAACCGTTTCATTGATGGTCTTAAGGCAGACATCAAGTCTGCTATTAAATTACACAATCCTGGAACTGTTGATCTGGCTTGTTCCCTTGCTAAAACACAGGAAGTGTTGTTGGTGGAAGATACTCGTCCGTCCTTCAAGAAGGGGGATTATCGCCACAAATTCAAGATGAATGCTCAGCTGCCAAGCATTCTAGGAAACCCGGGTGAGAAGCGGACGGATGACAGGATCAAGTACAACAATAAGTTTGATTCTCTCAAGGCCCAACGGCGTGCTCGTGGCGAATGCTTTAAGTGCGGGGAAAAATTCTCCCCGGGCCACAAGTGCCCCCCGCAGGTTCAGTCGCATGTCCTTGAAGAACTGATTACCTCTCTTGATATTTCTGACGACGAAGATGACAATGGATGGCCTGAAGAGCACACCCCTGACCCGGATGAGGATGACCATGTCATGAAGCTATCTGTCCATGCAGCATGTGGGACACAGTGTAAGAAGAGTATTCGGCTTCAGGGTTTCATTGGCAAACAAGAAGTATTGATACTGGTAGATTCTGGAAGCTCCGGTAACTTCATAAGCTCCAAATTGGTTGACCGTTTACAGTGTACCACTGCTCCGTTTCCTGCTGCCAAAGTGACAGTTGCTGATGGAGGAACTCTTGACTGTAACATGATGGTGTCATCTCTATAGTGGTGGACTCAAGGCACATCATTTACATCTTCGCTGAAGGTACTTCCATTAGGCACATATGACATCATCCTTGGTATGGAGTGGCTTGAAGAGATGAGCCCAATGTGGGTAGATTGGAAAAAGAAGACATTATGGTTCACACATAATGGAGTTCGCATCACTCTTCGAGGCATTAAAGATAAACCTGCCAGTTGCTCAGCTATTTCTGCTAAACAGCTTCAGGGCTTGGTTAACAATGGAGGTGTGGTGCATATGTTAGAATTGTGTGCTGTGCAAGACGTATTCGAGGCACCTGGCTCATCCACCCCTCTACCACCAGCCATTACCCGAGTTCTTTCTCAGCATGAGGCTGTGTTTGAAGATCCTCAGGTGTTGCCTCCTCACCGCAGTTTTGACCATAACATTCCACTGCTTCCAGGGGTGAAGCCTGTTAATGTCAAGCCATATCGTTATGCTCCTATGCAGAAAACTGAGATTGAGCGACAAGTGCGTGAAATGCTCCAAAAGGGACTTATACAGAATAGCACTAGCTCATTTGCATCTCCGGTGTTGTTGGTGAAGAAGAAGGATGGTTCATGGCGTTTTTGTGTTGACTATAGGCACCTCAATAATATTACAGTTAAGAATAAATACCCAATGCCAGTGATCGATGAGCTGCTTGATGAATTGTCCGGTGCAAATTGGTTTACCAAACTGGATCTCAAATCTGGGTACCATCAAATTCGGCTAGTGCGTGGTGAAGAACACAAGTCGGCTTTCAAAACACACCAAGGGTTGTATGAATTCAAGGTGATGCCCTTTGGTCTCACAAACGCCCCTGCAATGTTTCAAGCTGCAATGAACACAATTTTTGTTTCCCTCATTCGAAAATGCGTTCTTGTCTTCATGGATGATATCTTAATATATAGTCATACACTTGAAGATCATGTGCGTCACTTGAAACAAGTGTTTGCTCTTCTCCACCAGCACCAGTTGTATATCAAGAAGAGTAAATGTTCCTTTGCCCAAAAACAACTTGAGTACTTGGATCACATCATTAGTCACAAAGGGGTCGCTACTGACCCTTCGAAGATCCAAGCTGTCGCTCAGTGGCCTACACCGACAACTATCAAGCAAGTTAGGGGGTTTCTTGGGTTAACGGGTTATTACCGCAAGTTCATAAAACATTATGGGATCATCAGTCGAGTATTGTCAGATTTGCTCCGTAAAGATACCATGTTTTATTGGACAAACAAAGAAGATGAAGCTTTTCAACATTTGAAATCAGCTCTTACTCAAGCCCCTGTCTTGGCTCTACCAAATTTCAAATTGCCATTTGTTGTTGAAACAGATGCAAGCAAGTATGGTATTGGTGCTGTACTGATGCAACAAGGGCATCCGATCAGTTTTCTCAGCAAGGCTTTGGGACCCAAGACGCAAGGCTACTCCACTTATGAGAAGGAGTGTCTTGCTATCTTGATGGCGGTGGAGAAATGGCGTTCATACCTCCAGCACGCTGAATTCACCATTTCCACTGATCACCGTAGCTTAACTTACTTGTCTGAGCAAAAGCTTACTACTGACATCCAACAAAAGGCTTTTCTGAAATTAATGGGACTCCAGTACAAGTTGGTTTACAAAAAAGGCCATGAAAATGCTGCTGCTGATGCTCTTTCCCGTCAAGCAATTCCTGAATCATGTCATGCAATTTCTCTCTGTCAGCCCAAGTGGTTGGAAGTAATTGTGGATGGCTACACAAAAGATGATACAACTAAAAAGTTGTTACAGGAGTTGAGTTTCACTGGATCTAACTCTGCTGGCTACACGTTGGTGAATGGTATTATCAGGCATAAGGGACGCGTCTGACTCGGCTCTAACACTGAGGCACATCAAGCTATTCTGCTCTCCCTGCATGCAAGTGGCATTGGTGGTCACTCTGGGTTCTTAGCAACTTACAAGCGCATTAGTGCTCTGTTTGCATGGCCTGGTATGAAGACTGATGTAAAAACATATGTGCAAAATTGTACCATATGTCAGCAAGCCAAATCTGAAACTGTGAAGTTGCCAGGTCTTCTGAATCCATTACCCATCCCAGATGAACCTTGGAGTTTGGTGAGCATGGATTTTGTGGAGGGCCTTCCCAAGTCTGGCTCATATAATACCATATTGGTGGTGATTGACAAGTACACTAAGTTCGGTCACTTCATCCCTCTGGCTCATCCCTACTCTGCTCTTCAAGTTGCTCAATATTTTACAACCACATCTATAAGTTACATGGTCTGCCGTCCGGCATTATATCTGATCGGGATAAGGTATTTACCAGCAATGTTTGGCAATCTTTGTTCAAGATGACGGATGTGAAGATGAATATGAGTTCGGCACACCATCCCCAAACTGATGGTCAGACCGAAAACCTTAATCAATGTCTTGAGACCTTTCTCAGGTGTACGGTTCATGCTTCGCCGACCAAATGGTCTCAATGGTTGCCTTCGGCTGAACATTGGTACAACACTAATTTTCACTCAGCGCTGGGCAAGTCTCCATTCGAGGTGTTATATGGCTATAAACCACGACAATTGGGCATTGCTCATATTCCAGAATCCACACCATCTGATCTGGCGGGTTGGCTACAAGAAAGAGAAATGATGCAAGAACTTGTTAAGCAACACCTACTTCGAGCTCAGCACCGTATGAAGCAACAAGAAGATAAACATCGTTCTGATCGGGTGTTTCAGGTGGGAGATTTTGTTTATCTCAAGCTTCAACCATATGCACAAATGTCTGTTGCTCGTCGTGCAAATCACAAGTTGTCCTTCAAATTTTATGGTCCCTATGAGGTGCTCGCTCGCGTGGGAAAGTCAGCCTACAAATTGAAGCTTCCAACAAATAGTCGTATTCATCCGGTGGTGCACGTCTCCGAGCTGAAGCCCTCTCTACCGGCAAATCAGGTGCCTTCTGATGCTTCTTTGCATCTGCTTACGGATGTTCCAGTTTCTATTCAGCCGGGGCAGATTCTTGATTCTCGTTTGGTGCGAGCTGGTAATGGCGCTCGTGCACAAGTGCTCATTCATTGGGCTGGCCTCTCATCTAATCTGAACTCCTGGGAAGACAAGAACGCACTCCAGCACCGGTTTCCTTATACAGCAGCATGGGGGCATGCTGTGTCTCAAGGAGGAGGGCGTGCTACGCACCTGCCATGGGGGGCAGCCAAGACCAAGGCCTCTCCTAGAAGCTGACTCGGTCAAGCCCAGCAGGTAGCCGGCGCTCGCGTGACCGGCTTGGCCCATCTACCGGACGTGCCCCTCTTAAGCAAAAACTAAGGCTAACCTAAGGGGATAAGGAGGGTAAAAGAATATTGTCCGTCTATCTTCTTCCTATCCGCTACTCTGTATCTCCGCTTTCCCCTCTTCTCATCTACAGAACTATGTGTTCTTGTGACTGAATCCTTTGTGTGACACAAAGCGATTGCTACTAATCTCTGTGGGTTCGTAGCAGGCAAGTGCAGGGAAGGCTTGTGGCGAGTGCCCGACCTTGCAAAAGACGGTGGCTATTTGTGCATCTTCGACTATATCATCAACGTCTCGCTCGCCATGGCGACATCACCATCTCCGTCCAAGCCTCGGGAGAAGCTTATAGAAGCCAGAGGAAGATCACCGGATGAACACAAGACCACACAGAAGGGCGTGGGATGGGAGGGCGACTGCTGGAGCAGCAAAGGTGGGAGCCCCATGGAGCTTCAGAAGCAACGTTTGGGCATTGTCTAGGGAGGAGAGGCAGGAGATGGAGAGAGGTGGGAGGCGAAGAGGCATCTAGGTGGGATGGGTAGGTAACCAAATGAGTGCCTCTCATTTCTCCGTTAACTGTCATATGTCTCGCTTTGGGCGCTCCATCCGGATTTTGCTTTTATTTTTATTTTTCTGCATGCGTTATCGGCCTTTTATATTATTTTTTGGTTTTTTGTTTTGATTTTCCACCGGTCTTTCTTAGCTTTCCTTATTATTATTTTTGCAAAAATACGCGTTTCCTTTTTTTTCCCTTTGCGAGAGGCACGATTCTGCTTCTGCAAAAGGCACGGCCGTGCTTCTCGGAAACAAAAAAAAGGTGTTTCCTCTTTTTTATTTCTCTTTTGTGGGAGGCACGGTTTTGCTCCTGCGAGAGGCACAGTTTTGCCACCCCAAAAGGTACGGCTGTTCCTCACGGAAATTAGAAAACGCGGTTTCTTTTTTTTCTTCCATGAGAGACACATATTTGCTTCCGCGAGAGGCATGGTCATGCCTCTCGGAAACGAAAAGCCTATCAACATGGGTTCTAGTTTTAAAGATCTCGATGCGAGGAATCCAACGATGAAAACTGTTCAAGATTTGAATGCACGGTTTAGGAGATAAAACATTTTGAATTAACTCTGAGGTTGTGACTAGTAGCACAAACAAATCATGCCACTTGTCAAAAACTGAGGAGGTGGGAGTGATCTTTGGGAAGAGTGATCCTAAATTAGTGATTTTCGATTCAACACACATGGCCTCAAATAGGGGATCTATGCTCCATACGTACTTTAAATAGACTCCTCCTATCTTTCGCAAAGTGCAACATATAATTGAAATCGCACAAGCCTCGCGTTGTACACTTGCCAACTTCGTTGCTAAATTTACTTCCTTCGTTTCTTCTCTTCCAATTTTCCAACCAGTGTTATTGTGAAAAACCTTCTACTGAATAGTTGGATAGGCTTACAATATACATAAACAAGAACTAAAAAATGTCAGTTATTTTCGTAATGTGCGTGAATTTTTTAAAAAATTCAAATAAATTTCAAATCTTCAAATTATTACAAAATGATGAGAAATTTTAGAAAAATATTCCTAATCTTTCAATTTAACATTCCGTGTATTTATAAGAAAATGTTTGTATTTTTTAAGAAAATGGTTGTGTAATTTAGAAAAACTTCATGTATTTTAGATTTTTTTCTCAAATTTTAAATTTTCATGAAATTTTGATTATCTAGTTTTTTGTGGATTTAAATAGAATGGAAATAAGAAAACCTGTGAAAGGTAGAGGAAAAAAGGGAAATCGCAAGAGCAGACAGAAAATAGCCCTAGGACCTTGCGTCTAGTTAAGACGGTCCATCACATCTCAACTTGTGTTTCTTCAGGAATTTGCCGCAGTGAGCGTCATATAGGAGTTCTATTTAACATAGTGAGAATATTACTGCTTGTTACATGTCCAGATAATCACACGAAGCATTGGTTTTCATACACAGTAAATCATAACACTGGTCAATGGGACTACGACATATAATAATGTGAAGTTGTCAGCATGGATGATAAAGTAATCCAGCAATATTTTCAGATTACCTTTGTGTTCTTATATGTACTACTTTTGACTCTCTTCAATTTGTAGATTCATTATTGTACATGCCCAATCCATATGCATTTGGAAATTTGGCACCGACAAAAGCTAGCCATTGTTAGGCTGACCGCACCCCGAAATGCCTACTCAACCGATGCGATCAAGTTGTAACCTATTATGTTAAATTACCATAAATGCATTTAGCTTCATATTAAGTGCACTCGCCGCTTTTGGCCGCCCTAATGTGCATTATGTCACAAGAAAGTTGTCTACTTGCCATGCAAATGCAGGTAACATGCTAGCTGAAGTTCAGTTTGTTGACCCTTGGGGATTGTCCATTACGATTATGAGTTGGATCTCCTCTGCTTCAAGCATGACAAATCAGGTACCTAAATCTCTCCTTTAGCTGATGTGCCCCTACTATATTGCGTTGAGAGACATGGACAGCAAACTGCATGTTAGGTGTATTGTTTTAGGTATACTAATTACTAGTTAGGTGTTCCCAGTTTCCCATTTATATCTGGATCTTTGGTAGTTTGCTTACCACTTTGTTGGGAAAGCAGCATTAGTGTGTTGCCAGCAAATGGGGAAAAAATAAGAAGCATTGTTGCAGTACATTTGTCCCCTTTGTCCTTAAGAATCCTGGTCTTCTGTTGTCTCACTTGGTGGGCTTTCAGAGAAATCGGAAGTTGATCTTGTTTAAAAAGCATGTTTTTGTTATTCTTATTTCTTGTGTTGACAATTATGTAGATTGCTTGCTTAGACATCGATTGCACTAGTAGTGGTTCGAAATATTGTAAGGGGGGCTCGATTTTAATCCTCATGGACCTTATGGATTACCTGGTCGTAGATGCATTTGAGCATGGAGATAAGGATGGATCTTGTCACTTTCAAAAGCTGAAAATGCATTGAGAAGCCATTTAGAAAAAGCAACACTACTTTTAGACTAGAAGTATCATTGTATTTACATCTATCGCTTTTAGAAGCCCCCAGCCAAATCGGATTGACATAATAAACAACGGAGTCAAACAATGATGTCAAATTAACATTTGCAATGCTCAATAGAGATGTCTCACATATACTATTAAGCACCGGAGATGGTTGAAGCATCGAGCATGGCCAAACCATAGACCAGGTCCACTGAAAAAACCACATTAAAGTCTAAGTATGAACTTACGAGGCTCAACTGAATAACCTTGCTCAACATAATTCAGACCTTCACTGCAACTTAATTCAGACCTCCCCTACAACGTTTGTGATTTCATGCCCAGACCCTCCATCTGTGTACAACTACATAGTTTTTTTTATACTTGGACGACTTTGAGATGTGATTAAGTGTAACTACACTTCTGTACAATAGTATGATTGTATGGCTTCGAGATGCGATTGTAGTATGGTTTGCTCCAATCTCCGAACGCTCAAGCTAATTTGGACACTCGTTGGCCACGGGCCATGGCACACAAGCTGCTTGTGACAGTATTGTCTTCAGGGGATGACTAAGTAGGTTGGTTCACTCTTTTGGGTGGTGAATCAGAACCTTAATTATATAGCAGTAGAGTATCAAACCATACCTATGTATTGCAGCTAGTTAGCTGGCTAACCTACATTCCCAGCCTGGTTGAATAGGTAAGGTGTGGTATGCATGCATTTGAGGACAGGTCATGCATTCCTACTTGTTTTGCATGTAATGCATCTCAATGTTCTCTCATTTTCAGTGCACTTTTGGGTCGGTCTCACTTAAACGAAGCCTTTGGCTGGCCCACATCTTTGCGCACGTCAAACGAATGAACAAAGTCTATGCCAATCCATCTCATGTCTGGCCCGCATATATGTAGTCTCCTATGGACGCTTGATTGTGTGGATCACATCCAACGAATGAACCAAGTATTGTCATCATCAATCTTTTGGTCCATCTCGGATGCATGATTGGCCTACAAAAGAGAAACATACATGCGTTGCCCCAAGCAGGCGTCCTTCTCCGTGTAACTGGATCGCATCTGAGCTGGAGCCGCTGTTCGGACCCAATTCCGAAAATGGGTTTCCCCCTGCTGTTCGGACCCAATTGTGATTCAAGTTCTCGGTTTCGGGTCCTCCTTTCAAACTTGAAGGACTGAGTTGTAATTTCTTTTTCTCAAGTCCTTTTCTGAGCTGTAATATCACCGCTGATAATTAATTGTGCTCTTGGGACACTTCAAGGCCCTTCTTCCGTCCAAAAAAATAGTGCGTGGAGTGTTTTTGGTTGAGGATTCCTGAGGCGATTGTGGAATTGAAGCCAAAGTTGCACTGCATGCCGATAGGACTCAAGCTGAGAGGAAGAAAAGGAGCTCGTGTTGATGAACCAGACGTGATGGCTCCACAAGGCCACCCTGTAGTGAGAAGATACATCGATGTGCTGTTGAAGATTGGCAATAGAGCGCTGCTGCATATTACTTTGAAAGAGGACAGAGGCCTCCACGGGCATCATAGCTTCTCTAGAGTCGTCGATGTGGATCATCCTCTTCGTGGTCCTTAGAATCTCGAGCTCCACGTCTCCCCTTCTCCATCTGCACCATCAAGGAAACTAGGTAAGAGCATGCCTATACATGGTCACAATGCGTGAGAACAATTAATTCATCTTATTATATATGCTCTGAATATTCAAAATGTTCCACGTGATTTCTCAACTGTGGGGCAGATTTTCAATGAGGCATTCATATTTGAGCCATGTAAGTCAATTTGGAGGTGTGTTAATCATCAGCCAACCAACGCCAGAATCTGGAGTCTGGAGTGCCAGATATGAGATGAATTCCTTGAAGGTGAGTCCATAGGAGACAAAAATTTCAAGTTGGATACTATTTGAGAATCTGCCAGCCATGTAGACCATTTAACCATGCTTCTTTTCAAAGGCACGCGAATGTTCCTGTTCTTTCTCCTGGGATATTGAAAGATAGCAGGGGCAATTGGGGGTCGTTCCAGCAAGTATCAGGACGGCTGTGAGGAAGAGGTCCAATCAGATTTTTCGCGCGGACCCATGACTTATTGTGTTTTATATTTGTACGATAGCAGTTAAAGACGAAGCGCCGCAACTAAATTTTGAATCAAGCGTGCCAAAGCAGCCCAACTGATTGAATTGTGGCAACAAACCATTGATCCAGTTGACCAAGTAGTGACTAATTCCATAAATCCATCTACCTAAGAGAGTTTAGCAAATAATCACAACAAGTGGCAGAGCTGCTACATGTTATATAGTGTGTGTATACGGTGGACTCTGTCGAACACAAAAATACAATGCAAATTCTGAACCTATGATGCACAATTCGCAAATACCATCGTTTGACCAGAGACACACTCCGGAAATGGCATTTCTGAGAATACCCTCTAATTAATGCCCAGTAGCTCCCTGCGTCCACCATCGATCGGTAGAGTCCTCCTATCTTTTCTCGTTAGAATGACTGTACGTTGACGAGCAAACGGTCGCATGGAGGGCGCCATGGTCACTGTCTCATTGGTTTATGGCAGAAGAAGTCCTTCATTTGGAGCCACGCTGACACCTCAGGAGTATAGGTTACCTTGCACCTGCTCTGTCCTACCGGGAGGCTGCAGAACAGGGGGAGAAGCCTGGTTGCTAGCATGTTGGTATCCTCCAATCTCTCGCCCAAACATGACAAAAGTACTAGTACTGCTGGTGAAGAATAAATAGACACAAAGACTAATATGCAATCTGGCACAAAAATCAGTCAGGGATAAATATAGAAGCTTTTCTTCCGTGCCACAATGAAGGTTATACACACATATTAGCATGAACAGGTAGGACCTTGAGACCACATGAGCATGATAAAGTCCAAACTGCATGCGTTCATCACATGATAAAGTCCAAACTGCATGCGTCCAAAATTCAGCACGATCAGTTCTAAGAAATTGGTCTTGTAACTTTTCCTTATATCCAGTTCCTGTTTCATCCCATGAGCAAAGATACCAGCTAAGGGCATCTCCAGCCGTTGGCCCCCCAGGGGGCGTCTAAAAGCGCCGCCTGAGGGTGAGCCGGCGAAAAAAAAGGCCCTGGGGGCGAGTCCTCGCCCAGCCGTCGACCCCCAGGGCCGCCTACAGGCGAGTTTAAAAAAAAAGGGGGGGGGGGGGGGGGCGCCGTTCGGCGAAGTTATGACAAAGAGCAGTTAAATTTCGTCCGAACATGGCGAATTTCGGCCAAATTCGCCCATTTTCATTACATTAAGCTAATTAAAAAAGAAAGGCGCTGAAGTCGTCGCCGCCGTCGCTGCCATCGTCGTCGACCTTCTCCTCCTTGACGCGCACGCCCCGGCTGGACCCGACGTCGCCATGGTGGACTGGCGGCGGCGCGTCGTCCTCGTCGCTGTCGCACAGGACGACGACTCCGTCTTCGTCGCGGCCGCGTCGGCGCTCCTCGAAGCGGCGCAGTTTGGCGCGCTGGCGCTCCTTCGCCTTTTCCCGGCGCGCCTTCTCCATCGCAATGGAGTCCTGGCGCGCCCATTCCAGGGCCGCGTCGTCGTCGACGAGCTCCGCCTTCACCGGCGCCAGTCCCGGCTCCGTCTTCACCGTTGCCAGTCCCGGCTCCGTCTTCGGCTTGACGAAGCGCGGAGGAACCGAGGACGAAGCGCGCCGGCCGCCCTCGTGGATGACGATGCCGGCGCTGCGAGTGCGCCGACCGAGCGGCGACTCCGCCGCAGGCTCGGCCTTGACGGCGAGCAGGGCCGGAGCGCCGGAGGAGTGCGAGGAGGATCGGGAGGAGGAAGAGGAGGAGGAAGACCCGAACCGCCTTGGCGCCCATGCCCCGACGCGTCGGTGCGTCGCCGGGGGGTATGCCAACAGCGGGTCGTTGCCGCCCTCGAGGTGCGTGAGCACGCCCTCGAGTGTGCGGCCGGGGACGCCCCACCAGAGGTGGCGCCCCTCGCTGTTCTGCCGCCCACCGACCACCGGCGCGCCGTTGGTGGACGCCAGACGCTGCTGCTGGCGGCGCTCGAAATACGCCGCCCAGGCGGCGTGGTTGTCGGCGGCGTACTGGGGGAGGGAGCGTTGGGCGTCGGGGAGGGACGCGCGAACGATCTCAACCTCGTCGGCGAAGTACTCCGGCTTCGCCGCGGCGTCGGGCAACGGGGGAATGGGCACTCCCCCGGCGCTGAGCCTCCATCCCGATGGCCCGGCGCGCATGTCCGGCGGCGCCGGGATGTTCGCCTGGAACAGGAGCCAGGACTCCAGAAGGCGGAGCGAACGGCGGCCGAAGCCGTTGGCCGCCGCCTCGTCCCCGGGGAAGCGTTCTGCCATTGCGACGGCGACGGCGCGCGGGAGACGTAGGGAGAGGAAGGGTCTGGACGGCGGCGAGGAGCGGGGCGGGGCTGGTGTGGGCACAGGAAGTGGAGTGGAGGCCGCCGGCTTTTATAGCCGGGCCGCGCCGTGTGTACGCGTGCGAGGGAGGGGAGGCGTCGGCGCCGCCCCGTGACGCGCCGCCTGTAAAGGAATCAATGGCAAGGCTGACCGGCGGCAGCCTTGCCATTGATTCCCCGCGAAAACCGAGGCCGTTGGGGGAAGACGAGGCGCCGGGTCGCTGACGCGGCTGGCCCGCGGCGTCTTCGCGCCAAAACAACTCGCCCCGGCGCCCCCGGGCGCCCCCCAGCGCGCCGGGTTCGGGCTGGGTCCGCCGGCGCTGTTTTCGTCCCAAGCCGGCGATTTTCGGCGTCCTGGGGGCGCGACTGGGCCGTTTTTTCGGCGCCGGCGCGAAAAAATCGCCTGGGGAGGCCTTCTTGGGGGCGCGGCTGGAGATGCCCTAAGCATTCCTAATTTGCTCTAGAGGTGGTGCCAAAAATAGCTCCTGGAGTGGATAGTAAAAAACCTGTGTAAAATCAAATATAATTTTTACAACAACATATCCGTGTCTTCCATATACGTACAAAGTTTCACGATGAGAAGATATATGCTATGCTCTAAGAAAAAAACCATAATACTATATATGATGTTTTGTTGAGTGGTGTTATAGTACGACACAAATATAGAGCATCCAGATGAAACGGAGAGAGATATCAACAAATCATCTTATTTGTTCGTACAAGAATCATAATCGCCGTATGCATAGTAGCGATGCCACATTATCAACTCCACTACATTTATTTCTTATTTGTTCGTACAAGAATCATACTCGTAAACGGAGTACATATTTCTTTCATGCTTGTAGCATCGCCCGGTAAGAAAAGTGTTCTAAAAAGCAATTATAGTAAAGAGCTAGAATAGTGTCTTGTCAGCTGGATGGTGTATTAATTTCTTACGTACAAGACTAGGGCAATGATCATAAACATCAAATGAAAGTACTAAAGAGCATGATATTTGCTTTGGCATTTATGCATGGACTTTAAGTTTTTAACAGGATTAAGCGAATGCAGTACATTTGGGCGGCGGTCATTCCTGTGCACATTTTTTTTGTCTATCATGTCACACGTGCATACATATTGCATCAGACTCTTGGAAAGAAACTTAGGCTCGACTGGCATGTAACCACATATATACACAGTGGATTACATCCAATAGACGAACTAGTATATAACCATCATGTTAGAAAGAAAGACAGTAATGTGACCATGGGAATGAGCTAACGTTTGCTGGCTGGCACGCCAACAATTTCCTCCCGTAGATCAACTAAACATACTCCACAGTCACAAAATGACATTAATCAGCACATATACTGTAGATCTCCTGGACCCTCGTGACTCCAGCGGTGGCATCACCGTAGATACACAACCCTCACCATAAAACGATTTATTATCAACAGGAATAGGCTCAGGAGTTAGCAGCTTGCTGTTGTCTCGGGGAGTTGCATTGGAGTTGTGTCCTCCCACGTGTCCTTGTTGTGATAGCTGGAAACGATAACTGCATCGGAAAGTCTCCTTGTACAGCATGGGAGCATGGCGAGCGTGGATGGCGACCACTTTTATGATACACAAACATGTCGGTGACGAATTCTGACTCCATCTTCCACATGGTTGAAGACGTCGTGCGCAGGAAGCCATGCCACCGGCATGCGCCTACTGGATCACAGAGGAAGATGCAGCCTCATTGTTTATTGGTTGCGTCACAGAGGAAGAAGACTTGTCGCTAGCATGTTGGTATCCTCCAATCTCTCAATTAATCTTGCATATACCGTCGTGGTGAATAATTGAGCAAAAGCTTGATTGCTATCTAGCTAGCCTTATTGATATGCAATCAGCCAAATGAAATTTGTCTGTGATATATATAGAAGCTTTTTTCCCTGCGACAACTGAATTGCGTACACATATAAGCATGAGCGCACATGAACTTAACATGCAAATGAAAACCATGAAATGTAAAGTGCATGTGTATATCACATAATTGTTACCCACTAAGGTCACCATGAATTCAGAATTAATCATCTTTTGCATGCACATCCTCCTCCTCTTACTTCCCTTTACTTTCATCCACTTCATGTTTCTTTCCAAGAGCAAAGGCACTCAATTACCTTTAGACACACGTACAAAGCTTTAGAAGTTCCGCCAGGAGAAATCGAAAAGAAAGTAAACCAGATTTCCATCGGTTCCGGAGCTAACCTTTGTAAGCTGCGTGATGTGGCCGGTCAATTAAAAATTGAAGGAGGCAGAGAGCAAAATAATAAATATGTTAGAAGGGAGAGAGGGATTGGTGGAATAATCATTTTATTGCTTGAGCCTCGTGGGCATATATATAGGAGTACAATGATTTACTTGGAGTACAAGACAAGCCAGAACAAATCCTAGTCTATCTTGTCTTTCCTAACTAAACGTAATACTCAACATCCCCCGCAGTCACAACGGTAGCGACGCAGACGGCGAGACTGGAGAAGAATCCGAAGGCAAGCCGACGGACACCCCCCACAGTCGTAATGGTCGACGCGTCGCGGAAGTCGTGGCTGGAGTAGAAACCGACGAGGTTGCTCAAGCAAGGCGGTAGCCCTTTATGCCGTTTGTCGAGGTAGCCGAGAGCATGTGGTGGTGGAGCAGTGGTCGAGGTAGCCGTGCGACGAATGCCGTGGTCGATGTCGAGTCGGGGTGGCCGGTGTCGAGGAAGTCGCCGTGGAGCCGCGGGCGCAAGGAGGCGCCGAGTTTGTCATGGGCGCAGTGGTGTCGAAGTAGTGGTGCGCCGGCAAGAAGATGTTGTTGACGACGCGTCGCGGCGGGCTTGCCAAGCCCGGGGACACATCGTGGACGAAGGCACACACCGGTGTTGCCAGCACCGGGCATGCGTAGACGGACGAAGACGAAGTTGATGAAGCGCCGACCAGGCTTGCCAGGCCTGGGGACACGTCGTGGATGAAGGCATGCATCGGTGTTGCCAGCACCGGGCATGCGTAGACGAGGGACCTGCACGAGTTGTACGCCATGTCGGAGAAGTCGGAGAGGCCAGCAGAGAAGGACTCGATGACGGTTGCGGCGCCAATGGGCGCGGGGCCAATGTCGCCAGCGGTTGTCGGAGTAGATGAACCGGTCGGGGTAGATGACGGCGATGCTGGCGACGAGCTGGTGCTGGATGAAGACGAAGGGGGTGGACGGGCGGCGGCGGCGGCTACAAAGGTAGCAGCGGCGATGGCCAAAGAAGAGCGGCGGCGGCGGCCTGACGGCGGCGGCGGCGGCTAGGTTAGGAGTGCAGCGGCGGTGCTCGAATTAGGAGAGGAACCCTAACAGCGTGACGAAGACCGGCGCGGACGGTGGTGTTCCCGCGCCAAGGGAGACGGCGCGGCGCATACCACGGGAGATCGACGCGCGGTGACGGCGGAGTGGACCGCGGGCCGCGGCGCTACGGCCCAAAGGGCCGATGCAGCGGCGGCAGGCGAGTCGGGGCGACGGCGGAAGACCTCGGGGCGGCGGTAGAGACCGCGGGCCGCGACGCTGCGGCCCGAAGGGGCGATGCAACGGCGGTTCGCGAGTCGGTGCAACCGCAGGGACGGCCTCGGGATGGCGGCGTGGACCGCGTGCCACGCTCGCTACGACCCGACGGGGCGACGCAGCGGCGGCGCGAGGGTCGATACAGCCACAGGACGGCCTAGAGCGGACGCCCTCGGGGCGGCAGGGGACTGCGGGCCGCGGCACTACGGCCCGAAGGGGCGACGCAGCGGTGACGCAGGTCGGTGCAGCCGGGAGAAGAACCACGGGGCGGCGGTGCTGCGGCCCGACGGGGCGATGCAGCGACAGCCCGATGCTCGATCGGTGGAGAGGTGCGCTGAACTCGGGGACGATCTTCACGGGACCTGCGGAGGCGTGCGTAACCTACGGGCCAGGTCGGTCGCGCGGCGTAGATGAGGCGGATCGCGGCGGCGAGCGGGTGATCAAGCCGATCGCGCGCGAGGTCGGGGACGCCGCTCGGTGGAGGCGTGGTGGCGGCGGAGTCCGAGATGAAGCCGGCGGCGACGGGCGGCAGGGCGGCTATGATTGGCCGCCGCATGGCACGAGGCCGCCGGGTCGGGGTGATGCAGGAGTCCCGGTCGGAGCAGGGCGATCACGACCGGCGTAGATCGACGGGCGGGCCGTCACGCGAACGGCGGCGGTGAAGGGCCGCCGCATGAGGCGAGGCCGCCGGGTCGGGGCGACCGGCGGGCCGACGCGCGGACGACGCGCGAGGCCGCCGAGTAAGGGCGACCGACGGGCAGACGCGCGGACGAATCGCGAGGCCGCCGGGTCGGTGAAGAAGCCGGCCAATCGCGCCGGTGTTGGAGTAGAGGCGCACGGGGTCGACGGCGACGGTGGGCGACGCAAACCGGATCACATAGACCGAAAAACCAAAAAGTAAACGCCGATCAAGGCGACCGGCGAGAGAGAGAAAACCCGGATCAAAGGATCGGGAAAAAAGACTCTCTAGGGCAGCCGGCCAACACGGCCGGCGGACGAACCCTAGGTACGGGCGGCGCGGCCCCCGGCGGCGGTCACGGAGGCCGACCGCCCCGGGGCCGGCGCGCAGGTGCGAAAGCGGCGGCGGCTAGGGTTTAGGATCGACTTGCGATAGATACCATGTTAGAAGGGAGAGAGGGATTGGTGGAATAATCGTTTTATTGCTTGAGCCTCGTGGGCATATATATAGGAGTACAATGATCTACTTGGAGTAAAGACAAGCCAAAACAAATCCTAGTCTATCTTGTCTTTCCTAACTAAACGTAATACTCAACAAAATAAATAAGAAAAACAACAAGTCATGCACACAAGAGATATGCTGTAGAAGGAGAACTTCATTCCTGGATGTACCTGCGCTACATGTGGATCAGCGGGACTCGAGAAGTACATATAATCTTCAATTATCAGTTCGCCTCTGCGTGGCCTGATAGGATTCCATGTGCCCGGACAGAACCCGTCCTAAAAGCCTAATTGTCCAATAAAAGCTTAACCTCTCTCAAAGAACAGATTGCCGAACCTTTATGTGCTTGGAGTCATTTTGTCTCCTTGGCAACTTGGACAATAAGAAATGACTTTATCTGCACAGGAATCCAGCTAAACCTTTTCGCTTGCCAAAAATATCCAAGAAACAACTACTGACATGGTTATCTATATTTTTTCTTGTTGACTAAAAATAGAGCATCAGAATGAAACAAACACAATAAGCACACACCCGACCTCTATATAGTTAGGATGCACACAACCAACACTAACGCAAGCACACAAAAACACCCGGCAAATAGCAAAGTCATATAAGACCAAAGCTATGTGTAGGCAAGGATAAAAGAAAAAAAAAGGGCCAAAGTGATCAAATCGTCAAACTATAACAATGACTTAGTCAAAGCATTACAAAAAAAATGGAGCAGCACTCATGTTTCACCAGATCCAACCACCCAAGGCTGGTATCTAGGTTTTCACTCTGAAGAATCAGTCCGAGCATTTTAAACAATGTCTTCCACAAGGTAACGAAGTAAAAGCATGCATCGTCATTGTTAGGTATACCCAACTCGATTAAGACCAAGGCTTTCACCCCGTTGCTGGACCAGGTGCTCAAGTACCCCCATCATCGAGGTCATTCATGTGTTGTCGCCATCACTTCTCCACGATCTGAACAGCTACATGCGATATGATTGTTGCCACTGCACAACAATCCCTCTGCATCAAGACATCTTCCATAGTTTCCATCTCGCAGCTGAAATCAACCACCTGAACTGCAGCGATGAAATTCTCAAAAAATCTTTTGATGGCGACCACAATCCGCAGTGAGGCCGCCGCCGTCACGGATCCAATCCGCCATGACGTAGTCAAAAGCCAGAAAGCATAGATAGATTGTTGTGGCATCACCCCATGTAACGGCTGGGGGTACCCAATTTTTAAGAAAGAAAAACATGGATGGGTAGCTTCATCTAGAGGCTCTTTTAACCTTGCTTGTTCCTATTGACATACTTCAAACAAAAAATATATATAAACAAACACACTGGGGATCCTAACTAGTTTTGTTCAGGGGATGGGCCTTCTAGTAAAGCAAGGACGTGAGTCGTGCATCGCAGCAACCACCCGTTCTACAGAATATAGATCACCCCCGTGTTTTCACTACAAAAAAAAGACACATTCGTGACATTTTGGGCCGAACGAATTTTTTTTCTGTCATACATATGACACTTCTATGACGATAATTGTGACAAAACCTGGTATTATCATAGACGTGGTAGGCTCCTACTTCAATGACAAAAAATCATGACAGAAAATGGGCTTTTCTTCCTGGGCGGGCCGGAGACGCAGCTGCATGACATTCTTTGGGCCGTCCATGACGAAAAAAACCGAGGTAGAAGCGAGGGGGAGGAAAATTTCGGGGAGTTCCCGGTTACTGTGGGAGGTCAGGGGCCGAGCGATGCGTGTTCTCTCGTACACGTACGCGCGTGTGTGCGAGGCATTGGCTCTAACTGAACCCAAGCAAGGCGTTGGGCTCTAACTGAACCCGGACGATTGCACTGCAGGCTACGCGTTGGGCTCTAACTAAGCACGTACTAGCTTTTTTAATAGTACTATATGCATAATTTGGCGACGAGCACTCACTATATGTACCACCTTTTTTAAAAATTTCAATTTTTCCTCGATGGCGCAATGCATCGATAGTATTACTGTACAAAATTATACATTTTTTAAAAGGCTAGTGTACTGTTCATCACATATATAGCCAGTTAAATTCTCAACCTAGAACGACATAAAAGCCATGTAGTAAACCGATACGGAGGAAGTATAGTAAAATGAGGTGATCTTACCAAGCGATCGGCGAGGGAGCATGGCCTGTCATGCGGTCCCACGTGTCATGATGTACCAAGGCGATGCGCATGTCCCTCTTGAGGCAGAAGCAATACTAGTACGTGGTTTGAGATGATGGCGAACCGAAGTGTGAAATAATGGTTTCTTCGTCCGTCTGGGAAGGTGCGGCATTGTGATTTGACGTCTCATTTCTCATTACTACTACTGGGCCGGTACGAGTGGGGTGCGTCCCCCTTGCAGTTCTGCACTGTTATTTGGTGCTTGACATGTCGACCCAGTTGCTATATGTCCCACATGTCGGCGACAGGAAGTACAGAATTCATGAAAGGGAGCGTCGATGGAGGAGTATACTACCTTGGTTGGAGAGATTTTGAAATTGAGTCATAAACCGGAAAGGATGGAGTAGTAACTTTTGTCTCGATTACTATTTGTGGCCTTGTATAGATGCAAAACATATTTTTTTATAGTGTCCTTGTATAAGTAAATGGAGGGAGTACTAACCAAAGTACGTAGTAGGAAGGAGGAGTAAACGTAGGGAGTAGTAAAATTTTCTCCTCGTGCTGCGAGCCACCGCGCGCGTGGGCGAGGGAGCGGGCGTAAAGGCGTACAGTAGTAGTAAGCTTCACCTCATCCCGCGAGCCACCGCGCCCATGGGCGGGGGAGACGGCGTACTAAGCAAGCTTCTCCTTGTTCTGCGAGTTGAAGGGACACATCAAAAGTACTCCAGTGTATAGAGCCTTGCCTCTAAGGTAGGCCCCACATGGTTTGCCTCTTTTTTTAATTTAACATAACGCGTCAAGTCGCAATTTGTTTGTTCACCCGTGGTAGACGATCCTCCCTCCACCAAGTGGACAACCAGTACACGTGCCAAATTACCACGTGGGCTGCCTTTTTCGTACAGAAATGAGCTCCACCATGTACCCGCGCGGGTGTGGTTGGGAAAGAGACGGGAATACGTGCGCCGTGCGTGCACCTCTTCTCTTCGTGCACGTCCCCCACCTACGTGGGTGTGTGTGAGAGAGATACAAACCTACACATAATGCGCCGTCCATCCCCATGCGTCCGCCCAGTCTGACCACCAGTCACCACCATGCCCCACTCCTCTTCACCTTATCTCTCATATTTCTCCCTCCATTTTTATATACAAGGGGCACTATCAAAATTACAATTTGCAGATATACAAGGCCACTAACACTAATCGATGCAATATTAATTGTGTTTGCCTCGTGGTACTAGCAAAGGAGGACATTAATTATCCCTTGCATGCATGCGGGAGTTTGTAAAAAAATGCATCTTGATGTTCCGTGCAATGCACGGGCATCTTGCCAGTCCATGAAAACAACACATGGCAAAATTCCATGGCGAACGAGGGATTTGAATCTGTTGGGAGGGGCTGTTTGGATTTTGCCCGGGGTAGCCAAAATATTGGCGACCCTTTTGTCCACCGGTGGCTTTGCCACCGATGAACGAGGAATGGCTCGGGTGCTTATGCCGTCATGCATCCTC
Organism: Triticum timopheevii; assembly: GCA_963921465.1. Lineage (NCBI taxonomy): Eukaryota > Viridiplantae > Streptophyta > Magnoliopsida > Poales > Poaceae > Triticum > Triticum timopheevii. The sequence continues at coordinate 632,084,702 of OY997274.1, read as the reverse complement.
CAGCGCGCATGTTGGAGACGAGCTCGCACGAGCTGTGTTTTTTTGTCCCACAACGCCGCCCACAGACTGACGGGCGACCCGCAAATTACGCCATCCAACCGTAGCCGCACACATTATGACAGCAACTCAACCAACCGGACGAAATTCACGCAAACACATAGACAAACTGATATTTGATATAAACAACGACGGAAATCATATAAAATACCAGATTTTCACACAAACATGACGGATTTCATTACATCCAAATGAACTACGCGGTGCTAGTTCTGGACAGCACAGGTATATAATACGTGGCCTAAATGGTCGCCCGCCGATCGATTTGTGTTCCTCTTGTCCGGCAGCACGATCATCGGACGCCGGGAGCCCCGGAGGTATATGCTTCAGCGCAAAGGATGGCTCGCTTCCCCACTACCCAACTGATATCACTAGCTGGTGCCGAAGATGATGGTGGCCGGCACCGGTTCGAGTTCATCACCGGCCACTACTTCGCCATGGCCGGCACCGGCTCGAGTTCATCCTAACATTCCCCTCTTCCGTGGAGCCCATGCGGGGTCGAGGAAGGTCCTCGCAACAAAAGGATCCGGCAAGACACCTGTTGTGTACACCGGCGTCGCCTCCGCGGTGGCCTTCATGGGACCCAAGCAGCGTCGGCCTCCCATGTTCTACTTCTCCTCGATGATGGCGGCGGACGCGGAGGCGGTGGCCACCGACTCATCGCTCTCCGCGCACCCGGCTTCCGTCGCTGCTTGCATGGCGCAGCCGCCGGCATGGGAGTCTCGGCCACAGAAACGGGAGACGTGGTACGAGGCGGCGGCGTGGACGACAGCAACGACGCCCGTGCGTCGCTCCTCGTCAAGATGGCCTGCAGCGGCGAGTTGCTAAACCGTGCGCCGGCTTTGGGCGGCAACTGGCTCCATCGGGCGAGGGGAGGGAGGTGGATCAGCGAGCTGCATAGCTCATATCCGGCGGTCTACCCAGCCGGCTTGGATGCGGAATAGGAGATTAAATAGACGGCATTTGGCCTCGTTTAAATAGGAGATTAAATAGACGGCGGACGGGAGGAGCTCGGCCGGCGTTGCGTTTAACGCCAGCCCGGTCATGAACGGACGTGTGTCCAGAGTGGGTTTCTTGGCTTCAACACAGGCGGGTTTCATGGAGGCGTTTGAATGCGGCACGGAGGCGTGTTCAGCCGGGTGTGCCACGAGTGGCGCCCTCGACTCTGACCTAGGACATCGCGCCGTTCTTCCACTGACGTGTGGTCTCTTTGGGTGCATGGGCTGCATGTCAGTGACCCAACGCAGGCAGCGCACAGCAGAGGAACCTTTGGTGGGCCAGGACGGTCAGAAGCGGGCATTTCATCCGATGATTGTTCATTGAGTGTGACGTCATCTTTTTCATGTAGTTAAGCCTACTATGTTGATAGCCCGTTCGATACGTTGTGATTCATAAAGATGGCTGCAAACATCAATGTTCTGCTTATCACAGATAAGATTGATTAATACTCGTCGCAATCCATGTCCTTAACAAAGGGTGCATGCACGTATAGGTTGAGCGTGTGTCTTGCATCGTGTGTTGTGTGCATGCAGGCATGTGAGTGTTGCGTGCGTGCAAGGGTGCGTTTTAGTGTTGCATGCATGGGTGCGTACGTGCGTGTGTTCGTGAGTGCATGTGTACGTGTCAGTGTTGCACGCCAGCATGCGTGCGTGTGTACGTTATGTGTACGTCTCAATGTTGCACGCCTACATGCATGCGTGTCTTACGTGCGTGCATGTGTACGTGTGGGGTGAGGCTACACGTCAGTCGACTGACTTTTTCATCTCTGGTCATTAGATTTTCCAGCCGTTGGATATGAAATCAAGGGCCTCCAGTTTATCATCAAAATCCACCCCCCTGAACCGCCAGCCACCACCGGCCGAACCGCCAGCCCCCGCCGCCCGCGGCCGGCCCGCCCTCCCTGAAACCACTCCCCACCGCCGGTCCGCCGCCGCACCGGCCATCCCTCTAGCCCCCCCCCCTCCCGCGCGCGCCGACCTTTTTCTTCGGAGATCCCCACCCCACCGCCCAATGAACGCACCACCAACCGCCGGTGACTGTCAACCAGAGGTCTCACGACTTCGAATACCCACCGACTACTAGTTTATTACCATTTATGTCCTTCATATACGCGCTGACGGGTGGGCCCTATGATAATGTGCCCTGCTAAATGTGGACCATTTGAGTGGTCAATTGATCGTGTTATCAACAAATTACGGAGATGTATGGTGAGCCAGTGATCGTATGATCACCCTAAAATGTACTTCTATTTTATTAACATAGTACAGGCTCAAACTACCATTGCTTTCTTTCATATACGGGCTGACAGGTGCGCCCCACGGTTACGCGCCCCGATGGTGCAACACTAGTTGTGCCGCATGGAACGTTTTACTGGTCAATTGATTGTGTCATCAACAAAATACGGAGTTGTACTGGTGAACCAGTGACCGTATAATCATGACATGTATTTATTTAACACGGTACAGACGCAAGGGCTCATATATACGCGCAAGCACTCACCGCTATAAGCGCACACACGCGAACCCTACCCCTATGAGCACCGTCGAGAGAGTGGGCCAGCATATATAATCTTGAGATTTTACGAAGTCACCATACGTGCCTCGTAGTCGAGTGGAACGTCTCCTCCCACTGAACGTAAATCGCTGGAAAATACTAAAATTAACATAAGATAAATGCGAGCACCGGGACTTTAACCTTGGTGGGCTCGAGAAACCACTGTCCTCTAACCATCCAACCACATGTTGGTTAACACGACAAAATGTATGTGGTGACCGTGATGAGCTTATTCTGAAGTCCAGCGACCATATCGTGCTTTCGCTTCAAATACAATGACCGTAAGTGTCATCAACAAAATACGGAGCACGCATCAAATGCAAAGTCCGTCAGTGTCATCAACAAAATATGGAGACGTATCATGAGCTAGATACCGTTGTACTATTGTATATGCTTATTCTCTTAGTGGCCGATTGCGTGTGTGGTGTGGTGGGCAAATCATTTCTAGTGTGGTGGGTCAACATGAAGACTCATGGGTCAGTTCCATCCTGCGCCACATATAGGTTGGACCGAGACGTGTTATACGAAGACCCATGTGGAGGACTCGACGTACAACACGAAGCTACCAGAGTCGCAGAGGACTCTATCCCCACTGGTGATAAGCCGACTACATATGATTTGTAATCCTAGGCCCTTAGTATGTTATACAAGCTTGGGGGCTAGTTCGTCGATAGTATACACACACGCACAATGCCTAGTATTCATGTGTACTTTGTACACACCCCTATCACTAATATACAGTACCAGGAGTAGGCTCTTTCTTCAACTGCAAGGGTCCGATCAGAACTAGGGTAAAACTTTGCATCGTATTACCATCCAACCTAACAGCCAGGGATATCCTACTGAATGATATGATAAAATCATATCTGCCAACTACTAAGAGAGAGGTGTGTCGGGGGGGGGGGGGGGGGCAATGTGTGCGAGAGAGGCCTAAAGATAATGTGCGTGCGGGAGACACGTAGGCACATATATGTGTGTATAGAGGGCAAGTAGAGACCGTGCATGTGTATATATGCATGTAAAAGAAATAGTGTTTTCCAACTGAGATTAGTGAAAAGAGTGGTACATAGTAGTCAGAAAGAGAGAGAGAAACAGAGAGAGCATGTGCGTGAGACACCCCGACACCCTGAGAAAGATTGTGAGCATGTGTGAAAGAGAAATGCCGATGCATATAAAGTGTGTGCACTTATGTGTTAGATAGAGAGAGATATAACGCGTTTGTGAGAACGGGGCGAGGCATAGTGCATCTACATGTATAAATGGCATTATTATTTTTGGATGAGATCATGAAATTTGCAAAATTGCGTATGGACGAAAATCGGTCTATCAGACACCCATACTCTATTGAATTCTAGCATGTGCATGTGTTTATTTCATATTATCGATCCATAGAGTGAGAGCGGTTTGAAATACAGGCAATGGATGCTTTTGCAATTCATATATAAACATTAATTAGTGCACTCCAGGTTGTTAGTGTGAAGCACTTTATACATTTGTCACTTGCATGGATACATTTCAAATTGCTTGCTATGAAATAAAATACATGCCGAATTCAACAAAGGGGGTTTCGAAGATTCGAATTCATAGGAAGTGCATTCATCTATTTGAACCCGAGATAATGGCATTTGTAATCAGATGTAAAAGGGGGCATCAATCTTTGTTGTGAGTTTGAACATGCTATATATATTCATACGCATATCTAACTTTTTTTTTGCAACCAAGAAGATTACCATGCATGAACTGAGGTAAGTTGCATATTGTTTAATATATACCCGTGTACAATGTATATTCAAATGTACCCCCTCCATTCCAAAATAATCATAGCTTTAGGATTTTCAAGAGTAAAGATTTGTGAAATTTGACAAATCCTGAAAGTTCAATTCAAGAGAACCGAAAACGTTAATGCTTCTGCTCCCAAATATTGAACGAAGCGCCAAATAGGCCTCTGGTCACCCGAAACCGCGCAAGACTAACATTTTGGTGGTAGGAAATTACTGTCCTGGCTCTGGCACGTGTAGCCTTCCGGCCCGATGTCCAAAGTTCTAAACCGGGTAGGTTTGTAACTTCACCAAGACGCCAGTCTCAACCGCCTCCGAGAAGCATTCATATGCCGTGGGCACCTAAACACCCATGCGCTCGGCCGAAATATATCCCGCCCACATTTGGGACCCCTGACATGACTGTCCTACCCCCAACCCGCCATATGTCCGAAATTTTAGATGGGGGCAAAGTTTGTAACTTTCCCCAAATTTCAAACAAGCGCGTCTCAAACCAAAACATTGTTCCCCTTAGTTCCCCGCCTCCCTCTGTTTCCCCATTCATACTCCGTGGGCGCGAAAACGCCCTCTCCACCAGCCGCGAAACCCCAGCCTCCTCCGTCCTCCACCCCATAGCGGCCAATCCATCGCCGCCCTCCTCCATCATGCCGGAGCCGGTACCCCGACGTCGTCGTCCAATGCAACCGCAACCGCAACGCCCTCAAGGACTTATCAGCTGAAGCCGAGGCAGAGCTGACTCCACGACGTAGACGCCGACGTGCGCCGTACCAGAACCGCTCCGACCACGCCGTCCTGCGCCTCACTGCTGCAACTCCACTGTCGCAACCATCCACCGCGTCGGAGCTGTACCCGCTACGCCGTCGTTCGCCACCTCGGATCTGCTTCCCCACCGCCGACAGACGGCCACCGCACCACACTCAACAACTTGGACATGGGTTCGTCCAAGGCTGCACCTTCCTCCACAACTTCTGATTTCCGGCGAACAACAAGAAGATTGTCGGAAAAACAGAAGGAGGACACAACACTGCCAGCAGAAAGAGGTACTCCTCTTCCCTTATTCGTGTAAATCTTACGTCTCCGCTCACACCGTATTCATCCCACGAAAGAAACTAGTTGAGCGCTTCTTACTGCATCTTCTTCATGATACTAAATGCACAAGGTTTCCTTCCTTTTACTATTTCACCTTTGCTTGAGGTCAGTAGCCCGCCTGGATTTCAATTCAGGTCCAGTCGAACCGCAACTAAAAGAAGCAATACCCGCTTAGGCGTGCGGAGCACCTAGTCCGCCTGCTCCCCGGGGAAGCGGCGCATCGGTGTCTATCATAGGGGTGTGGAGCGCAGGAGCTGCTTGCGCCCGATCTGGAGGTCGGCGGGGCTTGAATGGGTGGCCGGGGGGCGGTGTGGTGAGGTCGAGGGGAGGGTGCAGGTAGGGCAGGAATACTGGGCCGGTGGTCGCTGGCGTTTTGAGGAAGATAGTCAACACTGACTGGCTGGAGGTAGATGAAGGCAATCTGCTCGTTCTTTGTACATCGGACGATGCAGAAAAATGGACTGACCTACTTGCTTTCAGTCGACTGTTATTTTCATAGAATCCTGTAGTAATTTAGTGTGCCATGCATGTTGTACAACTATCATATGTCTCATGTCATTTATTTCTCGCCGACCTGCTATCTGCTACCTTTACACTGTACTAATTGTGCACACACTTCACCCATACTCACACTATTGTTTTTTTATGCATGGGCATTTCAGACTCTGACGCAGTGTTTTGAATGCAGAAAAGAAAAGACAGAAGTCGCTCCAGTGTAATTCGAAGATAAGCACTAAGCGTTTCAGCGCTCTAATGGGTGCAGTGTCAGCAGTTGGAGACAGTAAACGTAGCTCTGCAGTTGATGATCTCAATTGCCACACACAACCATCCCAGGTGCTTGATTTAACTTCGCGCTGTCAAATGTGGTTGCATGTTGCATATGGTGTCTAGCTTATATTGCTTCCAATTTGGTTAAATTGCATCTGCTTACTTTACACATTATACCTTCACTACTAGGGAAAAGCCTAGCATTAGCGCGGGTTTTAGGTATATTAGTAGCGTGGGTGCCCGCGCTACTGCTACGACGCTACAGCTAATAGGTAGTAGTAGCGCGGGTGCCACCCGCGCTACTACTACGTCCGTTAGTAGTAGCGTGGGTAAAAACCCGCGCTACTACTAATCTGTAATCTCTAGAAAAAAATTGAATTTTTTCGAAAAAACATTTCGATTTTTTTCCCTAATTTTCAAATTTCTGAATTATTTTAACCTCCAATCTCTAATCACCCCTCATCACTGCTCAATTTAATCTTTAATCTCTAATCACCCCTCATCATTCCAAATCATCTAACTTCCCGGACGGTCACCCATCCTCTCACTACTCCAGCCTGAGCACGCTTAATTTCCGGGTTCTATTATGCCTCGTTTCCAAGTTTGCACTTGTTGTTTTCCTGACAATAATAAGATGTCAATCCTATTAACCTCAGGAATTTAGTTTGAGCATGAAGTCACACATTTCACTGTTTGAGTTTGAAACAATTGTTCTAAAAAATAACACTAATATTTAGTAACACTAATATTTCTTGAATAATTAGTTTGACCATTGTTTGACCACAGTTTGACCATAGTTTGACCAGATTTGACCAAAATTCAAAAAAACCGAAATAATTATTTAGTAACACTAATATTCTTGAATAATTAGTTTGACCATAGTTTGACCAGATTTAACAAAAAATAAAGAAAAAACTGAAATTTGATGAATTTTTTTGCCTCCAGATCTTAAAAGCCCCGTAACTTTTTTTCTGTTAGGTTTTTGAGGATTTTGAAAATGTTTAACGGGGTTCCATATAAAAAACTTTTTCATCCGAGTTAGTATGCAAAAGTTATGTCCATTTTTACAAATTCTCGAGAGATTTTGCAAATGAAGTCGAAATTCATATTTGCAAATTTTCCCAACAACTAGACCACATATCACATGGGAAACTTATTTTCTTTTATTTTTCTGACATTTTCATCATTTTTTTAAACTGAAAAGGCGATCCACTGGGGTGGGAGGGTAGAGTTTGAATATGGGACCTTTAGTACCGGTTGGTGGCTCGCAGACTAATATTCTTAAATAATTATTTAGTAACACTAATATTCTTAAATAATTATTTAGTAACACTAATACTATTTGAATAAGGAGTTTCACCGCAGTTTGACCAGATTTGAGCCACCACGGTTTCACCACAGTAACACTAATACTTCTTGAATAACTTTTTTTCCTTTTAGAATTTGAGGATTCTAAAAATTCCCAAACAGGCTATAGGCCGCCAAAATCAGATGCAGATTTTCGTGCTGAACATTTTGATATATTATACGTTTTTTCTAAAAATTTGCAAACAGGCCATACCCCGCGCTACTACTATGGCATACGATTAGAAGTCACAAGGGGTAAAAACCCGCGCTACTACTATCACTTAGTAGTAGCGCAGGTTTATAACCATCGCTACTGCTATGGCATGGTCCAGGGGCACGGTAGAGACCACTTAGTAGTAGCGAGGGTTAAAAACCAATGCTACTGCTATCAACTTAGTAGTAGCGAGGGTTGAAAACCCGCGCTACTACTATGGCATGTCCCGGGGGGCATGGTAGAGACCGCTTAGTAGTAGCGAGGGTTAAAAACCTGCGCTACTGCTATCAACTTAGTAGTAGCGAGGTTTAAAAACCTGCGCTATAATACGTAGCAGTAGCGAGGGTTTTTAATCCTCGCTACTAGTAAGCGTCTGTGTATAAGCTTTTCCCTAGTAGTGCTTTGATAATGACATGCCTTCCTGTTTTTGATACATACTACATATGTCTATTAACCATGTTCGTACATCAAACTAATGCTCTTTTGTATCCCTCGTCAATCACTTATAATGAGACAGTCACCCGAGTGGGTTACTGTGAGACACCCTACTCGTTTAAAGTGTGCAGTGTCATCCTCCCCACATAATTCTCAAGAAACAGCAAGGCTAAATGAAGATAGTCAACATAGCTCTCTAGTAGATCACCGCAATTACCCCACACCACCATCGCAGGTGCTTGCTCTTACTTGGCAGTGTGATATGTGGTTGCATGTTGCATATGGTGTCTATCTTGTAATCCTTCTAATTAGGGTAAATTGCATCTGCTTAGTTAACACATTATACCTGTGAATATGACATGCCTTCCTGTTTTTTGGTACATACTATGTCTTTCTATTAATCATGTTCTTACATCAAACTACTTTTCTTGTGTATCCCTCATCAATGCTCCTAATTTGTTAAATTGCAGCTCCTTAGCTTACACATTATACATGTGAATATGACACGCCTTCCTGTTTTCCGTACATACTACATCTGCCTTCACACCATGTTCTTACATCAAACTACTGTTCTTGTGTATCCTGCGTCTATCGCTTATGATGAGACAGTCACGCGCGTGGTTTAATATGAGACTCAATACTCTTATAAAGAATGCAATTTCATCCACTCCACATGATTCTCAAGAAACAGTAAGCCTAAATGAAGATATTGAACGTTGCTCTGTACCTGAAGACCGCACTTCCCCTACACCACCATCACAGGTGCTTGCTCCAACTTCGTTGTGTGATATGTGGTTGCATGTTGCATACAGTGTCTAGCTTGTAATGCTTCTAATTAGGGTAAATTGCATCTGCTTAGTTTACACACTATACCTGTGAATATGACATGCCTTCCTATTTTTGGTACACACTACATCTATGTGTTAACCTTGTTCTTACATGAATCTACCTTTCTTCTGTATCCTGCATCAATCACTTACGATGAGTCACCTTTATTCGTTGCATATTGCATATTATTTCTAGCCTGTTGCCATGTATTGCTTATAATTTGGTCAAATACATTTGTTAGGGCACCCTTTTAATTTGGCAGAGTGATATTGGTTTTATCTTTCATATGGTTTCTAGCTTGCATCGATTCTAACAAGTTCAAGCACCTTGTGCTTAGTTTACACTTTATACATCATACATGTCAATATGTCACGCCTTCCTGTTTTTCATACATATTCCATCCTCCTATCATGCGTCTGCCTTACATGAAAGTAGTGTTCGTTAGTATCATGCATCAATAAGTTCTGAATAGCAAATTTTATTCCTTTTTCTTGTGGGTTTGACTTGACAAGGCAAAATCAAGAAAGAGGAAGGAAAAGAGTAAGGAAGGCGATGATGGTGGTCCTCTGCAGCAACGTAAGCGGAGCATCTGTACCAATTCTCCTTGTACTGATAGTGCATTACAAGGTCCAAGTCTCCGCTCCCCTACTCCACCATCCAAGGTGCTTGCTCTAACTTGACAGTGTGATATCTGGTTGCATGTTGCATATGGTGTCTAGCTCGTATTGCTCCTAATTAGTGTAAACTGCATCTGCTTAGCTTAAACATGATACATGTGAATATTACACGCTTTCCTGTTTTTGGTACATACTATATCTGTCTATCACACCATGTTCTTACATTAAACTACTCTTCTTGTGTATCCTGCATCAGTCACTTATGATGGGACACCTTTATGTTGGCAGTGTGATATTGGTTTGCGTCTTGAATATGATTTCTAGCATGTATTGCTTCTAGTTTGATGAACGCCACCTATGACGAGACAGTTTTAACTTGGCAGAGTGATATTGATTGCACCTTCCATATGGTGTCTTGTAGTGTTTCTAATATGTTGAAGTGCCCTCTGCTTAGTTACCACATCATAGGTGTGAATATGTCAAGCCGTCCATTTTTTCGTACATATTCCATCCTCGTATCATGACTTTGCCTTTCATCAGAGTAGTGTTCGTCAGTATCATGCATGAATGAGTTCTGAAGAGCGAATGGTATTCCTTTTTCTTGTCGGTATGACCTCACAATGCAAAATCAATAAAGTTGAAGGAAATTGGCAAGGCATTGGATGATGGTGGTCCTTCCGAGCAAGTGAAACAGAGGTTCTCTACAGATTCTACTTTGCCAACCTCCCAACAAGATTCGCAAGACAACGCAAGGCTAGACAGTCAACGTAGCTGTGTAGATGATGAACACATCTCCCCTACTCCGCCATCACAGGTGCTTGCTCTAACATGGCACTATTATATGTGGTTGCATGTTGCGTATGATGTCTAGCTTGTATTGCTTCTAACTTTGTTGAATTGCATCTGCTTACTTTACACATAATGCCTGTGAATATGACATGTGTTCCTATTTCTACATCAGACTACTATTCTTGCATATCCCGCATCAGTCACTTATGATAAGGCACCTTTAATTAAGTCGCCACTTTGATATTGGTTGTGTCTTGCATGTGATTTCTAGCATGTACTGCTTCTAATTTGTTGAAACGCCATACAGTTTGAACTTGGCAGAGTGATATTGGTTGCATCTTTCATATGGTGTCTAGCTTGCAGTGCTTCTAATTTGTTGAAATGCCTTCTGCTTAGTTACCACATCATAGGTGTGAATATGTCACACCATCCTGTTTTCCATACATATTCCATCCTCGCATCATGTGTTTGCCTTTCATCCGAATAGTGTTCGTCAGTATCATGCATAAATGAGTTCTAAAGAGAGAATTTTATTCCTTTTTATTATTGGTTTGACTTCACAATGCAAAATCATTACAGCTGAAGGAAATTAGTCCTGCAGTGGATGATGGTGGTCCTTCCGAGCAACTCAAATAGGGGGTCTCTATAGATTCTACTCCGCCATCCTCCAAACAAGATTCGCAAGACAACACAAGGCTGGATAGTCAACGTAGATGTGTAGATAATGAGCACATCTCCCCTACTCCACCATCACAGGTGCTTGCTCTAACTTGACACTATTATATGTGGTTGCATGGTGCGTATGATGTCTAGCTTGTATTGCTTCTAACTTGAATTGCATCTGCTTACTTTACACATAATGCATGTGAATATGACACGTGTTCCTGTTTCTAGAACATACGTGTACATGATGAGCACATCTCCCCTACTCCACCATCACAGGTGCTTGCTCTTACTTGGAACTGTTATACGTGGTTGCGTTTTCCGTGTGATGTCTAGTTTGTATTGCTTCTGATTATGTAGAATTGCATCTGCGTAGCTTACAACTTATACCTGCAATGATCACTTATCCATAAGACACATTTAACTTGGGACTGTGATGTAGGTTGCATCTTGCACTGTCTTCTAGCTTGTACTACTTCTAATTTCTTGAAATGGCACTTACGACGAGACACTTTTTACCTGATAGAGTGATATTAGGTGCATGTTCATATGGTGCCTAGCTTTCATTTCTTCTAATTTTGTTGAAATGCCTTCCGCTTACTGTTTTTTCATACATATTCCATCATCCTATCGTACGTGTGAATATGAAACACTGTCTTTTTTTGTATATATTCCATCCTCCTATCCTGCGCTTGCCTTACATCAAAGTAGTGTTCATCTGTATCATGCATCAACCAGTTATGTAGAGCAAATTTTATTCATCTTATTATGGTTTTGACTTCATAAGGCAATATTAGAAAATAGAAAGGAAAAGAGTAAGTTAGGGGATGTTGGTGGTATTCTACACAACGCAAACAGAGAATCTCTAGATTTGCCACTGCTACTGTTAATGAAGTTGAAGTCCCAAGTCTACATGATGAGTTCATCTCCCGTACTCCACCATCGCAGGTGCTTGCTCTAAGTTGACAGTGATAATTGGTTTCATGTTGCATATGTTGTCTAGCTTGTATTTCTTCTATTTTGATTAAATTGCATATGTTGAGTTTATACGTTATACATGTGCATATGACATGGCTTTCTGTGTCTAGAATACACTGCATCTATCTATCATACCATGTTCTTACATCAAATTACTGTTGTTGTGTATCCCGCATCAGTAACTCATGATTGGATGTTTTTAACATGACAGTTTGATAGTGGTTGCATCTTGCATTGATTTCTACGTTGTACTGCTTCTAATTTTTCGAATTGCCACTTATGACAAGACACTTTTAACTTGGCAAAGTAATATTAGTTGCATCTTTCATATGGTGTCTAGCTTGCATTACTTCTATTTTCTTGAAAATCCTTCTCCTTAGTTTGCACACCATAGCTGTGAATATGTCATGCCGTCCTGTTTTTCTTACATATTCCATCCTCATACGGTTGTCTTACATCAAAGTATTGCTTGTCTGTATCATGCATCAATGAGTTCTGAAGAGTGATTTTATTCTTTTGTGTTGTGGGTACAGCTTGACATGGCAAAGTCAAAAAAGAGCAAGGAAAATAATATAGTAGGGAGTGCTGTTACTCATCGGGTGAAACGGAAAAGGTTCTGCCGTCGAGATTCTGCTGGTACTTATAGTGCAGTAGAAGGTCCAAGTCCACCGGCTAAATCTACAAACACAATATCACCTGCTCCACCTGCTGCAGCATCCGCTTCAACTGTACCAGCATCTCAACCAGTTACTCGTTCGTTTGCTCCGGAACTGGCCAGTTCCCAAGCTGCCTTCACACCTAACACTACTTCCGAAGCACTGCTGACACAACAGGACTTGGCAACATCAGATGAACCTCATGAGCATCAACACCAAGATGGTACCTGACCGAGTCAAGTTACAGTTGCATGCTCCTTTATATGTACTCTCACAGTTTGATGTACACTAACACTTTCCATATTCGTTGTTGAACTAGCACCACGGCGCAAGCGGAAATAGACATCAGGGATAATGCTTGACAGATTAACAAAATCTAAAGGAGGAAGAACGGAGATCCATTTTGAGGCAGGTTTAAAAAGGCCACGTGATGCTACAGAGTCAGCCAATTTAATATCTGAGGCAGCCGTTTCCGTTAGGTGTCATGCACGTATCCTCCCAACGTGGATCCAGTACAGGAATGAGAAAGACAATACCCAGTTTAACACCTTCCTTGACCATTTATCTGTAAGTAATGTTATTCATCGCAATTAGTAATATTGGCATGCTCTGTCCATTACTTTCTAGCTTTCTCCTAATAAGACTCACATTCTTTTTTCAACAGATGAGGTTCAAGTTTGATCCGAAAGATGATGCAACTAAACAAGCATGCACTCATGTTTTTCAATCTGCTCTGCGACAATATCGGTACCACCTTAGAAAATCTCACTTTGAAGGAAAGGCTAACAATGAAATCGCCCAAACATCTGCAGTGGAATATATTACAGATGAAGACTGGAAACACTGGTATGATCCAAAGTATCAGGTAGGCTATATGTACTTGATCAGACCACATATTGAACTTATATTTATGTATGTGCCTTACAAGTGTATCTTCTTCTAGGCTAACTGTTTGAAGAACAAAACCAACCGTTCTAAAGTGAAATTCCAACAGACAACAGGATCTCGTAGCTATATTGCACACTGCGAGGCTCTTGAAAATAGCTGCTACTTCCTTCTTTTTTTGTGCCATATTATCGTATCTATATTGACTTGTTCCAAATACAGAGGAAAGCCCGTGCGGACCAAAAATAACCTGAACCGAATGCAGTGCAAATCTTCAAGGATTGCCACACCAGCAAGATGAAGGGCATGAGCACACCAATTCAAGCCGCTGTTGTAAGTCCTTACTCCTCCTGCTTTGAACTGATTGGTACTGTGATGTGTTCATTTAACTACTTGGTTTGCAGCCAATGTCAGTTACTCTGTTCACTTTTATACACAGTTGTCTTAACGTATCATTTCACCTTACATGGTTTAAAAGAGATGAAGGATATTTTTTTGGTCTTGATTTGTAATCTAGTTGTTATGTTCACGTGCGCACACAATGATAAAATAGCCTGTTTGTTTTATATCTGTTTGCCCATGATATGACTGATGTCATACTATGTTCATCCTACTTTAAACCATGTCTCTTTTTCCTTAGATGTTAACGAATGTGAGGAAATAGACAATACAGTAGGCATGCTAAATGGACATATGTTCCGAAAGTGATTTGATTATGTAGTTGGCACTACAATACATGCTAATGTATTACAGTAGTTCACCAAAATAAGCTATGTATAAAAGTTTAACCTACTTTGTTTGTTTTTATCTCATTAGTAACTTATCTAGTACACTAATCTACAAGTTCAGACTTTCAGGAAGCTATGGAATAAATGATTGAACAGCCACAACCACTTGAAGGTGACGAGGCTACTACAGGCACAATGTCACCTCTTGCTGCAGTGCGTCAGTATCTCTCCACCAACAGTGCAACAAGCACCTTCCTGCGTAATTCTAGGTTGGTTGTCAAGGTAACCTCATCCAAATCGCCTACTGAACAAAATCTTCCTGCTAGACAGAGTGATATATCTGTGCTCCAGACACAAGTCCAATCCCTAATGGACGTTGTTTCAGAAACAAGAATAGTGGTTGAGAAATGTTTTGAAACCAGACTATCAGACATTCGCTTCGTTGTTCAAGAGCAATGGCGGAAAAAAAGTGGAGATCGTGCTGCTCCATCAGATACTACAGCCTGAAACATTAGCACTCGGGTCAAATGATCTGTGCTTCTATACATCTGATGGTGCTTTTATCTAGAAGGACTGTAAACTTTATGCCAACAGGCCTTTCGTTATATGGTTGGAATTTATTTTGTTGTGGTACAACATTTATGATGCTGCCACATGCTGTAGTAATTACGACGCTATTTTTGTATAGTGTAGGTTTATCCTAGTAATGTATTCGGCTGAAAGCTTCATAGGAGCCCAACATGCCAACATTCGTCGGGCCCATTCCAATTGGGCTAAAAACGATTACGGGCCGAAATTGACATGTAGCCCACTAAAAATATCTGGGCCTAAATCAACATAAGCTTTAATATTTTTTTGGTAGGCCTGTGCCCATAGTGGGCCTTTAACAGGCCTAAACATAATTTGGGCCCTCAGTAAAATAGGCTGTTTACAGGTGTAAATATCTCAAGCCCATAAAAAAACATGGGCCTTTAATAGACTGAAAGTGAGATTGGGCCCTGATTGTGCCAAATAACCCATTGGACTTAGCAGGCCGAAACGGTGGCCCATTTACGATGCGGATATTTGACAGGCCAAAATTTGGATGGGCCGTAAATGCGCCGACCTAATACACGTACCTTTAATAGGCCGGAACTTTGGTCGGGCTAGATTATCGTCATTTTTATATGGGCCGTTAATGGGCCCGATATGACGTTGGGCACATATGGCCCATGGTTTACGTCCGGCGTTAACATGCTGAAAATGACAACAGGCCGAAAGTGGCCCAAATCTATAGTGGGCCTCTAACAGGCCGAATGTCAGACATGGCCGAATATGACCCAAATCCGTCACCGTCGTTTATGGGTCGAAAGTTTTGATGGCCTGTAAATGGGCCCAAATGAAGCCGACCTTTAACAGGCCGGAAATACACCGGGCCGTAATTCGGCCCAATTACTTAGCGGATTGTTAACGGGCCAGAAGTGACCATGGGCCGCATTGATGACAAGTTTCAGACAGGCCGTCGATGGGCCGATTTGACAGAGAATGTTGGGCCTTTAGCTGGGCCGGCCCATTATGGTCTGCAGAATCTTGTGGGACTTTAGCTGTGCCGGCCCATTGTGGTCCGAAAAATCTTGTGGGCCTTTAGTTGGGCCAGCCCATTATGGTCTGCAAAATCGTGTGGGCCTTTAGCTGGGGCCCATTATGGTCCGCTAAATTTTGTGGGCCTTTAGCTGCGCCGGCCCATTATGGTCCACTAAATCTTATGGGCACTCGGTTGGGCCGGCCCATTTAAACTTTGTGGGCCACTTTTGGGCCGGTCCACGTGTCAACATATCATAGGCCCATCTCGACCATTGGATGAGTGACACCTGTGCCAACGCAGAGCTGACGTGTGGATCCGTCAGCCAATGAGAATTTTACATGTGGAAAATCGGCATTGGTCATGGCTGTTAACGTGTTATCGGATCCAAAATCCGACCCGATGGCTTAACGGCATTCCGTTACAGTGGATGCCACGTGTCGGTCACCCTTGACGAAAGCACTTCTGTGACGCGTGATTTATCGTCATGGAAGTGGACACTTCCGTGATGATAATTTTGGTAATGTCATGGAACACTTCTACGACAGCACATGTATGACTATCTTGATTCTGTCATAAAATCGTCATGGATGTACATGCATGACAGAAAACATGACCTACTGTGACAAACATGTATCATCACGGAAGTGTATTTTTTTGTAGTGCTTCCTAGGGTGACGCCAGCGACACTCCCATATAATAGCCAATGTTTCTCCTCTTCAGCCTGCCACGCAAAGTAGAAGTCCGTCATGCAGAAGATTTCGCTGTGCCTGGTCGCGTCGTGGTTAGAGATCCACCACGCTGGCATTCTCCACCACCGGTGTTGCTAGTGGTCGCGGTTGTGGGGGAGGGCCCCCCTTGCTCATGTTTTGTTGCGTTGGCGTATTGGGCTCTGTTTTCATCTAGTTGCAGAGCTTCGGCGGCAAGGGCAAGTCGATGAAGGCACTGCAGACCTTCATGGTTGCGGTACCATAGCGGTAGTGGTCTGTTGAGTTGGTCGTCGTGGAGGTCATCGACAGGCACAAATTAGGCGGATGCGATGTGTGCATTGAGGCATCACAGTACATATATGACAAATTGGCATTCGATTGTTTGGTAGTTGATGTCATGGTGGGCATGGATCTCATGATCCCAGCAAGCGGTCCAGTGCCTTGTTCTCGACACTAGGTGCAGCCTTCTCCTTGATGATCCTCCTTTGCCTTGTCACCTGTGAATGTGGCGCTCATGTTTCCGCCTTTGCGATGCCTCTGTAAATGATGGATCTCGCGACATGGCCTTGCCTAGGGGATTTATCCCATAAATGGGGTGAAGGTGGAGGATGCAGGGCTAGTGACCCTGGGGACATGGTCAGGTGATCCACGAGGTGGCTGCAGTGGTGACGGTATGTCATGTGGCTACAATGTCGGCCAGATCTAACGAAGAACTTATGTCCAAGCATCTATGTCCCCCATTGGTGTGGACAGAAGGAGGTGCAGTAGTGGCCGGAACAAGGGCGCGACTGCTTCGACATGCATCCGGTGTCTTCTCCTACAGATTCGTCTAGCGAGACGTCATCAGCAGTAGTGAGGTTGATGGGTGCGATTGATTCAACAACTAGATTGCGTGTACCCTGGGTGAAAACCCACTATCCACCCTTTCAGACTAGACCTGGCAATGTCGGTGTCCAAGTGGCATGCCCTTGTTTAAGGTTTTGGCTCTAAGCTTGGCTTCGGGAATGAAAATCCTTGTTCGAATTTTGGTTGGACACGCCATCATCGAGATAAGTATGAAGAGTCCTTCTTGAATGCTTTTGTCTAGGAGTCACATGTAGTTGGGTTTGTGGAGATCCTGTGGTGAGGTGGATTCAATTTGGATTCTCTCAGGTTTTCTTTATTTTTCTATGAGCCGGTCCATTCGCCATCGATGTTAGACTTTGTCTGACATCATATAATGTTAAGTAAAGATATAGTTGTGCATCACTTGGTGCAAAGGCCAACGGGCATTCCCTTCTTCTTAAAAAACTATTTATGTTCAGAAAAAATCACCGAGTGTACCAGTTCGACCCAATGGCTAAGATCTTTTTAGGTTGCACAAAAAAGTAAAAAATGTGTGGATACTAACGCAAACCAAAGTTGAAATGAACTAGATGCAAGTTCGACCATTTTTGGGCCAAGTTCTTCAACCAAATTACATGTGTAAGCTCTAGAGTTAGTCCCAACACAATTAAATTCTAGAATTACATTGTTGTCAGCAATCGGGTAACAATCACTTGTGTTGAAAGAAACTAGATACAAGGTCGACCATTTTTATGCCTAGTTCTTCAGCCAAATTGCACGTGTAAGCTCTAGAGTTAGTCCCACCACAATTAAATTCTATGATTACATTGTTGTTAGGAATCGGGTAACAATCACTTAGCTATCTACTCCCTCCGTTCGGAATTACTTGTCGCAGAAATGGATGTATCTAGACATATATTAGTTCTAGATACATCTATTTCCAAGACAAGTAATTCCGAACGGAGGGAGTATATCTTAGCGGGAGTCAGCAGAGGCCCAACTTGATCAGAAGCAATGCCTTCTCTCTTATTTTACCCAGTGTTGTAACTACTAGCCGCATGCTTGTGCATACATATTGTCTCATTAGAGATAAAAATTAGTGGAAAATCCCCTGCACTACAGATGTGCATCTAGTCAAGGTTCATATTATGCACACTCTGAAACTTCTCATCCAAAGAGTTGGGCAATACGTAGTGGTTGTAAGCTGCCACCGAAAATAAATACTTGTGGATTCATCTAAGGATGACACTGAAATTAGTTCCATGGTCTCACATTCTTCGAGCTCTTCTGCAAACATTGATCCTCTTCGTGCCTTCCCTCAGCTGCCAGCGATTGAGCAAATACCATGTTTGATCTATCCTGCGCCGCAAGATACACCTACATAATCACTAGCCAAGCATATGTGCATCTAGAGCCACACCAAAGCCTTTCTCCTATAGGCTCAGGTCACCTCTCGCGTACTACAAGGGAGGCGAGGTGACATTGTTAAATTCCTACGAAGTGGGAGAAACCATCTTGTTAGCATGTTGGTATCCCCCAGTCTCTCACATAAGTAAACATTGTAAATACTATAATACCTATAAATAATAACATGGTGGAGAATAACAAAGTAAGCACAAAGAATGGTTTCTATCTAACTAACTTATTGACAGACACTCAACTGGAAAATGAAATTAGTAGAAGGTATATATAGAAGCTTTCTTTATGAAAATACTAATGTGAGCCCAAGCTGCAGTGATCCTGGTATCTAGGCCATGCATATATACCGTGATCTGTGCGGCTGCGGGTATAGCTACATGTACAGCAGCCGAACATGGCCCAATGGTCAGATAACTCCGTCAGGTAACGTTACCACAGGCCAGATGGAGATGGATGGCGTGGTCCGTTTTCTGTGGGCATTCAGTTCTCACGGTGTATTGCAGCTCATATATGACAGACAACTGTTGCAGCCACCAATCTTCCCCCAGCACTCCTCTTCTATCCTTATTGCTGGCGATTCGTACCACCACCCCAGCTACCGATTCAACTTCAGCCAGATCCAGCACATCTATACGTGGCCGAACTACCACTGTTTGCATTTACTTGTGTTTAACTCACTGAACTAACAATCTGGCAACCTATATGCAACTGCTTCCTAGACCTAGGAAGCAGTTGCATATAGGTTGCTAGATTGTTAGTTCAGTGAGTTAAACACAAGTCTGAATTTCCTGTTGACTACTATAGCATTAGAAGGTTATGTTTAATTATATCTGCACTTTCCATATGAAATGGTGCATGCTTATGGTTAATTCAAAGTCGACTTGACATGACCAGGAAGCAGTTACATATAGGTTGCCAGATTGTTAGTTCAGTGAGTTAAACACAAGTAAATGCAGACAGTGGTAGTTCGGCCACGTATAAATGTGCTGGATCTGGCTGGAGTTGAATCGGTAAATCATAAACTCTTCTGTTACTCCTGTCTTGTAGCCCCACACATTATCCTAATGAATTCCTCAAATGTCTCATCACTATACTCTGCTATGTACCATCTGTTGTCCTTTGAACACAACAATTTTATCAGCAGGGCATTCACCGTGGCAAGAGCTAGTATTTTTAACTATTGGTTTCCCCTACAAACAAGAATTCGGTCAATCTTAGCATAAATCATACATGGCCTATTAAAAAAATGCTGAAATGGTGACACGAAACGTATTACCACGCAACCACACACTATCTCCTGCATGCACTTTGCCCTGTGGACATTCAGTCTTCTTTTCCCGCATCTGATGCCAGCAAATCGACGAATTATTTTCTCCAACACTGAAACCCTGTTAGGGCGTGGGGCTCTGCCTAGTGCGGCTGCACGGACTCGCACCCTGCAAATCAATTCAAGCATGAACAACCAATAAGGTGCCCAGTTCAGATTAAAAAACCAAATCACTGACCATTTATCCAAAGTAGTGCGTATGTCATAATATACAATAGCACTAAAGTTCAGGCACATCAGAATTGCAACTGAATTGCTTATAAACTACTCTTATACAAAGTTAATTCTATTTCACCCATTGTCAAGTTTGTACAAACAATTTTTTTCTTTATCGGTTTACACGATTGCAGTATCGCACATATAATATTGCAGATACTACATAGCAATAAAAACACAAGGTATATGAATCGAACCACTACTGGAATATATATCACATGCGGTCATCATAGCGTATTAAATCAACACTTGATTTTATTTCCAGGTTCTGAATTTGTTACCTTTGCGTTCATTTCTGGATCAATCTGCTCAATGGAGTTTTCTGAAGCTTGAGGTTTCTCTGCACTGTCTGGCCGTGAAACAACGCCCTCAGCACAGATCTGACCGTCTGCACTTGACGCGGGCCCATAGTTTTAAATAGCCGGCTGTAGCCCGCTATAGCCTTTTCAGCAGGGTGCCGCTAAATGGTCGTCTTCACAAATAGCCCGCTATAGCTCTGCTATAGCAATTTTGGAGGCCCGCTGCTATTTTTTATAGCCCGCTATTTAAAACATTGTGCAGGCCTCGCCAGCATGTCAATCCCCTGCGGCGTCTGCACAGCAGGCACATGGTAGTGACAAGGCTCCATGCTGATTTTGTTCTTGTTCACCTCCTCCAACAGAGTGCTGGGAACAATTACACCCAAAAGTTTGGCGAATCAGATCCATGCCTATTTTATCGGCTGCATCAAGAATTCCGTGCTTGCCTCGACGCCAAATCGCCTTGGTTGCGGTAGTTCTCTCAACCGAGCTGCCGCTTTGGATAATGGATGAACCTAGGTCTTGAGGTGAGAAACACCCGATCTCAGCTACCCTGCTCGTGCATTTACTTCGCGTAGTACCTCCGTTACCGCAAAGCGCCGGATCTGATCCACGGATCAGAACGCCGGAGGCATGTCGAGCCACGGCTCTGCCTCTGTCCATCCACAACGTTAAAGGACCGTTCGACGAGGACCCACGGGTCAGTGTGTATATCTGTCCCATGTGGGCCACAAGCATTTAATGTTTCGAATCGCAGCGCTATACTGGACGGCACAGATAGTGAGCTCCTGTGAGCTGGCGATCATATACCCCGCGTCCCTTTCTTTACTTCAACAATGATACCAAGTTTCCTTCAGTTGCGAGAGAAAATACACAACGTAAGCATGCATGCCTGCACATATGTAAAATGGATGATGGACCAAAATAATGATCCATTTCTTATCCACCTAAAGAGTATGAATATATAACATGAATATTTATACATGTACATTGTAAAAAAAATGTGATCATCCTATACAAATAAAAAGCATTACATTTCTTTATGCTTGCAGTTATTTGTAGCTAAAGTCCACTAAGATTACTTATGCTTGTAATACTTGTACTTAACAGCATTGATTTTTTTCAAAGGGAGGCCAATCCCCTGTCTCTCCATCAATTGATGCGCGCAACCATATATTATGAAAAACAAAATCTAGCAGCTGAACAAATTCTATCTGAGACGAAAACCCGAGGCCACATGCCTCGCAACAGTAGCTCCACTAGGAAACCACTAATCCTATGGTAAAAGGTAGAACCAAACATAAATTACACAACTCCTAGGCTAAGCCTTCAAGAAGGAAACCCCGCATCGTGCGTCGATGATGACGAGTCTAACCATAGGTTGTTGTCGGGATTTTCATCTCACATTCCGAGCTTTGATTCATCACCTTCCGCAAGGACAGGACAAAGGTGCGCGTCGACGTAGTATGGTCAGAGGTCATGTATTTTCACTAGAGTGCGCTCGTCAGTGAAGTCGCATCTACTATCATCCCTCGTCTGGCTAGCGACTCCTGGATGGCTTGATAATTCTCGAGGAGATACTAGAAGGCATAGACGTCCCATACCACCTCACCTCCCATCATTGTCGCACCACCTTCGATTCAATGCAACAAGCATGACTTGTCACCTCTATAGGAGCCACCATGTGTAGCACCTTCCAATAGTAGGCATAAATTGGAGCCTCCACCTGAGTCTCTATGCATAGCACCTACCGGCGACATGAATGACTTGGTGTATCCGCAAAAGTAGTCGCACATAGCACCTTATGAGTTGGACAAACCCAATCTGGATAAGGAGGGCCTCGGAAAGGCCAGCACCATCTCAAGATCTTGGCTCCACACCATTCAATCCATCAGGGAGGCTGCTGTCGTCGAAGAGGCCGACCCTTGGTTGCAATCTCCAAACTCCCGTGTCGCGGTCATATGATATCATGGTAATCTCGTCGCACCAAGACTGACGCTGCTTAACTGACTACTGGTCCCCAACAACCATCAACCACCTGTCAGAAACTGTAGCAGATCCTACTCCGAAGGGCCGCCAACCCGAAGAACAAGGCCTTCGGGACATCAATAGCGTCCTCTGCCTTCACAGCCACTGGCATCCCGACAAGCACCATCTCAGGGTTGCTGCCTTGAAAACCATGCCCTGCCTCGCAAACAGCTAACATATAGGTTGATGTTGTGCTACAGTGTGCAGATCTCCTATCTCGACGACGGGGAGATGAGGGTCCACAGACCGCCATCCATCGGGCAGGGCTGTGCCCTTCGGTCTACACCTATGGCGGTCATATTTTTTAGGTGACGAGCAGTGGGGGCGGCAGTTGCAAGGGGTTAGTACGTTTGCCTAACTTTCGTTGATTTGTTTTATCTTTGCACCTACCAGTGAGTAATTATTTGTTCAAAGTTTGAACGACCATGATTGTAGAAATGTTAAACAGACGTGATGCCTTTAAAATCTTTTGAATGGAATATTACAAAGGCACTTATGAGTATATATTCTATTGTTCATTGTGAAATTTCATGACCATTAGCAATAACAAGAATATCCAAAGAAAAATTCCACATTAATGTTCATTGTCAATCACATAAGTCAACATCAATTCCAATGGTATTGGAGACATTGCACCATCTACCGAAGCTCAACTTGTATGCACTTAGTAATCTGGCACCTACAAAAACTAGCCCAATGTTAAACTGAGTGTCAACCGAATCCTGAAATGCCTATCCAACCGATGTGATTCACTCACAACCTATTATGCAATTTACCACAAATGCATATAGCTTCACGTTAAGCACACTCACTGCCTTTTGCTTGGCTAACGTGTAGATCTGTCATGAGGTAGTTGTCTTTTGTCTTACAATGGGAGCTAACATGCTTGGTGGAAATTCAGTTTGTTGACACCGGATGTTATCTACTACAACAATGAGTTGGATCTCCTCTGCTTCAGGTAAAATAAACCCAAATGATAAGTGTCACACGTGTGGCAAGAAGCAACATGGTTCAAACGCCTCATTACCATCCATTTTCCCACATCAAAGAGATGTCATCGCGGATTTTTTTGCTTTTTAGACATAAAATGTTTTATCTCTTAAATTAAAAATCAGATTAAAAAAAATTTCATCATTAAATCCAT
This sequence comes from Triticum timopheevii, assembly GCA_963921465.1. NCBI lineage: Eukaryota > Viridiplantae > Streptophyta > Magnoliopsida > Poales > Poaceae > Triticum > Triticum timopheevii. The sequence continues at coordinate 632,060,788 of OY997274.1, read as the reverse complement.
CTTGGAGAGATCTTCAAAACTAGACCCCATATTGATATGTTTCATCTATTTTTTTCTTCTGGATTTAAAGCTACCATTGTATTTCGACTACTTTTCATGGCAATTTTTATTAATTGACCATGTAGTTTTTAGTAATTAACAACGGCAAATCTAATTCATGGATCATGGCAAATTTAGTTTATAGATCATAGAAATTTTAGTTTCTAAATCAGGGAAATTTAGTATTTTGACCATGGCAATTCTAGTATTTTTTACCATTAAAATTATGTTTTTTGTGAACCATGGCAAATTTTAGTGCGTGTATCATGTCAAATTTAAGTAATTCACCTTGGCAATTTTAGTTTCTGGTTCATAGCAAATTTGAATCATTGACTATGCATTTTTTAATTAATTGACGATGGATATCTTTTTAATTATGAATCATGTCTAAATTATTTCATGGATCATGGCAAATTTTAGTAATTCTTCGAGGAAAGTTTAGTTTCTTAATTCCCTTTTTGATAACATGTCAAAATTTACTTAAAATGTAGAAGAAAAAGTAGTTGAAACGTATCATGGCATCTTCACTGTAAACACCATGGCAATTTATGTGCAATAGACTTGGCAACTTTTGACCGCCAAAAAATATCGTCGAAACATACGGATATGCGATTTAGTTTTAAAGTCCTCGTCATGACGGATTTAATGTTGAAAACGGATTTTCAATCGGATTTTTCATCTAAGAGATGAATATTTTAATGTTTGAAAAACCCAAAAAATTCCTGCTTACATCTTCTGTTTTTGTCCCTGTTTGCATGCATATGTGAAAAAAGAGACTGGCGTGTCATAATGGATGGCTAGAAGGGCTTTTGCCCCGATCTGCTTTAGCGCACATGTGTGGGTGGAATTACTTCGTGCCACAAATGTGGCACTTATCATGGTCGAAAATAAATTAGATAACAAAGGTTTCTCCTTGTGCTGCTGGACACTTATTATATTGCGTCTGGTGACATGAACATTCAAGTGTATCCATGTTAGGTCTATTGTTTTGTGGACATCCAAGAGCGTCCACGTTAGATCTATTGTTTTACTAGTAGTTTTGGTATTCACAGTTTCTAGTTCAGATTTGGATACTTTGTAGTTTCCGGACCACCTTGTTGGGAAAATAACATTTGGTGTGTTGCCAGCCAAGGGGAGAAAAAGCAGCACTGTTGCTTGCGTTGTGAAGAGTCTGAGCCTTCTGTCCTCTCTAATTTAGATCGTGGGCTTTCCGAGAAATGAAACTTAATCTAGCTTGGAAGTAAATTCTCTTGTTGTGGTTGTTTCAGGCTGACAATTATGTAGATTGCTCGATCGCATTAGTACCGGAAGGTACTGTAGAACGACTCAACTTTAATCCTCATGGACCTTATGAATCAGCTAGTCTAGAACTCTAGATGCATCGGAGCATGGGCATAAAGATTTCCTTGCCTTCAGATGCTGAAACTGTTTTTGATGGGAACTGCGACGGGCAAAGTCGGGCCGCACTGAGAATTTTATTCAACTAGATGATACCCTTCTATTGAATAGGTTCCAATGAAAAAAATAGCGCGCTACAGCAAAATAGCGGCGACCTCAAAATATGCTATTAGCATGCTATATCGCGCTATAGCGTGCTATTAGCGAGACATTGTACATCATATATTTAACGAGGCAATTCTTAATACGCTATAGCGTGCTATTAGCAACGCTATAGCATGCTATTTTTTTCACTGGTTCCGATGACCTACTTCACAAGTAAAAAGCAGCATTGTTGTATTACACCCGTCCCTCTGAGAAGCATCGAGCCCAACCGGATCAAATACTCCACCACGGATTAAGAACATTGCACAATCTTTACTACTCCCTCTGTTCTGAAATAATTGTCGTTGGGACAAATCTCCGACTAGGTGAAAACAAACAAAAGTACAGAACTACCCTTGATTTAAAAACAGATAGTCGTCGTCTTCCTCCAAGCAGCGCTCGCCTCCTCTTCCTCCAGGCCAGTACTCGTCTCCGTCGCCAACCCCTCCTCCTCCCCCGTCCTCAACCAGCAGGACTACCTCCGCCCCAGCCTAGACGCCTCCGCCCCAGCTTGGTCCTCGCCACCGTCCTAGCCTGGCCACCTCCTCCCTAGCTCGCCGCCCCAGCCTGGTCGCCGCCGTCCCAGCCTGGTCGCCTCCACCCCAGCTTGGTCCTCACCCCGCTGGCCAGCCAGATCCTCGCTGTGCCCCGGCCTGGTCTCGCCTTGCAGTGAATCTTAAGGTACAAATGCAAGTAACAAATGAAGCAATGTTGAATCTTAAGTACTCCACTTTAAGATACTCCAGCAGCAGCAAGCAAAAACAACCAACATTAGCAATCAGAAAAAACAAACTCTGAGATAGCGCGTAAGAAATCTCTGCCAACCTACAGCAACCACTCCATTTCATCTCAGGCTCTCAGCTTGTTGTGACCAATGAAGCAATGTTGCAAATCTCCTTCTTCCAGGGGGGGATTAGATGAGCAGCAACGAGGGAGAGATGAAGGAGTGCCGTACTGCAGCTGTTGGCGATGGACTGGAGGAACGTCGTTGCAGATCCCAGCCAAATTTTTTAGCTTGAGGCTATTCAGAACATCTTGAAATTCCGGATCAACGGCGGCAGCACCCACCCACCGTCGTCCTTGGTCTTCTGCTCGTCGTGCCTGCAGTCGCCGGCCCTCCTCGCGGCGGCAGTGGCTTCCGCCGGCGACACGCGCCCGCGCTCGTGGTCCGCGGGGAACCTGTGCTTCAAACACAGCTTCTGTCCGCACCCCTTGCAGTGGCTCGTGTTGGAGAAGGTAAGTGTCTCCTTGCACCGCCGCGCGGGGCAGCGCGGCTTGCCTTTCCTGGCCGGGTCACATCCCCGGCGTGACCTCGCGTGCGCCTCGAGGATCTCCGCGTCCGACTTGTCCGGCCGCCGTGCTTTGGATCCAGCTGCCGGCGATAGAAATCAAATCTTGAAGACGGAGAGGCAACGACGTCTGGCAACATGGAAAGGCGGCGACGACGCGAGAGGAAGAGCTGCCGGCGGAGGCGCTGCGTGCGGTGCAGAGGTGCCCCGGCGACACGTGCGAGGGGGAGGGGCCAGCGATGCCTGCGAGGGCGACTCAGCGACGAGCTAGGGATTTGGGAGTGGGGTGAGCGAGAGAATTGGTGAGCGAGTGGAAGGGTTATTTTGGAAACGACAACTATTTCCTAACGTGAAGAAAATTGTACTAGAATCCCCCAACGACAATTATTTTGTAACAGAGGGAGTAAAACACATCCAAGTTTTTAAAATAATCCTCCATAATTGTTTTCCAAATAGGCTCACAACTTACAACACCACTGTACGTAGAGCACACGGCCGAAGCATTGATGCTTAGCCCCGATGGATAAAGCTAATATGGGACCAGGTCACAAGTCAAAGTATGTGAGAGAGCGC